>CM062642.1:18473960-19123960 GCA_025617555.3 Puccinia polysora | reverse complement strand
ATTTTACTTATTTATTTTATTTATTGATTTTATTTATTGATTTTATTTATTTATTTCATTATTTATTTATTTATTCATTTTATTTATTTATTTATTTATTTATTTATTTATTTATTTATTTTATTTATTTATTTTATTTATTTATTTATTTATTTTATTTATTTATTTTATTTATTTATTTTATTTATTTATTTTATTTATTTATTTTATTTATTTATTTTATTTATTTATTTTATTTATTTATTTTATTTATTTATTTATTTATTTTATTTATTTATTTTATTTATTTATTTTATTTATTTATTTTGTTTATTTATTTTATTTATTTATTTTATTTATTTATTTTATTAATTTATTTTATTAATTTATTTATTTATTTATTTTATTTATTTATTTTATTTATTTATTTTATTTATTTATTTATTTATCTATTATATTTATTCATTTTATTTATTTATTTTATTTATTTATTTTATTTATTTATTTTATTTATTTATTTTATTTATTTATTTTCTTTATTTATTTTATTTATTTATTTTATTTATTTATTTTATTTATTTATTTTATTTATTTATTTTATTTATTTATTTATTTTATTTATTTATTTATTTATTTATTTATTTTATTCATCTATTTATTTATTGTATTTATTTATTGTATTTATTTATATTTTTCTTTATTTGTTTATTTTTAATGGATTTTATTTGATTATTTTTTATTTAATAATTTTTCATTTCATTATTTTTTATTTAATTATTTTTTATTTAATTATTTTTTATTTAATTATTTTTTATTTAATTATTTTTTATTTAATTATTTTTTATTTAATTGTTTTATTTAATTATTTTTTATTTATTTATTTATTCATCTATGGGTAATGTTAAATTCAAGGCTCATTGAGCCGTGGACACGGTTCAAAGTGGGCCGTGTGGCACGCCACACGGTCCAATCCAAGCCATGTACAACCCCCAACGGCTCAAAGAGTTGGGCAGCCCACCCAGCCTGGTCCAATGGTGTGTTGGATTCCAAAAGACTACATTTGAGTTGTAAGGAGTTGTACACGGCTCAAATGTAGTTGTGTGGCACTGTGTATGACCCCCCACGGCTCAAAGAGTTGCGCAGCCCACCCAGCCTGGTCCAACGGCGTGTTGGATTCCACACAACTACATTCAAGTTGTGTGGAGTTGTACACGGCTTCAATGTAGTTGTGTGGCATCCAACAGGCCACCAGACCGCGGTGAGCCAAAAAAAAATGGAATGAAAGGGAACTAAAATAACCCATGAATCAAATAAACCTTTCAAAAAGCAGGAATCACCCAAAAAGCAAAAAAATTGAAAAATGTTGATTTTTTGGTTAAAAAAAAAATAAAAAAACAAAAACAAAAACTGGGACTATCCAATGGACTAGCCCTAAAGTAAAAAGACCCAAAAAAACACAAGTAACTGGAATAGCCCTAAACTAAAAACACCAAAAAAAATCACAAGTAACTGGACTAGCCCTAAATTAAAAAAACCAAAAAAAAGACAAGTAACTGGACTAGCCCTAAATTCAAAACACCAAAAAAAAAAAACAAGTAACTGGACTAGCCCTAAACTAAAAGCACACAAAAAAAAACAAGTTCAACTTGTGTTAAGCTGATACCATCATAAGGAGTAAAATACTCCTTATGATGGAATCAGCCCAACACAAATTGAACTGACTTACAATTGAACTCTCATTCAAAACACTCAATATAATGAGGTTAACTCAAAAAACTAAAAATAATGATGTTCAAAATGTGATAACCCTTTATATTAATAGAACTCATTAGATTCATTGAATTACAATTTATATGAAACCCAATGATGAAATGAAGTCATATTCTATAATCTCTATAATCTAGAATACATTTGCAGTTGATCTTTGAGATGATCAACCCAACCAGAGTCTTTTTTAGAAATCAAGGAACACAGTTTTGCTAAAACAGGCAGGATTGGAATCATTTATCCCTCAAGTACTAATAGAAACCAGTGGTTATTGTTTACAAAGGAAATGAACATTGGATCTGATTGATCAGTAACACCATTTTTCATTGGAGTATAAGTATCACATGACTCCAATGAAATCAAACATATAGGTCTGGAATATTTTTCTACTATGATTTGACCCATATATAATTTAGCCAGCCATTTTGAGAAGGGAATCTTTTGATTGATGTCTTCAAAATCAAGTCTTTGTTTAATTTTTTAAACCTCCTTTGAACCACCAAGCATCTTAATGTAGCATGCTTTATTTTTCTCCAATGTTTGTATCATTTCTTTTCTCAATTTAAACCAACCATTTTCTTCATAACCAAGAGATTTAGCAATGAATTTAAATCCCCAATTCCCATCTCCAATCATATCCCAGACCTCACCGAAGAACTTATGGAATTTCTTTGGTATTTGATCAAGGTATTTCACTTTTTGTTCCTATCATGAAACTAACTTAGTATTCATTTTTTTAATCACATCATTAAAATGAATACTTTCCAAAGATGAGATTCTGGTTGAGCTTTGCTGCACGTCTTCTTCCTCTGAAGAGGATTCTGATTCAAAATTAAGTGATCCCAATCCACTTTCAGTCTCTTCCTCTAAAATATGAAATTTGGACATACTCTGAGTTCCGCATCATTGACCTCTGCCTCCTCCTTGGTATTTGAGGCCCCATACTTTGCCCACAGAGTCATAAAGCTTTTCCATCCTTCAATTTCATTAAAAAAGCGCTCTTTACAGTTTTCTTGTATGTTTTTAGACAAGTGCCAAGTGCAAAATTTTCTTGATGACTCAGGGAAACTAGATTCAATAGCATAAATCAGAGCTTTTTCATGGTCCATCACAAAGAATTTTGGAAGTCTCTCAGGATCATAAGCCAACTCCTTTAATGCGTTTACTGACCAACTTTAGAACTCAAACATTTCTTTTGTTATAAAAACAAGAGCTTTTGTGAAAGTTTTCTGATTGGCTGTCATTCCTACAACATGCATTAGCGGGATTTTGTACTTATTTTTCTTATAAGTACAATCCAACATATCAATATGATGGAATTGTTTTTAAAGCTTTACTGCATCAGGATGTGCTAAGTACAGGGCCTCCAATTGATCCTCTCCGCTGAACTTTGACCAGTGAATCCTGTTAGAATTATGGCCAGCAATTAGCTTAGGCAAATGAGCAGTTTTCAAAGCAAAAGAAATTCTGGACACTGGGTGTCAATATTGTCTAATGGGGCTCTCACAATGGGGCAATATCTTGTATGAATTTGATTGGAATGATGAATAAATGGATGGAAAACAGCAGCGAGAAGGGCTCCTTAAGTACAAATGATTGGACTCTTGTGAGCCCATGATACAACAAGCTAAAAGGAAAATTTTCCGCCCCAAAAGAGCTCTACAGGCTCTACTGGCCTTGTTATTTGGTTTGGACTACATCAGCTCACATGGCATCAGTCCCTGTACCCTTACAACCAGCCTATTCTGGTTATTTCTGGTGTTTCCACCTCAATGGGGCTGAACCAGCCCCTTAACTGTTCAATCCCCTTGGCTGGTTTTCCTTTACAACCAGCCATGATGACCTTTATTCCCTTTTTTATGGGCTGGTTGCCTCATGCAGCCAGCCCCTGGCCCCTCAAATGGGCCAGGTGGGACCCAGGGCACACCTGGGTCCAGTCTCAGACTCACATGGGGGGGGGGTGTGACCAGCGGACATGCTGTCCCCCCCCTCTTTCTCTCAAATCCCTGGTGGGGGCGGTCAAATCCCCTCACCAGGGGCCCTGGGGGTTGATACCCCCAGGGCCTTGTAAAGTAAGTTGGCCTGGGAGGGGATCAGGTCCTCCCAGGCCCATTTCTCCTCCCCCTTGGTAAAGGGGGGGGGGGGGGGGGGAGAGCGCCCCTAATTGGTCCCTTCAACTGCTTGATGGTGGAGGGGTGATTAACTCCCCCCCACCTGCCGGTCGCTCAGCTTGCGGCCGGCGCCGCCACCTCCTTGGGCAAGGGGGTGTTCAGGTCCCCCCTGCCCTGACCGACCAAGCTGTTGCGGTTGGTCGCTGGCTGGTTCAACCCAGCCAGCTTGCCCCCATCCCCCTTGTGACGGCAAGCAAGGGGAGGGGGAGCAAGCCCCGGCTCTGTGGCGCTGGTTGCCTAGCGCGACCAGCCGGGCCCGCGCGGGATCCCTTGGCCACGCGACAGCCCCGCAGCGGGCCGTCGGGCCCCGCGTGGGCCGCACCAAGGAACACAGGCGGCTCCAAACAGGCCGCAACGCGGGCAGCGGCCCCAAGCGGGCTGCGACATGGGCGGCCGCCCCAATGGGCCGCCCCAAGCCCGAATAGTGAGAATTACATACTTTGGCAGGCCAGCCCGTCTGACCAAGTATGTCCATAATAAAGCTTGGGCCCTTTTATGCCCAAATAAGCCCATCTGGCTTGGGTGGCCCCTCCACCCTGGCGGGCCAGTGAGGGCCCGTGTCCCAAAAGACCATAAAAACGTGTTTTGGCGCCCAAATGCCAAAACCAATAACACCCACATAGGTCCACGTGGCCCACGTGATGTCAAATAGGCCGTGGAGGCCCATTTTTGCATCCCATTTGGATTAAACACTCCTATGCACATTACCTGAGTGCATCGGCATTTTAACACACCCCCTTAATCCGAAAGGGATGCCATACGCATACTAGACACAAAACCTTCATGTTTGTTCCTATCTAACGCCTTAGTTAAGATATCTGCAATCATTTCCCCAGTAGGCATGTGCCGTAACACTATCTCTTTGCAGTTAACTGCATCCCATATATAGTTATAATGAAAATCAATGTGTTTTGTTCTAGAATGGAACACTTGATTTTCTGCCAACGCAATGGCACTCTGGTTATCAGAATACAACAACGCAAACCCTTGTGGTTTATGAGTATCCTCTAAGACCTTTCTCAACCATTTTTCTTCCTGTGAAGCTGACAAGTACGCTCTGTACTCTGCTTCTGTTGACAAAAGACTTATTGCTGACACCTTTTTAGACATCCAAGACACTATATTCTTTCCTAAGAAGAATACAAAACCACTTGTTGATTCCCTAGTTTTACCATCTGCCCAACTTGCATCAGAATAACCAACCAAGTCAAAGTTTGATGACTTTGAAAACTGCAGTCCCAGACTGCTTGTTTCTTTAAGATACCTCATAACTCTCTTAAACGCTGACCAATGCCTCATGCATGGTTTCTCTAAGTGTTGTGAAAAAATCCCAATTGCATAAGTAATATATGGCCTTGTACACTGCCCCAAATAATTCAAAGATCCAATAGCTGATCTATAATCATTCCCGGATTGAACAAACTCTAGATGCTCTTCATCTGTAGACTTTTCTAACCAAATGTTAGACTGCATTGGAGTAAAAAACTCCTTTGCATCTTCTAAGCCATACTGCTTAAGTAGAGCTGACACATAATGGTTCTGATCCAACCTGATCCCATTCTTGCTCTTACTAACTTTCATTCCCAGCACCTGCTGTGCCAGACCAAGATCTTTTATCTTGAACTCCTTTTTGAGTGTCTCCATGACTCTCTCCTTACCATTCCCAATAATGATAATGTCATCGACCCATACAAACAAAATTGCATCCTTTCTCACAAAGAGACAAGGTTCAGCCAAGCTTGTTTTGAAACCAATCTCTATCAGTTTCATGCTCATAGTATTATACCATGACCTAGCTGCTTGCTTCAATCCATACAGGGATCTACACAGCTTGAGGACATACTCCCCTTTATCTGCTGAGAGGAAACTTCTCACACAGATTTTCTTCATAGTTTCTGGCTTGGTCTTGACCAGCCATTCCTTGAAACCATCAGGAATTGACATATAAACAGTCTCTTCCTCTCCAAGTTTTGAATTCAAGTATGCAGTCACAAAATCAGCCTGTCTGATTTCTTCACCCAACTCAACTGCCAAAGCAATGATGTACCTGAAGGTGGACATCCTTCCAGTTGGCAAGAAAGTCTCCTGGTAATCAATACCCTCTCTCTGTTTGAAGCCCTGTGCAACGCATCTAGCCTTGAACCTCTTTAAAACTCCATTAGTATCAAACTTCTTTGTTAACACTAATCTAGACCCAACAATGGTCTTTCCTTTTGGAACTGAACCCCGCTTAACCACTTCAAACACACTATTATTCTCTAGAGAATCAAATTCCTCAAAAATAGCTGTCTTCCAATTGGCTCTTTCATCAGAATTCATAGCTTGGCCAAAGCTATTTGGGTTAACTCTATTACCCATTTCTGAACTCAACTGTAGAATCTCATTAAGCATACACTGTTCCTGAAGTTTATCTTCCTCATATTCCGCATAAGCATAATGGGACTTCCATTCTTCATACCTATCAACAGGCATTCTCATCCTGCCACTCCTTCTAACTGGAGGTGGAGGCTCATCAGGTTCTGATTCCACAGAATACCCTGAAGTGGGTACTAAAGCCTCCTGTGGCACGTCTTCCACTTCAATATCATCACTAATGATATTCTCTCCAGCCTCTGCTGGGGAAATAGGCTCCAATGCTATTTCCTGCTGTGATTCCTGAACAGCACTAGGTTCACCCCTTTTGAGTGGAAAGGTAATTTCTTCAAATTTTACATCCCTACTACGGATAACCTTTCTTGTCCTTGGACAATAAATCCTGTATGACTTACTTATTAAGTCATAGCCCACAAGTGCCCCTTTTCTGGCTCTAGGATCTAACTTTCCAACCATCTCATTATGGTGGAAACTATAATACACCAAGCAACCAATTGTTCTTAGGTGTGATGTTTTGGGGTACAAATTCCAAAACTGATAATGAGGACACTTCCCATTAACACTTACAATATTGTGCAACAGACACACTGTGCACACCAACTCAGCCCATAAAATCTTTGGTAGACCAGATTGAGCCATAATAGTTCTGACTTTGTCCAATAAAGTCCAATTCATCCTCTCAACTATTCCATTGTTTTGTGGAGTACTAGCAGTAGTAACTATATGAGTGATACCATAATCATTCAATAGTTTCTCAAAATCTTTACTCACAAACTCACCCCCTCCATCAGTAATAACCCTCTTGATCTCCCTCATCAAACCATTCTGTTTCCAGACTTTGAAGATTACTGAAACCTCCTCTGTGGTTTGATCCTTTGATCTTATTGGTTTTAACCAAACAAAATTAGTTGCTGTATCAACCAGATTGATGAAGTATCTTGCCCCTCCAAGAGACACTGGTGAAAATGGCCGTGCCAAATCAATGGAGAATTCCTCTCTAGGAACTTCTGTGTGGTCTCTACTCTTTGAGAAGACATTCCCAGTCTTGGACCCTAAGGTACAACTCTCACAGTTGCTGTCCTTTACCTTATGGCCACTTCTATTGTGAGCAACAGTGCTCAGAGCTGAAATCTTGAACAAGTCAGCACAGAGAAACTTAGTCCAAACTTTTCCACTCAGGATAGTTCTACCATTCAAATCAATAAAAAACTTATCTTCTTTTAGATAACAAATCTGGAAACCCTTTTTCCAGAGCACTCCAAGAGACACAAGGTTATAAGGCAAATTTGGTACATAGAACACTTTCTCAAAAATTATTTTGAAAACCATGTGATTTGAAAGAATAACTTTTCCAATCCCCTTAATCTGGATTGTTCTTCCTTTTTGGCCAATATTTACAACACCATCAAAATCTCTAATATTTGAAAACAAATTTGGCTCAGAAAACATGTGGTCTGTACAACCAGAATCAATCAAAACAAGAACATCCTCCTTCAACAATCCTCCTGTAAGGAATGAAGAATTATCAGCCACTGATAAGTTCTCATTTTCAAGTTTAAGATTACACACTTCATAATCAATCAAGTCCATCTCTTGATCCTCTTCAATTTTAGCCTTCTTGTTGGGGACTTGTTCCACAACAGCTTGTTCCATTGGAACATCCACTGCCACCATAGCAACATTTTCCATGATCTATCTGCTTCTGAGTCATTGTTGTCAGTGATCGGCACCAAATTATGGGGGGATGTTGACTATCTAGTTGCATCTTTATTTCTTTCTTATGTTCATTCTCAGTGTCTTTCTTCTATTTCTTCTATTTCTTTTATATTTCTTGATTTCTTCTCATTATGCTATTCTCATGTGTTCATGACAAGACTGGTTCGTCGCGCGCCAAGCTATATTCATTATTCAATATTCATTCTCATACCTCTCGCGCGTCAAACACTACTTAATCCAACATCTCCAGCAACCCAGAGAGGAGGAAGTCGTTGATTTCTTCTTTTTACTTGTTTAAGTGTTTCTTACTCCTTCAAACATCAAACACCAAACACTTCAAGAAGAACAACCATCTACAAGGAACATTTTCAGTAATTTGGTGCAATCATTTCTCTGGAAAGTACTGCCAATCATCTTCATTAACTCACTTTTATTCATGTGATCAGCTCAGTCTACACAAGAGGTGTTTCAGCTTTAACTCAACTTGCCGCTGCTTAAGTCTCAGGTCTCATTTATAATTATGGCATTTTTCCTGTTGCTGGGTATGATTCTCTTAATTTCTTTCTTTCTCTAGTTGAATAAACTTGAACTGTCTTCTAACTGTATTTGTGTGTTAGTCATTGGTCATACATACATTCAGTAATTCAAGTTATTTCAACACAATTAACAGTTGAAGAAGGCACCAATCAACTTCAACCTTTTTGCCTACTGAATCAATTGACCAGCCATGTCAGAATCCATGACCGCTACTATTCTCAAAACGGCGATTGAAGCTATTCCCCTTCTGACGATGGACAACTTTTCCATCTGGCTTAATTGCATGGTGAATATGCTCAATCTTCAAGAAGACCTGTTTGACAAAATCACCCAGAAGAAACTGGACAGCAACAGCAATCCTGTAAAGCTCAGTCATGTGGAAAATGTACGAATCAGAACAATCATGACCTCCAAGTTGGATACCTCAGTTCAAGCAAATGTTATCAATCCTGAAAATGAAAAAGACGCGCATCGTATCTGGGCTAGTATTAACAAATACTTTGCTTCCAATCACGCTTCAAATTGCGCAAGAATCTTCAAGGAATTTCTCAGAACTCCATTCTCCATCTCTAACATTCTTGGCTTTATCACCAATACCAAAACAGCCATCTTGCGTCTTCACAAAGTTGGAATCAATCTACCCATTGATATCATCGCGTACCTTATACTTGAGAAACTTCCACCCTCCATGGACACAGTCGTTCAACAAATTACACATTTGGACAAGAAGGTGTCTCCCGATCATGTGCTGGATCATCTTAGAATGTTTCACAATAACAAGTGTCTCAGAAACGGATCAACATTTGACAGCAAGAAAGAAGATTCCACGACCGTATCTTTTTTTAACAAGGAGCTAAAACCCTGTGAAAGCAACTGGCATAATCCAAAAGCTGCCCATCCTGAAGGTCGCTGCTGGAAGCTCTACCCTCAACTCAAGCCAGCCTTTCCAAGAAAAAAGAGAGTCAATGGAAATGACTCAAATCCCTCAACCACAAGTGTTAGATCCTTTCAATCCTTTCACTCCAGTCTTCATCCTTCTTCATCTCTCTCCTTTATTCTTGACTCAGGGTCATCAACACACATGGTGTCTGATGCATCTTTCTTTGATCAATTAGACCAATTGTTAGGAGGAGTTATCTCTACTAGCTCAGGCGTGGACAATCTTTGGTACTGTGGGAAGGGAATCATGACCTTGAGAGATGACAAAAGTCACGTGGTAACCCTAACCAACGTTCTGTACACACCAAACTCCACGGCTAATTTGATATCTCTTCGCTCATTGCTGTTGGATGGGTTTGATGTTTCCTTTTCTGTTGATGAAGTGATCCTAAAAAAGGGAAAGTGGTTGGTGACTGGGTATTATGACTGCAATATACCCGTTTTTCATTTCAAATCCTTGCGCAAAATCTCTCATCTAAGTCATGATGAAGTCCTTCATAAGTCTCTGGGACACGTTAGCTATCATTGGATAAGGCAAAAATTGGGAATCAAAGTCTCAAAACCCAGGGAATGTACTGCCTGTGCAATCAGCAAGATTACTCGTGCTTCATTCACCTCAAAGCATCAACGAGCAGAAAGGCCGTTTCAAGAGCTGCATTGCGACCTGATTGGACCCATTAAGCCGAGAAGTATTTACCATGACGCTTACATACTGACCATTGTGGACAGTTGTACAAGATTTTTAGCTGTGATTCCAATCAAAGACAAGAGTCAAGCTTCCTCGACCATTCAATACCTCATTAATCTGGAATCAAAAAGGTTTGGTTACACACCTATGATTCTCCATTCGGACAGAGGCACTGAATTCCAAAATGAGTCGATGAAAACTTTTTGCTTGGAACATAACATCAAACAATCCTTCTCTGATCCCTATACGCCGGAACAGAATGGCCTAGCAGAAAGATATAATTGATCTATACTTGAATAACTTTGCTCGGTTCTATTTGACTCTAAGCTTCCAACCAAATACTGGAGCATAATTATCAAGGCATGTGTTCTCACTCTTAACCAAGTCCCTGCTCATAAATCCAAAATGTCACCCTATGAGCAATTCAAAGGTTGAAGGATTGAATTGAGCTACTTTCACCCCATTGGGAATCCTCTTACCTTTGTTTCTGGGGAAAAACCTCCGTTCACAAAACTTGAACCACGTGGAGAATTTGGACGACTGATTGGCTACAATGAAGAACTGCTGTCGTATAAGGTTCTCACTGAGGATAATCGAGTTATCGAAACTAAAAGGGTCAAACTTCTTGACTTTGACGCCTCCCTCAATTGGTACTCTTTGGACAATGTGTTAGAAATAGAGGATGATCGTGCTGTTACAGGGGATGAGACGACTTTGACCGTGCCTCAGGCTGATGAATTAAACAACAAATGGATGTTATCCTCAACCACCTCTTCCACGCCACTAGACACTGGTGAATCTCTCTTCAGTCCAACATTGGAAGAATCCTTATCCTCCGCAACGACTCCAGCCTCCAATCCAATGGAAAACTCGAGCTCAGCTGGTCGTTATACTCTCAGAGAGCAAACGGAAAGAATCAAACCCCTGCAATACTCCCACTCAGCTAGGTTGAAGAAGGACCCGGGTTATTGGAAAGATTCGCGCGGTACAGAGATGGAAGACATAGAAAATCAGAATGTCTGGGAAGATTACGAGGGCACGCCGGATCACTTTCTCCGAACGATGTGGGTTGACAAGTTAAAACCGGCAACACTCTTGACGCTGGAAAGAAAAAAAATCTCGCCTCTGCATCATGGGGAACTTGCAAACACCGGGTATAGATTTTACTGAAACATTTGCCCCAACTGGGAAGTTTACCACCCTTCTTCTGCTGCTAATACGTGGACTTAGCTGTAATTTGAGGATTCATCAATTTGATGTGAAAGAAGCGTTTTTGTTTGCTCCTCTAGACGAGGACATTTACATTGTGAAGCCAGATGAGTGCAATCAAAAATCACGTTTCTTGAAATTAAAGAAATCTTTATACGGGCTCAGAAAAGCTCCCGCAAACTGGTTCAAGACTCTGACATCTTGGCTGGAATCTATTGGGTACAGAGAATCCGACTCTGATCCTTGTCTATACATACACACGCTCAAAAATTTGTCCTTGTTCTTTCACGTAGACAACCTCATAGTTGTTGGGGAGGTAGAATGGTTTGAAGATTCCTTTGTGGAACGCTTCCCTAGGTCTACAGCGCATGATACGGACACGGTGCTAGGGATGAATGTCACAATGGATAATGGAAGATTGGCTCTCAATCAGAAGACTCTCATACTTGATACTCTCAAGGAACTTGATCTGGTTTCTTGTCAACCGGTGTGTACCCCTCTCACTCCCGGATTGCATCTAGTACAAGCAACAGACAGCGATTTCAAGGAGTTCGAGAGACTGAATATCAACTACAGAAGATTCACTGGAATAATAAATCATCTTGCCTGTAGGACTTGACCCAACTTATCTGCTGCGGCATCTCTACTCTCCTGATTCAACCAATGACCCGGTCTTACACACTGGAAAGAGGTAATTCATGTATGGAAGTATCTTGCAGGAACTGCAGGCTTTTCTCTGGTGCTTAACCCCTCTGGTTCTAGTGATAGTTTGATTGCTTACTCTGACGCAACCTGGGCTGACGATCCAGAAACTTGACTGTCTCAATCTGGATTTCTCGTGGAGTTTTTGTCTTGCCCAGTTGCATGGAAGAGTTGTAAACAAACCAACATTACTCTTTTGACAACGGAAGCCAAGCTCAATGCTCTGACCAACAGCGCTCAGGAAAGTCTATGGATAAAATCGATCATCGAGGAAATCTGGCAAAAAGAACTAGCGCCTACGACTTTCTTCATAGACAACAAGGGTCTATTGGACAAAATTAAACACTTTGGAGCCAACTCAAAAACAAAACACATCGACATGAAGATGAAATGGCTTTGGGAACAGTATGGCAAGAGAATGATATCTGTTCAATTGATCTCGTCCAAAAACATGGTAGCGGATGCCCTGTCAAAGTCCTCTAACAGGTTAATGCTTGATCTGCTTCTGAGTCATTGTTGTCAGTAATTGGCACCAAATTATGGGGGGATGTTGACTATCTAGTTGCATCTTTATTTCTTTCTTATGTTCTTTCTCAGTGTCTTTCTTCTATTTCTTCTATTTCTTCTATTTCTTTTATATTTCTTGATTTCTTCTCATTATGCTATTCTCATGTGTTCATGACAAGACTGGTTTGTCGCGCGCCAAGCTATATTCATTATTCAATATTCATTCTCATACCTCTCGCGCGTCAAACTTTACTTAATCCAACATCTCCAGCAACCCAGAGAGGAGGAACTCATTTATTTCTTCTTTTTACTCGTTTAAGTGTTTCTTACTCCTTCAAACATCAAACACCAAACACCTCAAGAAGAACGACCATCGACGAGGAACATTTTCAGTAATTTGGTGCAATCATTTCTCTGGAAAGTACCACCGATCATCTTCATTAACTCACTTTTATTCATGTGATCAGCTCAGTCTACACAAGAGGTGTTTCAGCTTTAACTCAACTTGCCGCTGCTTAAGTCTCAGGTCTCATTTATAATTTTGGCATTTTTCCTGTTGATGGGTATGATTCTCTTAATTTCTTTCTTTCTCTAGTTGAATAAACTTGAAATTTCTTCTAACTGTATTTGTGTGTTATTCATTGGTCATACATACATTCAGTAATTCAAGTTATTTCAACATCTCTTTGTCTTCCTTTTCATTTTCCTTGGATTTCTTCCTTTTCTTGGCCTCCTTGCAATCCTTTGCATAGTGCCCCTTCTTCTGAAAATTATAACACAAGACCTTTGATAAATACTTTTTGGCCTTTGCCGTCTTCCCAGATTTTCCTGTCTTGCCCACCAGAGCAGTTCCTGTGCTCTCCTTCATCTTGAATTGAAGATCATCCTTTTCAATCCTTCTAAGCACATCCTCTTCTACTGGAAGGGGATCCAACTGAGATATGATCCTGACCAAGGACTCATATTCTTTTGGCAGCTTTTGAAGAATTAAGAGTGACAAACACTCAGGATCCATGTTCAGCCCAGATGACTTGAACTTAGAAATACTAGATCTAGCTTCCCCCACAAATTGTTTACAGTTGCCAAATTTCAACTTAAACAATCTATTGAAAGCAATCCCCTTTTGATGAACAGAGTCACCAGCATACTTTGACTTGAGCATTTTCCATGAAACACTCCCCTTCCTATTCTGTTCCTCCAATAGAGTATCAGCAACCCATGTTACATGATGCTCATCCAAGTGTCTAAGAATAAGATGATAGGCCTTCTTCTCCACCTCTGAACTGATCAAGGTATCATCTCCTTTCATAATATCCCCACAACAGATGTTATCCAACTCACTTTCCATAAGGACAGCCCAAGCATTATAGTTCTGACTATTCAAAACTATCTTGGTGGAGCTGGACTCTGGGATATAAGACATCTTCTTCGAAAACTTGAGGTCCTCGAGGTTGTCCAAAGTAAGGTATAAGGGTCTATCTTGCTTGGAAATAATGATGATGATGGTACTGATAATGTGTTAGAATTATGGCCAGCAATTAGCTTAGGCAAATGAGCAGTTTTCAAAGCAAAAGAAATTCTGGACACTGGGTGTCAATATTGTCTAATGGGGCTCTCACAATGGGGCAATATATTGGATGAATTTGATTGGAATGATGAATAGATGGATGGAAAACAGCAGGGAGAAGGGCTCCTTAAGTAAAAAAGATTGGCCTCTTGTGAGCCCATGATACAACAAGCCAAAAGGCAAATTTTCCGCCCCAAAAGAGCTCTACAGGCTCTACTGGCCTTTTTACTTGGTTTGGACTACATCAGCCCACATGGCATCAGTCCCTGTACCCTTATAACCAGCCTATTCTGGTTATTTCTGGTGTTTCCACCTCAATGGGGCTGAACCAGCCCCTTAACTGTTCAATCCCCTTGGCTGGTTGTCCTTTACAACCAGCCATGATGACCTTTATTCCCTTTTTTATGGGCTGGTTGCCTCATGCAGCCAGCCCCTGGCCCCTCAAATGGGCCAGGTGGGACCCAGGGCACACCTGGGTCCGGTCTCAGACTCACATGGGGGGGGGTGTGACCAGCGGACATGCTGCCCCCCCTCTTTCTCTCAAATCCCTGGTGGGGGCGGTCAAATCCCCTCACCAGGGGCCCTGGGGGTTGATACCCCCAGGGCGTTGTCAAGTAAGTTGGCCTGGGAGGGGATCAGGTCCTCCCAGGCCCATCGCTCCTCCCCCTTGGTAAAGGGGGGGGGGGAGAGCGCCCCTAATTGGTCCCTTCAACCGCTTGATGGTGGAGGGGTGATGAACTCCCCCCCACCTGCCGGTCGCTCAGCTTGCGGCCGGCGCCGCCACCTCTTTGGGCAAGGGGGTGGTCAGGTCCCCCCTGCCCTGACCAACCGCGCTGTTGCGGTCGGTTGATGGCTGGTTCAACCCAGCCAGCTCGCCCCCATCCCCCTTGCAATGGCAAGAGAGGGGAGGGGGAGAAAGCCGGGGCCGCAAGCCCCGGCTCCGTGGCGCTGGTCGCCTAGCACGACCAGCTGGGCCCGCGCAGGATCCCTTGGCCGCGCGACAGCCCCGCGGCGGGCCGTTGGGACCCGCGTGGGCCGCACCAAGGAACACAGGCGGCCCCAAACGGGCCATGACGCGGGCAGCAGCCCCAAGTGGGCCACGACAGGGGCGGCGGCCCCAAGCGGGCCACAACAGGGGCGGCGGCCTTAATGGGCCGCCCCAAGCCCAAATCGTGAGAATTACATACTTTGGCAGGCCAGCCCGTCTGGGCAAGTATGTCCATAATAAAGCTTGGGCCCTTTTATGCCCAAATAAGCCCATCTGGCTTGGGTGGCCCATCCACCCTGGCGGGCCAGTGAGGGCCCGTGTCCCAAAAGACCATAAAAACGTGTTTTGGCACCCAAATGCCAAAACCAATAACACCCACATAGGTCCATGTGGCCCAAGTGATGTCAAATAGGCCGCGGAGGCCTATTTTTGCATCCCATTTGGATTACACACTCCTATGCACATTACCTGAGTGCATCCGCATTTTAACAAATCCAACTTGTTTCTTCTGTTGATGTTCATCTCCTTTCATCTCTTATCTCCTTTCATCTTAATGTCAGATCTCTTGTTGTGTTTCTTTTCTTCTTTCTCATATATTTCATATCTCATGTGTTGCCTGCTGCATGTCTCAGAATGTCAACTTGTAGTCCTTCCAGCTTTCCTGTGTCTAGCTGTCAACTATCTCATGTATCAGATGAACCTGTCACTTATGACTCTCTTGCAACCTCTTGACTCAACACATAAAAGATAAACAACTATCCCCTTTCCTTCAACTGACTACTCAGACTTGACCACTTGGCCAGCTTCACCCACCTGACTTTGATCACCAAATTACCTGAACCCAAAGACTAGACTGAAGGAATCATCAACTCAACATTTGTCTGAACTAATCTATTGACTCTCTCAGCACAGTAACTTGGTTGGATCAGTCAACAATGAATCCTCAAACTTCTCTGTTCTACTTAATCTCTTTAGAGGTCATAACCCGGCCTGTAGAACCATCAGTCTCTGTTTATTTTCCTTTCTTTTCATTTCTTTCTTGTCATTTTTTCATCTTGTGTTCATGGCTTCTAACCCATTCCTTGGATCTGAAATGAATCAGCCTGGTCTAGGTTTCTTAATTCTTTAAATCCTTTACATCTTCAAGCTGTTCATAGAGTACCTCCATAACACTTTTCCCCTTTAGTTCTGCAAGCATCAACTTCCGCTTAGTGTTATAGATTTTTTGGTCATCAACATAATCCCCTCCATCAATCTTGCTCAATTTTTTCTTAAGCTGAAACATATTGAGCCCATCATTCATGCGTTCTATTAGATTTTCTAAGGCCACCCAAAAATTTTCCTCAGTTCAGGATGCACAGAGGGATGTTCAAATGGTTGATGGTTATGTTGTGTTTCTTCATAGGAGAGTTTCCACAAGGGGTCTGCCTTTGTGCAACTTGCACCCAACCTTCCTTGTGTGAGTTTTTCTAGAATTTCCAGTAAGAATATGTCCCAAATAGGAACCAGGGCAATCACAGGCCAAATCCACATATTTATCTTTCTTTGAGTTAAAAATTGTCAGAGCGTAACCATGCTTCATTGCCCATGTTTGAAAATAGTTTTTGGCCTCTTACCTAGTGGGAAAGGTTCTCACAGGAGGTGGTTCAAGTGGATCTGGCGCCAATGCAATGGTTAGGTTTTTTATTTTCATAGTTACAGGAACCCCATAAGTGATTTTGAATCAAATTTAATCTGGCAAAGAACTCTGTAACATAAAATGTTACTCATGCCAGAGGTTGCATCCCACTGTGAAACATTTTGTTCCTTAATAATCACCCTTGATGAGGATGAAATTGGGGCTTCCAATGTTTCATTAGCCAAATCCTTTTTTTCTTTTAAAAAGCTTTGTTGATGGCACTATCAATGTAGACCTTCCACGCAGCCATGTCAGAAGAAGGAGGGCTTGCCACTGTTCCCATGCAAAAAAATGCAATGGTATACTTCAGTATTCAATCCAACTTTCAATTGAACAAAAAAATTTTGCTCACTTTCAAGTTCAGAAAGAATTGTTTGCAGGTTTTTATATGATTTCAATTTTAATTTTAGTTTCACTTTGGTTTCACTTTAAACTCACTTTGGAATCACTAGGTGTGGAACAATAGTCCCACAAAGTATGCGTTGATCCAAAATTTGGGTTGAGGGAACCCAATTGTGGTCCAGGGGGTGCCCAAACCTCTTGCAAGACTTCTGGGGGGTTGCGCACCCCCAAAAACAGCTGTTTTGAGCCGTGTACCCCCATAAATGGCTCCAAATTGCTGTGTTTGGGGGGTAAACGGCTCCTATACGACCCCCGGGGGGTTGGGCGTGTTTGAAACAGCCCTTTGTAGTTGTCTATGGGCCCCCACGGCTCATTTGAGCTATGTAGGGCCCTAAATGACTCCCACGCGTCTGGAGTTGTGAATTTATCATCACCCTTCATTTATTGGTTTATTTTTATCTATCTATCTATCTATATCTATAGATCTATATATATATACATATATATATATATATGTTTATTTATTAGCTATTAATTCAATTTTTTATTTATTTATTTTATCCATTCATTTATTTTTAATTCAATTATTTATTTATTTATGTTATTCATTTATTTATTTATTCATTTTTTATTTTTTTTCACAAATCACATGGGTTGTGAACAACTTTTCATGCCCATTTGTGACCCCTGCGTTGCAAATATAAGATTGCTGTGATAATGATAATGATCACAGGTTTGATTCTTGAAAAGAGCTTGATTAGGATTTTGATTGTGAACTGATTGATTGGGTGTAGATTAAAGAAATAAATAATCCATCAAATTGGGCCCTGAGATATCAAAACTGCATCTATTGGCTTCTATCATCAAAACAGTTGATCAAAATGCTATCAATTAGGTAAAATCAGTCTATGATCTGACTTAGGCTTCATTCATGAACAATTTTAGAATCTTATAATTGGTATCCAAGTTGATGATGATATCAAGCCTTCCTGACTGATTCAACAAAGTAAGAAGGAGGAGGAGTTTAGATAGATTGGAGGAATGGGTTTCTGAGGTTTTTTATGGGATTGGTTCAACTGGGCTTGAAAAAGAGATCTATCTTGAATTGGACATGTGTTTATTTGGATTATTGGAATGTTTTTTTTCCAATTATCTATTTTGAAAATTCATTCATGAATAAATCAAAAAAAAATTATAAATACAAAAATTTTTTATGAAAAATCACAAAAAATAAAAAATGATAAAATAATAAAGGGTAATGTCAAATTCACAACTCTTTGAGTCGTGTAAACAAATCTATGGGACGTGTGGCACCCTACACAACTCAAATGAGCCATGTGGCATGCTAAACGGCTCAAATGGGCCATCTGGCATGCTACACAACTCAAAGGGCTGTGTGGCATGCTACACGACTCAAACGGGCGGTGTGGCATGCTAAACGGCCCATTTGAGTTGTTTGGCAGGATAAACAACTAAAATCAAGTTGTGTAGCCTCCACTAAATGATAAATAATGAATAATAAATAATAAATTATAAATTATAAATTATAAATTATAAATAATAAATTATAAATTATAGTAAATAATAAATAATAAATAATAATAAATAATAAATAATAATAAATAATAATTTAAAAATTATAAATTATAAATTAAAAATTATAAATTAAAAATTATAAATTATAAATTAAAAATAATAAATAATAAATTCTATATAATAAATAATAAATAATAAACAATAAACAATAAATAATAAATAATAAATAATCAATAATCAATAATAACTAATAACTAATAAATAATATGGTTGTGTACAGGGGTAAAAAAATAAAAAATGCTTATTATGGGGGGTATATGCCCCCAAGGGATTGCGCGTGTTTAGAACAACCATTTGGAGTAGTGTATGGGCCCTACACAACTCCCACAGGTTGTGTGGGGCCCTACACAACTCCCAAACAACTGTAGCCATGAATCTAACATTACCCAATTATAATAAGAAAATGGAAATGAACTAGAAATTTTTTCAAAAACTGAAAAGAGGTAAAATTAAAAAGAAATTCACAAGTGAATAACCCACCACCCCTGCCAAAAAATAAAAAATTAAAAATTAAAAAAATCAATAAAATCAACCCAACATCTTTCATCTCCCTTTGAAAAAATAAATAAATAACCATTAGGGTGATGTTAAATTCAGGGCTCAAATGAGCCATGTAAAAGGCTAGTCTGAGCCATGTGGCACTGCTACACGGCTACACCTGAGCCATGCAGACCCCACATGATTTGAGTGTGGTTGGGCTGTACTCCAAATGGTATGGGACTGCTGTGTGGTGGCCGCAAGACTACATTTTAGCCGTGTGGAGCCCCACACGACTCTAATGTAGTTGTTTTTCTATGCCACATTTCCAGCCTGACCACATTTGAGCCATGTGGGGCTCTACAGGGCTCAAATGTAGTTGTGTAGCCGTGCCACACGGCTACAAGTTTGATGGGAAAAAATAAAAATAAATAAAAAAATTGAGGGTATAAAATAAACCAAAATAAACTAAATAAAAATAAAAAAAAAGAAATCAGCCAAAAGATTAAAAAAAATTGATTTTTTGGTTAAAAAAAACCATAAATCAACCAAAAGATCAAAAAAAAGTTGATTTTTTGGTTAAAAAAACAAAAAAATGAGAAATAAAATAAAAAAAATAAAAAAAAATGAATAAAAATAAAAACAATAAACACTGAAGATAACCAACGGTTTGTCTTCAGATTCAAGTAAAAAAATGAAGTTCAACTTGAGTAGCCCTTAAGTAAAAGGGCCAAAAAATGCAATTTGACCAGCCCTAAAGTAAAATTTCCAAAAAAAATAGTACAAGTCTTTTAACCAACCCTAAAGTAAAACACCAAAAAAAAAACAAGTTCAACTTGTGTTGAGCTGATCCCATCACAAGCTTAACACAAGTTAAGCTTGTGATGGGATGAGCCCAATAAAAGTTGAACTGACCATTAAAATCTCATTCAAAACAGTCATCATAATGATGTTAACTCAAAAAACTCAACATAATGATGTTCAAAATGTGATAACCCTTTATATCAATAGAATTAAAATATCAGCATTTTAGACCTTAACAAAATGATCAAATTAATCTATAAGTTAGAATAAAACTCAAGTTGATCTTTGAGGTGATCAACCCAACAAGCTGCCTTTTTTAGAAATCATGGATTGTGGTTTGGAAAATATGGGCGGGATTGGAATCACACCTCCCTTAAGTACAAGCTGAACCCAATGGTAATTGTTAACAAAGCAAATGAACATTGTATCTGATTGTTCTTTTACACCCATTTTCATGGGAGTAAAAGAAAAACATGATTCCAATGAAACAAAAAATATTGGTCTTCAAAAAGTATCAGCTATTATTTGAACCATTTCAAGCTTTGAAAGCCATTTTGAAGAGGGAATCTTTTCATTGATGTCATGGAAATCAAGTCTTTGTTCTATCTTATCAAAATATTTACTGCTTCCAAGGATCTTAGAATAGCACCCCTTATTTTTCCTCAATGTTTCAAGAATTTATTTCCTAAATTTAAAACATCCATCCTCATCATATCCAAGTGATTTAGAAATGGCTCTAAAACCACAATTTCCATCACAAACTGGGTCCCAAAACCCACGCAAGAACTTATATAAGTTCTCAGTTATTTGATTGAGGTAATTTACTTCCTAAAATCACAAATTAGTCAGCCAAAATTCTAATCTTATTGAAGGAATCACCACTCAACAAAGATCAGCTTCTTCTTGACTCCTCCATTGCATCTGCTTCATCATTTGAAAATGAATAGGATTCCAATGTTACCAAAACCAATGAACTTTCAGTCTCTTCCACTGAATTTTGAAATTCAGATGAAGATTTTGACTTGGACTATAAAAATTTCTCAATCAGTTCATTAAACCAAAAAAATGAACCTTTCACAAAATAAAAGACTTAAAATCCTTTGCCTTTTCTTATTTTATGACCTTCTACTTCTCTTTGCCGCCTTAAGTTCCTTTTCAATGTGTTTAAATAAAGAAGGACCTCACCAAGTATCTTTAGATTTTGGACAGCCTCTGTTTAATTTCAAGAATTTAGGTTCAAGTCTTGGCTTTGATTTATAATTTGCCAACTCCTTCATCAAGTGCTTCAACAGCCTGCAATAATCTTGATCAGGATGGTTCAAGATCATTGCATTGAGCTTCTCATGTAACTGAGAATTTTTGAGCAGTTCATCAACATTGACCTTTAAAAATGCAAAAGGATCAAATATTAAAACATTGACCTTTAAAAATTCAAAAGGATCAAATATTAGTCAAGTAGGAATCATTATTTTAGTCAAGTAGGAATCATCATTCAAAGAGCCTTTATCAAAAAGCATTAATAAAAAAGCATTAATCACAAAGTGATTTGAACAATCCAACTTAAACCAACTTAAAGATTTAGAACTGCAAGGCTCATAATACAACCTCCACTGAGGATGAACATCTTCAGGCACAAAGGAGCCTCTTGATGCTAGTAGGTCCCCTATTTGGTGGGAACAGGGCAAACCCATAGTCATTGAGTATGACTTGGTTCCCACTTCCCCATCATGTTTCCGCTTTAACCTCTCTAATTGATCCCCAACAAGTTTGATTTCTTGGAAAGACACCTTGTACCCCAATGGTAACAGTTCAGTAGGAAGAAATATTCCAATGTTTTTTTGAAGTTATAAACCACAGTCTGAACTAGCTTAATTTGATTGGAAACGGTGCCCTCTAGGTTTTTCCAAACATCCAACATGTTTCCCAACAAGTTTGCAAGTAATTGCTTGAGAGTAGCATGGTACCCTTCAACCCAAGACGTGTTTTATTTCCAAAGTCTGGGTTTTTGCAAGTCCAAGCCATTACAAACATCTCTTTGATATGGAAAATATTATGATCCATATACTCAAGTACATCCTCACGGTCTGCCAAAAACCAATTTGTACAAGTCATAATGTAAGCAAGCCAAAACTAGGAAAATTAACATTAGAGGCAGTTATTTAGTAATTACTCCAAGTTTGGAATTATTGAACTCTGCCTCCTCCTTGGTTTTTGAGGCCACATACTTAGCCCACAGAGACATAAAGCTTTGCCACCCTTAAATTTCAGTATTAAAGCACACTTTATATTTTGCTTGTATGCTTTTAGAAAAGGGAAATTGACAGCACTGTCTTGTTGACTCAGGGAATATTTTTTCTAGAGCATGGATCAAAGCTTTTCCACGTTTTGTCACAAAGACTTTGGGAAGTCTCTCAGGATTATAAGCTAACTCCTTTAGCACATTTAAAGACCAACTGTAGAACTAAAATGTTTCTCTTTTTATAAAAACAAGAGCTTTTGTGAAAGTTTTCTGGTTTGAAGTAATTCCTACAACGTGCAATAGGGGTATTTTTTACTTATTGTTATTATAAGTACAATCCATCATAAATATATGATGGAATTTCTTGCAAAGCTTTAATGAATCTGGGTAAGCCAAGAATAGGACCTCCAGGTGACCCTATCCACTGAATTTTGCTCAATGAACCTAACCTGAATTACCAAGTTGTTGAAAGAGGACCTCTGTAACAATTTTTCCCTTCAGTTCTTCAAGTGCTACCTTACGCCTAGTGTTATAGATTGTTTGGTCATCAACAAATTTTCCACAATTCATCTTTCTCAATTTTCTTTTGAGTTGAATTGTATTGAGCCCATCATTCATGACTTCTTTGAGATTTTCTAAGGCTACCCCAGAGATTCTCCCCAGGTGAGGATGCACTGAGGGGTGTGGAGATGGTTCATGGTTATGTTTATCATTCTTGTAGGAGATTTGCCACAAAGGATCCTCTTTTGTGTTACTAGCATGGATTAAAAACTTGCACCCAACCTTCCTTGTGTGAGTTTGCCATGACTGTTTGGTGAGCAATTTCCCAGAGTAAAAAACATGTCTATCACAGGCTAAATCCACATATTTATCATTCTTTGAGTTGAAAACTGTGAAAGCGTAACCATGCTTCATTGCCCATGTTTGACAATACATTTGTGCCTCTTCCTTAGTAGGAAAAGCTCTCACAGGAGGTGGGGCAAGTGGATCCGTCATAGTTACATATTCATATTGATGGCATGCACTCCATCATTCTCAATCAAATTAAATATGGCAAAGAGAATTAACATAAAATTTTACTCACCACCAGAGGTCATTTCCATTTGTGAAACATTTTGTTCCTCAATCTTCACCCTTGATGAGGATGAAATTGGGGCTTCCAATTATTCATTACCCAAATCCTTCTTTCCCACAGCTTTGTTCATTGCACCAATGTTGTCCTTGAACAAGTAAATGTTAAAACAAGGGTTTACCACTGTTCCCATCATGCAAAAAAATGCAATGCTACTTCAGTATTCAATCCAACTTTCAATTGAACAACTACCAAGTTTGCTCACTTTCAAGTTGAGAAAGATCAATTTTGTGGGATGTTTTATTTGAAGTTTCCTATAGTGTCACTTTAATTTCACTTGATTTCAATTTTGTCCCCTTAATTTCACTTTAATTTAACTTTATAAAACAACTGTGTACAGGGTGTATACAGCCCTTGGGGGTTGCCTGTGTTTGAGACGACCCCTTGGGCGTGTCTAGACGCGTGTTTTTTCCTGCACATTGTGGTGTTTTTATATAGCCTTGGATTGGGAACTGTGCCGCGGGTGGCTAGTTTGGGAGGATAGAGCAGGGAAATTAAGGCTATAGGAGTGGGAAGGGCATGCGCAAGCGCAGGCCAACCCGCGGGGCAGGAAATCACCCGGCCCACCGGGCAGATGTGGATAACATGGGGGGCTCCGAGTAGGCCGTGGAAGAGGGCCGCGTCATGAGAAGGACAAACTGGGTGTGTGTAATGGTAGGCAGGCTTGAAGGTGGTTGCTGTATGGGAAAGGCTATAGGAGCCAGCAGGGAGCATGCAAGCACAGGCCAACCTGCGGGAAGGAAATCACACGGCGCATTGGGCCAATAAAGACAACACAGGGGGCTCCAAGTAGGCTAGGGTTCTAGTTTCTAGGGTTTCTTTTCTATTTGTTGTTAAGCCTGTACTGAGGATAGGTTTGAGAGGGTGGGTATAAAGTCCACACTCCCAACCCCAGCTTGTACAGGGGGAAGCATGGAACTGAATGGGATTAGATTGGATTGGATGGATGGATGGATAAAGGGCAAAGGAAAGGAACTTGATCTCTCTCTCTCTTTACTGGAGCATCCTTATCCTTACAGACGCTAGGACCATTGATTCTGGAACTCAAGGACAACTAGGGGAGTAGCTTCCTCCTACTTTCCACAACATGTGTATTGGAAGGGTGTATGGGCCCTCACGCGTCCATTGGGCTGTGTAGGGCCCTACGAGACTCCCACACGACCGGGAGTTGTGAATTTAACATCACCCTAACCAATAATCAAAAAATAGGGTGTATCAGTGTCAAAAACTGCCATTTTTTTAATGGTGAGTTTCATAAAAATACTCGAATTGCAAACATGCCATTAGAAATGAAAAAACTCCACTTATTTTTCATCATAAGTGTCAGATTTACCTAAAAATAAGTGGGTTTCTTCCAACGTGGTATATAAATTATGTGAACAGAGATTCCAACCAACCTTTTCATCAAATCAGTACTTTCTCTCAAACTCACTCACCCAACTGGTCATCAAAATCACTGGACTTTTCCAGATGGATCATCAAAACACACCACTGAAAGAGTCAACCAGCTTCCAATAACAATAACCTAATCCATCTAACCCCAGTCTTAGCCCAACCACTAATAATCATAATATCCCAAGCCCATTGAAAGCACCTAAAAATACATACAATAATAAAAGAACCACCAGCACTCCCTCCAACAAAGCCATTCCATCTAACAGCACATCCTACAACCCTCAAGCCTCTGGCCCCATTAACAATCAGACCACAAAGACCAAAAATAGGGCATATGAGAGTTAGAAAACCCACAATTTTCATTGACCAAACCCACCATTTTTAATGGAAGGTTTCTGAAATACACATAACCCCTAACTGGTGTATTTCAAAATGGTGTGTTTCATGTAAATTGCAGATTTCCAACATCAAATCTGCCATTTATCTATCATCATCCATCCAACATCCATCACATGCAAAACACCCATCTACACCTCCACCTCAGCAAATCCATACCAATCTCATCTCCATCCCCTCACACACATTTCATCTCCATTGCTTCACACACATCCAATCATGATCACATCAACATCTTTCTCAACATTTCCAATCAAACTTCCCAGAAGCAAGTTTAAAACACAAAAAAATATGCCTGAAACTTTTTTATTATTTAACTCTGATTCAGACTCCAATTTGGAATCAATTTGGTTAGCTTTGAATTCTCTATTGCAAAATTTATACATGGTTCCAAGAAGACAGACTCTCCACAACCCTATGTATGAAATCAAAAAGCTTCATCTCCTCCCCAACTGAAGCTTCCAGAGTTGTGTAATCCTTCACAACCTTCTGTCTGACATCAAAGATGAATGGGAAAGAATTTTTGAAGAAGATATTCCCAATCCTCCTCAAGTCATACCTGTCTCATCTTGTCCCTGATATTCTTCCATGAGAGAGCCAATTTTCCTCCTCACACTTGCTTACTTTGATGAGAAACGTCAATTTTTTAAATAGGTAAAGAATCAAATCACAGTAATTTTGTTTTTTTGTTCAACCAAGAATCCTAGGCTGACATGTTTTTTTTTTGGTGGACTTAGACAAAAAAAAACAATGTTAAAATACGGTTGCACTGATTTTATGTAAATTTTAGTGTTTAATACAAATGGGATGCACAAATGGGCCTCTACAACCCATTAGACACCACGTGGGCCATGTGGGCCTATGGGGATGTTATTGGTTTTGGACATTTGGTCGCCAAAACACGTTTTCCAGGTCTTTTGGGACACAGGCCTTAACAGGCCTGCCAGGGTGGATGGGCCACCTTAGCCAGACTGGCTGGCCCGCCAAAGTATTTATTTTATGGTCTTTGGGCCTTGGTGGCCCATTGGGGCCCAATTATTTCTCTATGGGGCCTGTTGGGGGGCCCAACAGCCTGCGCAGGGGGCTCTGTTTGGAGTCCCCCCACCCAATTGTGTGCAGGGCCGCGGCCGCAGGGGCTGGAAGCCCCTGCCTCCCTTCCTCCCCTTGCTTGGTTTCAAAGGGGAGAGGAGGCTGGCTGGTCCTCAACCAGCCAGGATTGCCGCAATGAGGCAACCGGTGAGGTGGGAGGGGATTTGATCACCCCCCACCTCATGTGTGGACCAATTAGGCCGGCCAAAACAAGGCGACTGGCAAGGTGGGGTGGGATTTGACCACCCCCCCACCTCTTGTGTAGCAAAGACAAAGTTTCAGGGGCCATCCATCTCCCCCCCGCCCCCCCCCCCCCCGTTACCAAGGGGGAGGTGACCTGGGGCTGGGTGGGCTTGACCACTTCCCAGCCCACTAACTGTTTGTGTGGCCCTGGGGGGGGGATTTGACTGCTCCCTCCAGGGATTGAGAGAGAGAGGAGGGGGGGACACACATGTCCGCTGGTTACACCCTCCCCCCCCCTGTAAGTTTGACCAGAACCAGAGTGTTTCTGGGTCCACCCTGGCCAATCTGAGGGCCAGGGGCTGGTTGCCGGAGGCAACCAGCCATGTAAGTTGGTAATAGGGACAAATGAGGTCGCAGAGGTAAAACAGGCTGGTTTTGAGGGACAAACAGCCAGGGTCTGAACAGAAACAAGGGCTGGTTCAGCCCAGTAAGGGTGGAAACACCAAACTCAACCAGTACAGGCTGGTCATAAGGGTTCAGGGACTAATGCCAAGTGGGTTTATTAAGCTCAAACCAATTAGAAAGGCTTATAGAGCCTGTAGATCCCATTTGGGGCGGAATTTTTGCCTTTTTCTTGTCATTAAATGAGCTCCACATGAGCATTATCTTTACATTTAAGGAGCTCTTCTCCCTGCTGTTTTCCATCCATTCATTCACCAATTAATTCACATCCACAAGTGTGCCATTGCCTCTGCCTCATATTAAAGATCAATCATAAGACATTATTGTCTCAAAATCTATTTTGCTTTAAGTACTGCTCTTTGACTAAGCTTGTGGGCCAATAATTCTCTCAAACAAAACCTCCACCTCATACCTCACCACTCACCCCACTCACTCACTGGTCTACTCCTTCCTCCTCCTTACCAAACCACCAGCCCGCTCCTTCCTCCGGCTCACCAAACCACTGGTACACTCATTCCTCCTCCTTACCAAACCACCTCACCCAACACCTCTATCTCACCATCCACCTTCACCTCAAAGCCCCCCAGTCCTCCTCCTGCTTCTCCTCCCAATCCATCAACCAATAATCCCAGTAATCCACCCCCCTTCTCCTTTCAATCAATCAATTGATTCATCCCATCTAGGTACACCCCAAGCACCTTCCAAGCCATTGTTCCATTTTCTATTTGATAAATAGCACCCCCTAGGTATGTCTACCTTCATCTCCTGCTCCTCCTCCTCCTCTGGACATCAAAAAACCAATTGATCCCCCACCTTTGCCTCCTCCTCCTCCTCCTCCTCCTTGGGCGTTCAACTGACCAATTGTTAATCAATCATCAATTGATTAGAAATCATATGCTAGGCAATTTTTTGATCAATTTAAGGTCAATTGATTGAGCCCCCCTCCTCCTCTTTATGCTATGAAACACTGACCCATTTGTTTTGTTTTTTTGGGTAGGGTAATTGAATGGCATTTTTTTTAGTTTTTTTCTATTTTTTTTGATCATCTACCTTGATTATAAAATGACTGATGGTTTTTTTTTGCTTTTGTTTTTATTCCATCCAATGAAAAGCACCTTTGGAACCCTTGTTCCTTTGAAACAGGCCCTTTTTCTCAATCACCCATTCTTATACCACTAAAATCAAAATTCTACCCAATGAATTGAATCCTTTCTTGATCCTCACCTAAATAAAAGCATGTGGATGGGAGGGAAAAAGATGGGAGGAGATGATTTGCCAAAAATACAGAGAGATGGAAAGAATAGGGCTTGTCATAAAAAGAGGGTTCAAAAGAGAGATTAAAAAATATATTTGGAAGTAGATGAGTAGGAGATTGATGAAAAGGTTGTGTGGTCTGGAAAAAAAGTAATAAATATGGATCTGCATCCTGCCATGGTTGCCAATTGAAAGCCCATCCCCAAAGAGCTTGAACAATCCAAAAAGAAGATCAAAAAATTCTATTGATTCAGCTCTGGGAAAGTTATTGTTCTTGATGAATCCAATCACAAGTCTATGGTTGAAATAATTGAGTTTTTGCCTTTGAATAAACTATCCAATCAGGAGAGGAAAGAAATTCACTGACAACTTGAAACACTTTCAAGGAATTGAATAGTGGAAAAATATACTCTAGAAAAAAAATTCAAATAAAAATTCAAAAGATTTGTTTATTGGTGGAGTTAAAAATAGTCTCGAAAGTTGTTGTAATCAAAAATATTTTTTTGTTTTTCTTTAAAAAAATTTTATCCAAGTAAATATATTTTAACGTCAAGAAATCAAGGAATTTTCTGTATTTCTTCCACTTTTCTGCTGCTGCCAATACATGCCATAGCTACAGATAACCCATTTTTTTTAAATGGCCATTCAATCCCTCTCCTTTTTGATTCAATCTTCCAGTAAATCCTTCTCCTTTTCCTCTTTTTGAAACTGAAAATCAGCCTTTTTCAATCTCCAATCAGCATCCAATGTTTTTTGATAAGGCAAACTTTCACCTTTCTGCTTTTGACCATAAATAGTCAGTTGATGACACTGCCTTTGCTTTTCAAATTCAGTTTTTAATTGCACCGTTTTTTGTAGGGGAATATCAATGAGATGAATTTAAAAAGCAAGTAGATTCCATCAATGCACTTACTTGAATCTTGATTCTTAATGATATCTTCAAAGCTGGAAAAATTGGAAGTGTTTCTCCTCTTTTTATGGCTTTTCAGGTTGATTTGGATGGAATTTAAGGCCTTGTGCTATCCCTTTTCCAAGGAGTTTTGTGTTGAAATGTTGTCCCTATTATTTGAAGGTGATGTAGGAGGCCCCATTGGCTTAAGAGTTTGGCCATTCAGGAAAGTATGAGCCTTTTTTATTATGATATAAATCAGTCAGGATTAACAATACAGAAAAGAAAAGAAACTGCTTCCTTACTTGAACAGATGATGATTTTAATGGAGATAGTGGAATAAATTGCTCCTCATTTGCAAATTTTTTGAGTTCTTCCACCCCAAGAAGGGAGAAATCAAAAGAAGTAATTGAGGGGTCCAAGGAAGGATTTGAATCATTGATCAATGCCAATGTAGGTATGATTGGAGCTGATTGTGTTGGAATATACAACTTGGAGTCAAATTGGAGCCACTCAAAGGTTTCATCAGCATCATCATTGGTAGGCTGAGCATCCACATCCAAGTCCTCAGCATCAACCAAATTGGATTATTGGGAGTCAAAAGCAGCTAAAGGGGTGATTTCACCCTTCTTTCCAAATATTTCATCCATTTGAATATCAAAAGGACAAATTTAGTAAAACTTATCTACCACTGAGTTGATTACCTTGGCTTTATCAGAGTCTGTGATACCAAAGCCAGTGGAGATTGAAACTGAGTGGGTCTTTCTGTACTTGGCTTGATGATTCTTGAATTTTTCCCTAATCTGTTTTTTTTAAATCTCCAGCCTATCTTTTGCTTTATCATTCAGTTAATTGGCCATCAGGAGATAACCATCAACCTCAGAGGATGGATTTTGGCAAAATTGTGTTTTTTTTTTTTTTTTTTTCAATCCAAAGAAAGAATCATAGTTGGAGGGAATTATGAGCCAGTATACCAGAATTATTTGATCAGATTTCTTGAGCTGACATGAGCCTTTGGAAGCTTATGGGAAAGAATTTTTTGTTGTAGATTTCCTTGGAAATGTTTGCTTTGGTGTATTTGATTTTTTGTAGACTTGTGGGGGGAGATTTGCTGAGGGGCCATTTGGAAAGAGTAAGTGAAATAGAATGATAAGAAAAATGAATCAATGAGTAGATCAATTATGGGATGAGACAAAAAGCAATGAGGATAGCAATGAAGATATTAGAGCAATAAAGAAATGAGAATGATGAATTGATAAGAGCAATAAAGTGATGAGAGTGATGAAGTGATGATAGAAATTAAGTGATGAGAGTGATGAAGTGAAAAGAGCAATAAAGTGATGAGAGTTATGAAGTGAAAAGATTGATAAATTGATGAGAGTGATGAAGTGAAAAGAATGATAAATTCATGAGAGTAATCAACTGATGAGATTGATGAAGTGTTGAGGGCAATAAGGTGATGATAGTGATGAATCAGATTTTCCAATGAGTTTGGAGGTAGAATTTTTCCAATGAGGTTGGAGGTAGAATTTTTCCAATGAGGTTGGAGGTAGAATTTTTCCAATGAGGAAATCTATTTTTCTTTTGATTTTTAATGGCAGGTTTGCAATTGCAAATTTGGGTTGAAACCCACCATTAAAAAATGGCAGGTTTGATTTACTCTGATACACCCCAATGCAGATCAAGCTGCTTTGTGTAATAACTCATCCCAGGCTGCTCAAGGTTCCCCAGATGTCCTGGAATTGAATAAAGCAGGTTTGAGTTTTTCCTCCATCCTAGCTTCCACCCAACCAGTTTTTGGTGCCCTCTCTGGATTCTTGTTCCTAATCATTGCTGTGATTGGCACAGCCTGGTATGTGTTTTTTTGTCCACTGAAACTGAGAAGAAAATGTGAAAATTCTAGGTTACAGGGTACCAAGTTTGGCTTCCTTGAGAAGGGTGATGGTGGTGAACCAAGGTCTTCATATTAGAAGGATTAGTATCTCAGAAAATTCCTTTTCATCTCTCTTTCACATTTTATGTGATTGAGCAGATTAATTACTACAGCTTTTTTTTTGAATTTCTCCTTCAAGATTGGCTGGTTGCACCTACATCCTAAAAATAATGAAAAGGATCACTCCCATTTTTTGAAAGAAAACAAAAAAAAAATAACCTGAATGGGTTTCTCAAAATATGGTTGGTTTCAAGATCAAAGAATAAAGAGATAAGATCATCCCAAACCCAAGAAGCAAATTTTAGCAAGGTGAAGAAATTCATTGATTGATTTGAATCAATTATGTGGTTGTTTCACTTTCAATTCCCACCATCTCAACAAGGGTTTGGTTTGAATGATTTATTGAAAGGGTAGAAGCTCAAAACAATCAAAAAAGAATATGTATTTCATGAGGTTGAGGTAAAGAGTGTATAGGATGGGCCTCTTGAAAAGTGAGGAGCAGAAAATTCCATATTTTCAATCTGATGTTATCAGATCTCTCTTGTACCTGGAATTCTATTCTAACCTGGTGAGCCTAGTGTTGATGGACTGATCCATTTGAAACTAAAAAGAAAAAGTAATCAAACTCTGGTTAAAACATGATGTCCAATTTTTTTCCGGTGGTTCCAAACTAGAGATCCTCTAAGACATTTAATACAACCTACCATGTCTTTGCCTCAGCAATAAAAGCTCAAATGTCTCAAAGGCCTTTGGTTAATTTGTACTGATAAGCTTGTTTCTGAGAGTCCATAACCTTCAGAATCAAACCAATTGAAATAGGGTTTGAAGGGTGGGAGACATCATTCTGACAGCCATTTGAGATCCCTTCACCTTTGGATGGACTTGGGTATTTGAGAAAGTGGCTTTTCCACCTTAAGTCATATTTTGATTTGAAAAAGAGGCAATCAATTCATTCTTTTACAATGAATTTGATAAAAATTTGGATCACACACTGACCAGATACGTTGCATCTCTTTGTTTAGATACTCTGTGGCCCTACAACTTGCTTGCAATAACAACAAGAAGTTCAAATTCCTCCACCCTGTCCTTCTGGGTTCTTGTCATGATTCATATGTTTTCAATTGGATGCGGATTGCCCAACAACCAGAGAACCACTTTGATCAAGATCAATACCTTCTGGCCAATTTGGCTTATGCTAGTGGGAAATATTTAGTTCCAGCATACCAGAATGATTTTGAATCTTTTTTCCAATGATCAAGGAAAAACCGATTTCAACTATCATCTTGCCCAATCACAAGTTTGGATTCAGCATGCCATAGGAATCCTGAAAGTAATATGGGCCAGCTTACAGGAGATGCAAAACCAGCTTCAAAATTTGAAGGACATGAACATCCTCATCAACTGGATTATCACTTGTGTAATCCTTCACAACCTTCTTGCCAACATCAAGGATGAGTGGGACAAAATATTTGAAGAAGATATTCCTGATCCTCCTCAAGTCATCCCTGTCTCATCTTCTACCTCATCTTTGGCAATGAGAGAGCAGATTCTACCCCTCACACTTGCCCAATTTGATGTGAAGCATTTGGTTTTGAAAGAGGTGAAATATCTTTTTTGGTTTTAGTTGTTCAACCAAGCATCCAAGGCTAAATTGGAATTTTTTTTTTCTTTTTTGGTGGACTTAGACAAAAAAAGAACCAAAACTTCCAAACCACTCACCTCACCCCAACAAACCACTGGTCCACTCTCTTCCTCACCCACCACCGGTTCACTCTCCACCTCAACCTCCACCTCCACCTCACCCATCACCTCCACCTCACCCTCCACCTCCACCTCACCCACAACCTCCACCTCACCCACCACCTCCACCTCACCCACCACCTCCACCTCACCCACCACTTCCACCTCACCCACTGCCTCCCCTCCTCCTTTGGTTGGCAACCCTGGTAAGCCCCCTCCCCCCTCTTCCTCTTCCTGCCCCTCACCGGTTGGGGATCCTTTGATCAATCAACCTTTAGGTGCCCCCTGACCACCTTGCTCAATCCCTCAGGTGAGCCCCTTCCCTCCTCCCCCCCCCTTGCCCCAAACTAAACCCCCCCTCTCACCCCCTTCCCCTTGGCTTGCCAACACCAATGGCCACCAAATTGCTTGCCAATGCCAATGGCCACGCAAAGCTGGCCCCCCCTCACTTGCTTGGCCAACCGCACTCCCCCCTCCCCTCCTTCAGCCCAACAACAAAAGCCCCCCCTTGCCTCCTTCAGCCAACCAACAATTGCCCACCCCCCTTGCTTGCTTGGAAGCTGCCCCCCCCTTGCTTGCTTGTCCAACCGCAGCCAAATGCACCCCTCCCCTCCCCTCCTTCAGACGGCCAACCAAAGCCCCCCCCCCTTGCCTCCTTTGGCCAACCTACAAATGCTTGCTTGGCCAACCGCACCCCCCCTCCCCTCCTTCAGCCAGCTGACTGAAGCCCCCCCTTGCCTCCTTTGGCCAACCAACAATTGCCTGCCCCCCCTTGCTTGCTTGGCCAACCGCAACCCCCCCTCCCCTCCTTCAGCCTGCCAACCAAAGCCCCCCCTCCCCTCCTTCAGCTGGCCAACCAAAGCCCCCTCCTTGCCTCCTTTGGCCAACCAACAACCTTCTGGCCAAACAAACCCCCCCCACTCCCTTGCTTGCTTGGCGGCCTGAACCCCCCCCTTTCCTCCTTCAGCCAACCAAAAAACTGCTTCCCTCCTTTGGCCAACCAATGCCACCCCTCCCCTCCTTTGGCCAACCAACAACATCCCCCCCCCCCTCCCCTCCTTTAGCCGACCAACAACCCACCCCGCCTCCCCCCATTGGCCAACCAATGACACCCCCCCCTCCATCGGCTGACCAACCCGCCAACCAACCTGCGGCCCCCCCCCTCCTTAGCCAGGTGACCAACCAACTGAACCCCCCCTCCTTGGCCGCCCAACCAACTGACCCAGGGCCCTACCCCCCTCTTTGGCTGCTGTAAGACTCCAAACGGTGCTAAGCCGTTGCAGTTCTGTGGAGGGGAAAGGTGCTGTTTAGGCTGCCCTCCTAGGAGTTACAATAATATTTAAATGTAACCGGAATCAAGGTCCAGAACCTTATGGATGAGAAATCAAAGTAAGGGAAGAGGATAAGAGTTGTCGGTAGCAATGGAAACAACACTATCTGAGGCAAGATGGTGCAGGTAAAGACTTGAACAAATAAGTCAAGGTTTGTTCAGAGTTCAATAGAACAAGGCAGTTTTAAGTAACAACGCCCACAAGCTAATAACTCTGGTCGTCAGCAGCTGATTAGGAAAGATCAACTCAATCCCAACCAACCTCCAGGTTCTCAATGAACCTGCCCAACTCTCCGCAATCAAGCGCTTGAAGGGTACCAGATAACTGTGGGAGGCTGAACAAAACAAAAGAAATTTGTTTATGAAGCTCTAGAAGCAAATCAATAACAAATTCAAGCAAGAATATCCCAACACTTCTCAAGGGACTCAAGAATAGCGTGGCAAAATTTAACCTTAAAGAAGAAGGGAGGTATAACACTCCAGGTTTTAAGCTTAATAAAACCCCTTCAATCAAACGTGATTGGCTCCAGAAAGATGATCAAGGAGAGATCAAGACCAGTATGGTCGGAAAAAGGGATCAGAGTGGTATAACACACCCAAAAATTCAGACATGAATTCTTCTTCAACCAGCAAGGCTATTGGTTGGTGATAAGGATCAAGGTCACAAGGGACAGAGTTTGAGTATGGAGGCTCAAAGGATCAAGGGGCAATCATGGATATACCCGGATAAATTTCTCAGATAAGTGGGGAAGGATGCCCACGGATAAGTTGATTTCTGATGATGAGGGAGACAGATGAGATGAGATGATGATGGTCTGCTCGGATGCTGGGCCAAAAGGCAGGGGAGAGCCCCTCCTTTTATAGACATGAGGCCCTGTATACTATGTACAAGAGATACTACAAATAGGTGCGGGAAAATGAAAACATAAAAAAAAAAAAAAAAGACATGAGAGGAAAAAAAAGAAAAAAAGAAATGTTGCCCACGTCGAGAATGACCGCGGGCAACCAGATGGACACCCGCGACAGCGGTTGCGGGTGTCGACAACGGCTGTTGTTGCCTGATTGGTGGCGACAGCGGGGTGAAGGTTCCGACGGCCGTTAGCTTGCGGTTGTCGGTCGGATCAGATGATGGGCAAGGAGGAGGTAGAGGAGGGTTGAAGGATGAGAGGGTAGGTACGGTTGATGATCGAGCCAATGGATGGATGGATTGATGAACGAATGAAAGAACCAGGGATCCAGACTGGATTGAGGATGAGCTCAAAGTTCCAAGATGGTTGGTAGCGTTTGAGGATCAGATAGGCCAAGTAACTCCATGGACTAGATCAGATCTGTCAAAGGTGGGATGAGGAGTCAGACTCGGTTGGTCTTTGAAGATGAGTCAGAGCGAGTTGATGGTTGTTGTCTTGGCCGTCATTGTTGTCGTTGTCGTCGGATTGGAGGGATGTGCTGGTGGGGTGATGGGATTGTGATGAAGTTGATCGAAGAGATGGTGATGATTGATAGCCAGGGGGTGATGATGATCAGCCTGGTGGTGGTGGTGGTGGGTCGAGTCGAGGCTAGAGCTGATCGGATGATGATAGTTCTCGCTCCCGTTTGTCAGTTCGCTCATCATCATCATCATCACCATCCGATTGTCTCAATGGGGATCATTAATGAGAGTTGACAACCGTCGCCACAAGCAACGGCGTCGGTTGGATGAGAGGATTGGGAAGGATCGAGGGGATTGTCAAAGGTGGTTCGACGATTGCTCGCGTTGCCAAAAGCCAGGGCTGCGAGAGCGACAAGTAGGAGTTGAACATAGGAGGGGGGGATCGAAGCAGAGAGACAGGCAAGAGGCCTGTCCTAGACCGCTAGGACAGGGAGAAGTTGAGAGATGGGGGGAAATGAAGGTACCCATAGGGGTACAACCAAAAAAAAATTTCTTTTTTTTTTTTTTTTTTTTTTTTTTTTTTTTTTTTTTTCTCCGTGGTGTCCCGGATTGGTCACCACATCTCTCCCCAACTTACAGACTGTCCCCAGTCTGCATCTAAAATTTGAAGGGATAAAATAAAAAAAGGCAGGGAACAAAGAAATTGAAGCAAAGATTGGCCATTTCTTGATCTTGAGAGCAATTGAAGAGTTGAGGAAAATATCTTGATTCTTCCAAATGAGCCCTAGAAGCGGCAGGAATAGAACAAGGAGGGCGTCCCAGGTGCTCACATATGTGGCATACAGTAGAGTTTTACAACAAAAACGCAGCAAATGACCCTGGTGGTGCACAATTGGGAGGACTTACTTCTGAGATAAGTTTCCCCCACGACAATGAAACTTCTTGACTTGATCAGCAGAGAACCTTCTGGCCAACCGAGTACCATCCAGCTCCTCCAAAACATAAGATCCACCTCTAACTTGATGAACCACTCGATAAGGGCCATTCCAACGATTAGAGAAAAGCTTGCCCCACTGGGTCTCCAAAGATCAATTATAAGCTAAAACTAGGTCACCAGGGTTTAAAGGCTCCCTGATTTGATTAGAGTGCTTGTCCTCCCAATACTGGACGGATTTTGCTCTGGACTCCATCATCTTTTGATAAGCTTCATCACGAACGTCTTCACTTTGCTCCAGTTTCTTGGATCTAGCAACTAACAGATCAGTGGTTGAGGACACCTCTTCCCAAGAGATACCCAAGAAAGATTCCATTTCCAGATCCAAAGGAAGGACTGCTTTTTGACCAAAGATGATTTCATAAGGTGAGTAGCCAGTAGTCCTTTTGGTTGAGATTCAATCAGAGAAGAGAACAAGAGGTAGGAATTTGCAACAATTCTTGCCACTTTCACCAGCCAGTTTAACAAGTGCAGCCTTCAAAGGGGCATGGCCTTGTTCCACCATGCCTTGGCCTTCAGGATAATAAGGAGTAGTAACTCTATGTTGTCCAGGAAGGGATTGGATCATTTCAGCAAGCTTGCCCCCAAATTCAGAGCCACCATCAGTAGAGTAAGATCGAGCCAGGCCATAACGCATTGTCCAGGTCTTGTAGAGGAAAGCCGCCACTGATTCAGAGCTAAGGTTCTTAAGAAATTTTGCTTCAACCCATCCGGAAAAATCATCTCTAGCCACAATGAGGTACTTAGCACCACCTGCCTTAATATGAACCACATCCATAGCAATCCTTCCAAAGACAGTGGACTCCCCAGTAGGATAACAAATTTCAGCTGGGCGCCTAAGATCACGTTTTTGACAAACTTCACAACTTTTGCACCATTGGGAGACGGATTTCTTCAAAGATGGCCACCAGAATTGTTTGGATAATCATTGATAAGTTTTGGTTTCCCCACGATGACCAAGGTCTTCATGGAGACTTTCAAGGATAGAATCTTGTTTAGAGGGAATAGTAAAAACAATAAGAGCACAAGGATTGCCTCTCTTCATAAGTCTAGAGCCTTGAACAAAAAAATTAGAAGACTTTTGTTTAAGAGATCAAAATTCCTTAGCAGAGAGATCAGGAGGTTTTTGAAGAGTTGAAAGGTACTGCTCTAATTTAAGCCAGAAGCCTTGTTGAAAGCCAGAATAATTTTGAGAAGAAAAAGAGAAAATAGGTTGGATTAAAGGTTCCTCTTCATTGAAATTGGTTCCAACATCAGATTTGTTGTCCCCAAGAGGTTGTCGAGATAAACCGTCAGGCATGGTGAAAGATTTTCCCGGCCTGTGAACAATATCAAAAGAGAAAAGCTGGATAAAGGCCACCCAACGAGTCATAGGAGCATTGGGAAGACTGGGAGCGTTGATCATTTCAATGATGGATTGAGCATCGACTTGCAATTCAAAATGTTGGCCCCAGAGAACGGTTTGAAGTTTCTTCATCATTTGAGCCACACCACAGAGTTCCAGTTTGGGCTGGGAGTATCTAGATTCTACATCTGAAAACAACAAAGATTCATAAAGAGCAGGATGGTCCCAACCATTTTCATCTTCCTGAGTAAGGACGGCCCCAACAGATTGATAACTAGAATCAACAGCCAGCTTGATCTTGCCAGCTCCAGGTCCATAAGAGATCTTTTTCAAAACTATGTCTTTACCAACTATCCTTTTGAGTAGCTGGAAAGCACATTCACAATCTTGGGTCCAAATCCATTCAGCATATTTTCTGGTTAGACAATTCAAGGGTGTACAGATTTTGGATAAAGATTGGATAAAGATTCTAACATAAGTGACAACACCTAGAAAGCCCCTAACTTCAGTTGGATTGATTGGGGTAGGCCAAGAGATGATCTTGTTGACTTTGGCTGGTGCCATCCTTCTTCCTTCCTTGCAGACCACATGACCAAAAATTTCCAGAGCAGGGACACAAGCCGCCAGTTTGGATCCAGAGACAGTAAGGCCAGATTCCTCGATTCAAAACAGAATCCTCTCCAAGGTAGTAGCATATTCCCAGATAAAACGACGAATTCCTGAATGCCAAGGTAAGAGCTCATTATCATAGTCAGATACTGGACCTTTAATTCCTCCATCGTCAATAAAGATACCAGCATGATCAGGGATTTCATCCTGAAGGATCCACATCATCTGAGCCTGATAGACTGCAACCAAGTTGGTGGCTCCTTGAGGCAATGGAGTAAGTTGAAATCGACCAAGAGGAGTATTGAAAGTAGTGAGAGGACGAGAAATAGGATTTAAGGATCGTTCGTCATAGCCACCCATAATATCCCCTAGACCATAGCAAGCTCTCCCCGCGAAGGATTCAACAAATTCTTCAGTAGCAGGAGGGATACCAGAATCTTTAATAGTAACTTTATTAAGAGGTTGAAGATCATGAACTATTCTAAGTTTACCATTACTCTTGAGGACACAGAAGACAGGGCTGGAGTAACTAGAAGTTGACTGTTCATACAGGCCAGTTTGAACTTGTTCCCGGAACAACTTGATGAATTCTTCAACTTTGGCAGCAGGGATAGGGATCTTTTTCTTTTGCCAAGGATCATGTTCAACTACAGGGATGATATAAGGGAGGCCATAGGATTCCCGCAAGAGACCTCTCTCTTCTTCACAGAAAGCAGTAGATTTTTCCCTTAGAGATAAGACATTTTTGATTAAATTTAACTCATCAGGAAGAAGCCATCCATCTGGACCAAAGTTGACCACCTTCAGACGTTCTTCAGTGACCCGTCCATTAGGCACAAAGGGACCAGTAAGAGATTGAGGAAGACCACAGTAAGGATTGCGAGATAGAGGAGGACGCATAAGGGGAGGATTGAGGTTGAGAGGCATAGGATGGTTGACTGGTTGGATCTTCTTAGCAACTGGTTTATACTTAGTGGCAAAAGAGAGAAGTTCTACAAAAGCTGAGTCCAAGTTCCAACATCTTCCAAGTCCAATGTTCTGCAATATCCTTGAAGGGTGCCTTTTCCATAAAAGGAGAACCAGGAGATAATACGTTGCTCACATGTGTGGCACAAGGTAGGGTTTCAAAAATGACAGTAAAAGATTGCCCTGGAAGTGCACAATTGGGAGGACTTACTTGTACCCCAAATTGCCTCCACTGAAGCCCATATTCCTTCATACCAAAATCACCCAAAACAGAATTGCAATTAGGATCTAGTTTAGACTCATTGCGGAGATTCAAACCGGAACTGAGAGAAGATTGATCAGACTCAAAAGTAGAAGGAAAAGAAGACACAACAGATCCAGAGAGAGAAGGAGATGGAGAAGAAATATTTTTGGATTTTTCTATTTTGATATGTTTTTGTTTTTTGATATTCTTGAGCTCAGAAGAGAATGATGAAAGGAATGAAAAATAAGCCTGAGGGATGGGAGTTGACCCTTGAGTTGCAGTCTGAGGCTGAAAAGAACTACCACTATTAGTAGGATCAACTATTCCCCTAAAAAATGAGAGGAACTAGAGTTATCCTTCTGCTTCCCCTTAAAACATGATTTGGGAGAATGACCAGGAAAATCTCTTTCCCAATGACCAGAATCCAAAGAGCAAAGAGGAACTTCAATTTTCCTGCCATCAGCATCAGGGAGAAGAATTCTCTCCCCAACTTGATCAGAAAACATCAGGGTTGCACCAAAGTCCATTAAGAAGGGTCGTCCCAAGATCATAGGACTGTCCAAACGAGTGATCCAAAAGTGGCAGGTTCCAACAATATTTTGACCAATCCTGACCGGTACATCTTCAGCAATACCAACCAGTTCACAAGCTTGATTTCCTATCCCATACACTGCAGAGTTGAAGCTGACCCTAGGACTAAGTTTGAGCTTGCAGGCCATAGCATCCGAGATTAAGTTAAGCTGAGATCCAGAATCCACAAGAGGAGAAACAGTTTTAGATGAGTCACCAAGATAACAAGGAAGGAAGCCAAGGGGACAGGAATAAAGGTTGGAGTCTAAAGAAGGACTGGTTCCACCAGAGTCCTCCATTAAAGTGCCAGAGGAGACTTTGAGTTCTTCAGGGCCAATTTCCACACGTCGACAAGAGACCCATTTCTTCATTCCTTCAGCAACAGATGGAGAGATCGATAGGAGTTCAGCCACAGATAGATCAGGAATTTTGAGATCAGAAATTTTCTTTAATACTCCCTCCACAGCATTGGGGTGATCCTTGGAGATGCCCCTTTCAAATCAAACTTTGGGCTGGGTGGAGGGAGGAAGTTCAGGTGACGCAGAATCTAAGATAGGATTAGAAGGTTGAGGTGAGGGAGAAGGATCAGGGTGATCTGGGAACCTTTCCATGAGTGGTTCCTTTTCCACCTCCATGTCTTCTACATCAGAGGAAGGAGGCTCAAGTGATGATTGACGTTTAACGGGTTTTTGAAGGATTGAAGTTGGCAAGGAAGGAGCCTTATGAGGTTTAGGTTCCTCATGTCGTTTCCTGGCTGGATCAGTTTGATAAGTAGTCCCAGCAAGACTAGAGGAAGAAATAGCTGGAGGATACCAAGGTTGGAGGGTACCACAGGATGATCAAAATTCAAAGGAAGCAAGAGATGCTTTCACAGGAGGTGATGGCTGGTAAGAGGCCACCACATGTCGGATAGGACGAGAAGAGTCAAAAGGAATTATAGCACCATTAGGGAGGAAGTAATTGTTTCCCCTCTGCTCTACCAATTTTTCCTTTAGGTCCTTCTGAAGTTCTTGGCATTGTCTGGTTCCATGGCCTTCCCTATGACAGTAGTAACAGACCAGAGTTGATTTGGGGACAGAAGAAGGGGTTTTAGGAGTAGCTAGCGAAGAAATCTTTTGATCTATTTTGTTCTCAAAGGCTCTAAGTAACTTGGTGATTTCATCTATAGTAGTAGGTTCCCAATTGGAATTAGGATCTGCTTTAGGCCTACGATCTGCCTCCATTTTAATCATAATATTGTTTGACTCTTTAAAAGAAGGAGCATGGACCGGTTCAGTAGTTCTAGGCTTTTCAAAGGTAAGAGCAGTTTGACCTTTCATGACTTTATCCACAGTACTCCTAAGGGTGAGAAAAACAGGGAGCTTGAATCGATTATCCCTGGTGGTAATCATGGGTCCAGATTTGACCAGTTCTTCTTTAATCCTTTCCTGCACAGCCAACAAAAAAGATTGGAAGAACTTTGCTCAAATTTCGTCCACTGTGTCAATGTGATTGTTTTGGATAAGATAGTTTTGAATGGGATCCCAAGACTTCCTAAAAATCTGATAGTCAGAGGCTGAAGAAATACCACCATTGGAGATCCACTGAGAAACAAGAGCATCCAAATCCTGCAGAGTAAACCTAGCCACATCTATTTTACCCCAGTATGCCAACATAGCCTTCCTGAGAAGCGTCCAGTTATGGGATTCAAATCCCTCAAAAGACTCAATTACCTCCATAACTTCATCAGAAGAGATAAAGAATCGCAACTGATAAGCCATATCAAATTCACTAGCTCCATCCACTTCAGCAGCCATTTCCTAGGAGTCCAAGAATTGCTCAACATTTGTACTGTTGAAGCCTAAGTTCTTGTTCTGAGGTTTGATCTTTACCATCTTAGGTTGGACAGGGGTGGTTGGAGTAGCAGAAGATGCCATATTGAATAACAGAGTTCCTAGGGGATCCAAAGAGCAGATTTCCAAAGTGGCTCACAAGTGTGGCAAGAGTAGGGTTTTGCCAAAAACAACAAGTATCTTGCCCAAGCGGTGCACAAATTTGGAGGACTTACTTCTAGGATAAGTTGCCTCCACGGATCAGATTTTGAGGAGAGAAAAAAATAGGAAAAAAAATCGGATTTCAAGGTTGATTTTAAATGTCTTGGGACTGTAAATCCCAAGGTTGCTGGTTCGATCCCGGCCCGGGGGACCAAATGTAAGACTCCAAATGGTGCTAGGCCGTGGCAGTTTTGTGGAGGGGAAAGTTGCTGTTTAGGCTGCCCTCCTAGGAGTTACAATAATATTTAAATGTAACCGGAATCAAGGTCCAGAACCTTATGGATGAGAAATCAAAGTAAGGGAAGAGGACAAGAGTTGTTGGTAGCAATGGAAACAGCACTATCTGAGGCAAGATGGTTCAGGTAAAGACTTGAACAAATAAGTCAAGGTTTGTTCAGAGTTCAATAGAACAAGGCAGTTGTAAGTAACAACGCTCACAAGCTAATAACTCTGGTTGTCAGCAGCTGATTAGGAAAGATCAACTCAATCCCAACCAACCTCCAGGTTCTCAATGAACCTGCCCAACTCTCCGCAATCAAGCGCTTGAAGGGTACCAGATAACTGTGGGAGGCTGAACAAAACAAAAGAAATTTGTTTATGAAGCTCTAGAAGAAAATCAATAACGAATTCGAGCAAGAATATCCCAACACTTCTCAAGGGACTCAAGAATAGCGTGGCAAAATTTAACCTTAAAGAAGAAGGGAGGTATAACACTCCAGGTTTTAAGCTTAATAAAACCCCTTCAATCAAACGTGATTGGCTCCAGAAAGATGATCAAGGAGAGATCAAGACCAGTATGGTCGGAAAAAGGGATCAGAGTGGTAAAACACACCCAAGAATTCAGACAGGAATTCTTCTTCAACCAGCAAGGCTATTGGTTGGTGATAAGGATCAAGGTCACAAGGGACAGAGTTTGAGTATGGAGGCTCAAAGGATCAAGGGGCAATCATGGATATACCCGGATAAATTTCTCAGATAAGTGGGGAAGGATGCCCACGGATAAGTTGATTTCTGATGATGAGGGAGACAGATGAGATGAGATGATGATGGTCTGCTTGGATGCTGGGCCAAAAGGCAGGGGAGAGCCCCTCCTTTTATAGGAATGAGGCCCTGTATACTATGTACAAGAGATACTACAAATAGTTGCGGGAAAATTAAAACATAAAAAAAAAAAAAAGACATGAGAGGAAAAAAAAGAAAAAAAGAAATGTTGCCCGCGTCGAGAATGACCGCGGGCAACCAGATAGACACCCGCGACAGCGGTCGCGGGTTTTGACAACGGCTGTTGTTCCCTGATCGGCGGCGACAGCGGGGTGAAGGTTTTGACGGCCGTGAGCGGTAGCTTGCGGTCGTCGGTCGGATCAGATGATGGGCGAGGAGGAGGTAGAGGAGGGTTGAAGGATGAGAGGGTAGGTACGGTTGATGATCGAGCCGATGGATGGATGGATCAATGAACAAATGAACAAACAAGGGATCCAGACTGGATCAAGGATGAGCTCAAAGTTCCAAGATGGTTGGTAGCGTTTGAGGATCAGATAGGCCAAGTAACTCCATGGACTAGATCAGATCCGTCGAAGGTGGGATGAGGAGTCAGACTTGGTCGGTCTTTGAAGATGAGTGAGAGCGAGTTGATGGTCGTTGTCTTGGCCGTCATTGTTGTCGTCGTTGTTGGATTGGAGGGATGTGCTGGTGGGGTGATGGGATTGTGATGAAGTTGATCAAAGAGATGGTGATGATCAATAGCCAGGGGGTGATGATGATCAGCCTGGTGGTGGTGGTGGTGGGTCGAGTCGAGGCTAGAGCTGATTGGATGATGATAGTTCTCGCTCCCGTTTGTCAGTTTGCTCATCATCATCATCATCACAATCCAATTGTCTTGATGGGGATCATTAATGAGAGTTGACAACCGTTGCGACAAGCAACGGGGTCGGTTGGATGAGAGGATCGGGAAGGATTGAGGGGATTGTTGAAGGTGGTTCGATGATCGCTTGCGTCGCCAAAAGCCAGGGCTGCGAGAGCGACAAGTAGGAGTTGAACATAGGAGGGGGGGATCGAAGCAGAGAGACAGGCAAGAGGCCTTTCCTAGACCGCTAGGACAGGGAGAAGTTGAGAGATGGGGGGAAATGAAGGTACCCATAGGGGTACAACCAAAAAAAAATTTCTTTTTTTTTTTTTTTTTTTTTTTTTTTTTTTTTTTTTTTTCTCCGTGGTGTCCCGGATTGGTCACCACACCGCCCAACTGACCCCCACCCTGCCTTGCTGATTCCCCAAGGTGAGCCCCGTGACCCCCTTCTCCTTCTCCTCCTTCTGCTCATTGATTGATCAATGACTCTGACCTTTTTTTTTTGGGGGGGGGGCTATCATCATTGACAAACCAGTATTTATTTTTATACTTTTGTTCATCTTCCACAATGATTGAAACATGGCTGATGATTTATTTTTTTTTTTGGATTCCCTGCAATGAAACACCCGTTTTGACCCCATTTTGTTCCATGCCTGCCCTTTTTCTGCATGACCCATTCTTCTCCAGCCATGCTCCCAATTTTATACAACAAATCAAATTCCGTCTTGATTCTCACCCCAAGTGAAGCAGTTGCACGATGGGAACAAGATGGAAGGAGATGCGCTGAAAAACATGAAGAGAGGTGGAAAGAAGACGGATTACCCTTGATTTTCTGGCCAGTCTCCAAAAGTTATACAACCAATTGAATCCTGTCTTGATTCTCACCCCAAGCAAAGCATTTGCATGGGAGGGAACAATATGGAAGAAGATGTGTTGAAAAACATCAAGAGAGGTGGAAAGCAGAGGTCCAAAATGAGAGAATCCAAAATCTCTATGGAAGTGGCTGAAGAAGGGTTTTTGGAAAATCTTCTATGGTCTAGAAAAAAAACTGAAACCTTTGGATTTTTACCCTTTTTTTTATTTTTAAAATTTTTAAAGTAAATATATTTACAAGCCAAGCAAAATATTTTATTTTTTATTTTTAAAATTTTGAAAGTAACTATATTTACAAGACCAGAAATCAAGTGATTTCCTTTATTTCATCCACAGTTCTACTGCTACCAATACATTCCATGGCTACGGATAACCTATCTTCTTTGTCTGTGGCCAGAATTTCCCTCTCCTTTTGGAGTTGGACTTCCTCTCAATCCTTCTCCTTTTCCTCTTTTTGAAACTCCAGCTCAGCCTGTTTAATTTTCCACTCAGCATCGAACTTTTGTTTATGAGCAAAACTCTCACCTTTTTGCTTTTTACAATCCATAGCCAGTTGATGATCCCAGTCCTCCTTTTTGAACTGAAGTTTTTCAGATTCAATTTGCAATTTCACTTTTTTTCAGAGGGGAATAGGAATGAGCTGGATTTTGAAAGCAAGGAGAATCCAACATGCTTACTTGAATCTTTCTTCTCCATGATATTCTCAAAGCTAGAAAAGCTTGAAGTATTTCTCCTCTTTTGATGGCTATTTGGGTTGATGTTGATGGAATTTGAGGCCTTTTGCTTTCCCTTTGCGGAGGAGGTTTGTGTTGGAATGGTTTTGCTCTCATTTGAAGGGGATGTGGGAAGCCCCATTTGCTTGAGTTTTTGGCCAATCAGGAATGGATGAGCCTGTTTTTTTACAATCTAAATCAGTCAGGATTAACCAGAAAGAGGAGAAAAGAACTTGGGTGCTTACTTGAGAAGATTTTGATGGTAGTGGCAATACAGGAATAACATCCTCCTCATTGGCCAAGTTCTCCAGTTCTTCCAACCCAGGAAGAGAGCAATCAAAAGAAGGAAGTGAGGGGTCCAAGCTCCTTTTTGACCCATCAATCAATGCTGAAGTAGATGCAATTGGAGCTGAATGTTTTGGAATATCCTCCTCAGCATTGGATGGGGGCAACTCCAAGGCAAAGGTCTCATCAGGGTCCTTATTTCTAGGCTGAGCATCCACAGCCAAGTACTTGGCATCAACTGAATCAGATGGTTGGGCATCAAAAGCTGTAAGAGGGGTTATGTTGGCCTTCTTAGAAAAGATTACATCAGTTTGAATGTAAAAAGGAAAAATGGAGTCCAACTTATCAACCACTGAGTTGATTCCTTTGGGTTTGTCGGAGTTGGTGATACCAAAGCCAGTGGAGATTGACATGGAGTGGGCCTTTTTGTACTTGGCTCAATAATTCTTGAATTGCTCCCTCATCTGTTTTGATGATAGATCCAGCCTACATTTTGTTTTATTCTTGAGTTCATTGGCCATCAGGTGATAAAAATTGACCTTGGAGGATGGAGGTTGGCCAACACATGTTTCATTGTTGGATCCAAAGCAAGCATTGTAGTTGGATGGAATTTTGAGCCGGTTTACCAGGATGGTGTGATCAACTCTCTTGAGCTGACTTGGGCCTTTGGAAGCTGATGGGGGAGGATTGTTGGATTTTGAGTTCCTGGGGGATGTTTTCTTTTGTCCATTGGTTTGTTTAGTGGAATTGCGGGGGGAGGATGGTGAAGGGGCCATTTTAAAAGAGTAATAGGGATGAAGGGATTAAGCAATGAAGTGATGAAGGGATGTGATTAAAGCAGGGATGAGGGATGAAGGGATGTGATGAAAGCAGGGATGAGGGATGAAGCAATAAAGTGATGAAGTGATGTGATGAAAGCGGGATGAGGGATGAAGAAATAAAGTGATGAAGCAATGAAGTGATAAAGGGATGTGATGAAAGTGGGAATAAAGCAATGAAGCAATGAGGGGATGGATGTGATGAAAGAAATAAAGTGATGAGAGTTATGAAGCAAGTTGAGAGTGATGAAGTGATGAGGGGATGAGAGTGATGAAGTTATGAGAAAAATGAAAATCAAATTTTTTGGTTGAGGTTGGAGGTAGAATTTTTCCAATGAGGCCGGAGGTTGAAACAAGGGGTGATTATGTGGAATGACATGGTTGAACTGGTGAAAGCCTTTATATACTTTATTTGAAAAAACCCATTTATTTCCAGGTAACTCTGACACGTCTGATATGAAATAAGTCGGTTTTTTTGATTTTTAATGGTGGGTTTGAAATGGCAGATTTGTGTTGGAACCTGCAATTAAAAAATGGTGGTTTTGCTTAACTATGATACACCCTAATACTTTATTCAAATAACAAAGTAAAATAACCCAAAAGCCATGGAATTACCATCAAAACTTTTGGCCATTTGAAGTTTTCACATATATTTTCAGGTATAGGTATCACCACTAAAATTAAGTTAGAATAGGAACTTTTTGTGTAGCTCAGGAGTTACAGGCAATTTTAGGTTTTTTTGAAATTCCTAAAGGTAGCCCTGCAGACTCACACGCAGCCTGCGTGCTTCAAAATAAGTACTGCGTGCATAAATTAGTCAAAGAAACCGCATGCAAAGTTGGAAAAATGATCCCTCATGAAGTTGATCAAATACCTGCATGCAGCAGGTCTGATGTGCCCATTTCAGATCCACAAGAACTTTGAGGTCCTGAAACGTACCACACCTAACTACTACAACACACATGGATCAACAATGCATATGTGATAATGCAAAAAATGCATGGAGGAAAATCTGAAACCATGAAATATCAAATAAAAAATAGAACATCAGATTATAAAGTACTCAAATTTGAAAAAAAATAACAAGCACCACAAAATTAACATATCCAGATCTTTGAAGACATAAAAAAGATCAAGAAATCTACAAATAATATAATAAGAAATAATGATATTATCAGAAGATGGTGGAAATTCAATAAACAGATTTGACTGATCATTTTATCCAAACATAAATAGTTAAAATTAAACTACTTGAAGGATCAGCAAATTATGAAATTAACACAAAACCTGATCCTGATCAAAAATAAGGCGCTTTTCCTACAGATCCAGGATCAGATGAGATATAGCACCAGTAGGATAGGACAATCCAGCTCTGTCTGGAATTCTAGCCTTAGCACATGATCCCTGACCTCTATGTTACCTGAGAAGGCTCTCTTTACCCCAACAATATATTTTTACAGCACCTTTTTTTTGGCTTTTTTCCCACAAGGTATTCATCAGTAATCATCAGAAACTGTTTCATTCTTGATCAAGTCCTCATAAAATTATAAGAAATTTATTTATTAATTCATTCTGAAGTATATTTGTATTAATTCATCACCATTATTTCTTTTTTGATTAAAGATAAATCAAGAAATACCCCATCTTTTATCTGAAACTCTGAACTGTGAACCTGTCAGCTTGCTACTATTGCAGAGCAAGCTTCAAAAGTAGCAGAAATGAAATAAATAAGAATATTAAATTTAACTTAAGAAGGAGTGGGAAATCCATTAATATTATTACAGAAACAAATTCTCCACCCAAAGTTAGGTAGGGTCACTCACTGACCCCACCCTTGAAATCCAACTCCTTATATTTTTAACAATTAAAGAAAGAAAAGACCAAAATACCACGGCAACACTATGGGGCTTTTTGGCAAAATTTGATATTTCACACACATTGTCACGTATAGGTTTCACACCTAAAATTTTGAGCTGAGGAATATCAGAGGTGAGGAGTAAAGTAGAAGGATGAATTTCCATGAGTGAAAGAAAACAAATATTGTGAGAAATGAGACAAAAGGGAAGACAAATCTTACCTGAGGAATATCAGAGGTGAGGAGTAAAGTAGAAGGATGAGGAAAGAAGTCCTTCTACTTTCCTCGAGCTCTGTCCTCAGGTAGAGGCACCACAATTGGATGTCATGTGAATTGTGACATGGTGGGAGTACAATGAATATTCAGTGTGAAAGGAAAGATAGTGCGAGTCTAGAGATTGAGTGGGGAGGATATTGATATGTTCAGTGGCTGTTGTAGAGAGAAAATGAGATAGAGAGTCACATAAAAAAGGTGGAAAGAGAAATATGGGAAAGATTAGAGTCATAAGGAAAAAAGGAAGAATATAAAGATATGGAAACAGACAGAAGAAGAAGATATGGAAATATGGAGATATGGATATACTCCAAAACCCCCCCTTGTTAACCATCACCGCTGAGACCAAATAGTTTCTGATGTGTTTCCAGGAGGACACGGTTCAGCAGTTTGGTTAGCATATCCGCAAGCATGTCTTTGGTACCAACATGGTGAACAGTGAAAACGCCCCCAGCGACACATTCCCTGATGAAATTATGGCGCACATCAATATGCTTTGTCCGGGAATGGTGCTTGGGGTTTCTTGCCAAGGATTTGGCTCCTTTGTTTTCAAAATAGATGGGAACTGGAGAAGTGCCAGGCAGCTGGAGTTCAAATAGGACTTTTCAAAGCCAAAGGCCTTCCTTGCACGAGTCAGAGAGGGCCTTGTACTTGGCTTTGGAACTTGATAGAGACACCGTGGGTTGCTTTTTGGACCTCCAGGAGATAGCACCAACGCCCAGGAAGAAAGTGTAGCCGGAGATGGAATGCCGGTTGTCCCTCCCCTTGGCCCAGTCAAAGTCAGAGTATCTCAAGAGCCCCAGAGAGGAACCTCCAAGGGTAAGGCAAATATGATTTGTGGAGTTCAAGAAACAAAGGACACGGACTGCGCTGTCCCAGTGATTGATTGATGGATCTTGGAGGAATTGTGAAAGCTTGTTCACCGCAAAGGAGAAATTGGGCCTTGTGCACTGAGAGATCCAGAGAAGAGAACCAATCAGCTGATTGTACTGCGGGGGGGACGCTGGCTCAGATGGAGTCCACTTTTGCAGGGCTTTGAACAACATGCCTGTTGGGGATTTGGTGGGCAAAGATGTTGAGGGCAGAAAAGTGGAAGCAACAGAAGAGATGTAGGGGGATTGATCCAGCAAAACCGTTTTATTTTCCAAATTGCAACATATGGAGATTGAGAGAAAGAGATTCAGATCCTTGTCAGATCCAATCTTGAACCATTGGCCAATGGCAGAGACAAAAGAAGAAACAAAATTGAGGGTCCCAACAATTGCCAGATCATCAACATGTGCGGTCAGAGCACCCACCAGAGTCCCACCAGTAACCTCAAAGTAAAGGGATGGATTGTAAGAGGAGAAAGAGAGACCTAAGGACAACAGGGAAGCGTTCAGCTCAATATTCCACTGGCGGGGAGATTACTTTAGACTGTAGATTGCTCTGGAGACCTTGCAGACACAATTGGGGTGGAGCGGATCTTCAAAGCCTGGGGGTTGAGACATGTAAACTGGTTCTTCTAGGTGGCGGTTCAGAAAGGCTATCTTGAAATTGACTTGCCAACCAACCCAGTCTTTTGAGCCTAGTAAGCTGAGGAGAAGACAAAGAGTTTCCAGACGCAAAGTGGGAGCAAAGACTTCCGATAAGTCCAGACCGTGGACTTGAGTGAAACCCATGGCAACCAGGTGGGCCTTGAGCTTGAGAATTGAGCCGTTGGGACGGCGTTTCACCTTGAAAACCCATTTGGACCTGATGATCTTTTGTCCTTTTGGAGGGGGAACAAGCATCCAGGTTTTCATACCCTGGAGAGAGGACAGTTATTTTTGAGCAGAAAAGATCCAGCAACGTTGGTTGGGGGACTTGAGAAGCTGTTTCCACATTTTAGGTGCCCAGATGTTGTCTTTGATGGAGGCCAAGCGGGAGTACGTCCCAAAGCGTGACGGAGGGTGGTTTGGCCTAGTCAAGCGATGCGGTGCGGGCGGAGGGCAGGAGGGGGGGGAGGGGATTGGGGAGGGGAGTGAAGAGGGGAGCAAAGGATGGAAGAGGGGGAGGGAGGGGGGAAGACCAGCAAGAGAGAAACAGGAGGCAGGATTTCCAAGTCATCAGACATGGCAGGACTGGTGGAGCAAGGGTGAGCGCCAGATTTGACAACAGGGGAAGGGGTCAGGGAGACTGGTGGTTTGTCTGAGTCTGCGCACAGAGGGGAAGGGGAAGAAGAGAAAGGAATAGAGCCTTTTTCAGCAGGGGGTGGGCCTGGCGGAACAGGGGGAGAGGAAGCATGAGGATTTGAGGAGAGATGGGGCCAGGGCAGGGAGACAGGGATGGGTGATTTTTTGGAAACAGCTTCCTGGAGGGGTTGACCATATGGGAAGGTTGATTTGTCAAAGATGCAGTCTCTGGATTTAATTACCTTCTTGCTGCATAGATCAAAGAGACAATAACTGTTGCCTTGAGGGAGATAAGAGAGGAGAACTGAAGCCCGTCCTTTGGGAGAGAGTTTGGTCCGGTTGGCCTCTGGGATCTTGTACCAAGTGAGAAAGCCAAACAGATGGAGATAGGAGATGGGAATGCCATCCGCCTCAAGGATTGAGTTTGGTGATGTGAATCCACAAGGGGTTTGACAGGGATAGGAGTTAAAACTAAAAAGAGAGTGCCTGAGGGCATAAGCCCAGAAGTATTTGGGGATGTTAGAGGCAGAAAGAGAGCAGCAAATGAGGTTAAGAATTGTTCTGTTAGGGCCTTCCACAACGCCGTTAAGCTGAGGAGAGTGAGGGGGTCCAGGTTTGTGTTGGACACCTCTTTCAGCAAGTAATGATGACATTTGATAGTTTAAGTATTCCCCACCATTAGACGTTCTCAGACATTTGATAGATTGGCGAAATTGATTTTCAAAAAAGGAGAAAAAGAGCTTGGTTGATTCAAAGGCATCCAATTTTTGATGCAACGGATATGCAAATAAGGCCTTTGAGCAATCATCAATGAAATTGATGAAATATTTGTAGCCTTCTCTTGATGTAGTGTTGAAGCTACATAGGTCTGAGTGGATAATCCCCCCTGGTTGCTTGGATCTGTAACTCAGTTGGGAATGAAAGGGAGTCCTTGTCATTTTTGATTCAATACATGTTGTGCATCTTTGGATTTTGGATTTGTTGTTGGAATCAGGATGAATGTTTTTGGATTTGAGAAGTTTTCTCAGGGACTTCAGGTCCAGATGGGAAAGTCTGCAGTGGTAGCAAAAAAAGACTGTTATCAGATGTTTGTGAGATGGAAGAGAGGACTGATTCCTTGCGGCTTACTTTATCTTGAGGGAGATAATAGAGGTTACCCTTCCTGTAACCGCTGGTAACTGGTGCAGTATTTATGTTTGAGACCAAATTGTCAAAGATCTTGCAGGTATTGGATGAGAAAGTGACAAGAAAACCGGCATCAAAAAGAATGGAGATGAAAAATAAAGGTTTTTGGAGGTCTGGGACTACCAGGGATCAGACGCGTGCAAACGGGAGTGAAAGGAAACCCTCCTTATTCAAAGATATGTTTGTTCCATCCGCAAGTTGGATGGAGGTGGATTTAGGTTTCTTTTTGTTTACTTGCCAGTCATACGGAGTCATCAATAAGGAACATCCTGAGTCCATGTTGAAGTCGTGACTGTGAGTTTGAGATGACTTGGTGAGATTGCAGGATTCATACCCTGCATTAATCACAATTTTGGAGTTGGTGAAATTGTCATTGTTTTTATCATCATTGGATTTTTCTTTTGCTTGCGTCAGATTCGCCTTGACTTGTCTGGAACCACGTTTGTGAGGAGATAACCAACGCCAGAAGCTTGGAAATGTATCCTCAGAATCATCGCCCAATCAAGGTAGTTTGATTTGGACCCAGGTGCTTTCAGGGAATAATTGATGGTGTCTTGAGGACTGGATGAAAGTTTTGACTTTTGTCCATGGTGGTCCTTTTACAGTAAAAACGGTTTACCAGATCCTTCTGTTTTGTTTCACTGGTGCCGCTCTGTGCTCATAACCTGTTGAGCTGAGGAATATCAGAGGTGAGGAGTAAATTAGAAGGATGAATTTCCATGAGTGAAAGAAAACAAATATTGTGAGAAATGAGACAAAAGGGAAGACAAATCTTACCTGAGGAATATCAGAGGTGAGGAGTAAAGTAGAAGGATGAGGAAACAAGTCCTTCTACTTTCCTTGAGCTCGGTCCTCAGGTAGAGGCACCACAATTGGATGTCACGTGAAGTGTGACATGGTGGGAGTACAATGAATATTCAGTGTGAAAGGAAAGATAGAGCAATTCTAGAGATTGAGTGGGGAGGATATTGATATGTTCAGTGGCTGTTGTAGAGAGAAAATGAGATAGAGAGTCACATAAAAAAGGTGTAAAGAGAAATATGGGAAAGAGTAGATTCATAAGGAAAAAAGGAAGAATATAAAGATATGGAAACAGACAGAAGAAGAAGATATGGAAATATGGAGATATGGATATACTCCAACATAAAATTCAGTAAGAATTGAGGTGTTGTGTATATTTTAAGAGTTACACATGGAAATGTGTTCTGTCAAAATTCCCGCATGCAGCCGTGGCAACCAATACACCCGCCCACGGCTGAGCAGCAGAACTGCCACCCGGTCAGTGTACCTTGAAAATCTGTGTACGCAGCGCTGGGCATCTGACAAGTACCCAGCCACGGGACTACAGGCTGACAGAGTGACAGGCAGCTTGAGAAGCCCAGGTACCACGTAAAGGTGCTACAACCTAGACAGGGAAATTCTAAATATGTAATAAATCTCCCTGTGGATAGTAGATAATCTGAAAATATATAAAAGTATATAAAAATACTTAAATAACCTTTCTATGTATTTTTTATAAAATAAAAATAAATATACCAAATATTTCAAACATAAGATAACTACTATCTGTAAAATAACTTAAAATACTTTAAATATACAATTTTGATAACTTTGAGAGATCAGTATTTACGTGAAATACTAAGAAAAATGATGATTCAAAAATATTACATGAATTCTGATAGCTTGAATTTTTCATTAATTATTTCAAGGAAATCAACAGAATTTCAAAAATAAGGAGTAAAATCAATATCATGATTTTACTCCAATCAGCTAATACATAATTAGAACCCACTTGAAATCAGATTAGCCCTAGTAATTTCTACTAAAATACGTATTAACATCCTGGGAATATTTTCTAAGGATAATTGATTAAATAATAAATCATGCGGACACATCAGTGTTATTCACATGTCTAAACATCAATCAAAAGGTAGAATAATTCCCATACCCTGTGGAATTAGATTTTACCCGTGCTACAGAATCAAGAACACGTAACAGGCTACCGCTGGCTGCCCTGCTAGCGTTAGCACCCTTCATTTTGAGCCCCTGTATCCCTCAGAAGGACAGCATTGGGACTCAAAAAGCTATAAATATAGAGCTCTTTTGAGGATATTGATACCCAGAGACCCAGTTATATTTACATCCAGACACTGTGCCAAGGTAATCAAACACTTATAAGATATAATTAAGTGATTTATGGCTTTATTCTGATTAATAATACCCATCCCCAACCCTTTTTATCAATTTAAACTGCTGAAAAACTTTTTTAGCCCCAGTAATAGGTTTAACCCATCAGTACATGCACCAAACAGCAAACTAAAGGATTTAATAATATACCAGTGAGTCTTATTATCCTTTTTCTGTATTGGAAGCTTGGCTAGAAGGCCCTGTTTTACCATCATATATTTTATATATATATTATCTTTAGGCAATATCTCCTTTAAGAATATAAATTAAAGGTTCCAAAGTAACCAGGTATACATATTTTCAAAGTGAATTCCCTGAAGAGAGGTGTTGAAGATCCCCAATATTCTTTTGGCCCCTCTATTAATTTTTTTAAAAATCAATTCATTAATATTGATTTATAATATTAAACCATAACCAAACCAATCAACCTTGCAATAGCTTTATCCAAGTATTTTACGGATTTTTTCTGCATTTATTGAATAATATATTTATTATCTATTCTATCACCTCTGGAGGCTAAAGGATAGCAAGGTTCTTGACATCCAGGAGGCTGAAAATTGGGGTTCTTCCCAGGAAATACTCCATTATATTATATTTAATACCTTGCAACAGACATTTCAAAAACAAATTAATCAAAGATAATTTATCTGGCTTTTTAAACTGTGATTTATCATTAATTTCTTTTGCAGTGGGTTTTGAAACCATTTCAGAATTAATAATATATTATTTAAATATTTTAAAGATAAGAAAAGAAGAATACATTTAAAATTATAAACCAACTGGTTGGGAAGCTTTAACTCAAGCTGAAAAAACTTAATATCTCTTCTGTCTATAAAAAATTAGATAAACTACTTAAACAAGAAGATCTTGAGAGGCGTATCAACTTTCAATACCTATTAAGAAAAAATAAAGCTTGGAAAAAATACTGTATAAATTCATTTTTAAAATATAAAAGTAAGCAAAAACTTTATATTACCAAATTATTTTATTAAAATAATATTAATATATGTTTTATTGACCAATAAAATATCTTTCTCATACTATCAGTGAACCCTCCTATTCCAGAAAACACCGCCACTGAAGTTGATCTATTGGATAAAGAGGTGCCAGATATTTCTGGAAGTCCTGGAAATATTGACTGGACTGGAGAAGACCTCATTGGAACACACCAAGACCCCGTTGGATTACCTATTAAGGATCAGTATAATCCTAATAAAGTCTTAGTACCTTGAAACATTAACTAAAGTAAGTTTTAATAAACTTATTATCACTTATTTTTCTTTATAAAAATACTTATAAATAATTTATTCAAAATGAATAGACGTAACACAAGGGCCTCAGGAAGAGTTCCCCCCTATGGATCTTTGAAAGGAGCCCCCAGTAATTGTGAGGCAACCAATAATGACAACCATGAGGGGGCTGGAACCCGTGAATCAAATGCTGGTGGACAAGGAACAGCCCAAAGTACTGTTGCCCTCCCCCAACCTAGAGCCGGAGAAGGTAGTAGAATCAAGCCCCCCTCAATCACAAGGAGGCTCCCTTCAGCCACCCCAGCAGAATCTGGCCAAGGAAGCCAGGATCAAAGACTTAGGCAAAGAGCACATGAAATATTGGGAAGAATTCAAAAAGCCCAAGCCAAGGAGGACGTATTATCTATGAAAAAGATAATATCCCAGGCAAAGGCTACCAAGATATCTCTTCAGAAAATGATTCCAAGGAAAGAGGTAGAGTCCTAAGTAGAAAAGTGGAATCCATGGGATCAATTAGCCCAACTGAAATGCAGAGGATCAGGAACAAAGAGATCTTCTTCCCATCCAAAACTAAAGGGAAAGAAGGATTGGGCTCAGATAATATCCTTAGCTCAAAAGTGGAAAAAGGTGTACTTAGCTCAAAAGTGGAAAAAGGTGTACCACAATTAGCCTCTAATTCTGAACCCAGTGTCTTGTCTAAAACAACCTCTGATGTAATTAATTCCTTTTCTAATGATATGCTTCATAATTTAAAAATTGTTTGTGGAAATTTGGATGGTGTTTACACCCAATGGGATAAGTTGACCTCAGCAGTGGCAAAATTAATTAGTAACCAATCAAAAGCTGTAGGGATAGAAGATATTAAGGAACATACAGAACAATTATTGGGGACAATAAACCAAGGTAAGACTAGTCAGACTCAAACCATTGAGAATATGTTATCCAGTATCCAAGAAGATTTTATGATTTCCTTTCAGCCTTTTAAAGAAGAATTGATGAATGCTACTAACAACTCCATTCTGCCTCTTAGTGAAAAACTGGATCTGCCTAATAATAAAGTGGACCTGCAACTTAATCTGATCAAGAATGATCTTAGAGACTTAAAAGTATGTCTGACCAACCCCTTGGGGAGTACCACAGAGGAACCAAAACCTCCCAGACAAGCAACTACCCCTTATGCACCACCCTTAACAGGAATGCACAGGAGTGACACTTTCAGGCATAGTACTACTCCTGAAATGGAGCAAGCCCTCAAAAATTTACCCCCTATCTCAGAATGGCCTAAGTTCTCTGGTGAAGGAGAATACAACCATATAAATTTCATCAAATTTATTGACTATACCATAAATTCATATGACCTTCCAGAAGCCATAGCCGTAGTCAGGCTTCCTAGAATCTTTGAAGGAGTAGAACCAGATTGTTTTATAAGTAAAAGAGAAGAAGTAGGATCCTTACCATGAAATTCTTGGAAACTCTTAATTAAAGAAAAATTTGGTTTTAGAATGTGGGAAAGAAAAATGATGAAAAATTTTGAAAATTCCTCATTTGACCCCTCTAAGGATAAGCCTCACAAATTTTGCTTAGAACAGAAAAGAAGACTAGACTGCTTCTATCCAGATGCTTATAAAGAGGAAGTTAATGAAAAACTTCTCAACCTGTGCCCTGGAAACCTCAAACATAGTGTGAGATGCAGAATGAGTATGGATGCTGACTTACAAACTCTAATTTATGTGTTGGAAGAAGTAATAGATATGAATTATTAGACAAGAAGGCTCCTTCTAGACCCAAAAATAACTTTAATACTAACAAAACCAGAGAACAACCTACTCTGATAAATATCCCCAATAATAAGAAATCTAATGAGAACAAGGACAAAGAAAGAATACCTGGAACTTGTTGGAACTGTAACAAAACAGGGTATATGAGACAAGACTGCCCCTTACCAAAGAGAAGGATAGCAGTAACGGAAGGAGAAAATGAGATTGAAGGGAACCAGAACTACAAAGAAACAGCTGATAATGAAGGATCTCTGTCTGAATGTGAATTGATCTTGAATAACCCTATCAATGTAATAGAAGGAGATATAGGAACCTCTATAGAAATCAATAACATGCATGGTGACTCTAGTTTGCCCCAACAATGGGACCCCTCCATAATTCCTAGACATGTTACTGATGTTAAACCATTAACAGTTAAACCTATGAGTGGTAAGAGTTATAATACTGGTCAAACTTGTTATGCCACAGGATTGTATGAAGACAGAACTATAAGGTTATTACTTGATAGTGGGGCTTTCTGCTCATGTGTTTGCACTGAATTCTTGAACAAATGGGATCCAAACTGGAAATACCACCTTTTTCCCGTCCCAAAAGCCAAGTTAAGCTCTTTCAACTCTACTATGAATGCTATTGGAGTATGGAATGCTCCTATAATACTAACCCATACCAAAGGATCTTTCAGGATTCAAGTGGAATTTGTAGTATTGCCCAACAGATTGTGTAACTACCTGATAATAGGAAATGATGCTTTATGTCTATATGGCATAGATGTTTTCCAAAGTAAAGGAAGGTATTTCACTGTGGGTGGTAACTGGGACAAGAAGTTTAAGATGTGTACTATCCAAACTAACTTCACCTCTTCTACTTATCAAAAGCAATTAGAAGAATTTAATCAAGAATACTTCTCTCAAGCTGCTCTAAATGAGAAACTTTCTGAAGAACAGAATAAAGATATATTGACAGTCTGTTTTGAGAATAAAAATGCTTTCTGTACTAGAGATCATCCCATTGGTGATATCAAAGGACATGACATGGTATTAAACTTGAATATTAAGCCTCCTTACCCTCCTAACCTAAGAAGAACAGCTTATACCTCTAGTCCTAAATCTAGAATAGCTCTTGAGGAACACATCCAAGAACTTATAAACCTACAAGTATTGAGGAAATTAGGGCACAATGAACAAGTAGATTTGACCACCCCTGTAATCATAGCTTGGAATAATTATAACTCAAGAATAGTAGGAGATTTCAGAATGCTGAATAACTACACTCAAGCAGACTATTATCCTATACCGCAGATTGATCATGCTCTGCATAACTTGTCTAAAGCTAAATATATCACTACTATGGATATGCTGAAAGGGTTCCACCAGATACCTATAAGCCCTGAAATTAGGAAGTTTATGAGAATAATCTGCCATTTAAAAATATATGAATACCTCAGGATGCCCTTTGGTATAAAGAATGCCCCATCACAATTCCAGAGAACAATGGATACAGCTCTAGGTACTTGCATCAGACAAGGATGGATGATGGTTTCTATAGATGATTTAATCATATATTCTGATGATTGGGATACTCATATGAATCAAATAAGATTAGTCCTCCAAACTATCTCCAAAGCAGGATTGAAAGTCTCCATGAAGAAATGCAACTTTGGATATGGAGAACTGAAAGCTCTAGGACATATGGTCTCAGGTCTAATGATAGCTGCTGACCAGAATAAGATAGCTGCTGTAATTAAAAGACCCATGCCTCAGAATAAAACAGAATTTCTATCATTTATTATTTTTTGCAGTTACTACAGACAATACACCCCAAAGTTTGCTATGCTAACTAAAAGTCTGTATGAAATATGCAACAATAGAACTCTCTTCAAAATTACACATGAGAGGTTGAAAAACTATGAAGAATTGGAAATAGAAATGACCTCCAATCCTCTGCTCATCCAACCAGACTACTCTAAACCCTTTAAGCTGTAAATTGATGCTTTTATGGAAGGTTTAGGAGCTGCCTTACACCAAGAAAGAATAGAAGAAGACAAACCAGTGGAGAAACCAGCACTTTTCATATCTAGACAGATCAAAGACACTGAGAAAAGATATGGAGCCAGCCAGATGAAATTCTTGGCTCTAGTGAGGGCTCTAGAAAACTTAAACTATTACTTAGAAGGCACCACTTTACAAGTGATTACGGAATTTAATGCTTTAAGAACTCTCATGAAAATGAAGACTCCCAGTAGACATATGCTCAGGTGGCAAATTGCTATAAAACAGTATAGAGGCCAGATGACCATAGTGCATAAATCTGGAGCTAAACACCAGAATTCTGATAGTTTAAGTAGGAATGCTTTGCCTAATGATCCTGGAAATCCAGCATACAACCCTGAGGATCAGGATATCTTTCCTATTTTTAAAATTAATCTTTTTACAACAGATGCTCCAATTATGGGGATCCACCTATGTGAATTAGATACTGCTTTCTTTGATCTAGTGAGAGAGAACTATTCCTCTGACCTGAAGCTGCTGATTACCATTATGGAGTGAGAATCCCCAGAAGAAGCCCTGATAAATAGTTTACCTGCCTCATTACTCAAACCATATAAAGCAGGAAGGTTCACCTTTTGGGATGGTCTCCTTTACTACAGACACCAACATTCCAGTGTATTGATACTGAGCAACAAAGAGCAGATACAACACATAATTCAGGAATGCCATAAAAACTGTTCATCAGGGCACCTATCCACTGAAAGTACCTTGGAGAAAGTAAAACAGACTTCTTGGTGGATAGATTGGAAAGAAATTACTATCAAGTATGTTTCTAGCTGTGAGACTTGCCAAAAATCTAACAAAAATACTGGAAAAAGGTTTGGAATCCTACAAAAGATTTCTGAACCCAAAACTAGGTGGGAAATGATTAATATGGATTTTGTCACAGGCCTCCCCCCTGGAGTAACACACTCATATAACTCTGTCCTGGTTATAGTAGACAGATACTCTAAAAAGGCAAAATTCTTACCTAACCACAAAGAAGAAAATGCTATTGATGTGGCTTTGCTATTCTGGAACAGGATTATAGCAGATTTTGGTATATCTAAGATTATAATCAGTGACAGAGAGCCCAAATTCACTTCTGAATTCTGGAGGAATCTACATGATATACTGGGTACTAATTTAGCCTTTTCTACAGCATACCATCCCCAGACTGATGTATTAGCTGAAAGGATGATACAAACCCTGGAAGATATGCTAATAAGGTTTTGTAGCTTTTTTCTAGAGTACAGAAACTCAGATGGATATTCCCAAAACTTTGTAAGCTTACTTCCAGCCCTGGAGATGGCTTATAATAGCAGTAAACACTATACTAACAAAGAAGCCCCTTACATACTAGAAAGGGGATGGATTCCAAAACTTCCTAGGAATAACTTGAACCATAAATTAGCCACCATCAACCACACATCTCTTGACTTCAATAAAATGATAGACCTGGCAAATGATCATGCTCAAAAATTTGTATAAGAAGAAGTTGAATACAATAAAATAAGATGGGAAAAATCACACAGAGAACCTGACTTTAAGATAGGAGATCAGATCTTCATATCTACTACCAACTTCAACAATTTAGAAGGAAACAAAAAGCTGAAACCAGCTCTTTTAGGGCCATTTTTTATCAAGAAAATGCGCGGCAAGAATGCTGTGGAAGTAGTCTTGAGTGAAGAATTATAAAGAAAGCACCCAGTATTCCCTGTTAGTTTAGTAAAGCACTTTCAACCAAGAGAAGGTAGCAACCTCCCTCCAGTAATAATCCCAATAGAGCCTTACCCCATGAAGGAAAAAGGGAAAGTCAGCAGGATATTGAGAGACAAGACAGAGAGAGAGAAAGGAAAAGATGTTAGACTATACTTAGTAAGATACAAAGGAGAATCTGAAGACAAAGATGAATGGTGACCAGAAAGTAATATACCTGATGGACCAATACATCTTAGAAACTACAGAGCCAGTAAGAGGAACTGAAACACATATGGAATTAATTTTTTCCAAACACACTCCAGATTTTTCTTCAGATATGGCCATATCTTGGAGTGTGGAAATGTCAGCTTGATACTATTGCAGAGCAAGCTGCAAAAGTAACAGAAATGAAATAAATAAGAATATTAAATTTAGCTTAAGAAGGAGTAGGAAATCCATAAATATTATTACATAAACAAATCCTCCACCCAGAATTAGATAGGGTTACTCACCGACCCCACCCTTGAAATACAACTCCTTATATTATTAACAATTAAAGAAAGGAAAGACCAAAATACCACAGCAACACTATGGGGCTTTTTGGCCAAATTTGATATTTCAAACACATTAGGGCGTATCAAAGTTAAAACTTTCAAAAAATTAAATGGCTGAATTCAGGCTGTTATTTTTTACTTTTTTTAAAATTTTATTTTTGTGAGCTACACCTATTGGTCCATTGTTTTTTTGATAAAAATATATTTTTTGAAAAATTGATTTTTTTCCTGAAATAAGCAATTTAAATTTTTCAAAATTTTAACTTTGATACGCCCTATTGTCATTTATAGGTTTCACCCCTAAAATACAGTCAGAATTGAGGTGTTGTGTATATTTTAAGAGTTACACACGGAAATGTGTTCTGTCACAATTCCCGCACGCAGCCGCGGCAACCAATACACCCGCGCGCAGCTGAGCAGCAGCACTTCCACCCTGTCAGCATACCCTGCCAAGCCGTATACGCAGCCCTGGGCATCTGACAAGTACACAGCCGCGGGACTAGGGGCTGACAGAGTGACAGGCGGCTTGAGAAGCCCAGGTACCACGTAAAGGTGCTACAACCTAGACAGGAAAATTCTACATATGTGATAAATTTCCTCGTGGATATTAGAAAATCTAAAAATACTTAAATAACCTTTCTACGTATTTTTTATAAAATATAAATAAAGATACCAAATATGTCGAAAATGAGATAACTACTATTTGTAAAATATCTTAAAATACTTTAAATATACAATTGTGAGAACTAAAAGACAATAGTATTTCCGTGACATACTAAGTGAACTGATGATGTTTAAATAATACATGAATTCTCATAGCTTATATTTTCAATTATTTACTACAAGTAAATCAACGGAATCTTGAAAATAAGGAGTAAAATCAATATCATGATTTTGCTCCAATCAGCTAATACATAATGAGAACCCACCTGACATCAGATTACCACTAGAAATTTCTACTAAAAGTCTTATCAACATCCTGGGAATATTTACTAAGTATAATTAATTAAATAATAAATCATGCGGACAGATTAATGTTATTCACATGTCTAAACATCAATCAAAAATTAGAATAATTCCCTTACCCTGTGGAATTGGATGTTACCCGTGCTACAGCACTAAAAACACGTGACAGGCTACTAATGGCTGCCCTGCTAGCCTTAGCAACCGTCCCTTTGAGCCCCTGTATCCGTCAGAAGGACAGAATTGGGGCTCAAAAAGCTATAAATATAGAGCTCTTTTGAGGATATTGATACCCAGAGACCCAGTTATATTTACATCCAGAAACTGTGCCGAGGTAATGAAATACTTATAAGAGATACATAAGTTATTTATGGCTTTAGTCTGATTAATAATATCTGTTCCCAACCCTATTTTATCAATTTAAACCGCTGAAGAACCTCTTTAACCCCAATAATAGGTTTAGCCCATCATTACACATCCCATGGCCAAACACTTGAGACCTTAAAATCAAGTTGTGTCACGCTCAATTTTTTTCAAACTCAGACATGAAACTAACCCTGCTTATGACACAGTACTTTATGATGCTTTGTGTGGGTTCAATAAAAAGAAAAGAAAAGAAAAGAAAAGAAAAGAAAAGAAAAGAAAAGAAAAGAAAAGAAAAGAAAAGAAAAGAAAAGAAAAGAAAAGAAAAGAAAAGAAAAGAAAAGAAAAGAAAAGAAAAGAAAAGAAAGAAAAGAAAAGAAAAGAAAAGAAAAGAAAAGAAAAGAAAAGAAAAGAAAAGAAAAGAAAAGAAAAGAAAAGAAAAGAAAAGAAAAGAAAAGAAAAGAAAAGAAAAGAAAAGAAAAGAAAAGAAAAGAAAAGAAAAGAAAAGAAAAGAAAAGAAAAGAAAAGAAAAGAAAAGAAAAGAAAAGAATGAAAAGAAAAGAAAAGAAAAGAAAAGAAAAGAAAAGAAAAGAAAAGAAAAGAAAAGAAAAGAAAAGAAAAGAAAAGAAAAGAAAAGAAAAGAAAAGAAAAGAAAAGAAAAGAAAAGAAGAAAGAAAAGAAAAGAAAAGAAAAGAAAAGAAAAGAAAAGAAAAGAGAAAAGAAAAGAAAAGAAAAGAAAAGAAAAGAAAAGAAAAGAAAAGAAAAGAAAAGAAAAGAAAAGAAAAGAAAAGAAAAGAAAAGAAAAGAAAAGAAAAGAAAAGAAAAGAAAAGAAAAGAAAAGAAAAGAAAAGAAAAGAAAAGAAAAGAAAAGAAAAGAAAAGAAAAGAAAAGAAAAGAAAAGAAAAGAAAAGAAAAGAAAAGAAAAGAAAAGAAAAGAAAAGAAAAGAAAAGAAAAGAAAAGAAAAGAAAAGAAAAGAAAAGAAAAGAGAGATGTTGGATTTGTGGATTGAATGTATGAAATGACAATCAAATTAGAAAAATTTTAATTTATTTTGCTTGAAAAATCTGTAGTATCCTCATTTTGAAGAACTGATTGAAAAATATCCCAAATACAGAATCCTCATCTTATGATTTATTGAAAATTTTGAAATCCAACCAATCATTCTCTCCAAGAACTGAATAAAATTAAAAAGTTTCTTCAAAATTCTTTGAGGTTTTCTGATTGATTGAAATCTTTTTTTCCAAGAGTTTTGAAGAAAATGATTAACTTGATTCAGTGCTTGGAGAAACTGAGAGATTGTTTTTCAAAACCTTCCACAAATCATAAGATTGGGATTATTTATTTGGGATATCTTCCAACCAAGTTTTCAAGACCTGAATCCTAAAAATTCTTCAAGCAAAATAAATGATAATCCCTCTAACTCATGTTTAAGCTCCTAGATACCAGGAACCCTCCTTTCCTTCAGCTGCTAAAAGTGATGCAATTCAAAAATAATAATATTCTTAAAAATAAACAAAAACCAATCATCAAAAGGATATATATGATTGGTGATGGAGAAATTTTTATATGGTTTTTTTCAAATTATTTCAAAATGATTAATAAAACTAGTTGAAATAGGAGCCACATTTCATAAAGACTGGTTTTCATTAACTAATTTTCTTGAACAGATTAACTTGGAATCTAGTACCTTGGATAGTTAGGGACCTTATGAATTAACAGTAAGGAAGTATTACCCACTACAATGGTGATAGGTGTGGGCTATGGTAGCACACAGGAAAAAGAAGGAGGGAAATAATGTAGGAGTTTTTGAACACACACCAAAGCATCATGAAGTACTGTGTCATAAACAGGGTTTCATCAATATTGATAGTTGGGTAACAGGTCCACACCAACACACCCTGAGAAAAGGCTGTGACAAGTAGGGGTTGCAATGGATTACTTGAGGGTATCAATAGCTCTAGGAACCTGTTGAAGCCCAGGGGAAGAGAGCAACAAAAGATGAGAATGTCATATTTTAAAAAATTTGGTTCAATTAGTTGAAAATATTTTTTTACTCATGAATAGGCCTGACTAGGAAACTAGCCCAATGAAACAAACTTACACAATTTGATAGATTTTCACTTTACCTTTTAGTCAATTTTACCAATGAAGATTTTAAAGCTTTGAAATAATACTTCATAGGAAAACAGTGAAAGGGATAAATTTTAATTAAAACAGTGAGAAGAATGAAAGGAAGGAAGCCAGGATTCTTATTTGAAAGACTGGCATAAGTCAAATAATAAATAGGACCATACCATATGAAAAGTTCATTTTTTCATGGATTTCACAGATTTGGGGAAATGAGCCTCAAAGCATGTGAAATAAGTCATTTGATACAAGGGCCATCCCAGCAAAATGGGCTTGCATGGGAATCATTGGGCCCAAGGTTCATTTTGGACATACTTGGCCAGCCACGCTGGCCTCCCAAAGTTGTCATTTGTTGTTTTTGGGCTGGGATGGCCCATTGGGGCCATTGCTGGTGTTGCGGCCCATGCACGGCTGCTGTTTCTTGCTCATGACCCATTGCAGGGCCCAATGGCCCATGCAGGGCCATTGTTGGGGGGCAGAGGGACTCATTTGGAGTCCCTCCACCCTGGCTGGTCATTGGGGCAGCTCCTGTGCTGCAGCAGTGGCAAGGAGGGGGGGGAAATGTTGCTCCCCCCATCCCCTCCCCTTGGTTGTTGCAAGGTAGGGGGAAAGAAAACCAGTCTGGTTACATTGAAGCAACTGGCAGTGGTGGGGACTTGATCACCCCACCAACAGGCAGGTGCCATCTCCCCCCCCCCCCCCCCCCCCCCTCCCTTTACAGAGGGGGAGAAGAAACAACTATGCTAGTTGAACCAAGGCAACCACCAGTGGGGGGGACCTGACCACCCTCCCACCTTTGAGGGGCGCTCTCCCCCCCCCCTTTACCAAGGGGGAGCAGAGATGGGCTCAAGGGGACTTGACCACCCCCTGGCCTGCTTACCATTAGCAACACCCTGGGGGTATCAACCTACAGGGCCCTGGTGGGGGGATTTGACCACCCCCTCCAGGCAACTGCCAGAAAGAGGGGGGGGGAAGGCATATTGGCCAGTTACACCTCCCCCCCTGTGAATTTGAGACCAGACCCAGGTGACCTGGGTCCCATCTGGTCCATGTGTGGGACAAGGGGCTGGTTTCATGAAGGAACCAGCCAGTATGTGAGTTTGCAAGGGGTAACAGGGATGGTTTTGAAAGACAAACGGCCAGGGGATTTAAAAGTAAAATGGCTGGTTCAGCCCTGTGAGGTTGGAAACACCATATTTGACCGCAATAGGCTGGTTTTAAGGGTACAGGTACTGATGCCATGCGGGCTTATGTAGCCCAAACCAAGTAACAAGGCTTGTAGAGCCTGTAAAGCCCTTTTGGGTAGTAAATTCTTCCTTTTTACCTCTTGTATCATTGTCCCACAAGAGGCCAATCTTTTTTACTTAAGGAGCTCTACTCCCTGCTGTTTTCCACCCCTTCCATTTGAATTCATCCCATCAATTTTATGATGTATTGGCCTATTTTGTGAGCCCATTAGCCTTTATAGACACAAGATTTCAAGAATTTCTTTCTCCTTAATTGATGCTCCTACTGCCACTAATCTAATTGCAGGCCATGATTTCACACATTATCAGTACCAGCATCAACATATTTTCCAAGCCATTTAGACCCCTATACCTCACTTTGGACAACCTCAAGGATCTCAAGTTTTCCAACAAGGTGTCCTATATCCCCAATTTTAGCTCCACCAAGGTAGTTCTGAATAGTCAGAATTAAAATGCCTGGGATATCCTTATGGATAGTGAGCTGAACAACATCTGTTGTGGGGAAAGAATGGATGCAGATTATACTCTGATCACTTCAGAGTTGGAGAAGAAGTCCTATCATCTCATCTTTGGGCATCTTGATGAGAATCATTTACCTTTTGTTTATGATACTGTGAGGGAAGATGAGAAGAGGAAGGGGATTGTTCATTGGAAATTTCTCAAAGCCAAGTATGCTGGTGATTCTGTTCATCATGATGGTATAGCTTTCAATAAACTTTTCAAGCTACAATATTTGAGTTGTAAGCATTTTGTTGGAGAAGGTAGGTCAAATATTGCTAGGTTCAAGTCATCAGGGCTTAACATAGATCCTGAATTTTTTTAACTCTTAATTCTTTTGAAGCTCCCAAAAGATTATGATTCCTTAGGCACAGTCATTTCTCAATTGGATCTTCTTCCCACAGAAGAGGATGTGCTAAATAGAATTGAAAAGAATGACCTTCAGTTCAAGTTGAAGGGAAATACTGGGAAAGCTTTGGTTGGAAAAGTTGGAAATTCTTCTTGCAAGGGTTCCAAGAAAGACTTTTCCAATTTTTTATGACCCAACAGTCAGAAGAAGGGCCATTATTCAACAGACTGCAAGCATGAAAAGAAGATGAAGTCAGTGGAAGATGACAAGGAGGTTAATCTTGCAATGAAGAATGTGTCCTTTGTAGCAGTTGGATCAATTGAAGGACCCGTTGGGAGAAGCTCAACTGTGGTAGAAGAAACCATGGTAGAGGAAGAAGTCCCCTAAAAGAGGTCAAAGGTAGATGAAGACCTTGAAATGGACTTGATTGATTACCTGGTGGGTAATCTAGAAGTTAAATTTCAGATTTTATCAGTGACTGAAAATTTTTCTTTATCTTTTGGATGATTTAAGGAGGAAGTTCTGGTTTTAATTGACTCTGGATGCACAGATCATGTGTTTTTTTTTTGATTCAAATTTATTTCATGATCTTAGAGATTTTGATGGACTTGTAAAAATTGGTTCAGAAAGGAAGGAAAATTCAAATCAAATGGATTGGAAAATTTATTCTTAAAAACAACAATGGTTTCTGATTCAATTTTGAAAAAAGTGTTCTATGTGTCAGAATTGACCTATAATCTCATATCTTTGGGTGTTTTATGGAAGAAAGTTTACCAGATAAGATACCTGAAAGATGATATGTTTTTTGTTGATGATTTGACAAAGAGAACTGTTCTTTGTGGAAAAGTTTGGAATAAATTGCTTTGTGCAGATTTATTTAAGATTTTAGCTCTGAGCACAGTGGTTCACTGTAGAAATGGTCTTGAGTTAAAGGATAACAACTGTGAGAGTTGTACCTTAGGGTCCAAGACTAGAAATGTTTTCTCAAACATTAGAGAAAGAACTATTATTCCTAGAGAGGAATCTTCCATTGATTTGGGAGGGCCATTCAACCCAATGTCTCTTGGGGGGGGAAGTACTTCATCAATTTAGTTGATACAGCAGCTAATTTTTTTTGGGTGAAACCAATAAGATCAAAGGATCAAGCCATAGAGGACATTTCTGTAATCTTCAAGGTCTGGAAACAGAATGGTTTGATGAAGGATATCAAAAGGGTAATCACTGATGGAGGGGGTGAGTTTTTGAGCAAGGAGTTTGATAAGTTGTTAAGTTATTATGTTATCACTCATATTTTTACAACTGCAAGTACTCATCAATATAATGGAATAGTTGAGAGAATGAATGGGAATTTGTTGGATAAAGTCAGAACTATTATGACTCAATCTGGTCTGCCAAAGATCTTATTGGCTGAGTTTTTATGTACAGTTGGTCTTTTGAATGATGTTGTGAGTGTTAATGGGAAGATTCCCCATTATCAGTTTTGGAAGCAAGAGCCCAAAAGATAAAACTTTAGAACAATTGTTTGTTTGGTGTATTTTAGTGTTCAACATAATGAGGTGATTGAAAAATTGGATCCTAGAGCAAGGACAGGGGTTCTTTTTGATTGTGATTTAGTAAGTAAGTCATATAGGATATATTGTCCAGAATATAGAAAGTTTATCCGTAGTAGGGATTTAAAATTTGAGGACAGGAACTTTGCACTCAAGAGGAATGAAGATGTTGCTGTTGAGAAATTACAGCAAGAAATAGCTTTAGAGCCTATTTCACCAGCAAAGGCTGAGGAACATATAGTTCCAGATTATGAGGAGATGGTAGACATGCCACCAGAGGGTTCAGTGCCCGCTTCAGGGGAGTCTGTTAATTTTGAAACCTGATGAGCCTCCACCTCCTGTTAGAAGGAGTGGTAGGATGAGAGTAGCCATTGATAGGTATGCGGAATGGAAGTCCCATTGTGCTTTGGAAGAATATGAGGAAGATACATTCAGGGAACAATGTATGCTTAATGAAATTCTGGAGTTGAGTTCAGAGATGAGTAACAGGTTTAAACCAAATAGCTATGTCCAAGCTATGATTTCTGATGAGAGAGCTGATTGGAAGAAAGCCATTTATGAAAATTTTGATTCTTTGGAGAATGATAGTGTTTTTGAAGTGGTTAAGTGGGATTTAGTTCCAAAAGGAAAGGCAATTGTTGGGTCTAGATTAGTGTTGAATAAGAAGTCTGAAACTAATGGATTTTTGAAGAAATTCAAGGCAAGATGTGTTGCAAAAGGCTTCAAACAGAGAGAGGGTATTGATTACCAAGAAAATTTCTCTCCAATTGCAAGGTTTTCCACCTTCAGGTTTATCATTGCTCTTTCCCTGGAGTTGGGTGAAGAGATCAGAAAAGCTTATTTTGTAACAGCATACTTGAATGCAAAACTTGAGGAGGAGGAGACTGTGTATATTTCAATTCCTGATGGTTTCAGAGAATGGTTGGTTGACACCAAACCAGAAAACATGAAGAAAATCTGTATAAGAAGTTTCTTATCTGCAGATAAAGTTGAATATGTCCTGAAGCTGAAGAGATCCCTGTATGAATTGAAGCAGTCAGCTAGGTCATGGTATGATACCATGAGTCAGAAACTTGTAGAGAGAGGTTTCAAAATTACTGAGGCTGATCCATGTCTATTTGTTAGAAATGATGCTATACTATTTGCTTGGGTAGATGACATTATTATCATTGGGAATGGTAATGATAAATTCATGGAGACAATCAAGAAATAGTTCAATATAAAAGATCTTTGTCTTGCAAAACAGGTGCTAGGGATTAAGCTTACTAATTTTAATCATGGAATAAAATTGGATCAAAGCTATTATTTGGCAGCACTTCTTAAGCAGTATGGCTTAGAAGATGCAAAGGAGTTTGGTACCCCAATGCAGTCAAAAATCTGTTTGGAGAAGTCCACAGATGAAGAGAATCTAGAGTTTGTTCATTCAGAGAATGATTATAGGTCAGCTATTGGGTTTCTGAATTGTTTAGGACAGTTTACAAGACCAGATATTGCATTTGCCATTGGGTTTTTATCACAAAACTTGGAGAAAGCATGCATGAGGCATTGGGTAGTGTTTAAGAGGGTTATGAGGTATCTTAAAGTAACAAATAGTCAGGGACTAAAGTTTTCAAAGTCAGCATAATTTGATTTGGTTTATTATTCTGATGCAAGCTTGTCAGATGGGAAAAATAGGGAATCAAGGAGTGGTTTTGTATTCTTTTTAGGTAAGAATCTAGTGTCATGGAATTCCAAGAAGGTGTCAGCAATAAGTCTTTTGTCAACTGAAGCAGAGTACAGAGCGTACTTGTTGGCATCTCAGGAAGAAAATTGGTTGGGAAAGGTCTTAGAGGATACACATAAGCCACAATGGTTTGTGCTGTTGTACTCTGAGAACCAGAGTGCCCTTTTTTTGTCCTAGAATCAAGTTTCCATTCAAGAACAAGACATATTGATGTTCACTATAACTATATACAAGATGCAGTTAACTTCAAATAGATGGTGTTGAGGTACATTCCTACTGGAGAAATTATTTCAGATATCATGACTAAGGCATTTGATAGAAACAAGAATCAAGGCTTTGTCTCTAATATGTGTATGTCACCCCTTTTGGATTAAGGGGGTGTGTTAAAATACATAGGAAATTAGGTGTGTGCCATGTATAGGTTTAATCCAGATAGGATGCACATATGGGCCACTGAAACCCATTGGAAAAACACATGGACCACACAGGCTTGTGTGGAGGTCACAGATTTGGGGAAACTGGCCTCAAAACACATGAAATAAGTGATTTGGTACACGGGCCATCACAAGCCCATTGGGATGGATGGGCCAACCCAGCCAAATGGGCTTGTATTGGTATCGTTGGGCCCAAGGTTCATTTTGGACATACTTTGGCAGCCGGGCTGGCCTGCCAAAGTTTTCATTTCCAGGTTTTGGGCTGGGATGGCCTTTTGGGGCCATTGCTGGTGTCAGCTCCCCTTTGGGGCTGATGTTTCCTGCTCATGACTCATTGAGGGCCCCAATGACCCACACAGGGCGATTGGTGGGGGGAAGAGGGACTCATTTGGAGTCCCTCCACCCCGGCTGGTCATCGCAGTGGCGCAGGAGCCACCATGGTGGCAAGGAGGGGGAGCAAGGTTTCTCCCCCCATTCTCTCCCCTTGTTTTTTGCAAGGAAGGGGGAAAGAAAACCGGGCCGGTTGCATTGAAGCAACCAGCCATGGTGGGGACTTGGTCACCCCACCCACAGGCAGGAGCCATCTTCCCCCCCCCCCTTTAGCAAGGGGGAGGAGAAACAACTAGGCCAGTTGCAACAAGGCAACCAGCAGTGGGGGGGGCCTGACCTCCCTCCCCCCATCCAGGGGTGCTCTCCCCCCCCCTTTACCAAGGGGGAGGAGTGATGGGCTAGAGGGGACTTGAAAACCCCCTAGCCCCCTTACCATTAGCAATGCCCTGGGGGCATCAACCTCCAGGGCCCTGGGAGGGGGATTTGACCACCCCCTCCAGGCAACTGCCAGAAAGAGGGGGAGGGGGATGGCATATTGGCAGGTTACACCTCCCCCCCTGTGAGCTTGAGACCAGAATCAGGTGAGTCCTGGGTCCCACCTGTACCATGTGTGGGGCCAGGGGCTGGTTGCATGAGGCAACTGGCCAGTATGTGAGATTTCAAGGGGTAACAGGGCTGGTTGTAACAGACAACTGGCCAAGGGATTGAACAGAAAAGGGGTTGGTTCAGCCTGGTGAGGCTGGAAACACCAAATTTGAACAGAATAGGCTGGTTGTAAGGGTACAGGGACTGATTCTATCCGGGCTGATGTAGCCCAAACCAAGTAACAAGGCTTGTAGAGCCTGTAGAGCCCTTTTAGGGAGGAAATTTTAACTTTTCACCTCTTGTATCATTGGCCCACAAGATGCCAATCTTTTTTACTTAAGGAGCTCTTCTCCCTACTTTTTTCCAACCCATCCATTTTAATTCACCCAATCAATTATCCAACGTATTTCCCCATCATGAGAGCCCATTAGCATTTATAGACACTGGGTGTCCAGCATTTTTTTTTTTTGCTTCAATTACTCCTCCTCCTGCCACTAAGCTAATTGCTGGCCATAAGTTTCACATTCTTATCATTATTAAAAATTTACTCCAAAATATAACATTGAATTCATCAAAAAAAAAAAAAATGAGTAGGAAGTTTCCCTCAGCCCCCCCTGCCCAAAGAAAAATTAAAATAAACTGTGAAGAAGGTTTTTAAAAAAAATCAAAAAGGGGACTTTATTGTTATTCCAAATGACCATAATAGCTACATATAGATCCAAACCCCTTGATGGATTCAAAAATTCCCTCAATTCTTTGGTTTGGATGGCCTTGAATCAATTAAAAGTATGACTCTGGGGCCTTTTAGGCAACCAGTTGCCTTTTCCATCCCTAAATCATGTCAATGGTAAAGGGGTGGGGTTGGGGCTCACAGATTTTTTTTGTTTTTCTTACAGTTTCAAGCGCAAAAAAATTCATCCTACTTGAGCAAGATCTTTGCTTTCCTTTTTTTTTATTAATTTTTCTTGAATTGAAATCAAATCATTTTTTGCCTCTAGAGAGTGTTTTTTTGTGTGCGTGCATGCGTGTGTGTGTGTGGAGGGGGGGGGGTGGGTAATTTTTTTTGTTTGCACTGTTTTGGATTTATACCAAATGTGAAAAATCCTTCTCTTTTCAAAACCAAAAAAAAAAAGAGAGAGAAAAAAATGTATGCTTATAGATGTTCTTCCATTTTTCTTCAGATTTTGACTTGAAAAGTCATGAAGTCAGCCAGAGCTGTTTTATTTTCTTTGGGTTATTTTTTTTTGTGGGGGGGGGGGGTGCAATGATGAATTTTTGAGATCAAAAGATTGGAATTTTTCTATGATGAGATAGCTGACAATGATCTGCTACAATGCCATACCTACCAGAAAGTGCTGATGATTGATGGGAGGTAAGGATTATGGTTTTATCAATCAAGCTTGAATGGGAACTACTTGGTCAGCTTTTGAGGCTTGAGGATCAGGAGTTCTAGGATTGAGATCTTTAGGAGATCTGACTCATCACAGAATCTCTGGCTAGCAGTAGGATTTCAGGCTCATCAATCCAACCCATCAGAGATGAGAGAGCTGTTTGATATCAGTATGAAGTTCAGGATCCACAGTGAGTCACTTCTCCCCCTTTGTCTACACCCTCCCTCTGATTTCTTGGGAGCCCCAGATCCTGATTAGGTTTTTATTTGATGAGCTATGATGTATTCTGATACTTGATTTGATTTGCTTGATGAAATTTCATCTCTGGTCTTGTTTTCCCTTATTTACCCCTGAGTTTTTACACCAGTATTCTATTTGCTTGAGCCATTCCTGAACAATGGTGAATAATTAGTGGATCCTAATCCTTGAAAATTGATTGATTGATTCATCTGTTGATCTCCCTGTTCCCATCAAGGGATTGATATTCTAGGATTTGGATATTGCTGATGAGGGTATATATACTTTTTTTTTTTTTGTTGCCGTTGTGGGAATATGATGAACATGGCCATGTTTTTTGTATTCTAATGTTGAGATATTTGGATGATTGATGTTTTTTTTTTTTTTTTTTTTTTTTTTAAATTATTTTCCTAGCCTGGATGCCTTCTTGGAATCTTGTTGGTTTTGTTTTTGTCTCTGTCTTGGACGATGGGTTTAGGTGGTAGTGGGTGAGATTGGGGTAGGTAGTAGTCATGTTTCATTTTATCTTGTCATCATTTTATTTATTTTGAGTTGTGTATATTCTATTTTTCTGTCTTTGAGATTTGTAGTCATCCGACAGGATCATCAGGTTGGGTTGATGATCTTTTGGTTCTTTGAGCTGTTATGTACTTGGGTCGTGTTGGCCTAGTTGATTCCGGGGTGGGTGTGTGGTCGGGTGAAGGCTCAGCTGAGAGCGGGCCCCGCCCCCCGGGGGGGAGTGGCAGGGGAAGGAGAGGAGAGCGAGAGAGAGAAGAGAGGGGGGGGGAGGGGGAGGGGAGGGGGGACAGAGAAGCGGGAAGGATGACGAAGACGACAACGAGGACGACGAGGAGAAGGGAAACAAGGAGAAGAAGACAGAAGAAGAAGAAGAACGAGGGTGAGAGTGATGATGATGATGATGATGGCGATGATGATGATGATGGCGATGGTGATGGCGAAGTGATCGATCGATTGCCCATCGAAATCTGGGATCACATCCTCAACCTGATCCCTCACTCTCAACTTCAATCGACTATCATCAACCTCAAGAAGGTATTCGAACCATCCTCCACCTCTTCTCCACTACTGGATCATCATCAATTCAAACATATCATCATCTCAGACGACCATCAACTCAAATCATTACTCCATCGAACCTCATCATCATCCCAACAACAACCACCACCCCAAGAAGAGCATCGATTCATCATCCCTCAATCCTTCTCCCTTCGATCCTGGAGATTGATCGATAACAACATCCTCATCAATCTCATCAACTCATTCTACCTCAACCTCAACTTTATCGATCTCCACATCGGTCCCCTCTTCGCTCCCGATCAATTGGAGGAACTCTTCCTAACCCCAAAACCAAAACTACAAGTCCTATCACTCAGGTTCAATCAGAACGTCTCCAGAAGATCCTGTCAGCTTCATTCATTCATCCCTCACTCCCTCACTCCCTCACTCAAATCTGACTCAAAAAGAAAAAAAACATCATCATCATCATCATCTCATGGATCCTAATCTATTGATTATTCATTTCATGGCAGACGAACCGTTCCTGAAAGGTGCCTACTTCGATCATTGTTTGGACCTATTGGCTAAATGGCCCCAATCGAATCGATTCCATTCACTCTCCTTCGTTCAAGATCTACCACCCCGTCCATCCTTGGGCTCATCAACCCATCCTCATCAACCTCATGGGATCGCTCAACCCATCATCCTCTTCAGGTTTTGGTCCATCACCCATCTCGCCTGCTCACCCTTCGGTCGAACCGTCCGCAACCTCAGACTCAGAATCCCAAACAGGAACCTGGTCATCCCCCTCACCCATCAATCCACCTACTTTGAATCCATCCCCATCGGTACTCACACCCCTCGTCGAAATTTCCAACTACCGATCCAACCATTCCCAAACCTAACCTTCTTAGATCTCTCCACCTCATCCCTACCCTCCGTCACCAACGATCTCGCCATCATCCTCCGACGATTCCCAACACTCCAACATCTCATCATCGATCGGACCCATCTCATCCATCCCTCCAGGTTTCATACTGATGACGAGAGAGTCAGGGAAACCCTTCGGTCGATCGGCTCCACCGCTGCCACCACTGGTATCTCCCGTGCGATCGAGATCTCCAAACTATGGCGTGAATTACATCGGATGATCGAATCCGAGTTGAAGGATGAGACCTCGAGGTCGGATTCGATCGAGACCATCACTCCAGCACTATCCACCACTTCATCCACTACCACCACCCGTCCAACGCCCCCTGAACCTAAGGAGAGGCGAAGGGGTAGGAGTAGCTATGCCAGTGCACCTAGGATCAAGAACTCATCGACTACCCTCAAATCTTCATTCACTCCCACGCCCTCCACTTGCACGACTTGGTCTTATGATCCCCTACCACTCTCTGAGCAGACGATACCTAGTAAACTGATCATCATCCCATCACCCTTGAACCTCACCAGTCTGTGCTGTGGCACCGATCTCGGATCCAAGGATTCACTCGAGGTACAGGATCGGATCCGGCAAGAATGGGCAGATGACTTTGAAATTGGCTGGCAGCTTGGATTACAAAAGTTCAAGTCGGTCGTGGTCGAAAAACTGGCCGTGTTCGATCGATCGATGGAGATTTGGAAGAAATCACTGATCGACTTTGAACATCACTCGAACCCGTCTCTCCAACATCCCACCCGACGCCTCTCCCACTCTTCCCACGACGATCGATGGAAGAGTAAGAGTGATGAGAGAGCCCTGGAACATCAGCGATTGATCCGTTCGAAGCCGATGATGATGATACTCGATTCGAATCCTCCAAAGTCCCAGACCGACGATCCCAAGAAGCTCAGCGACGATGACGGCGGTCGATCAAACTCGATCCTCAAGATCTTTATGGATCGGCTGAGGTTGAGGGAGATTCAAGTCGAAGAGGTAGAGGAGAGAATCTTGAAGGGCTCTTGGAGGTTGGAACGAGAGGATGGAAGGATGAGGGGGGATCGACCCCAGTTCTGTAGTCTCAACGATTGCGATTCGGTGGGTAGGGTCGTCTGGAGTGATCCGAATAGGACGAAGATCGGATTACTAGAGCTTCGACCGAGGGCGAGGACGATCGATGGTGAGATCGACGTCGAGACTTGCCAGGAGCTAGAGTTGAGTCGATCGATCGATCGCGTCTTACGACTTGATCCTCCGTCTCAGGACGATCTCTGCCCTCCTCACCCTTGCCTACCCTGCTCTACTCCCGATGATCCACTTGGCCCGCTCGATCCTCAGGTCCCATGTGGTCATCTGATCGCTAGACAACTCTGGGATGTTGATTCTTGGTAGTATCGATTGCCCCCCCCATCCCCTTCAGATATTTCTATTTTCGATTTTCCTACACTTTTTTTTTTTTTTTTTTTTTTTCTTTTTGGTTGTCTTCGTTGGACCCTTGCTACGGACTGTCCGATCCTGTGCATATATATACCGGCCCTCTTACCTTCAACCCCTCACAGCCTAATCCGAGCCGAATGAGGGCGAGGGATAGGGGACACCCCAGGTGCGTCACGTTCTCATGTATGTATCTACGCACATCCCCCCGCATCTACCCCCCCCCTCTCTCTCTCTTCCATCCCTTCACTCCTCGGACGATCCTCAGACCGGACTCACGACGATGGCCGTGTTTTTTTTTTTACCACTGCCGGTCGTCCTTCTGTATGTGTTACCTAGTCATTCTCATCATCTAACGCGCGTCGTCTTTTTTTTTTTTTTTTTTTGGCCATCTGTCGTTGTTACTGTCAAGGAGATCTTTGGTCTTGATTCAACAGTCCCATGAAACAAAAAAAAAAAAGTTGATTTGCGTCCATTCAGACCCTCCCAAAAGAATTCAAGATTCCAGAGAGAGCTGAACAAGGGATTGATGAAGATTGATCTTGTCAGCTTCTTTTTTTTTTCTTGTCAGGCTCTTGGGGATGCCTGATGGCTTGACTGCTTCTAGCTCCTAGAGGCTGAACGGTAACAATCAAATTACAATTCAGAGTTGATTGAATGCATCTTCATGGCTTGACAAGCTGAAGGTGACAACAATCGAGAGACTTTTGGTTTGGGGTTTGTGTCAAGTACAAGCTCTGAGCACAAGTTTCCTCCCCACACGGTCATGAGTTTAGAGATTGAGGGTGGTGGTGGTGATAGGGGCCCATCTCACTCAAACCAACAATTTAGGGGGACAGGTCTCAAGCAGCAGCGTGGATTGATGGATCAGGACTGAGATGACAAGGAGAGCATCACTGGGGAGTTTGTTTTGATGGATCTAAGGACTTGAGGACATTAGATTGCAGGGTTGGACGTGAGACCTCAAAGACTTCCATCATTCTCTCATCTCCTACGCTCCAGAAAATTGTTAGAGAAAAACATAAGGTATGATGTCCATGACATCTAGGGAAAAAAAAAACTCAAATATCTCAAATATCTCTCATTCATTCTATTTTTTTTAAAAAAAAATAATAAATAAATAAATAAATAAATAAAGAGCAGAAGTGGGGTGGGGTGGGGTGGGTTTGGTTTGATCCAACAATGGTACATCTGGTAACCCCCCTCATCCCCCTTCCCCTTACAATCAATTGTAAATTGGGTGGCAAATGAATTGAAATTGGGTGGCAAATCAATTTTGTATTGATGGAAAATCAATTTCAAATCAATGGCAAATCAATTGCCAATTGATGGAAAATCAATTGAAAATTGATGGAAGATCAATTGAAAATTGATGGAAAATCAATTGAAAATTGATGGCAAATCAATTACTAATTGGTGGCAAATCAATTACTAATTGGTGGAAAATCAATTGCAAATTGATGGAAAATCAATTTCCAACTGATGGCAAATCAATTACTAATTGGTGGAAAATCAATTGCCAATTGATGGAAAATTGATGGCAAATCAATTTCCTATTGATGGCAAATTGATGGCAAATCAATTACAAATTGATGGCAAATCAATAACAAATTGATGGCAAATCAATTGCAAATTGATGGAAAATTGATTGAAAATTGATGGAAAATCAATAGCAAATTGATGGAAAATTAATTGCAAATTGATGGAAAATCAATTGCAAATTGATGACAAATCAATTGCAAATTGATGACAAATTAATTGCAAATTGAAGGAAAATCAATTGCAAATTGATGGAAAATCAAATGCAAATTGATGGAAAATCAATTTCCAATTGATGGCAAATCAATTGCAAATTCATTGCAAATCAATTGCAAATTGATGGCAAATCAATTGCAAATTGATGGCAAATCAATTGCAAATTGATGGCAAATAAATTGCAAATTGATGGCAAATCAATTGCAAATTGATGGAAAATTGATTGCCAACCAATGGCAAATCAATTGCAAATTGATGGAAAATTGATTGCCAATCAATGGCAAATCAATTGCAAATTGATGGAAAATTGATTGCCAATCAATGGCAAATCAATTGCAAATTGATGGAAAATTGATTGCCAATCAATGGAAAATCAATTGCAAATTGATGGAAAATTGATTGCCAATCAATGGAAAATCAATTGCCAATTGATGCAAAATGAATTGCCAAATGATGGAAAATCAATTACAAATTGATGGAAAATCAATTACAAATTGATGGAAAATCAATTACAAATTGATGGAAAATCAATTGCCAATTGATGGAAAATCAATTGCCAATTGATGGAAAATCAATTTCCAAATGATGGAAAATCAATTGGAAATTGATGGCAAATCAATTTCCTATTGATGGCAAATCAATTACAAATTGATGGCAAATCAATTGCAAATTGATGGCAAATCAATTGCAAATTAATGGCAAATTGATGTAAAATCAATTAAGAATTGATGGCAAATCAATTGAAAAATGATTTCAAATTGATTGCAAATAGATTACAAATCAATTGCAAATTGATGGCAAATTGATTGCAAATCAATGCCAAATGATGGAATATAAATTGTAAATCAATGGAAAATCAATTTCAAACTGATGGTAAATCAATTGAATACTGATAGAAAATCAATTGCCAATTGATGGAAAATAAATTGAAAGTATGTAGTTATGTGTGGTGATCTCATGCCAATTTCTTTTTTCTTTTTGGTTTGATTGTTGTTTTTTGGATCATCACAAGGTATTTTATTTTGATCCCCTCATGTTTCCATAATGATCATCACATGACTGATCATTTTCTTCTGTTAGAATCATCAACCAGTATTTTGTATTTCTTTTGAATGTTTGTTTATTATCCACTTTGATTATAAGATGACTCGTGATGGTTTTTTACCTCTTTCTTATTTTTTTGTTCTATTATAGGTTGTCTGTAAATTCTTTTTTGATTTTATTTTTTTGAATCTATGCAGTGCAACATCAGGTTCCACCATCAAAAAACAATGATAACCTGATAACAAGTGACATCCTGACGCAAAAAGGGCCCCTTTTGCCTCAGGTATGTCACTTGTAATCAAGTGACTATTGTTTTTTCATGGTGTTTGACCCCTTGTTATTTCCACACCAATTTTTTTTCTGAAAAGCCAATTCTTCTCTCATGTACCACAAAATTGTGTAGAATGAATTGGATTCCTCTTGATCCCCACCCAAATCTATTTATGTGGATGGGAGTAGATGATTTTATAAAAATACAGAGACATAGGAAGAATAGGGTTTGTTGGAAAAAGAGGCTCAAAAGAGAGATCTGCTTTTGACCATCAATATTCAGTTGATGATTGCACCTTTGCTTTTCAAATTCAATTTTTTTTTTATTCAATCTGTGATTTGAATGTTTTTGGAGGGAATTATCAATTAGCTTTCTTTGGAAAGAAAGGAGATTCAATAAATGCACTTATTTGAATCTTGCTTCTTCATTATATCTTCAAAGCCTGAAAAATTGGAAGTGTTTCTTCTCTTTTGATGACTTTTGGGTTCAATGTTGATTGAATTAGAGGCCTTTTTCTTTCCCTTTGCAGATGAGGAGTTTTGTGTCTGGAGTCTTCACTATTATTTGAAGGTGATGTGGGAGGCCAAATTGGCTGGAGCATTTTGCCATTCAGAAAAGGATAAAGCTGTCTTTTTAAATTCTAAATCAGTCAGGATTAACCAGAAAAAGGCAAGAAATTGCTTCCTTACTTGAAAAGATATTGATTTTAATGGAGATACCAGAATATCTTACTCCCCATTGGCAAATGTTTTGAGATCTTCAACCCCAGGAAGGGAGCAATCCAAAGGATTAATTCAGGGATCCAAGGAAGTTTTTGAATGATTGATTGATTCCAATTTAGACATGATTGGAGCTGATTGTGTGCAATATCCTCTTTGGAATCAAATTGGGGCCACTCAAAGGTTTCATCAGGATCATCATTTCTAGGCTGAGTATCTACAGCCCAGTCCTCAGCATCAACAGAATCAGGTTGTTGGGAATCAAAATAAGCCAAGGGGGTTTATCTTGGCCTTTTCTAAAAATATTTCATCCATTTAAATATAGAAAGGACAAATTTAGTCCAACTTATTGACCACAGAGTTGATTCCCTTGGCTTTATTGGCATTGGTCATACCAAAGCCAGTGGAAATTGGAATTGAGGGGAACTTTTTTTACTTGGCTCAATAGTTCTTGAATTGCTCCCTCATCTGTTTTGATGAAAGATGCAGCCTACCCTTTTGTTAATTCTTGAGTTTATTGGCCATCAGGAGATAAAAATTAACCTTAGAGGATGGAGGTTGGCCAAATTGTATTTCATTGTCATATCTGAAGCAAGCATCATAGTTGGAGGGAATTCTGAGCCAGTTTAACAGGATGATTTGATTAGCTCTCTTGAGCTGACTTGAGAATTTGGAAGCTGATGGGGGAGGATTTTTTATTTTAGAGTCCCTTGGGGATGCTTGCTTTTGTGGATTGGATTTTTTATTGGTCTTGCAGGGAATGATTTTCTGAGGGGCCATTTGATAAGATTGAGAGAAATAAAATTATAAGATTGATGAAGTGATGAGGATAGCATTGAAGAGATGAGATAAATTAAGTGATGATAGGCATGAAGTGATGAGAGCCATGAAGTGATGAGAGCAATCAAGTGATGAGAGTGATGAATCAGATTTTTCCAATGAGGTTGGAGGTAGAAGGAGGGGGGAACCAGGGGTGTATGACATGGACTGATGTGTGGTTGAGGTTTCAAAACAATTTAAATACTTTTTCTAAACAAATCTATTTATTATCAGGTGTGGGGGGTAAAGCGCTTCTGGACGCCATTCCAAGTTAAACTTGGGGTGCACCCAGCGGGAATTGGATAGGCATCCAGAGGGCTTGATTGGGTTTAGCTTGCAGGAATAAAAACTTGGCGCCCAACCAAGCTTCCCTTGATGCCAATCAAAGCTGGTTAGGCTTGACCAACCAGATTCTCTCCTCAAACTCTTTGATCCATTGATTCCATTTGCATACATACTTTGATCAATTGAAAATGTAAGTTTTATTTATTTATTTTTTACCTTTTTATCTCAGGTAATTAATCCATCATCCCAACTTGATCAACTTCAATCAATTGATATATACATCACTCCCTTGATCAGTACCCAATAAGTTTGGCTTCAAGCAAAGCTTCAAATACAGGAAATTGAGCTATGGTTTTGAAAACACCAATGGGCTCATCAACATAGATCCAAGCCAATCTACCAACTCCTCCTCATTTTCATCCTTTCTTGATCTTGTCCCCAAAAAATCAGAGAGCTTCCATTGTTCAACCCCCTCCAATGTTGGTCCAACTTCTGAATAGGCTTTTGGATATTGTGCACCAATTACAATGATCATCTTCAAAGAAATCACCAAATTTCCAAGAAAAGCCTCTTTTTTACCTACTTTGATGGGGAAACTTTGAGTAAATTAAAAAAAATTGATCTTTGTCTTTTTTATGTTCATATGCATTTAAATACAAAAAAACAATGAAGACACAAAAATTAACACTCAATTAATTGTTTTTTCATTTTCATTTTTATTTTTTGAACTGAATAAAAATGGTTTACATGGTCAATGGTAACAAATTTTATTGGGGCCAAGATAAACTTGGAAAGGAGCCCAACCAATCTGGCCTGGCACCAAATTGACCTTTTCCAGGTGCCAAGATGGCTTTTCCAGGTGCCAAAATGGCTTTTCTAGGCGCCGCATGGGCTTTAGAAAATTTTCAAAAAACTTTGGTTGGTGCCCAAACAGGATTTACAGACCATAACTCTGACACATCTAATGTGAGATAAGTATTTTTTATTTATTTTCAATGGTGTGTTAGAAATTGGTGTATTTTTCTGATACCTGCCATTGAAAAAAAATGGTAGGTTTGCCAAATCTGATAGTCCCTAATACAGATATGTATTTAATTTTATTTTTTTCATTATATTTAGTATTAAGTTTTTCACTTTACTTTTAAATATCAAGGGTTTTCCCATTTCTGATTCTGATTAAATTTGGAATTTTTTAAGAAAAAATGATGATTCAATCAAGCTCCATGAAGGGCAATTTCACATGTGTTATGTCCTTCCAAGATTTATTGGTGTCTGTTGGCAGGCCACACATCATCAAAAATATTGTAAATTACACAATCATTTTTTGACTCAAAATAGTTATACATCAACCTGGAGACTCATTTTTGGTTAGGAGCTCTTTATAAATCCATTGGGGGTGTTCTAGCTCTCTTCTCACTAGTTTCTATTGGGTCTTGCTGCTTGCATGAAGCACAAAAACATTTTTTTTCTCACTGAGTTTATTGTATTTTATGGTACAGTCAAATAGGATCCCAAGGAGTATTCTGATAATTCAGGTGCATCTTCAGCTTCTTTCCCATCTTTTAGATGCAAGTATTTTTTTTCTGCATTTTGATCTCCAATCTTGATGAATGGGGGGAAAGGAGGGGATGAGGGGGGTTTGTGGAGTCCATTTTAGAAATTTTGGTCATTCTAAATCTTCTTAATTCAGAAATATATATCTTTTCTTTTAAAAACAATTAACTTCGAAACTTGAAATAACTGAAACAAAAATTGATCTTCATTTTTGAATCAAGTTACTCAAATTTCAGTAGTTTAGAAGGAAATTTGAAAAGATTCTAATTTTGTTGGATGGTAAAAGTGAGCAAAGATGCCTAGAACTGCTGGCAAAAGTCATTCATGGATAAATCTTTTAGGATTTCCAAACCCTTCATAATGTTGAAAATAAAATTTATTTCAATTTCAATTAAATGAATAAATTCTTGCTTTTTCAGCTGGATCAATTTTACATCCTGACTCCTCCAGATCAGTGAACAGAAATTTTTTGATTGAAATTAATATTTTTATTTTGGTGCTCAAAATCAAAATCAATAGAATTACTTCAGATATTTTTTGATTTTATTTCAGCAATTCATTATCTCAATTTAAAAAGCCTCTCCCCACAAGAAATTCCATTTTTCTTGCTAGCAAGTAACATCCAGGAGGTCAGGCCCAATCTATGACCAAGGTCAGTTCTATATGTCAGTGATCTTTGAAAAAAGCCCCCTTATGCACATTCACTGTGAAAAACCTATTGAATTGAAGAATTTAGATACCTTCAAATAGATAGTAAAGAAATATTCAGCAACATATTCCTCAATAGAACTTTCTAGAAAGTGACATTAACTTTTTTTTGTGATGTATTCATTTGAATTATTATCACCTGAAACCTCTTCAATTGATTAATTATTTATTTCTGGTCAAGATCTTATGTTTTAGTTATTCATCAATGTTTTAGAAGTTTCACAAAATAAAATTTTAAGCATTCACAAACTTTTTATCTTCATCTTTCTCTGAAATTGAGTTAATTGAGTAGATTGACTGGGAAGAATAAATTCTTTATTGGATTTTCATCATTAATAATTGATTTAATGGGATGTTTAAAATGTGATTCTTTGCTGAATAAGTGGCCCACAAAGAAGGATTCATGAACTTTTTTTCCAATCATTTTTTCCAATTTAAATTCACAGAATACAAATTTTTTAAATGAATTTCTACTTTGAATTTTAACCCACCCAGATTTGTTAAATTCAGAATATTCCATGGAACACCTCTGAGCTTTCTTATCAAAAAGATACACAATTATATTCAAGTTTGATTGAATTTGGATGTATTTTTGAAAAGTTCCTATTAGGGAAACCTTTAGGACACCCAGATATCTACAATTTATTAAGTATAAAGGAAGCTCATTTGGTGATAGTTGTTTCTAATTTTATAAAATTCTTCTAGAGCTTGGAAGAGACTAAAAAACTCATGATTGGAGAATTTTTTTTTATTTTTTCAATACAAAAATTGCAGAAAATTCTCAAAATACAAGCTATATTTTGGATAATTCTCTCTGAAAGTCCATATCTATGGGTATGAAAATAATTTAATTAATTCAAGTGGTACCCCATATGTACTAGAGATTTATTTCCATTTCAGAAGTGAATTCATGTTTTCTATCACCAATAATGTTTATTTTAAGTCCTACATCAGCCACCATGTTACAGAAATAGATTTCTAAGTACATGGGATAGAGTAATTTTTATAGAAAGAAATAAAACTCTATTCCTTAGAATATCTGTTCATCACTGAAATTTCATATCCATAAGATCAACTTCAACCAGTGGTTTCACCTGTGAATAGTTTTGAATTCATAAATCAAAATAAATTCTGTATTTTAGAATGATTTTTCAAGAAAGAAATACCGTAAAATATTATTTATTAGGCTTCTTTCATAACTGGGAGGTAGTGAAATATTTTTTTGTGTCTTCTTCCTAGTGGGACTGATATATTTTTATTTTAAAGTTTTTCAATAATTCTATAGAAGGCTAAATTGAAATGAGAACAATGAATTTTTCAACCCATTCTTTATCTATTCTGTATAAAAAACCACTAGGAATTTTTTGATCATCATCAATCAAATTTAAAATATCACTTCCAAATTCATCAATAATCACAACAATGAATAATTGCCTCATATGACACAGAAAAAATATTTTCCCTTAAAAAAATGGCACTTGTCATGAATGAATATTCTCAAAAATTACAATCAAAGAATTTCCAAACCAAACTACCAACAGCTGGTTGAAAATTTGATAAGGCACAAAAACTCCTCATACTTTTTGGATATGAATCAGAATAATTTTCTTATTCACAAATATCAAACTTGAGATTTTTTTGGGAAAAAGGAATATATTTGCTCCGAAGAATAAATAATATGCAAAATACCTTTTATTAAAGGGAAAAGCACCAGAACATCCCTAGATTATGACTCCAGAAAATTGATGGTTATCCTTCATGAATAAATTGGAGTTCATTGGTGAACATGAAATCTTTGAGAATGATTTACAGAAATCTTAACATGATCAGAATATCAAATTTTCTGCTGAAATATGCCAATTTTGATTGATTTTTGACAGAGAATCTATTTGTTTATTATGAATTTCTTTATCAATTTTATACTTAAAATCCTTTTTTGAAAATGGGCCTGTAATTCATTGAATATTAGTAATTCAGGATAAGAATTGAAGGTACTTGATAATAAAGTCTGAGAAGGAGGTATATCAACACAGGAAAAAATTACTCATCTTGATTGGCTCAAGGGTATTTATGGGAGAACCAATTTATTCAGGTTTGAAAATTCAAGTAGAGATAGAAATTAGGGAATTATTTTTTTCACACCCCCAATCCTGAAATTTGTGCAGTTTTCAAATCCCCACAATGTCCACCATCTGTGTGGTTTTCCATAAATTTGTTCAGTTTTGTGAAGTTTCAAAAAAATAAAAAAAAAACACACCTAGGGGGAAATCTAAAAACTCTGATAATTTTTTGAAAGTTTTTGGTTGATTTCAAGGCCTTCAAAATTAGGCTCAAAAATTTGAAAGAAAAAAAAGGTTTTGTCACCAATCTTTTCACTTTTGTAATATTTTTTCTATTTATTTTGGAAAATCTGAAGGTACAGAAAGTTTCCAAATATAAAAGGAAATTAAACTATAATTTTTTAAGATTTTATTACTTCATTTTCACACCAAAAATGTGATGAACATAAAACAAAAGTTGTTCTTTGCAATTTTTCTTTTCCATATCTCCCTCAAGCATTGTCCAATTTTTGAGCTTTTAGTCTTTCATTGGGCATTGAAAAGGGCAAAAAAATTAGCTGGCGATTTTCAGGATCAATTCTATACCTCCAAAAAGTTGATGCAACATCAACAATAACAGAAAATGTCTGTTTTGGGGTGTGTTTTGGAACAAATTCTGATAATATTTTCATTCTTTTTATGGAAAATATCAGTTCATAATTGTTAAAAGGACTTCAAAAAACATACAAATATATTCAGAGGATCAAGAAAATGAAATAAGAGGATGGTGATGCAGATGCTTATAGGCCTCCAGGGAATCAAATATTTTTTCCCACAGCTACAGCTTATGAAACTGAAAAGGTGAATATTTTTCTGAAATAAACTTGCTTTATGGTTCATTTATCAACCTTTCCCTTTTTTTTTTGTAATGATATTTAATGTCACAAAATTTTCTTGTTCACCTACTGATAATTTTGAAGTTGTAACTATTGATAAATTAAGTTTTTTTTTTGATTTCCTCTCAAATGATACCAATTTTTCTTTCAATAGTATCCATATAATGATTTAATTGTCCCAACACAGCCATACCACAAATTTCACATTTTCAAGATGTGATTGGCTGTTTGAAATGTGGTTTTTGATCAGTGGCATTTAATTTGGCCAGTTGATCTGAATATTGGAGTTCAATACATTGGGAAATGATCAAGGAAATGGAATCAAACTCTCTCTTCAAGGATAAAAAATTCATGATCAAGTCTGTGATGAAAATCTTGACCAAGGATGAAAAATCTCAACCAACCTTCTGGAAATTCCCCTCAAAATTTCTGGATGAAATTCCCTTTCCATGGTTTTCTGCTGGCTAATACATAAAACATTCCAGTGGAACTTTTATCTAGGTTGATTCCATCAACTTTTTAGCCCTTCAATTCCACTCCAACTGCCAATTCTCCAAATTATCTCTCATATTTTTAACTAATTTGAAATATATTAAGCACATGCTTTCTTTCTTCTGTAATTCTGAAATGTGGAAAGCTTCCAAATCAGATCCCATTTGATGAATTTTGCTAACAAGGAACCACAAAAATTGGAGAATTTGATTCATGAGTGCTTAGAACTTGGTTTAAAAATTTGGTTCCCTCCTACAAATTCTGCAGATCCAAGAAGAAAATCAATAAAGATTGATATGGGTTGAATTTTTTTCTTTTTTTCCCCTGAATTTTTCATGATTTATTTTAATATTTATTATTGAATCAATGATTTAGAGAAAAAAATTCCACTTTTTTACTTTGAATTATAATTTTTTTTGAAGAAAAAAACCTTCAAAAAATCATCAGATAATTATGTTGTGCCCTTTGAAATTCTGTCTCAAATAACGCAAGCTCAAAAATTTCAAAAACTTCAGGAAGATATCAAAAAAAAAAATTGAAAATAAAGCCTTTTTTCTTCATGTTGATCCAATTTCTTGTCAAGAAAATGAAGTAATAAAAGTCTGAAAAAAACATATCTGAATTGCCTTTTATATTTTGATGCTTTCTTTTTCTTTATATTTTCCAAAATAATGAGAAAAAAAGTATTAAAAGGAGTGAAAAGATTGGTGATGAATTTTTTTTCTCAAATATTTGAACCTAATTTTGAATGCATTCAAATCAACCAAAAAATCCCCAAAAACTATCACAGAGGTTCTGAATTTCCCCCTAGGCGCTTGTTTTTTTTTTGCAACTTCAGAAACCACGCAAATTCAAGGAAAAATGTGCATATGACGAAAATTGTGGGGATGTCAAAACCACTCAATTGTAAGGGTTGTGGGTGTGAGAAAAATAATTCCCAAAAATTATTTCAGGAAAATTAGAGCACCCAAAAAATGGATGTATGTATAAATAAAAGATGAATGATTAAGTATAGAGAATAGTTGGTTCCTATGGGGAAAATCATTAAAATAATGATTGGAAAATAATTAAATATGATGGATATCCAGAAAAACTATTTGATTGAAAATTTCTTTTTCTATATTTAAAATTAAGATTAGTTCTCAATATAGGTCTTGATAATAATTATATATCCTATAGGTATCATTAAGATAAGATATTCCAACAGGTATAGGTTATAATAACAGATCTTATAGGTATCAGTAATATGAGATACATCTATGGGTCCAGATGATAATAATAAATTCTATAGGTATAATACATATCAAAATATAAGACATACAGTTTTTTTGAAACTCAGTAATAATATGACCTGTATTTTTGAAGGGATGAGGGTTCATGAGAGTAAAAACTTCAGGGAGTATGGTATAAAATAAGTTATTAGAAGAATAAATTCAACATTATAGCACATCCCACTCATGCATAAGATGGATTATAGCAGCCGTCCCAGTATTTTGACACATGACATTTCTATGTTTAAAAGATGAAGAATTTAATTTTAAGAATTTTTTTTCACTCAATGTTAGCCTCCCAGTTTCAGATAATGAATCATGTTATTTAAAAAAATAAAATTAATTGATAATTATTCTCATAGCTGTTTTTATGATTATCAGTATCTTCTGTTGAATCCAGGTTTTTGAAGTAAAAATTAGTTTTGAAAAGAAGAACTAAATTTTTCTCCTCATAAAAAATATAAATCAAATTCAAATATCATGTAGCTCAATTATGTGTAAAGATTGAACATGCAATCAGGATCATCAAAATGATATGTTCCAGCTTAAAAGGGATTCAAAATAAGTTCAAAAATCCACATTAGTTAATATTCCTATGAATTTGTTAGTCTTCTAATTTATTCTTAATAAATTGTTGAATTAAATTGAAGATGAATTTGAAGAATTATTTTGATATGGTATCCCTGATGCCCCTGCCCCCCAAGCCATCCTAGTGTCTTCTAGCCTATCATTGTTTTCTGTCAGATTTTTTTCAAATTCTCACTGTAGTTCACTTTGAAACATTTTAAAAACTGATTCAAAAGTGAATCAATAAACATACAAATTAGGGAGTATCAGAGTTAAGCAAACCCGCCATTTTTCAATAATGGGTTTCAAACAAAATCCGCCATTTCAAACCCGCCATTAAAAATTAAAAAAAGACACTTATTTCACATGAGACGTGTCCAAGTTACCTGGAAATAAGTGGTTTTTTTCAAGTAAAGTATATAAAGGCTTCCACCACCTGTCCACTTCATCCACCCCTGCTTTTCCACCTCCAACCTTGGAAAAATTCTACCTCCAACCTCATTGGAACAAAATTTGATTCATTTCTCTCCATCTATTCATCACTATCCTCATCACTTCATCACTCTCATCACTTTATTGATTTCATCACATCCAGATAAATCTCATTCACTTTCTTGCTTTCATCACATCAAGCTAAAGCTAACTCTCATTGCATCACTATCCTCATCACTCCCTCACCCTCATTGCTTTATTTCTTTCATCACATCCTAACTCTCATTGCTTTATCCCTCTTGTCACTTCATCACACTCATCTCTTTCTATCCTCTTTGCTTCATAAAATCTCATTCACTTTATTGCTTTCATCACATCCAGCTAAAGCTAACTCTCATTGAATCACTGTTGGGTCAATTGAGCTGTAGATACTCAGAGATGTGGTAGCAGACAGAAAGATGAGGATGGAATTAGTGAGGAGAATTTGAAACATAAGCAGAAGACATGGTTGATGACAAAAAGAGGAGCAAACTAAGCACTCACGTGAGGATACTCAGAGTTGTGGTAGCGGACAGAAAGATGAGGGAGGGAATCTTTCTCCGCAACCAATCTCTGTCCTCAGGTGACAGAGAATTAGTGAATGTCACAATCAGTTGTGAAATACATGGTGTGACAGTTGAGATAGACCACACGGGTTCTGATAACACAGTGAGACAGAAGGTTGAAAGACGGATTAAAAACAAACAATGAGGTTAAGATATGAAGTATGGAGTTCAATCATGATGAAAGAATAAAGAGGAAAGGAGAAACATAGATAGAACTACAATGGATTCATAAGCATGTATTCTCCAACACCCCTCCTTGCTGATCACATCAAGAGAACCGAGTAGATGGCAATGAGATTGCAGGAGAACATTCGGCAGAGCTTTTGTAAGCATGTTGGGGATCATTTTGGAAGTTGAGATGTGACTGACACAGAAAAATTAATGTTTAATGCACTTAAAGATGAAATGATGCCAGGCATCAATGTGTTTTGTCCTGGAATGATGTTGCGTGTTTTTGGCAAGAGCTTTGACACCGTTGTTTTCTACATATAGAGGAACAGCCAAGGAGTCACAAAGCTTGATTTTTCACAACATATTTTTAATCCAGAGACCTTCATTGCAGGCATTGGAGAGAGCCTTGTAACCCGCTTCCGTGCTGGAAAGCCACATGGTTGGCTGCTTTTTGGATTTCCAAGATATTGTGCTGCTTCCTACTTGGAAACTGTAGCCAGAGGTGGATCTTTTATCCTCAATGTCTTTGGCCAAATCCCAATTGGCATAGCCTGCCAGGTTGAACAAGCTTCCCCCAAGGAACAAACGCAGGTTGCAAGTGGTGCAGAGATAGTGCAGAATCCGGACTGCAGCATTCCAATGAGCCAGCAACAGATTCTGGAGAAACTGAGACAATTTATCAACAGCAAACTCAATGTTGGGCCTAGTACATTGGGACACCCATAGAAGAGAACCAATGAGTTGATTATACTGGGGAGGGGAGCCTTTGAAATTAACTGTCCATCAAGCAAGAAGCTTAAATTTCTCATCTGTTGGAGATTGGACTGTGTGTGAGTCACTGAAGGGAAGGAAGGATGCACATGGGGAGTCAATGTAACAGGCCTGACCTAAGGTGACCGCCTGAGAAGACTTCTCCCGCTGAATGGAGATGGAAAGAAAAAGATGAAGTTCCTCATTGGAACCTAGTTGGAACTTTGTCTTGATGTCTTGTAAAAATGAGGCAACAAAACCAGGCCTACCTACCACTGCAAGGTCATCCACATGAGCGGTGATTGCTCCTGATAGACAGCCACCCTTGAGTCTGAAATACAGCAATGGATTGTAGGACAATTGCTGCAGGCCCAAGGAGACAAGCGCGACATCAAGCTCCAGATTCCATTGCTGCGGGGATTTTTTGAGGCCATCAATTGCGCAAGTAACTTTTCAAACCTAGTCTGGATGTGCCGGATCTTCAAAAACTGGCGTCTGAGACATGTTTATTGGTTTTTCAAGTGTTCCGTTTAGAAAAGCAGTCTTGAAATCAATTTGAAAAGCAACCCAGCCTTTGTGCCCAAGAAGAGCAAGAAGAAGGCGGAGAGTCTCAAGCTGGAGTGTAGGAGCAAAGAACTCAGAGAAATCCAGATCATGGACCTGAGAGAAACCCATGGCCACCAGAAATGCCTTAAGTTTTAAAAGGGAGACATCCTTGCAGGGCTTAACCTTGAAAACCCACTTGCAGCGTATGAACTTGCAATTTTTGGGAGGGGGAACCAGAGTCCATGTGACCATGCCTCAAAGGGAGGCCATTTCTTCCTGAGCTGATATTATCCATTGTTGCCTGTGTGGTGATCTGAGGCATTTCTTCCAGGTTGTAGGCACGGTGAGATTTTCCTTCACAGACACAGAGCGGGAGAAATTCCCAAAGGGTTGAGGGGAGCGTTTTACCCTGGAGGAACAACGGACCGGGATGAAGCAAGAAGGAAGTTGGGGTGAGTGCAATGAAAAAGACAGAGAGTTGGAGGATGCAAGTGAATTGGAGGGACGGGGGGAGATTCTTGGAAGAGAAGGTAGGGGATCAGAGCCGGGGGAGATTATGCTTGTTGAGCATGGACGGGTTTCATGGGGGATGAAAGATGGGGTCAGGTCAAGGGCAGAATGAGGAGGGGATGGAGGAGCAGTCTCCAGGAAGTTCACTGATGAATGAGACGAGGCAGGAGGGGAGGAAGATGAGGGACGGGATGGGGGGCCCAATGATGGTGGTGTTTTGCCCAGAGGCAGTAGGGATACGGGGATTGATACCAGCGGGACAGTAAGATCTGTGGGAGAGACGGAATCTTTTGGTGATTGGTGACTGCTCCTGCCATATGGAAAATATGAGTCATTGAACAGGCAGTCACAAGACTTGGCCACTAATTTTCTCATGAGATCTATTAGTCAATATCCATTTCCTTGGCTGAGATGAGACAGAAGTACAGTGGGTTTAGCGTTGTTTTTGAGTTTAGATTGATTGGCTTCTGGCACTTTGTACCAAGTGAGACAACAAAATGGATGGAGATAGGAGAGCTGAATTTCCTCTTGTCAAAGGAAGGAGTTAGGGGATCTGAAACCCTGCGGAGTCTTGCATGGGTATGAGTTGAAAGAGAAACATGAGTGACAAAGAGCATCAAACCAGAATGACTTTGGCAGATTGGAAGAGCTCAGGGCCAATCAAATCAGGTTGTTGAGGGTTTGATTGGATCTTTCAGGGACGCCATTGAGTTGAGGAGAGTGAGGAGGACCCGGCTTGTGCATGACTCCTTTTGAGTAGAAGAAAGCTGCCATCTCACTGCTGATATATTCACCTCCATTGTCCATGCTCATTGAAGAGAGTTGACGCTGATATTGATTTTTGAAAAAGTAGATGAAGAGCTTGGTGCACTGAAGGGAATCTGACTTGAGTTGCATGGGATGGGAATAAATCTTTTGAGCAGTCTTCAATGAAAGTGATGAAGTATTTGTACCCTTATCTTGATTGGGTCTCAAAACTACAAACATTGGAATTTATAATTTCACCTGGGCAAGTGGATCTGTAGCTTAGTCAGGTGTGGAAAGGCAATCTTGAAATTTTTAATTTTATACAGGTTTTGCATTGTTGCTCTTCCAACTTGTTGAATGGTTTAGGAGAGATGTTTTGATTTTTCATTACTGCTTTCAAAGATTTTAAGTTCAGATGCAATAGTCTGCAGTGATAGCCAAAGAGGCTGTTGTCAGAAGCCTGAAAGACACATGAGTTTGAAGAAACTTGACAGCTAACCACTCCTTGAGGGAGATAGTAAAGATTTCCATTTTGGTATGCGTGCTGAATTGCCTTTTCATTCAAATGTCTAGCATTTTCATTGTAAATTCTGCAGCCATTCTTGCAAAAAAGAACCATAAGCCCTTGATTGCATAGGCTGGAGACTGAAAGTAGAGGTTTGTGCTAACTTGGTACCAGAAGAGATTTTGTCTGGCAAAAAGGCAGATTTAACATCCCTTCCTCAATGGAATTGATTTTTGATCCATTGGCAAGTCTTACGGGGGTGATTTTTGGGTTCTTTTTGGTAAGTTGATGTTCATATGGTTTCATCAAAACAGAACAACCAGAATCAAGATTGAAATCCCTCCTAAGCTTCAAGTTTGAGTGAGTCAGGTGGCAAAATATTGATCCAGCGTGGATTATAACTTCTGAATTGGAGAAATTTTATTCTTTGTCTGATGCTGAGCGTACAAACGCTGTGACCTTGCTGAGATTGGCCTTAGCCAATTTAGACTGTTTTCCCCTTTATTGCTGTTGACTGTCCTTCTTTGGCTTTTCCAGAGCTTCCAAGACCTCAGGAAAACAAGAGCATGAGTGTCCTTCTGTTTTGCAGTTGGTGCAGAAGTAGACTCTTGGGGCACCTCTGTTATAACTTTGCAACAAAAAGTGTTCCGCTTTTGACATGGATTGTCTTAAATTCAGCTGGGTGTTTGTGGAGTTGACAAGAATCTCTTTGTTCCGTTTCTGTCTTCTCAGGTGTTATTTCTTAAGAGCTGTGATGATTTTTGATGAGGGAACCTATTCATCATTCACCATCCCCAAAACGCAATTTAACCAATTGTCCAGAAGAGAGAGAAGAATGGCTGTTGACTGTAAGTCATTGGCGGTGAGAGGATTTTTGGGGGTGATGAGTGAGGACAGTTTTTCTCTGTAAAATACTATCTTGAAAAGATGAACTGAAATATCCTTGTTATTCAGTTTGGTGAGCAGCAGTTTCCTAAGCCAGTACATTTGTCCTCTGGATGAGTTGTCCTGATGAGCTTCTTTGAGAGCATTCCACATTCCAAGGGCACTTTCTTTGTGTTTCAAAATGAATTGGAAGTTAGAAGGGTTTATCAACCTTGAGATAACTGAGCATACCGCAAGATTGTCCTTGAACCATGATTCAATGTTTGTTTTTGTGGAGTTGCCATTTAACAGATAGCCAATGCCAGAAGCTTGTAAATGTATACAGAGAATCATTGACCAGTCAAGATAGTTTGGGTAAGCTCTGGGTGAGTTCAGGGGAATCATTGATGGTGTTTTGAGAACTCAATGCAAAGACAAAGATTCCTCCATTACTGTTATTGACACCTGTGAAGTATGATGACAGATCTTTCTTTTTTTCAGAGGATTTGCGCTCTGGGCTCATAAACTGTTGGGTCAATTGAACTGAGGATACTCAGAGATGTGGTAGCAGACAGAAAGATGAGGATGTCATTATTGAGGAGAATATGAAACATAAAAAGAAGACATGGTTGATGGAAAAAGGGGGGAAAACTAAGCACTCACCTGAGGATACTCAGAGATTTGGTAGCGGACAGAAAGATGAGGGAGGGAATCTTTCTCTGCAACCAATCTCTGTCCTCAGGTGAAAGAGAATCAGTGAATTTCACAGTCAGTTGTGAAATACAATGGTGTGAAAGTTGAGATGGATCATGCGGGTTTTTATAACACAGTGAGACAAAAGGTTGAAAGACAGATTAAAAACAAACAGTGAGGTTAAGATATGAAATTTTTAGTTTAATCATGACGAAAAAATAAAGAGGAAAGGAGAAACAAAGAAAGAAATAGAATGGATTTATAAGCATGTATTCTCCAACAATCACTATCCTCATCACTCCCTCACCCTCATTGCTTTATTGAGTTCATCAAATCCTAACTCTTATTGCTTTCTACCTCTTGTCACTTTATAACTCTCATCTCTTGCTATCCTCTTTGCTTCTCACTCTCATAATGGACCCTCAGCAATCCCCCCGCAAGTCCACTAAACAATGCAATTGACCAAAGCAAACATCCCCCAGGAACTCAACATCCAACAATCCTACCCCATCAGCTTCCAAAGGCTGAAGTCAGCTCAAGAGAGCTGATCACATCATCCTGGTAAACTGGCTCAAAATTCCGTCCAACTACAATGCTTGCTTTGGATTTAACAATGAAACACACTTTGGCAAACCTCCATCCTCTAAGGTCAATGTTTATCTCCTGATGGCCAATGAGCGCATGAATAAAACAAAAGGTAGGCTGAAACTGTTATCCAAACAGATGAGGGAGTTATTCAAGAATTATGAAGCCAAGTACAAAAAGGCCCACTCCATGTAAATCTTCACTGGCTTTGGTATCACCGACTCCAACAAAGCAAAGGGAATCAACTTGGTGGTTGATAAGTTGGACTCCATTTGTCCTTTTTATATTCAAATGGATGAAATCTTTGGAAAGAAGGCCAACATCACCCCTCTAGCTGCTTTTGAGGCCCAACAATCTGATTCAGTTGATTCCAAGGACTTGGCTGGAGATGCTCAGCCTAGCAATGAGGACCTTGATGAAAACTTTGCCTTGGAGTGGCCCCCATCCAATGCCAAGGAGGATATTCAAACACAATCAGCTCCAATAATTTCTACTTCCGCATTGATTGATGAGTCAAACCCAACCTTGGAATCCTCACTTACTTCTTTCAATTGCTCTCTTGATGGGGTGGAAGAACCAGAGAACTTTGGGGATGAGGAGGATTTCATTCCTGTATCACCATTGCCATCAACATCTGCTCAAGTAAGGAATCAAGTTCTTTTCTCTTCTGTCTGGTTGATACTGACTGATTTAGATTTGAAAGAAACAGGATCATCTATTCCTGAATGGCCAAAAACTCAAGCCAATGGGGCCTCCCACATCCCCTTCAAATGAGAGCAATGATTTTCCAACACAAACCTCCTCTGCAAAGGGAAAGAAAAAAGCCTCCAATTCCATCAAAATCAACCCCAATAGCATTAAAAAGAGGAGAAACACTTCAAATTTTTTGGGCTTTGAGGAGATCATGGAGAAGCAAGACTCAAGTAAGCCCATTCAATTCTCCTTGCTTTCAAAATTAAGCTCATTCCTATTCCCCTCTGAAAAACAGTGAAATTGCAAATTGAATCTCAAAAAAGTCAGTTTGAAAAGGAGAAGTGGGAGACTCAACTGGCTATTTATTTGCAAAAGCAGAAAGCAAAGAGTTTGGCTCATCATAAAAAATTTGATGTCAAGTCAATTTTGAAACAGGCTGAGCTAGAATTTCAAAAAGAGGAAAAGGAGAAGGATTTAAAGGAAGCACAACTGGAAATGGAGAGGGGAAGAATGGCATCAGAAAAAAAGGATAAGTGGTCAATGGCTGCAGCATACATTGGTAGCAGTAGAAAAGTAGATGAATTAAAGCAGATTACTCAAATGCTGGGCTTGTAAATATAGTTTCTTTGATGAAAAACTTGAAAAGAAAAAAAATCATTTTTGATTACAACAATGCTTAAGACTATCTTTAACCCCACCAATAAAAAAATATTTTTTATTTTTATTTATATTTTTTTTCTTGGAGTATATTTTCCCACTCCCCAAGTCCCTGCAAGTTTTTTGAGTTGTTTTGTTGATTTGCATTGACATTGCCATTCTTGTATGATTGGTAGTCCCCACAGCAGAAAAACTACAGTGCTTGTACTTATTGGCTGCCCAAACCATTTTAACTATACCTTTTTTGCTTGAAATAAATTCCAAAGCCAAGGTCAGGAAAAACAAATCAGCAATCTGATACCTCATATTCATCTGTAGTTTCAACAAGTTGTCCATTTGATTTCTTGGTTGGAACTGCAAGTAAACAGGAATACTCAGAGATGTCACCTTTGTCAATGTGAGGTGAGTTGTTAAAATAGTTGGATGTGAAAGTGGCATGCGGAGAGCAGTCAAAGGTAGTAGGCCAAGAACCAAATTTGAGTGATGAGAAGGAGCGGATGGGACCGACATTGTTGACAAATTTTTTTGACTGGTGAAGGAAAGTTGTCACAAAGTTGATTTCCTTCTTGTCTTGGTCAGAAATTTTCTCCAACAGGACAAATTCAATTATTGCAACAAGACCTTTGTGATCAGATTTATTGAGAACAATTACTTTGCCATGGCTGAAGAAATGGAATGACTTTATTGTCTGCTTGGCATGTTCAAACTCACTGGGTGAGTGTTTTTCATAGTTCTTTTTCTTTTTGGCAGTGATGGAAGGATAAAGATCCAAATGTTGTAGTTTCCGTGCTGACCATACAACCTTTTCATGGATGCCCCCCTCTGCAAGTTCCAAACAGATTTATGCTGCCCTCATTTGATCCCTCTTTTGCTTCAAAGCCCTCTGCTTGCCACCTATCTTTATGTTTTTCACCTCATCTCCTTCCATCTTGTTCCCTCCCAGGCAAATTCTCTGCTTGGGGTCAGGATCAAGAAGGGATTCAATTTGGAGTATAAAATAGTGAGTGAGGTGGGAGAATGGATGGCATTGAAGGGAAAGGGTTCAAAGAAGGGATACAAAAAATAAAAAAAAAACCGTGTCAGTCACATGATCACCAAAAAAAAAAAAAAAAAAACAAAAAAAATTAAAAAAATTAAAAAAATTAAAAAAATTAAAAAAATAAAAAATTACTGGGCGTGGGCATGAGCTAATTGGGCCAGGCTTATTACCAAAAATAAAAAAGTTAATGTCATCACCAAAAAAAAAAAAAGAAAAAGAAAATTACCAGTGTGCAAGCAAATCAGGCCGGGCTTTGGGGCGGGCCTTGGGTCAGGCAACGGATGAGAGCAAGGCATGGGGCAGGGCTGGAAAGCATAGGGAGACAAAGAGGGGCAAGGGGGGGCGGCGGCAAGCCAAAGGGGGGGCAAGGGGGGGCCAGCAAGGAGGAGCAAGGGGGGGGGGGGGAAAGGCGGGCCAGCAAGGAGGAGAAAGGGGGGGGCCAGCAAGCCAAGGGCCAAGCAGGGGGGGGGGCTGGAAAGTCAAGGGCCAAGCAAGGGGGGGGGGGGGTGGGCAAGTCAAGGGCCAAGCAAGGGAGGGCAAGGGCAGGCTGGCAAGGAGGAGGAGGAGCAAGGAGCAAGGGAGGGGGGGCGGCAAGTTGAGGGCCAAGCAAGGGAGGGCAAGAGAGGGACAGCAAGTCAAGGGCCAAGCAAGGGAGGGAGAGAACAGGCTGGCAAGGAGGAGGAGGAGCAAGGGGGGGGGGCCGCAAGATGAGCAAGGAGGAGCCAAGGGGTGCAGGGGGGGTGGTAAGCCAAGCAAGCAAGAGAAAGGAGGCAAGCCAAGCAAGATGGGAGGGAGACCAAGGGAGGGGGGAGAGGGGGGGTGTTGGTGAGTGAGTGGGAGGGAGTGAGAGGGGGTGAGAGGGAGGGAAAAGGGGAATGAGGAGGAAGGAGGGGGGAGCTTACCTGGGGCATCAACCAAGGCGGTGGGGGGGCCTGAAGGAGGATGGAGGTGGATGAATCAAAGGATGAGCATTGGATGATGGGGAGGATGAGGAGGAGGGGGGAAGCTTATCAGGGGTTTCAAACAAAAGAGGAGGGGAAGTGGTGGGTGAGGTGGAGGTGATGGGTGACAAGGAGTTTTTTGGTGAGGAGGAGGAAGGAGTGGACCACCCGGTGGTTTGATGGGGTGAGGTAGGTGGTTTGACCGGTGATTTGGTGGGGTGAGGTGGGTGGTTTGATGGGTGGTTTGGTGGGGTGAGGTGGGTGGTTTGGAACTTTTAATTCTGTTTTGTCTAAGTCCACCCCACCAAAAGAGAAAAAAAAACCCTGACTCAGCCTAGGAATCTTGGGTGAACAACCAAAACCAAAACAATTTGGTGAAGGGATTTTTTACCTAATTCAAAATCAAACATTACTCATCAAAGTGAGCAAGGGTGAGAGGAAGAATCCATTCTCTCATAGAAGAAGATGAGGGACAAGATAAGACAGGGATGGCTTGAGGCGGATCAGGAATATCATCTTCAAATATTTTGTCCCATTCATCTTTGATGTCAGCCAAAAGATTGTGAAGGATTACACAAGTGATAATCCAGTTGATTAGGAACTTCAGGTCTTCGGGGTTTTGAAGCTGGTTTGGCATTTCCCTTAAGCTGACCCATCTTCCTTTCAGGACTTCTATGGCATGCTCAATCCAAAGTTGTGATTGGGCAAGATGGTATTTGAAATTTATTTTTCCTTGATCATTGGAAAAAAAATTCTGGTATGCTGGAACCACATGTTTCCCACTAGCATAAGATGAATCAGCCAGAAGGTATTGATCTTGGTCACATTAGTTCTCTGGTTTTTGGGCAATCCGCATCAAATTGAAAACATATGAATCATGAAAAGAACTGGGAAGGCCAGCATGGAGGGATATGAAATTCTTGTTGTTGTCACAAACAAGTTACAATGCCACAGAGTATCTATCACCACACGCAAACAGCTGATTTAAGTGTTGCCACGTTGCGCGGGAACTCAGCTGGGGGATGCAGGAACCACAACTCCACGTCAGCTGAAGTTTGCCAGCCAAAATCAGCATGGATTTGAAAGGACAAACCTCAATGCATGAAACCAATCCAACAACTTTGTTTGGTTTCATGAACAGTCATCCGCCATGAAACAGAAGGTGGAACAATTGTCTCACCTGATCAACTCATATTCCTGGGATACCTAGTAGATTTTGATCAGCCAACATGATGGGATGCTCTGAGTAAAGCCACTCCTAACAAACTGCACAAGCTACAGAGCCTGCACTTCAAAACCACCACAGTCTATAAAAATAGCCTACTCATTGCCTTCCATCAGCGTCCGCATTGTCATAGTTTGTAGCTACCATCATACTTGCATTGCTGAGCAATGGACTTCAAAGCCTTCAGTAAGAAATATCATAGCACAGAGTATGAAAATTGTCTAGCTGCTAAAGATCAAGAGCTAGCCAAACTTTGTGAGCAAGTGAATGCTCTTAAATTGCCATGGAATCTTCCCAAGCCCAACCATCTGCCTCTTGCAAGGGAAAGGGAAAGACCAAGAACAAGCAGTCAAATGTTACAAGCCCCAATACTAAATCCCCCGCAACCAGCACTCCAACTCCCCAGCGTAAGGTTAAAGTTTTGAACCCAGGCCAGGCCCCCCCAAACCAACGTGCTTGCTCAGCAACCCCTGCCACCCCCAGCTCTGGATCCAAGAAGAATCTGATGCAGATGATACTGAAGGATAAGCCTGCTGGTTTTGAACAAACCAAAGTAAGTCATCAATATTTTCTTGAAAGAAATTGAATTCAATGTGGCCTCTGACAAAGGCAATAAAAAACAAGGAGAAATCTAACCTTGTCAAATAATATCACAGTAAGCAGGATGATAGGATAAATGCCTCAATAAATCTTTGAAATATACTGACGGAAGTCAACAATAGGGCTCCTGGAGTTCAGTTTGGTTGATTCATCAGATGGCAATGTGTCTTGGGCATGGTCATGAGAGCATTTGGGTGAATTTTCTTGAGGAGACCCTTTTATTTTTAGGCCTGTTAAGTAGTCAGGTAGGTTTTATTCGTATTCTTGCATTTGGTCCCTAGCATGGTGTTTTTGACAAGTGGCGGGATGGTGATATGCTCCATAGCATGTTTTTCCATCAGGGTCAACAAAGGAGATTTTTTGGCATAGTGAGCAGGTACATAGCTTGAAAGAAGAATCCATGGTGTATATTGGAAGAGGGCTTTGAGAATGTGGGATGTTGAGACTTGGATAGATTGAGTGGTAAAGGCGGAATACAAAGTGTCAATTGCCTGTGGCCCAAGAGGTGGGAGCATAGGCTATAGCTGCCAAGAACGTCACCTGAGGTAGAAAATACCCACCCGCTCGCAGGCGGACCAAGTTGAGTGCCCGCGCGACGTGGCAAAGCTTACATCAGCCGTTTGCGCGTGGTGCATACAAACCAATAAAACAAAATTGGTCCGTGTATTATCAAAGGATTTGGTAAGGAAATGAATCAATTTCCTTTTTTTCCAATCAAAATAGTGGTTGTCATCTAGCCTGGGTTTTTGAATCAAGGGGATGGTGGTTCCATCAACAAACCCAATTCAACCAGGAAAGCCTTCAGTCTACATTACTTGAGATATCTCCTTGCATTCTTCTTTGGTTTTCCAACAAAAAACTGAGTGACGGAAAGATAGGATAGCAATCATGACTCTTTTGGTGTATGAGTCAATGGTTCCATAACCAACTGAGAATAGATTTTCTAATTCATGAATTTCTGCCCCATTTCCATTTGATCCCAATCTACAAAGAGCAAAAGCCAGTTGGATAGCTGGATTGCATTGAGGATTTGGAGGATTGTTCTGGAAGATGTGGTGGTCTTCAATCATCTCCAAAATTTTTATGAATGAAGGCAATAGAGTTCCAAACAGTTGCTGGAAGCTTAAGTTGGGGAGGAAATGAAGCTTTTGCCTTTCATACATAGGTTTGTGGAGAGTTTTTCTTTTTGGAACCATGTATTGCTTTTTTAATAGAGCATTCAAAGCCAAACAAGTTGATTCCAAATCGGAGTCTGAATTGGAGTCTGAATGGCAGTCAAATACTAACAAAATTTCAGTCAGCTTTTTTGCATTTTCAACTTGCTGCCAGGAAGTTTGATGGGAAATGTTGAGAAAGATGGTAATTTAATGTGGGTTGATGAGATGATGATGGGATTTGTGTGAAGATGGAGATGTGAATCAATAGAGCTGTGGAGGTATGGAGATGAGATGTGTGTGATTTGATGTAGATGGGATTGGTACGGATTTTCTGACGTGGATGTGTGTTTTGGATGTGACAGATGGTGGATGGATGATGATGCATAGATGGCAGGTTTAATTTTGGGTTGGATTTTTGAAATCCGCCATTTTCATGAAACCTGAAATTTTGAAATACACCAGTTAGGGGTTATGTGTATTTCAGAAACCTGCCATTAAAAATGGGGGGTTTGGTAAAAAAAATGGCAATTTTCTAATGGCGGGTTTGCTAACTCTCATAGGCCCTATTTTTCTACCTGTTTTTTTTAGAATTGGATATAATCCACTTCATTAGTTCCAGCTCCAGGTTGCCACTGAATCTATAATTTATCCTCTGCATAAACGTCCTAAAACACCCTTCCCTTTTAACCCCCCCCCCCCTTGAAGGCTGACATAAAGCTTGGACTTTGAAACAAAAATGACCACCTGAAACAATACATATCCTAACCAAAATTGATACCATCTACCATTTAAAATGAAATTTTTACTTCAAAATCTAAAAATAATTGAAACCTCCCCATTATTCCTCTATATCCTGCATCAACCCTCCCAGCCAAGTTCCCCCCATTTTCATCATCCCTAAAATGAAGCCCTCCTTTTTTTCCTTCCACAATAATTAATGCGTTTTTTTTTTGGAGACATGTGATGGCTCATAATAGAAGCTGATATTTTCTTTATTTCATTCTACTTTAAGTTACAATTTTGATAATGATTACCAATATTTATATTGATACTAAAATTAAAACTCAAGTAATTTCCATAGTTGAATTTTCCAAATGTTTACAGCCCAGAAAGATCCCATATGGTGTCTGGGGGCTTTATTTTAACCCCCTAAGGCCTCAATCAATGTTTGAAGGCCTCCATATTCCCCAAGTATCCTCAAAATGAGTTTTTTTACACCCTAAATACCCCTTTGAACATCAAAAGGAATGTTCTAAAAGCCTGGGGAGCCCCTTGAACCTTATAAGGAATGAAAATATCCTCAATTGCCTTGTTTTCCTATCAAAGGCATCCCTTTAAACCTCAAAAATGGTTTCAAAACTTTAAATTTCTGTATTCATGCCTTTTTTGATATTTGAAAAACTTTATAAGGTTTACATGCCTTCCTGGAATGAGAAAATATGCCAAAGGTATGCACCTAGGAAAAGCATGAGAAATTCTATATTGAGACTTTTCCCATGAAAAAAGATATGAAATTGTCAAATGAGCTACTGAATGTTCAAAAAAAAGGTGTGGATCTAGTAAACCTGAAGGTGTGCTTTTAGCCTGGGCAAAATGAAAAAATTAAATAAAAGTTTGAATAATTAAAATAAATAAATAAAAAACTGGAAAAAAATAAATTTCAACCCTTGATTTACAATGCATAAGGAGGAGGAAAGAAAAAAGAAAAAATTAAAAGATGTTGATTGATAAATCAAAAATTCCTACCAAGGTACAATTTTAGTGAATTTAATTGGTTTGAAAACTCATGCATCCTCAGATGAAACTTCAAGTACTTGTATTCAAAAAATTCAAAAGGAAAAATTGAGAAGAATTCAGCAGGAGAAAAAATATTTAATTTAATTTATATTGTTACCATACCTCAAAAAAATTGAGAAATGAAAGTTTTGAGTGAATTTTTTTGTGATAATTGTATTTCTGGTATGAAAATGTATCTGCAATTGAATCAGCAATTGAATCAGCCAAGATGAGTAAAAATTTACCACATCTACTTCACAAAAAATGAAATCTTTTAATTATTTACTTTTATAGTTTTAAATCTTTCTTAGAAAACATTTACCTATTCAGAACACCAAAAGAAATGTGTCTCTTTATATTTTGATTTAAACAGCAATTCCAATTTCTGACTTGATATTCTTTGATAAACAGAATATTTTCCCCTTTTTGAAGATTAAAATACATCAAATCTTCCACTCTCTGATTTATGCATCAGAGATAATTTGAGCTGAAAAAATATCTCTTCATCCCAAGGCTAATTGTCACCCTGAAGTTCACCTTCTTTAAGTGATTTTTTCAGGTTCAGATTCATCAATTTTGAATTTTTTGGTTTTGAAATGTTGTAATCATTTTTAGATCCATTTCAGCTTTAAAGAATATGGCTTGCTTAATTTATTCCTTTGATTTTCAAGAAACCATACTCCATTCACTTATTTTTCTTTTTTTTGTTCCTTGATTTTGTTTTTGAAAAATCTAATGATTTTCTTTCTGCAGAATTCATCCACACCACTAAAATTCTCCCAATGAGCTGGCATCTCAGGAATATTTAGGGTCTGTTTTTGTTTTTTCAGGTTGATATCCTCAAAATTTTCAGTTTAAACTTCTAAATTATTTTTTAATAGGAATTAAATGCATTGATTTCAATTGGTGGATTTAAATTTGCAAAAAACAAAAGTTTTTGTTTTCAAAGAGTACTAATTTTCATCCAAATCTTTCCTCTCAATTGAGAAATCATATCAATCAAAAATACCTAATTTATATAAAAGATGGTATGATGTACCTTAAAACTGAATTTCATTCATTTTCATTGTTAATTTTCCTCATTTCTTTTAAATAGTTTAACTGATGGTGTTAATGCAATTCCAATAAGAAATATCAAACAACATTCTAACTGTATGAAATTTTTTCACTCTGTCTGCTTCAAAATAATCACTTTGGCTTTTTAAATCAATCATTTTTTCCCTATCAATTTATTTAATCAAACTTGAAGCTTCAACATCCATTCCAAAATAAATTTACTTGCACTTTTAGAAATCAGGAAAATTAGAGTGATTTCAATGCTTCAATTTGATATGTTTTTCAGCCAGGGACTTATAAGATACACATTCAATTTTGAGAGTAATTTTGGTGAAAGTCTTTGAGAAAATGATGCAGAATGTCAATTTTATTATCCTTGGAAAATTCAGATTATTCATCCCATTTCCCTGGAATCCTATTTTGAAGCATGAGATGATTTAAAACATCCCTCAAGTACTTATTCTGGTGATCTGAGCTATCCAAGCTCTAATTTGGATAAATCTCTCTTGGCTAAATTTCCACATGAAAAAATCCAAAGGAATTGCACTATGGGAAGCATGGCTTGAAAATCTATGAAAAACTATCATATCTTACTGAACAGTGCAAAATTTGAGCCAGAAATTCCTAACTTCTAGGAAAGAGTAAGTTGGAATTTCTTTTTTAAATTAATTAAAAATCTAAGCAAATCATTGAATGGGAATTCAATCATTCAGTGAAAACTCAGGTGGCCAAGAAGTCCTTGGTGCTATTCTATCCAAGTAAATCCCAAACACCCTCATTTATTTATTTCATGGTCATAGTTTAATGCAGTTGAGAGAAATTGATAAAAACAGAGAAAAAAATTCAATAGAGTGTATTTATGAAAGGATCAAATCCTTTCAGTGAAAAATGAAAAATAAATATCCAGAGGATCTTCATCCTCTCCAATTTGAGGTAAATAAAAGTTTTTTCAAGCAGATTATTAGGGCGTATCAGAGTTGAGCAAACCTTCCATTTTTTAATGGCTGGTTTCAAACCCGCCATTAAAAATCAAAAAAACCCCACTTATTTCACATCAGACGTGTCAGAGTTACCTGGAAATAAGTGGGTTTTTTCAAATAAAGTATTTAAAGGCTTCCACCACCTGTCCATGTCATCCACCCCTGGCTTCCCATCTCCTTCTAACTCCAACCTCATCAGGAAAAAAATTGATTCATTTCTCTTCATCTCTTCATCACCATCCTCATCACTTCATCACTCTCATCACTTTATCACTTTCATCACATCCAGCTAACTCTCATTGGATCACTATCCTGATCAGTTTATCACTCTCATCTGTTTATTGCTTTCATAACATCCAGCTGACTATCATTGGATCACTATCCTTATCAATTCATTGCTCTCATCCTTTTATTGCTTTCATCACATTCAGCTAACTCTCATTGGATCACTTTCCTCATCACTTCATCACTCTCATCACTTTATTGCTTTCATCACATCCTAACTATCATTTCTTTATCCCTCTTTTCACTTCATCACTCTCATCCTCTCATCACATCATCACCCTCACCACTTAAACACTCTCATAGCCCTTCATCCCTTCATCCCTCTTACTTTATTTAAATGGCTCCTCAGCAATCCTCCCCCCAAAAGTACACTAAACAATCCAATGGACCAAATCAAGGATCCCCCAGGAACTCAACATCCAACAATCCTCCCTCATCAGGTTCCAAAGGCTCAAGTCAGCTCAAGAGAGCTGATCACATCATCCTGGTAAACTGGCTCAAAATCCTGTCCAACTACAATGCTTTCTTTGGATCCAAAAATGAAACACGCGTTGGCCAACCTCCATCCTCTAAGGTCAATTTTTATCTCCTTATGGCCAATGAAATCAAGAATAAAAAAAATGATAGGCTGGATCTGTCATCCAAACAGATGAGGGAGCAATTCAAGAATTATTGAGCCAAGTACAAAAAGGCCCACTCCATGTCAATTTCCACCAGCTTTGGTATCACCAACTCTGAGAAAGCCAAGGGAATCAACTCAGGGGTTGATAAGTTGGACTCCATTTTTCCTTTTTATATTCAAATGGATGAAATCTTTGGAAAGAAGGCCAATATTTCCCCCCTAGATGCGTTTGATGCCCAAAAATCTGATTCAGTTGAAGCTGAGGACTTGGCTGGGGATGCTCAGCCTAGCAATGGTGATCCTAAAGAAACCTATGAGTGGTCCCCATCCAATGCCAAGGAGGATATTCAAACGCAATCAGCTTCAATCACCTCTACTTCCGCGTTGATTGAGGATTCAAAACCAACCTTGGACCCATCTCCTCCTTCTTTGGATTGCTCTCTTCCTGGGGTGGAAGAACTGGAGAACTTTGTCAATGAGGAGGATGTCATTCCCCTATCACCATTTCCATCAACATCTGCTCAAGTAAGGAACCAAGTTCTTTTCTCTTCTTTCCAGTTAATCCTGACTGATTTAGATTCAAAAGAAACAGGCTCATCCAGTCCTGAATGGCCAAAACCTCAAGCCAATGGGGCCTCCAACATACCCTCCAAATGAGAGCAATGATTTTCCCACAAAAACTTCCTCTACAAAGGGAAAGCAAAAGGCCTCCAATTCCATCAACATCAACCCCAATAGCATTCAAAAGAGGAGAAACATTTCAAATTTTTTGGGCTTTGAGGAGATCATGGAGAAGAAAGATTCAAGTAAGCCCATTGTATTCTCCTTGCTTTCAAAATCAAGCTCATTCCTATTCCCCTCTGAAAAACATTGAAATCGCAAATTTAATCTGAAAAACTTCAGTTTGAAAAGGAGAAGTGGGATTGTCAACTGGCTATTGATTTTCAAAAGCAGACATCCAAGAGTTTGGCTCATCAGCAAAAATGGGATACTGAGTGGAATTTGAAACAGGCTGAGCTAGAATTTCAAAAACAGGAAAAGGAGAAGGATTGACTGCAAGTGCAACTGCAAATGGAGAGGGAACAACTGGCAAAAGAAAAAAAAGTATAAGTGGTCAATGGCTGCAGCATACATTGGTAGCAGCAGAACAGTAGATGAATTAAAGCAGATTACTCAAATGCTGGGCTTTTAAATATATTTGCTTCAATGAAAAACTCAAAAAGAAAAAAAAATCATTTTTGATTACAACAATGCTTAAGACTATTTTTAACCCCACCAATAAAAAATGTTTTTTCTTTTTATTTATATTTTTTTTTCCTGGAGTATATTTTCTCACTCCCCAAGTCCCTGCAAGTGTTTCTAGTTGTTTTGTTGATTTGCATTTACATTTCCATTCTTGTATGAGTTGCAGTCTCCACAGCAGGAAAAGCACAGTGCATGTAATTATTGGCTGCCCAAACCATTTTGACCACACCTTTTTGCTTGAAGTCAATTCCAAAGCCCCGGTCAGGAAAAACAAATTGGCCATCAGATACTTGATAATCATTGGTGTTTTAAATAAGTCCTCCATTTTATTTCCTGGTTGGAACTGCAAGTAAAAAGGAATACTCAGAGATGTCACCTTTTTCAATGTGAGGTGAGTTGTAAAAAGAGTTGGAGGTGAAGGTGACATGCTGAGAGCAGTCAAAGGGAGTAGGCCATGATCCAAATTTGAGTGATGAGAAGGAGGTGATTCCATTGTCCTTCATTATTTCTCAGTTTGGTTCAAAGCAAAGCCTGGCCAACTGGGAAAACATTTGTCCAAAAATTTGAGATACTTTTTCTGCCTTAAGATTGAGAAAAGCATACTCTTGAGGGGAAGATTGAATAGATAATTTATTCAAATAACATCCAAATAACTCAAAGGGGTCCATTGATTTTCGCCATCCAATTGCCCACATTTTCCCACCCCAAGCTCTTGAAGGACCAACTGGGTTGACAAATTTTTTTGAACTGTGAAGGAAAGTGGTGACAAAGTTGATTTCCTTCTTATCTTGATCTGATAGTTCATCCAAGGGAACAAATTTGATTATTGAAACCAGGGCTTGGTGATCACATCAATCAAGGAAAATTACTTTTCCACGGTGGAAGAAATGGAAGGATTTGATTGTTTTTTTGGCTTGTTCAAACTCTTCCTGGGTGGGTTTTTGCTTATTCTTTTTCTTTTTGGAAACAATGGAAGGGTACAGATCCAATGGATGTGGTTTCCAACCAGACCAGACAACCTTTTCATTAATACCTTCCTCAGCAACTTCCAAAGACATTTCTGAATCCCAAGATTGAAGCCTCTTTCCCCAAGCAGCCCTACTATTCCCACCTCTCTGTATGTTTTTCAAGCCATCTCCTTCCATCTTGTTCCCTCCCAATCCTATACTTAGATTGGGGTGAGAAACAAGACGGGATTTGATTGTTTGTGTAACATTTTGAGGGGGGTGGGAGAAGAATTGGGCATTCACCAATAAGGGTTGAGGGATTGAAAAAAAAACAGTCAGTCAAATGGAAATCATTTGTGAAACAAGATTGGATCAAAAAAAATGAAACCAAAACCTGGACTTGATCACAAGTTCACCAGAAAGGTGATCACCAAAAAAAAAAAAAAAAAAAAAAAAAAAAAAGTACCAAAAAAAAAAGAAAAAAAAAATCACACTAGCACCCAAAAAAAAAAATACTTACCAAGGTGTGAGGGAATTGGGCCGGGCCTTTGGGTTGGGCTTTGGTTCTGGTTTCAGGTTGGGTTGCGGTTGTGCCTGGGGCCACGTAGGCAGGGCCCGGGAACCAGGGAAGGGGGGGAAGTTGGTTGGCCAGGCAGGCAGGCGGCGCAATGGGGGGGGTGGTCAAGGGGCGGAGCGGTGGGGTGGCCTGGCTGGCCAATGTTGGTTGAGGGGGGAAGAGGGCCTTTGGCTTGGGCTTGGGTCTGGTTTCAGGTTGGGTTGGGGTCTGGCCTGGGGCCACGTAGGCAGGGCCCAGGAACCAGGGAAGGGGGGGAAGTTGGTTGGCCGGGCGGGCAGGCAGCGCAACGGGGGGGCATTCAAGGGTCAGAGAGGTGGGGGGGCGCTGCCAAAGCGGAGGGGGGAGCCGGCCAATATTGGTTGAGGGGGTTGGTCAAGGGGCAGAGCAGTGGTGCAGCAGGGCCAAGTTGGAGGGGAGGCAGGCCAATGTTGGTTGAGGGGGGGGCAGAGGGGTGCGCGGGGCGGGACCAATGCGGAGGGGGGGGCGGTTGAATGGCGGAGTGGTGGGGGGGACAGTCAAGGGGGGGCTGGCTGTTGTCGGTCAAGGGGGGGGTGGAGGGGTGGGCAGGGCGGGACTGATCCGGATTGGGGGGCCGGCCGTTGTTGGTCAAGGGGCGGAGCAGGCCAAAGCGGAGGGGGGGGTTGGCCATTGTTGATCAAGGGGGGGCGGGACCAATGCGGAGGGGGGGGGCGGCCGTTGTTGGTTGAGGGGGGGGCGGGACTGAAGCCAGATTGCGGGAATGGGAGGGGTGGTGGCGTTGGAATGAGCAAGCAAGCTAGAGAGGGGGGAGCAAGGGCTGGGGGGGCAAGGGCAAGGGAGGAGTAGGATGAGGAGGAGGAGGGAGGGGTCAGCACTTACTTGAAAGGGGTTGGGTGACCAGGAGCTGGGTGGGGGGGGAAGGAGGGGCGGGATGAGGGTCAGCAAAGAGAAAAAAAAGAGGGGTGAGTCAAAGAGGGGAGGGGGAATCACCTGACAGGATGGGGGATGGGGAGTTGGGTTGTGAGTGTATTGGTGAGGTTGGTGGTGGATGGGTGAGGGAGCAAAGGTGGTGGTGGTGAGGAGGAAGGATGGGAACGGTGAGTGAGTGGGGTGAGATGGGTGAGGTGGAGGTGGTGGGTGAGGAGGAGAGTGGACCAGTGGTTTTTGGTTCTGATTTGTGAAAAAAAAACCAACTTGGCCTATCTTGGGTGAACAACCAAAAACATTTGTCTAAGTCCACCCCACCAAATGAGAAAAAAAAACAAGTGAGTCAGCCAATGAATCTTGGGTGAACAACCAAAACCAAAAAAATTTGGTGAAGGGATTTTTTACCTAATTCATAATCAAAAATTACTCATCAAAGTGAGCAAGGGTAAGAGGAAGCATCCGTTCTCTCATAGAAGAAGATGAGGGACAAGATGAGACAGGGATGACTTGAGGTAGATCTGGAATATCATCTTCAAATATTTTGTCCCATTCATCTTTGATGTCAGCCAAAAGATTGTGAAGGATGACACAAGTGATAATCCAGTCAATGAGGAACTTTATGTCTTTGGGATTTTGAATCTGGTTTCTCATTTCCCTAAAGCTGGCCCATCTTCCTTTCAGGACTCCTATGGCATGCTCAATCCAAACTTGTGATTGGGAAAGATTATAGTTGAAATCAGTTTTTCCTTGATTGTTGGACAAAACATTCAGGTATGCTGGAACCACATATTTCCCACTAGCACAAGCTGAATTTGCCAGAAGGTATTGATTGTGGTCAAAGTAGTTCTCTGGTTTTTGGGCAATCAGCATCTGATTGAACACATATGAATCATTACAAGAACCTGGAAGGCCAGCATGGAGGGATATGAACTTCTTGTTGTTATCACAAAAAATTTTTAGCGCCACAGAGTATCTAAAAAAACAGACAAAACATATATTTTCAGTGTGTGATCAAAAATTTTATCAAAGCAATTGGAAAAGATATGAATCAATTGCCTTTTTTCCAATCAAAATAGTGGTTGCCATCTAGGTTGGGTTTTTGACTCAAGGGGATGGTGGTTCCATCAACAAAACCAATGCAACCAGCAAATCCTTTAGTTTCCATTACTTGATATATCTCCTTGTGTTCTTCTTTTTTTGGCCAAGAAAGGACTGAGAAACAGAAAGATAGGATAGTAACCATGACTCTTTTTGTGTATGAGTCAATGGTTCCATATCTGACTGAAGAAAGATTTTCTAATCAATGAATTGCTGCTCCATTTCCATTTGATCCCAATCTACAAAGAGCAACAGCCAGTTGAATAGCTGGATCGCCTTGAGGATTCCAAGAATTTTTCTGGAAGATGTGGTGGTCTTCAATCATCTCCAAAAGTTTTATGAATAAAGGCAATAAAGTTTGGAAAAGTTTCTGGAAGCTTAAGTTGGGGAGGAGATGAAGCTTTTGCCTTTCATACATAAGGTTGTGGAGAGTTTTTCTTCTTGGAACCATGTATTTCTTTTGTAATAGAGCATTCAAATCTAACCAAGTTGATTCCAAATTGGATTCTGGATTGGAGTCTGAATAATAACAAAATTTCAGTCAGATTTTTTGCATTTTCAACTTGCTGCCAAGAAGTTTGATGGGACATGTTGAGAAAGATGGTGGTTTGATGTGAGGTGATGAGATGATGATGGGATTTGTGTAAAGATAGAGATGTGAAGCAATAGAGATGTGAATCAATAGAGATGTGAAGCAATAGAGATGTGAATTGATGGAGATGTGAAGCAATGGAGATGAGATGTGTTTCATGTGATGGAGATGGGACCTGTATGGATTTTCTGACATGGATGGGTTTTTTAGATGTGATGGATGGTGGATGTATGATGATGCATAAATGGCAGGTTTAATGGCGGGTTTAATGGCGTTTTTGATGTTTTAAATTGTCCATTTCCATGAAATACGCCATTTTGAAATACACCAGTTAGGGGGTATGTGAATTCCAAAAACCCACCATTAAAAATGGCAGGTTTTGTCAACAAAAATGGCGGGTTTGCTAACTCTGATACGCCCTATTGTTGGATATTGGTTAATTTTGACTGATCAGAATGGCTGAAAATTTTGTACCATTCAAGTATATCCCCTTAATTGAATTCAACCCTTAGAAAAAACTTTAAAAATTTAAGAAGTGGATTTTTATAATGAATTTATTCAGGTTATATGTAAGTTTATTTTGTTAAAATTTTGAATTTTTCCTAGTTTATTTTGATTAAATCAAGAATGATTAACAGGACTTGGTTTATAAAATTATTTTCTTGTCTCTGAATAATCTTTGTGATGATTAAAAAAAATAATGACAAGATGATAGCAAAAACAAAATCTGGGGGCCTAAAAAGAGTAATCTATTAATAGAGGTCAAAGAGGTTTTGTGTGAGCTCAGGATTACATGTAAAAGATTCCTGAAAGAAAGGATTTCACCTTGAATGTGATCAGTTTGAAAGCTGGTGTATTCCAAGTGAGATCACAGGGTTGAAACCAACTAGTGTGCTTGTGGAACAAATTTGTTTCCAGGATCATGGTTGCTTGCTTTTGGGAATGGCTAAGTTAGATGTAGCTGGCTGTGGTCGATCCCTTTCTCCCTGCTTCTTGGTTCCTTTTTGCCAGACCTCAGAGTGGAGAGGCCATTGCTGACCTTTTTTTATTTTCTTGAAGCCAATTTTTCTTCTCCTCACAAAATTCCCATTCCTGTGGTCTGGTTGAATTGGAAGTATGCATACACATTGTTTAGAATGGCTGTGTCTCTTATCTGTCTGACAGGGGAGCTGGAATAAGGCTTACTGCTGCTGATTTTAAGTTTTCTCCTCTTCTGATGCAATTGAGTATTCCTTTTTTCCCCTGCCCCAAAATATTTTAGAAGTTTTTTTAGAAAATTTTATTTCATTGAGTAGTGACCATTTCAGCTTTAGGTTAGAATTAAGAATGTCTCTTGAAAATTTTTCCTGAACACAATCCAGATTTAGGGTATCTCCTTGTAGATGAAGTTTTTGGGAGATTCTTAAAGACTTTAGAATGGAAACCCAGAGGTAATTCACACTAATTTATGTATTATAAATTTAATTCAAAGATTTTGACTTGATGCTTTGATTAGTTTTGGTATTTTGTTGTCCATTTGATTGTATAATGTGTTAGAGTTTGAGTTTTCATTTATGTGAATTTCACTCGAGTTTAAAGTACTATTGATTGGATTGATTTGATTTATATTATTGTTGTTATTGAAGTATTAAAATAATGGTTAAAATATAACTAGGCTGTGTTCTTAGTAGTGATTGTCAGACTGTCCAAGCATAACATTTCACTTACCATGTCACTTAAACTGCTTATGTTAATTTTGCCTTATTCATTTTGTACTCAACCACTTGTTGGCCAATCATGTATTTAGTCTATTTAAACCATGGTGCTCTCAAGTGGAATTTAAACATCTGTTCAGCCAATTCATCAACCGGAGTGTCCTTTTCCTCCTGATCTCAGGTCCGTTACGCTTGACGTTATAAGCTCCTTTCACTCATTCTTAAATCCTTTCTTCTCACTAGAGCTCAAGCTTTTTTTATTTTTTATATAATGTGCCTATAATCTTTACAAGGAAAAATTGTGAAATTTTACATTTTCTCCAGTTCATGGCGCAGCTGAGATGCAGCCACAATATAAAACCACAAATTTATAGTGGCACCAGAGAGAGAAAGAGAATTCTTATTTTTTTTATTCAAACTTGGATTCAAAGTAGAAAAGAACTAACTGTTGGAGTTGGTTTTATTTGAGAACATAAATTGGAATCAGATCAGCTTGAAAAAGAATTTGCATTTCATAATAGTTTTTTTGTCTCATGAGCTCTTGGAGATTTTAAGCTGGTCAGTTTCAGCTTCTTGATACCAGGAACCTTTCATTTCTTTAGCTACAGAAAGTGATGCAGTGGTGGAATAATAATATTCTCTAAAATAAAGATGGTGGCAGCTCCAAAATAATAAAAATGGCAGGAGAAGATGCAAGTTTTATATGGTTTTGTTAAAAGGTTTTAATATAATATATATCAATTAACAAGGGGAGCCACAGTCTATACAAAACTGGGGTTCATTAACACCTCTCTTCAGGGGATTAACTTTGAATCTGTACCCTGGGAGAAAGGTTTCCTTATGACTGAAAAAAAAGGGGTAGAACCCAAGGGAATGGTGGTTATTGCAGGGCTTAAAAGCACACAAGCCAAGGCAGGAAGGAAATAAGTTACTTCTTTGAGAAATTACTTACCAGTTACCTCCAATGATTCACAGTTGAAGGGTTTCAGATCAAAGTTGGGGTACTTGATCATTTTACTTCAATGGGAACACTAATGGTGATTAGTTGACAATAATACTATCAGACTGAGGTCATATATCACTTGTGTATCTTTTATGAGCACCTGATCATGGATGGCAAAGTTTCTAGATTGATAAATGATAAATTCTGTTGGTAAAAAAACCAAAAAGGTGCTGTATAAATACCTTTTTGGGGGGAAAGGAGCCTCCTCATGGGATGTAGAGAGGGTAGGGCTCATAGTCTAAGGCTAGCAAGCTTGCCAGGGATTTTTTAGAACATATTCTTGGTTCTTTCACCCCAATGAGCCTGTTTCTGAAGGATTTGTGTATGCTTTTTATGTCAATACCTGTCTTTTGTGTTAATTTGTTATTTTACATTTTTGAAATATTTCCTAATTGTTTGTATTATAATGATTTGCTGGATGTGATCAGAGGCAGATATTTTGAGATTTTCTTTCATATTTTTATCATTTTGATAATTTTTGATTGTTTTTATGTGGACTCCTTGGTAGGTTTTGTGGTCCACAAAGATCTGGAGATGTCAGTTTTGAGGCAATCCCTTTTATTGGTTTCCTCAATTTTACTAATTTTTATTTTGAATTTAGTGGTTCTGCTGTTATATTTTGAGGTTTCAAAAAGTCCTCTGTCTGTTTTCCACATCATTACATATGCATGCTGTGTGCATGTGGGTTGTAGCTGTTGTCTGCAGTACCTTTTTGTCAGGGATTTGTTATTGTAAAATCAATGCACGCAGGCTTGACAGTTGCGGGTAGGAATTTGAGATTCACTGTGGAAAGCAGAAATGTAAATATTGAATGCAGATTTTCTGGCAGTTGCTTGCATTATTTTGGACTTGAGGCATGCAGCTTGTGCTGTATGGATGCAGGGCTACATGCAGGAATTCGGATAAAACATAAATCCACCAGCAACTACTAAAATATATCCAACACCTCAGTTCTGACTGAATTTTAGTTGTTAAAGTTATATGTGACACATCATGTGAAATATTAGAATGGTCAAAGAGTCACTATATTGGTGTTGTGATTTTTGGGCAATTTTTATCAATTTATTTAAAATGTGAGGGATTGAGAACTCAATGGTGGGGTCAGTGAGTGACCCTACCTAATATTGGGTAGGGAATTCAAATATGCACTAATACTTATGGATTTCCCACTCCTTCTTGAATTTAAAACTTTTTTTTTAATTTTTCTATTTCTTTATTTTGGTACTTTGACTGGTTGCTCTGTAAATAGTAGCAAGCTTACAATCAGGGACTGTATATTCAAGTTTTTGAGGCTTTTTTTGGTTTGATCTAGAGATTGATTGCGCAAAGATGCTTTGTGTATTAGATTTTTGTAAAAGAAAGGACTGAATACTTTGAATGGGTGCTAAGTTTGATTACAAGGAAGCCACATCTCTGAGTGGAGGTACCAGTTGATCACTACTTACTCATGAGATTGTGGTGGAAGGCTGTGCAGAAGGACTAGAGCTGGACCCCAAGGCGTACCCAACCCCAAAAACCATTTCCAATGCCCAACCCATGGGTATACATGTTGGTTGTGTATCATTTTGTGATGGCCCAAGCCAGTACCTGGGGGTAGTGGGTATGTACCCAAGGCCCAAGGCCCATATGGCCTTTGGACTTTGTTTTGATTGCATGGATGTATAATCCCCACTTCCCCTTTTCATTTTCCACCCTTCTTCCCCTCCTGTTCCCCCTCATGACTCATCTACCCCTCTGCCCAGTCATCCATTGACCACCCACCTACTCCCCCCCCTTGCTGCAGGATCAATCCCTTCTTTCAATACATTATATCCTCCAGCCCCATTGATCGCAAGGTATGTTAGTATCCCAACTTCAGTTCCTTCATATTTGAATGGTTTTGACTTACTGAACACTGCTTTACTTCCACAATCCAACCTAGGCACCTCATATTGATCTGGTAACCATTTCCATATGGTTGGATGGTGACTTTATGTGTTCCAATATTCCATTTTCAGTATCTCTTTGGCCTCACCAATCTAACCCTATGCTCTTGTGTTAATCTATTTCTGTTTTTCTCCCTCTGCGCTTTTTTATATTTGCAGGTTTCCAGTCTCTGTTTGATCATAAATGAGACCCCCTCCCTTTAAAGCTGGCCATTTCCAAACCAAAAACCACCAACCCTACCCCTCCAAATACAACCAAAAAATTTCCATCTCCTCTAGAATCACATTGAAATTGACTCCAATTCTGACTCAAATGATAGCACAGCAATACTTTCTTCTCAAGTTGAACCTCTTCCTTGCCCAAAAAAGGTCAAAACTCTGAGGAACCTGTCAAACAATGATGTGGAATCATCAACCAGTGCTGAAAATACCCAAGTGGTCCCAAGAAGTAATATCTCAAAAAGTTGGGTATGGTCATACTTTGTCAACAAAGGTAATGAATTGCAAGTCATGTGCATTGTTCCCCTTTCTAATGGGTGTTCATGTGGCAAAATCCTCCTTTGCAATGAGTACAAGGGCGCAAAGTCAATGGGTGAGCATCTGATTTAAATCCAAAAGCTTTTCAATCCCCAGAAGGCCCCCAACAATCAATACAAGATTAATGGCTTCTTCAAAGGCTTGAGAATGGAAAATAAATTAAGTAATTTCCCTCTTATTCTTATTCCATTTACTAATTTTTTTACTTTTGTATCTTCAGATGGAACTCAAACCAACCTTGTTACAAAAGATGATTGCTTACTTCATCACCGATTCAAACTTGCCCTTTTAAATTGTGGAGCACCCATTGGTTATCAGTCTGCTCACAATGATCAATTCCCAAAAACCACCAATGATACCAAGACAAAAGACTGTTTCCAATGAGGTTTGAAATTTACAAACAGCCCATTTCAAACACATCAAGAGTTTTCTTGAAGGTATTACAGATGTTGCCTTTACTGTGGATGGTTTGGCATTTTTGGGTATAGAAGCACCTTTGATTGATAAAAATTGGAAACTGAGTGAAATTGCCATTGGAATGCCAACTATATCAGGTATTTCTCCTTCAAATAAATTGAAGATGCAAAAAGGGATGATCAGAACATTTAACTCACATTATTCCCCATTTTTGACTCACACACTGGTGTTAATCTAGCCAAAGTCTTCTGTTCTGCCCTTCAAAAAATGGATTTGCTCAAAAAACTCCTAGTCATCAGGGCTGACAATTCTTCAAACAATATCAAAATTGCAAAGTACATTTCAGCACTCACCAATCACAAGTTCAATTATGATATTGACCTTGTAGGCTGCATGGCTCAAGCAATCAACCTTGCTGAAAGAGATGGCCTCAAGATTTTTGGAAAATCTGTAATGCATACAAGAATTTACTCTTGCATGAAATACAAACCCTCTCTCAATTTCCAAACTTGTTGAAAAGCTAGATGGAGCGGATGTTAATCTTGGAAATGTTCTGCAAAGGATACATGGAATTTCTGCCAGAATTTGGTCATCACCCCAACCTCAAGAACAGTTCCAAAAGTGTGTCACACAACCACCTCACGTAATATAGGGAAATCTTAGATGATCATGAGCGCAAAGGGAGAAACAAAGTGCAATAGATAATGCAAGGTAGCAAGGCTAACTGAAAAGTGCAAACTTTATGATCCAATGGCTCATCAAACAGCAAGAGGGATGAAGTGTTCTCATGGAAGAGAACTAAAACCCAGCCCAATTTAATGAATGGATTGAGCAAATGCAAGAATGTATTAAATTAAATAAATGAGGAGACAATCTTCAAGAAGGCAACATAGCCTTTATGAGTTAATCCAGAGGTGAATAGATACAACCTGATGGATGGCCAACTAAAGCTAGAAAGCAATGAGGAAATGAATGAAAGGAATGTAATGGGAAAATGACATAACAGTAGTCTTTTCCAAGGTTGTAGCGTAGGTGCAAGACAATAGAATATGAGTTTTCAAGGATGTAATAGATGCAACAGGAGAGAATTACATGTGAGGACAATGCAAGTATGAAGATGTAGCTTATGAAGGGTAAGGCACTAGTTAATTTTCAAACTATACAGTTGATGCGGCTATCTAGGCATGAGCCCAAGCTATTGTGAGTGTGTGACTGCAAGTGGAAGTCCAGGGGTTGATGATACGCAGGGTAGAAGAGCAAAGCTTGAATGGATGGTCATTTGGTATTAGAGTTAACTGCAAAGATTTGAAAGTATATAATGAGTCCCCAATATTGAAAGGTTGTTACACAAGCCAAAGGTAGTAAGTGGAAGGCACCATTGATGTTTTGACTTTTTTGTGTAATGCTTATGGACTGAGGTAGATGGTACTGAGGAAAAGGATATTTTGAAGTGGTGAAGACAATAAAGCTTAACCTTGGAGTGTGACAGTTTCCCCGGTACAAAGCCGCAAGCTCCTGAAAGCCTTTAGATGATTCTCCCATTGGCTCCAAAAGTTTTTACCTACTGTATACCCCTTATTTATTATACTACTACTTAATTGCTTTTGAAAAGGTTTTATAATTAATTATGTTTTGTCACCCTTTTTTTGTTGTTGCAAAAACTGTATCCGCCATAACAAAAGATGTCTCCCAAGCACTGCTGCCCATGGTCTTTGAGGCAAGTGCAAAAAATTTTGCCTTCAAAAAGTAGCTTGTACTCTTTTTTTAAACATCAAACCATTGTTCAATACCCCAGAGGTTTCCACAAGTGAAGTCCAAAGTTGAAAATCTACTCCTTGCATGAATTATCACATTCTTCCACTACTGGAGATCACATTTCTGGGAGTGCAGAATCCGGTTGGGTTAGGCTAGAGACTGACTAAATTAAAAAGATAAATTAATGGAATGTAAATTTTTTCCTTTGTAGTATTGCCAAGTTTACGTAGGTAAACCACCAATATGTTGGATATTGTTTTTCTGCTCATAGCCTCAATCTCCTCACTTATTATTACATGTCACTTAACCTGTCACTGATTCATGTTTATGCCATGGTTGATTAGTTATTACTTTCCTCCACTATAGTCATTAATGCCTTAGGCCCCCTGTGAGGGGCTCTCTAGTTGTAGGCCCCCTGTAAGGGGCTCTCCAGTTGTCTATTTAAATTGGTATTTTCCAGGACCTTGCAATTTCACCATCCAGAATGATTCTCTCATAGTAAGAGCCACCTATAGTGGCTGGTTCCCTCCTGGTAATCTGGGTTGAACTTTTATTGATGTATTCCATTGAGATGTAAATTTCATACAATTACCATTTACTCATCAAGCCCTTTGTAGGCTTACTATCCACTCTCCGCTACTGAATTACTTCAGTCTTGAAACTGGTTTTGCCTTATCTCATCCTTACTTGGCTTTGCTACAATACGGTCTAACTCCACTATCCTCATCAGTCAGACATCCAAGTCTCTTACTTTAACACAATACACAATCACCAACACCATATTTTGGGCTTTTGATCAAATTTAAAACAAATCAAATGTGTTCCAAGGTGCTAAGCAAAGTGCAAGGTGAAGAATGGATTGAAGAAATCCCTGAGGGAACTATAAATAAAAAAAATGAAGCAGAAGGTGCAAATAGAGCAGGACAGGAAGAGAGAAATGAATGAAATGCAGGAAACTGAGAGGAGGAAAGTAACAGGATGGAACATGAGGAAAGGATTGAAACAGGAGGAGATGGAGTGGAAGGAAATGGGATGGAAGACCAAAGCAAGGGAAACCAATTGCAAGTTGTGGTGCCAATCAAAACTGATGCAAACCAGTTGAATGGAAATGTTGGGGAATTTTTGTTCAAAGTTCAAAGAAAAAGAGCTTATGAAGAATTCTTGGAGGAGGATGGATGGAATGCCCAAGAAAAGAGGGCTTGGACTGAAAAATGTGAGGAAATATTTGATAAGCATTTTGTTACGCAAGTCCTTGTATTGCAAAGAATTTTGGCGCTGATTCATGACAAGGATTTGTAATAATTTAGATTGATGGTAGTGGAGTTGACCAAAAATTGGGAGGAAGCAGAAAAAGAAATAAAGGAAAATTTGTAATTTTTATGTGTTTTATATACTTATTTTTATCATCATCATTATTATTAGTAGTAGTAGTATGGTAATTTTAAATTTTCAGCTCATTGAGCCATGCACAGGGCTCAAAAAAAGCTGTGTGGAACGGCACACAGTCCAATTGGAGCCGTGTACAGCCCCCCATGGCTCACAGAGTTGTGCAGCCCACCCAACGCGGTCCGCCGCCATGTGGTATTCCACACGGCGGAGGAATGTGGTGAGCAAAAAAAAAAAAGGAAAAGGAATGAAAGGGTAATTACACAACCCATAACCTAAATAAACCTTCCAAAAAAACAGAAATCAACCAAAAAATCAAACAATGTTCATTTTTTGGTTAAAAAAAACAAAAAAATAAATAAAAATCAAAAACACTGGCAGTATTCAATGGAATAGCCCTAAAGTCAAAAGACCCAAAAAAAAACAAGTAAATGGACTAGCCCTAAACTAAAAACACCAAAAAAAAGACAATTAAATTGACATGCCCTAAAGTAAAAACTGTAAGTTTAGGCTGAATAGAAAAGGATTCAGATTTCAGATGAGACAAACAAAAAGAAAAGAAGACAAGTCACACCTGAATAGAAAAGGCTCGAAGCCACTAGATAGCAGAACAACACCACACCCAGCACAGTAGCTGGTGAATATTGAGGAGAACAGGAGCCGGAGATGATCAGTGGAACTGAGAGAAATCATGGAAAACAAATGAGGAAACTGCTTACCCAGCTCAGAACTCAGGAAGTAGATGGTATGGTTGTTGAACTGCACAAGGGGAGAAAATCCTGGTTCTGAGCCGGTGAAGGTACAAAAGGGGCAGCCAGGTGCGCGCCCATTGGCATTGGGACGCGCCCTGGGCTCAAGTGCCTGGGAGTACTGCACAATTCACACGGTTGGAGACAAGAGGTGAAGAAAACATAACATGAGACGGAATGAGGAGATGAGATGAAATGGAAAGAAGGATGAAGGCACATTAGGCATTATGGCCTCTTTCACCATTCAAAATTCAACACCCTCCCTGCCTTCAAACTTCTGGCAAGATGCATCCAACGTTGATTTGCTTGAGTTGTTGTTGCAGAGAGAGACGCAAGACTTCCTTTGTGAGAAAGTCCGTGGCATTTCCCTTTGAGTCAATTTGTTTGATGGCAATAGTGCCCTTCTCAACTTCTTCCCTGAGGAAATGGAACCTTAGCTCCATATGTTTTGTTTGGAAGCTGGCGTGATTGGCGGAGTTTGTTGCAAGTTTGACGCAACCATTGTTGTCTTTGTGGACAATGATGGGTGACTCGAGTACTTCCTCCGTTAGCGATTTGAACCAGAGGATCTCTTTCACAGCTTCTTCCACGGCCTTGTACTCGGCCTCAGTGGTGGACAGCGTAACAGTTGGATGCTTTTGTGATTTACAGCTGATCACGTTGTCATTCCATAGGACAATGAAGCCACTGATTGACCTTCTAGTGGTAGGGCACATGGCCCAGTCAGCGTCCACGTATGAGCTGAGTCCGGTCTGGCACGGCTTTCTTGAGAATGTGAGGCCCACATCTGGTGTTTATTGAAAGTAGCTGAGAGCCAGAATCCCAGCATCCCAGTGAGTTTTGCCGGGTGTGTTTAAGAATTGAGCGAGATAATTGGTGGCAAAGGTAATGTCGGGCCGAGTATTGCAGCTTATGTAGGTGAGCTCACCAACTAGTTTTCTATAGTTGAGTCCACTTTTGACAAAGAGTCAATGCTCTTCTTTGGACGCCGGCAGCAATTTCCCGAAGGGCTTGAAGGGCGTCGAGCACTGTTTGTGTTGCAGAAGTCGGTACTGATCCACCAGAGAGGATATATAGGTTGCTTGACTTAAATGGATGAGGTGCTGACGCTGAGTGACATTCATCCCTAGAAGGAGGGATGCTTGGCCCAGTTCCTTTATTTTGAAGCGACATTGGATGGAGTCAATGAAGGACTGCGGGTCCGGGCTGAAAATGGCAATGTCGTCCACGTGCACATACAGATAAGTTTTGTCCTTCCAGAACACGCAGCGATCCGCCTCACTGCAAACGAATCCCTCTTGGGAGAGCCAACTACTCAGGGTGTTATACCACATCTGAGGTGCTTGCTTCAGACCGTACAAGGCCTTTTTGAGCTTGAGAGACTTACCCGGCGCCACTGGCACATTCTCCGGGACCAGCACATGAATGGTCTCCCTTAAGGGAGCATTAAGAAAGGCCAACTTCACATTGAGTTGGTGGAATTTGTAGCCTTGCTGGATGGCATGTGAGATGAGGAGTTGGAGTGAAAACCTATTGCCCGTGGGCGCAAACACATTGGTGTAGTCAATGCCAAATCTTTGATGAAAACCTTGCACACAAAGCCGGGCCTTGAACTCGATAATGCGGTTGTCCTTGTCCCTTTTTGTTTGGAAAACCCAGATGCACTTGAGTTGGTTCATGGCGCTGTTCTTCTTGCACTCCTCCCATACCTCGTATGCCAGTAGATTTTGAAGTTCCCTGTCCATGGCAGCAATCCATTCCAGCCTGTGATGGCTGCGCAAGGCTTCATCTAATGACTTGGGATCCTGGGAGCCAGCGTCCATGAGATTCAGCTGAGCATCTGTGGTTCTTGGTCCCCGTCGAGAGTGCGTGAGGATGTTGCAATTGGAGACTATGCTGTGGTCGGGAACATGAATTTTCTCAGATTTTGGAAGGCCCGCACCTGGAATTGAGGTTGTTTCAGAAGGAATGTTGGGGAGGACTTTACCAGTAGAGACTGGTGGAGGATTAGGGAAAAGACATGGTCCCTCTAAGGCCCCAACTTTGCAGCACTCAAAGGTGTCCTTGAGGAAGGTGACGTTGGCGCTTGAGTGCACCCGCTTGGTGCAATGATTGAGAATCTTATAGGATGAGAAATCATTCACGTACCCAAGGAGCGTACCCTTTTCTCCATTAGCAGACAGTTTGAAATTGCGCCTGGTCTTGGGAATGAGCAAGTAGGTGGTGCATCCAAACGGTCTGAGGAAGTGATGGTTGAACGGCCACTGAAACCAAATCTTGTAGGGAATTTCTTGGCCCTTGGATAAGAAAGGGAGCGCATTGAGGAGGTCAGTTGCAGTCTTTACTGCTTCCGCCCAGTAGGTGGGGGGGAGGCCGCTTTGCACCAGTAAGCATTGGGCTTTATCTAGAATGGAGCGGTTTGTTCTTTCAGCAAGGCCGTTTTGCTGGGGGGTGTATGCTGGAGCCAGGTGATTGATGATTCCATGAAGCTTAAAGTACCCACCAAGCTCTTCATTCACAAATTTGCCCCCATTGTCCGACACAACCGTAGCTACCTTGGCACTGAGTTGCCTTTCTGATTGATTAATGAAGTCCTTTATGGCTGCGGGAGCTTGATCTTTGGAGCAAAGGAAGGAAACTGACTTGAAACCCAAGAATTGGTCAACAACGGTGAGAAAATACTTGCATCCGCCGTTTGACAGAACCGGAAAGGGACCTACAAGATTGAGGTGGATTGTTTCCAGACAGCGAGTGGCTGGTTTAAAGTGCCCCTTGAATGGGGTGGCCTTCATCTTGCAGCTCTTGCAGATGTTGCAGTTGGAATGAGAGGAGCTCTCAGGAAAAAGAGTTTTGAGAGCGGCGTTGTGAGGATGTCCTAGTCGGAGGTGCCATGGTACGGCTTGGGATTCTTTGAGGAATACTGAGCTCTTAACGGGACTTTTGAATTTGGTGCCACATAGTTTGACTAAGCAATTGCTGACGGTGCCCACAAACAAAAAGTGATCCAGGGTGATGTTGTATCCAGAATGGCCGACTTGTTTGATGACGGCTGATTTAGTTGCTATTCGAGGAAGAGAGACCAGATAATGATTCAGAGAAGGGACCAAGAGTACGTTATTCAGATGAATTTCTTTGCCCAGGTGATTGCAGAGCGTGGTCTTGCCTATGGCTGTGGCCAGCAGTGCAGTGCCTTCTGCCCCCGTGCCCACTTTCAGGTTTATTGATGTTGATTCCCAGAGGAGGCAGGAAGAGTTGACAATGTGATGCTTGGCTCCCGAGTCAAGCACAGGGAGAGGCGGCGCTTGAGTCTTGGTGAGCTTGAGGTATAGCTGAGCATTCAGGAATGCTTGAGGTTAGTCAGGGTTGGTCGAGTTAGTTGCTTCAGTAGAGGCAGTCGCCGAGTGGAGATGAGAGAGAGGTCTAGAGGCAGAGTGATTAGGGCGCAATTCTGGGTGGAGGAACCAGCATTGGTCTTCCGGATGATTCGCGAGTGGATTGTGCCTACCCTTGGAGCAAGGGTGTTTAATTTTTTGATTTCTTTTGTGGAGCAGTTTTGTGCAGAGCAGTAGAGGTGGTGTCTTCTGTTGGTTCAGGTGTCTCTTCCTTTTGAGAGATTTCCAAGTGAAGAACCTCCCTGAGTTTGTTAAGCACAGCTGTTGGGTTGGTCAGCATTCTGTTGTTCAGAAGGAGAGTATCAACTATGTGGTGGAAAGTGGTTGGGAGTTTGGCCAGGATAGTGTAGCTGAGGATGTCTTGAGGAACGTCCAGTTTGACCACAGAGAGCTTGTTCATTAACTTACGGCAATCATTGATGTATTGAGAGAGATCCCCTTTGTACTGGTACCGTATGAAATTCAGCCAGAGACGGCCACGGTTGTTGGACGATTGAGAAGCATATCTGTTGTGGATGGCTTCCAGGATAGCTTGAGGATTGGATTTGTTGGAACTGTTCACCACGGCGTCAAACGCAATGTCACCCAGGTGCTGAATGATAATGTTGCAGGCCTCGTAGATCTTTCTCTTTTGCGTGGGGGTGGCCGCATCCGTGGGGTTGTAACCCTCAATGAGCTCGAGAAGTCCCTTTCTTATGAGGTAGCTTTTCAAGCGTATGAACCAGTTGGGGAAGTTGGATTTGGTGAGGAGAGGAATGTTCAGTTTGGGGCTATCTTCCTGGTCAGTCATGGCTAGGAGCCTTTTCTAGTCAAATTGGAGTCGTGCGACTGGGACTGTAAATCTGTAAGTTTAGGCTGAATAGAAAAGGATTCAGATTTCAGATGAGACAAACAAAAAGCAAAGAAGACGAGTCACATCTGAATAGAAAAGGCTCGAAGCCACTAGATAGCAGAACAACACCACACCCAGCACAGTAGCTGGTGAATATTGAGGAGAACAGGAGCCGGAGATGATCAGTGGAACTGAGAGAAATAATGGAAAACAAATGAGGCAACTGCTTACCCAGCTCAGAACTCAGGAAGTGGATGGTACGGTCGTCAAACTGCACAAGGGGAGAAAATCCTGGTTCTGAGCCGGTGAAGGTACAAAAGGGGCAGTCAGGTGCGCTCCCATTGGCATTGGGACGCGCCCTGGGCTCAAGTGCCTGGGCGTACTGCAAAATTCACACGGTTGGAGACAAGAGGTGAAGAAAACATAACATGAGACGGAATGAGGAGATGAGATGAAATGGAAAGAAGGATGAAGGCAAATTAGGCATTATGGCCTCTTTCACCATTCAACATTCAACAAAGACACCAAAAAAAATAAGTTCAACTTGTGTTAAGCTGATCCCATCCCAAGCTTAACATAAGTTAAGCTTGTGATGGAATCAGTCCAACACAAGTTGAACTGACTTACCATTGAAATCTCATTCAAAACACTCAATATAATGATGTTAACTCAAAATACTCAACATAATGATGTTCAAAATGTGATAACCCTTTATATTAATAGAACTAGTTAGCTGCATTGGAATTACAATTTATATGAAACCCAATGATGAAATGAACTGAAAGTCTATTACAATCTAGAATACATTTGCAGTTGATCTTTGAGATGATCAACCCAACCAATGTCTTTTTTAGAAATCAAGGAACGTGGTTTTGCTACAATGGGAAGGATTGGAATCATTTTGCCCTCAAGTACTAATAGAACACAGTGTTTATTGTTTAAAAAGGAAAGAAGATTGGATCTGATTGATTGGTAACACCATTTTTCATTGGAGTATAATTATCACATGACTCCAATGAAATGAAACATATAGGTTTGGAATATGTGTCTGCTATGATTTGACCCATGTCCAATTTAGCCAGCCATTTTTAGGAGGGAATCTTTTCATTGATGTCTTCAACATCAATTCTTTTTATAATCTTTTAAACCTCCTTTGCACCACCAAGCATCTTAATGTAGCATGCTCTATGTTTCTCTAATGTTTCAATCATTTCCTTCCTAACTTTAAACCAACCGTGTTCTTCATAACCAAGATATTTAGCAATGAATCTAAATCCACAATTCCCATCTCCAATGGGATCCCAAACCTCACCCAAGAACTCATGGAATTTCAAGGGTATTTGATTGAGATATTTCATTTTTTTTTCCTATCATTAAAACTGACTTAGTATTCATTTCTTTAATTGGATCAATGAAATGAAAACTCACCAAAGATGAGCTTCTGGTTGAGCTTTGCTGCATGTTCTCTTCCTCTGAATAGGATTCTGATTCCAAATTAAGTGATCCCAATTCACTTTCAGTCTCTTCCTGTGAGCTATGAAATTCAGATTCAGATTCTGCCAACTTTGACTAACAATTCATTATTAGTTAGTAACTAAGCTCATTAAACCAAAAAAATGAACATATCTCAAAAGAAAAGACTTACAATCTTTTGTCTTTTCTTGTTTGGAGCCCTTCTAGTTGTTTTTTCCCCCTTGAGTTGTTTTTCAACAAGCTCAAACCAAGATGGTTCTTGCTGCGTATCTGTCAATTTTGAACTGCCCCTACTCAATTGTAAGACTTTAGGTTCAAGTCTTGGCTTTGATTAATATTTTGTAATCTTCTGAATGATATAATTCAAAAGGCCGCTTTGCTCATGATCTAGAGATTCCAAAATCGTTGCCGTGAATTTTTCATGTAACTGAGTAATGCTTAGCATTTAATCAACATTGCACTGGAAAAATTCAAAAGGATCAATCATTAGCGAATGAGTTAATCAAAAAGCATTAATCATATAGTGATTTGAACAATCCAACTTGAACAATTCAACTTAAGCCAACTCACAGAATTAGAACTGCAAGGATCATAGTCCAACCTCCACTGAGGATGAACATCTTCTGGTGCCACGGATCCTCTGAATGCTAGACAGTCACCTATTTGGTGGGAATAGGGCAAACCCATAGTCTTGAAATATGACTTGGTGCAGACTTTGCCATCATGATCACGTTTGAACTTCTGAAATTGTTCCCTAACAAGATGGATTTCCTCTGAAGACAATTTGTAACCCAATGGTAACAGTTCAGGGGGAAGAACTGTCCCTAACTTAATTTTAGAGTTATAAAGTGATTCATGAACTGAATTAATTTGATTCAAAACTGTTCTTTCAAGGCTTTTCCAAACATCCAACAGGTTTCCCAACGAGTTTGCAAGGAATTGTTTGAGAGCTGCATGGGCCCCTTCAACCCAAGAAGTTTTTTTGTTTCCAAAATCTGGGTTTATACAAGTCAACGCTGTTACAAATGTCTCTTTGATAGGGAAAATTTTATTTTCCATATACTTGAGTACATCCTCATAGTCTTTTGAGAAACTCTGTAAAATTCAAAAGGTCAGAACCCAAAACTAGGAAAAATGAGATGCAGTGATTTGGACCTACTCTGAGTTCCGCATCATTGACCACCACCTCCTCCTTGGTCTTTGAGGCCCCATACTTTGCCCACAGATTCAAAAAGCTTTTCCATCATTCAATGTCATCAACAAAGCGCACTTGACAGTTTGCTTGTATGTTTTTAGACAAGTTCTAAGTGCAAAATTGTCTTGATGACTCTGGGAAACTAGTTTCAATTGCACAAATCGGAGCTTTTTCACAGTCCTTCACAAAGAATTTTGAAAGTCTCTCAGGATCATAAGCCAACTCCTTTAAACATTTACAGACCAACTGTAGAACTCAAATTTTTCTTTTGTTATAAAAACAAAAGCTTTTGTGAAAGTTTTCACATTGGCTGTCATTCCTACAACATGCAATAGTGGGGTTTTGCACTTATTTTTTTTGTAAGTACAATCCAACATAGAAATATGATGGAATTGTTTTGAAAGATTTACTGCCTCTGGATGTGCTGAGTATAGGGCCTCCAAGTCACCCTCTCCACTGAACTTGGACAGGTGAATCCAACTTGTTTCTTCAATAGTACCTCCATAACACTTTTTCCCTTTAGTTCTGCAAGTGTGACCTTCCGCTTAGTGTTATAGATTTTTTGGTCATCAACATAATCCCCCCATCAATTTTTCTCAATTTTCTCATCAGTTGTAACGTATTGAGCCCATCATTCATGCCTTCTACTAGATTTTCTAAGGCCAACCCCAAGATTCTCCTCAGTTGAGGATGCACAGAGGGGTGTTCAGATGGTTGATGGTTATTTTGGGTTTCTTTGTAGGAGAGGCGCCACAAGGGGTCTGCCTTTGTGCAACTTGCATTTATCAAAAACTTGCACCCAACCTTCCTTGTGCAAGTTTGTCTAGACCGTTTGGTAAGAAGACTTCCTGAATAGGAGCCATGTCTATCACAGGCTAAATTGACAAATTGGTTGCGCTTTGAGTTGAAAACTGTTAAAGCGTAACCATTCTTCATTGCCCATGTTTGACAATATTTTTGTGCCTCTTCCCTAGTAAAAAAAGCACTCAAGGTAGGTGGGTCAAGTGGATCTAGTAAACATTCATTGGTTAAGTCATAGTTTGATAGTTAAATGAACCCAACAGTTTCAATCAAATTAAATATGACAAAGACCAGTAACATAAAATGTTACTCACCACCAGCAGTCATGTCCATTTTTGAATCATTTTGTTCCTCAATTTTCACCCTTGATGAGAATGCAATTGGGGCTTCCAATGTTTTATTACTCAAACCCTTTTTTTCTTTTTCCAAAGATTTGTTGATGGCACTATCAATGTAGACCTTCCACGCAGACATGTCAGAAAAAGGAGGGCTTGCCACTGTTCCCATGCAGAAAATGCAATTGTATACTTCAGTATCCAATCCAACTTTCAATTGATCAAACAAAGTTTGCTCACTTTAAATTTGAGAAAGAATTGTTTGCATATTTTTACATGATTTATGATTATTCACTTTAAATTCACTTGGGTTTTGCTTTAATGTCTCTTTGGGATTGCTAGTTGTGGAACAACAGTCCCACAAATTATGTGTTAATCCCAAATTTGGCTTGGAAGAACCCAAGTGTGGTCCAGGGGGTTCCCAAAATTCTGGCACAGCTTCTGGGGTGTTGTGCACCCCCAAAAAGGCCAATTTGAGCCGTGTGTGGGGGTTAAATGGCTCCTACACAACCCCCTGGGGGTAGCGTGTGTTTGAAACAGCCCTTTGTAGTTGTCTTTGGGCCCCCATGGCTCATTTGAGCCATGTAGGGACCTACACAACTACCACATGGTTTGAGCCATGAATTTAAAATCACTCTTATTATTATTATTATTTTATATATAAAAGAATTTTGTTATTTTGAATGAGGAGATAAATAAATATATAAAATGAAGTTTTGCAATGAAAATGAAAAAGAAAAAAGTTTTAAGAAATGAAAATGGGATAGGAGGGTATGGAATGAGAAATGTGATGGGATTGGATGGAGATACAAAATGGGATTGGATGGGATTGAATTTAAGATTGGAAAGGTTTGCAATTATAATTTTTATGGAAGTCTTGAACCAAATCAGGAGAGTTGCAAAGGTGATTGGCTGGTTCCCAGAAGGTGCAAACTTTGTTGGACTGGAAGCCAGTCCATTCAACAAGGTATTGAATTTTTCCTTTTTGTAACCTGAAATACAGAATATGACTTACCTCCCACTCTAGATGATCTTGGACATTGACTGGTTCAGGAGGGGGATGAGTCTTGCCTGTGTATAGGACTTGAGCTGGCTCTGTTATGTTTCCTGTGAAGTGGAAAGGTATCCAAATGGTCTTTCAAAAGTTTAAAGGCCTTGGGAGAAATTACTGATATGAATTTGAAGGGGCCACATTTTCTTTCAGAAGGTTATTGGGTTGGGAAAGTACTGAAAATAATGCAAGCATTGAGCAATACCTGATCTCCTTCTGAAAAGGTTGGTTCTGTAGTGCAAAGTTTGTCTGCTTGCTGCTTTGAAGTTTGATTGGAGTTGGAATGGGAGGAATTGAATGTGAGTCAAGTAATTGGTAGCAGGTTGAGAAGGTGCTACATGAATAGATTCAAAATTCAGGTTTCTACCATAAAGAGCCTGGAAGTGCAACTGCTTGGTTGAGGAGTTAGTGTAGTTGTTTTAGGCAAATTTGGCTAATGGGATCCACTTCAACCATTCTTCCTGTTTCCTTGTGAAGTACATTCAAAGATAATGTTCAAGGATCTGATTCACTTGCTTGGTTTTACCATCAATTTCCAGGTAGTAAGCCATTGATAGATTGCCTGTAATCTTCAAATGCTGGCATAGCAAGGTCCAGAAGCTAGAGACAAAGAAACATCCACAATAACTAACTATATTATCAGAGAGGTCATGTTTGGAAAATACATATTCTATTAAAAAATTAGCTAGGTCTTCCAAAGAGGAGGTCACAGTACTTAAAATAAATAAATCAATCTTTGACAAGCAATTTACTACTACTAAAATAGAATCATGACAACTAGAAAGAGGTAATTGCAAAATAAACTCCATCAAAAAAAAGTGCCAAGGAATAGGCGGGATAGGAATTGGCTGGATCCAGTGTTTTGAGGACTTGTTACAATTGCAATAATAGCAGGCAGTAGCAAACTCTTTTACTTCTTTGGTCATACCAGACCAATAGAAGTCTCTTGCAATCAATTGATAGGCTTTATCCTGACCATGATGACCATCAAGCAGAGATTAATTCCAAGACTCAAAGATATACAACTCAATTTAAGGATTATCAGGTACTACTATGCAATCTTTATAAACTAAATAACCATTTTTTTCAATACTGTAGTCACTATCTGATAATTTGGAACTCTTGCAAACTTTTTTACACTTGGGGTCATCAAGTCGAGCTTGTCAAACTTTGGAAGCCATGTCTTGAAGGTGAGTGATGATCAAACTGAGTTGAACAGACTGATTAGAGAAGAGTGTCCTAACGTTTTCAGGGTTTTTATTGCCAAAGGGGCTCCCACCTCCCTGGTTCAACCTTGTCCCAGAGTGATAAAGTATCAGGGAGTAATGCTTGTTTCCTGGGGCAGTACATGATTGTAAAGTTGAACTTGGAGAGGTATTCAGCACAAAGTGCCTTTCTGCATGTAAGGACTTTTGAGCTCATGATATGTTTAAGAGAATTTTGATCAGTTAAAACATCAAATGGTTCCATGAGGCTCAAAAGGTATGAGCGTCATTTTTTCAAGAAGTAAACAATTCCCAGAAGTTCCTTGTCATGAATCTGGTAATTAAGCTCTGCAGCAAGAAATTTTCAAGACTCAAAGGCTACGCGCTGAAAGAGAGAGGAAGAGGAATGAAAATGCAAGATTACTCCTTCAATTTCATAGTTGCTTGCATCTGTTTCAACAATAGTGCAAGCCAGCTTGTCAAAGTGAGCAAGTATTGAAGCAGTTATTAATACTTTCTTCATAGAATCAAACTCCAAAGCAGCTTTTTCAGTAAAAACAAAATGAGGGTCTTTTTCAAGAAGGTTAGTAAGATTCATGGTCTTCTTGGTGTAACGCTCAACAAGCCTCCTGTAAAAATTACTGAATCCAAGGAAAATTTGAATGGATTTGACTGAGGAAGGTTCAGGCCAGTCCAATATGTGTTGGTGTTTTGCTGGGTCCATCAATAGGCCCTTCTGCAAGACTATGACACCTAAAAACTGAAGAGAATGGGTATGAAATTTTCACTCAGAGGCTTTTTCAAAAAGGTTATTCTTTTGAAGTTGCTGCAGCACCTCTTGCAAATGTGCAATGTGATCCTGAAGAGTTTTTGAGTATAAAAGTATATCACCCAGATATACCACAAGTTATTTCTATAAAAGGTCATAAAAAATGTTATTGACATAATGTTGAAAATTGAAAAGAGTGTTACAGAGGTCAAAAGGCATGACTTATACTCATAACCGCCAAACCAGGTTCTCATTGAGGTCAAATACTCCTGACCTTTTTCAATGCAAATTATATTATAGGTGCCTTAAAGGTCGAACTTTGAGAAATAAGTAGCTCTGTGGAAGAGAGTAAGGAGGTGTGACATAGGCAATACTGGATAGGCATTCTTTGGGGTTACCTGGTTCAATTTCCTGTAATTGACACAGAGGGAAAGGCCACTATCTTTCTTTGGAACAAATAGGATGGTGTAGAGACTCCAAGGGATAATGGGATTATTTAGCAAATAGCTTGCTGGCAGTAACTAGAAGGGGAATTTAGTTTACTACTACTGTTGAATAGATAGAGGTAAGCTAAGGTGGTTTTGAATTGCCTGCCCTTCTGAACCAAAATAAGTCTGCACAATAATTTTTTTTAATTAGTGGCTGGTTTCTTTGAGACTTAAAATATTTCTCTTATCAGACCTAGATTAATTATTAATAGAGATTTTTAGGAATTGCAAGACTATTCCAGGTTGGATTGGATTATCGGCAAGCTTCCACCAATTAATAATCAAGAATTTTTAACTTTTTCTGACTATTTTTCCAATTCCAATTGAAGGATTTAAGGGTTGACTAAAAGTTGTTTGACCAGTAGGAGGACCCAAAGATGGGCTTTCCCACAGGGAGCTGGGCGGGAAAAAAAGGTTGGTTGGTTGTTCTGTTGTGCTCTTCCTCTTTTATGAATTTACTAATCAAAAATAAGGGGTTTTCCCTCTTAAAAATAGGTGCTGAATAACAGGCCTTTTTTCAAGAACCCTTCTTCAAAGACACCAGGAGTTTGGTCAAATTTTCAACAATAATTTTGTGTATGATTCCTTTTAACTTGATTCTGGTTCACTAAAAAGCTGGTACTGATCAGGAAAAGGCCATAGATCTTAGGGGTCATACATCATGGGTGGGGGCTGAGGCCATACTCTGGGGCTGATGCCATGCTAGACAACTTGGATAGGGCAAAAGAGCCCTCCTTAAATGGAAAAATACTTCCTCAGGGGATTCTCAGGGCTCCCCTGAGTGCGGTTCTGAGCCTCTCTCTGCACTTTTGAAGCACAGAAGGGTACAGTTACATGAGACAAATCATTCTGGTGAGAAAACGTGTAAATCAGACTGAGAGATAACTGTATTTTTTAGTTTAATTTTTGATAGTAAGGCTAATATATGAGATAAGAGATAAGAATGGTGTGATATGGACGCTTCTGAGTGTTTATCTTGTATAAAAAATGTATGCAGAATTTGCCTGCAGCTTGAGTTAATTTTGCTGGTTGGGAAAAGCATGAAACATGCTTGGCAGCTGCAAGCCCTCTTTGGTAGCTTGAATGGTGTGACCTGCATGGGTTTGGTGGTGTAAATTCATGTGCTGGGTGTTTTTGAGGATGCGTCTGAGCCCTTATCATCTATAAAATGTTTCAGGAACTACCTTCATTCTGTTTCAATGGAATTAGTTGTAGATATATGAGGTATGCTGTTTTACTGCATGCCCCCTTGGGTAGCTTGAGAGTGTGGCTTGTAGGTACTGTGTGGTTGATATGGTGGAAAATGGAGTATCAGAGTGCTTTCAAGGACGCTTCAGAGGGCTTATCTGGTTGTGAAAGTTCCAGAAAAGTCATGTTTACTGAGTTGTTATTTTTGGTTGGTGAGAATTGAGATATACTTGGCTGCATGAGCCCCTACTTCTGTTGGTGCCTGTGTGTGTGTTGTATGGTTGGAATGGTGGCAAACTGAGTATCAGAGTGCTTGAGAGGACGCCTCAAAGCTCTTATCTGGTGGTGAAAGTTCCAGAAAAGTCATGTGTACTGAGCTGTTATCGCTGGTTGGTGAGAATTGAGATATACTTGGCTGCATGAGCCCCTACTTCTGTTGGTGCATGTGTGTGTGCTGTATGGTTGGAATGGTGGCAAGCTGAGTATCAGAGTTCTTGAGAGGACGCTTCAGAGCTCTTATCTGGTGGTGAAAGTTCCAGAAAATTCATGTTTACTGAGTTGTTATTGCTGGTTGGTGAGAATTGAGATATACTTGGCTGCATGAGCCCCTACTTCTGTTGGTGCATGTTTGTGTGTTTTATGGTTAGAATGGTGGCAAAATGAGTATCAGAGTGCTTGAGAGGACGCTTCAGAGGAATTATCTAGTGGTGAAGGTTCCAGAAAAGTAGTGTAACTTTTTTTCATAGTACTGGTTGTATTGTAACCTTGGTACTGATATGGTTTAAGTCCTGCTGGTATGGGGTATGTCGTTTTGTTGTGCGGTTATTTTAAGCATAATCTTTTTTGATTATATATTCATTTAAGACTTTTTATTAATACATGTGACATAATCCAGTCTGTTCCAGGTGTTGGGTTGTTTTTGTGACAGGTGTTGATATGGTTGAAGGGGGTTATCTGGTGATTGATTTGGTTTTTCAGGTTGGTTTGAGTTTAGAGTATAGTTTATGAGGGGTTTGTAATTTTTTTTTGACTTTAATTTGATGAAAGAATAATAATTCATAAGACAAAATTAGTCTGATGGCTATAGGACAGGTTTGGTTTACAACAACGGGCCAGCTGGTATTTGAATTGCTTGGTCAAAGAAATTCTTTGGATACATATTCCCCAAAGTATTCTTGAAGCACAACTGATTCTTAATTTGAGGGAGATTAGACTGGTCCGGTTTCCAGAGGTGGTCCAGTAAGTTCAATCCTGTGATCATAAGAACAGCAAGGAGGTAGTTTATCTGATTTTACAGCTGATAAGACGTCAGCAAATTCATGATCAAACAAAGTTAAAGACTCTTTAATGATTTCTAGATCTTCAATCTTTTCAACTTTGAGCACCAGATTTGAAGTGCACACACAATTCAAGAGTATTAGGGAGCTGAAAATACATTGTTTAGTTGGCACCTGTTTCTCTTTGAAGAAACAAGGAAGCGGTAAGTTGGACAAATAAGCAATAACTCCTAAATCTGAAGAGGGAACTTGGTAATGGAGGTCAGGATATTGCAAATATCCTGGGTTAGAATTTTCATCCAACTCAATGACAGTGTCAGGTAGGCTGTTTAATTCCTGTTTGACAGAAAGGTTAGCATCCTGGGGTTGAAAGGTTCAAAGTTTAGTTACTACTTTTTGCCAATTCACATCCAGATTCCAGTAAACTAGGAATTCATGGCCTAGAATGGTTTTGTCAATTCTGGGGATATCCAAGACAAATAATTTCCATTCAAATCTGGGGAAATTGGAAAATGCAAATTTCCATTTTGCCCTTTGGGAAACCCAATGAGACATTTTGGTTGAACTACTTACAAAATAGATGAGAAACTTATCTATCTCCTAATGCACAAGTTTTTTGGAAGTGGCAAAAGATGAACTTAAAATTAGCACTGGAATCAATTAAAATATAATAAGGAGTGTTTTTGGGATGGAAGAGGAAAAATCTTGAACTTGGAGCATCAAGTGACTCACAAGTGCAAAGATTGACTTGCTGCAATTTAGATAATGTGTAGTTTTCCTTGCAAGTATCAGAAAAACTAAAAGCTAATTTTTTGGCGGTCTAGGCACTTCAAGCACTAGCCGCTTTTCAAAACTATTGAAATCTTATTTTCCTGCACAATAAATACATGACCCTTCATTTTCCCTCCTTTTCAGTTCCTTGTTCCAAAGCATTCCGGTTTCTCTGTCCAGAAACTTTGGAGTTTTGGAAATGGCTTTTCCTTTTGATTTGGAGCCCAAAGTTGGATATTGTCTGGATTGTTTTGGGTTCCTAAAATATTGCTTTGAGGAGTTGTCTGCCTTTGGAGCCAAGGTTGAAAATCCATGGTTGTTTTGCCAATAGCAGTTCTTGTTGTGATAGCCATTATCAAGCTCAATCACCTGTTTGATTAGCTGCTGAAGGGAGGTTGTCCTATGTCCCCCAACTGCAAGTTTCTTGATTAGGTGTGCTGGTAAACCTTTTCAAAAAGGGAATAAAATTGAAAACTTGTTCCATTGGATGCAAGACTGCAGAGTTTTGAAATGAGAGATGTAAATGGAAACCCTACTATTCTCCTTCATAACTAGATTATCAATTTTGTATTTGGTGTTTTGGACTTTGTTGGGGTCTCCTAACAGGCTGAAAAGTTTTTGAGAATACAGATGGGACTAGTATTTGCTGGCAGCTCAAGTTATGGTTTGAACCACTGAAAAGTTCTGCCCCCTAAGAAGGAAGACACATACATAACTTTATGTCTGTTTGAAGGGAAATTATTGGGGTTTTTGGGGAAGATTATTTTACAGGACTGTAGGTAGGATGAAAAAATTATGGGAGTGTTCTCCTTTAAGTTGGTCAGGCTGCTTCATGCCCAGAGGGCAAAAAATGGGACTGCTTATACTAGATTGCAAGGCATTTTGATTGAGAGCCTGGATCAAGGTTGAGAGAAGGGTTGAAGCTCTGGTCTTGGGTGCACTAGTGCAAATCCTTGATCTACTGCAGGTTGAGATTTCATTGGAGGAATGCTTGGAGTCTTTGATTTCCTTGAGAGGATCCACCAGAGCTTCCTGCTGAAGAGAAAGGGGATTTTCAAGAGGTTCAACCAAAGGAAATTTGGAAGAAGGGACTGGATCTAAAGGTTGTTGGGCCTGTGAAGCGCTGGATCTCCCTAACCAATGAATATCATCATTATAAGGGTTGAGGGAAGCATTCCCAGTTGAGTGAGTACCTGATATTGTAAAAGAAAAATCTATTTTAGGTTGGCAAGCTACAATAGAGAAGTTGAGGTAGTGAATTTTCTGTCACACAACTACCCCACATACTATAGGGCAATCTTAGATGATTTTGAGTACAAAAGGAGAAACTGAGTGCAAGAGATAATGCAAGGTAGCAAGGCTAACAGCAAAGTACAAACTTTATGATTTGATGGATCAGAAAACAGCAAGAGGGATGAAGTGTTCTGATGGAAGAGAACTGAACTCAAGCCCAATTTAAAGACTGGATTTAGCAAATGCAAGAATTTATGAAATTAACTAACTAAGGAGACAATCTCCAAGCAGGCAATACAGCCTTTATGAGTTAATCCAAAGGTGACTTCATACAACCTGATGGATGGCCAACTACAGCTAGAAAGCAATGAGGCAATGAATGACAGGAATGTGATGGGAAAATGAAATAACAGTACAGTCTTTTCAAAGGTTGTAGCATAGGTCAAAGAAAATAGAATATGAATGTGAAAGGATTTAATAGGTGAGACAGGAGGGAATGACATGTGAGGAAAATGCAAATATGGAGATGTAGCTTATGCATGGTAAGCAACTAGTCCATTTGCAAACTATACAGTTGATGTGGCTATCTAGGCATGAGTGTGTGACCTGGAAAGGAAGTCTAAGGGTTGATGATACCCAGGGTAAAAGAGCAAAGCTCAAATGGATTTATTTTAGAGTTAACTGCAAGATTTGCAAGTGTATACTGAGTTTCCTAGATTGGAAGGTTGTTAGGCAAGCCAAAGGTAGTAAGCAGAAGGCACCATTGATGTTGTGCTTTATTTGTGTCACACTTATGGACTGAGGTAGATGGTACTGAAGAAAAGGATATGCCAAAGTGGTGAAGACAATAACCCTTAAACTTGGAGCGTGACAATGTGTCTGAAAATATGTGAAGATTCCAGCACCAATTTGAAAATCTCTGCCAGTATGTTGATCCTTGATGTCAAGACCCAATTGAATTCAACTTACTTCATTTTTAAAAGGACTCATGACCTCAAGGATGCATGAAACCTTCTTTTTGAGCAATTTGACACCAAAAAATTCAAGATCAATTGATTAGAGTGGGAGAAAGTTGAGCAGATGATCAACTTCCTTGAACCACTCAATGATGCAACTGAGCTGCTCTGCTCCACCCAGTACCCAACTCTGAGCTATTCCCTCCCAATATTCATTGTCCTGGTAGGAGACATGATCAAAATCAAGACCAAATATGATTGGGCTCAACTGGTTCCAGTGGCATCCAATATGATTGCAAAACTTAAAAAATATTTATCCTTGTCTTTGGCAAAAGTATCCCCAACATGTGCAATGATAATTGAGCTTTGCAGATCATCATTAGATGATCCTTGAACACCTCAACATCCACATCAGTCCTGCAACTGTTCTTACCATATTTAGAACAGAATAAGACAATTTCCAAACAAACCAATCATTTTCCGACTCTTCCAAAGGATCAAGCAACAATAAAAAAGGAAGGATTGCCAGTTGAATTGAAAGCAAGGTTTTTCAATCATCCCAAGGCAGAGGTGACATTGAATCCAAGATCCTCCAGTATATATTTGAACTTGAGGAGCCCAAAGAAGCCAATGTGCTCCATTATAGGAGTTCATGGGGTTCAATGTACCCCCACCCCTCTAGAATGGCTCTATACTTTCTTGCCATTCTGGAAACAAGTGGCTATCATTGGGCCCCAACATGCTTCCTTAGATTCTGACTCCATTGAGCGTTTATTATGTTTAAAAGAGTGGTATTACAGTTTTGGAAAGGTTTCATGGTAGTTTTCTGTTGTTTTTTTGGTTTTATTTTTTGGTTATATTGTGATTTCCATTACCTTTTTTTGTCATTTCTTTTCTGAATTTTTGACTGGAACTGGTACAAATGTATTTTTCTGACTCTACTGATGAAATGAAATGAAACATAACAATAAAACTTGGCCTCAACCCCCTGCCCCCCCCCCTGGTGCCAATTTGTAAAATACCCAATACCTGGGGTCTCAAATGAGTCGGTCCAACGCCCAACCCAAGTTCTACCCAAGCCATACCCAACAGCAATTTTAGGGCCCAATAGCCGACCCGCTTGGGGCGGGTACTGGGTTTTACCCAAAAAGTTGTTCTTGGGTTCCAGCCCTAAGTGGGACCGTTGCAGCGACAACTTCCAGTATTGCACGCCAATTGTGTGACTGCGCGGAGGGGAAATCGACCCCCGGATGAGTTTGACCTCTGGTGGGATCAATGTTCAGTCTTGAGAGCATCTACCACCGTCCCAATAAGTCTGCTTGATAAGCGGACTTATCAAGGATTTACCCAATTGGGCCACCATTGTGGGCTTGATAGGGCTCGATAGTTGTCCACTCAACAAAATCCTGTTGAGCCCCACTGTAGCTTTTCTCCCCCCGGTCCTCCCCCTCCATAACTCCACCCTACCAACCCCCCCCCTTTTGACTTGATCACATCCATCAAAAACCCCCATCCATTTGATGTTGCTCCGAAGTGTTCTTGTTTTTTTTTTTTTTTTTTTTTTTTTTTTTTTTGAAATTAAAATGACGCCAAAGCCATCATTTTTGCCCTGTTTGGGGGCGGTCCCAACCCTTACCGAGCGGGGATTCGTGGAAGGGACAATGGTGGGACCCACTTGCTAACTGGTCAATGACTGTCGCGCAGGCCCGATTTATAATAAACTTAGTTCGACATGTATCTGCATGCCAATCGTTTCCCGATGGATTAGCCTCTCCCGTTCCGGCACGCGTCCTCAACTTCGATCAAGAGAGGAGGCTTTCCGGGATGGGGAGATTGGTCTATATACAACTGGCAAACTAGGTGGTAGCATAATTGTGGGAACTATGTTTATAATCATCTCTACTTTAACAGCTGCGTCCGGTAGTATGGCTTACTATCTGTACAATTTGTAATACGTGTCATAGGTATTCTTTACACGATTTATGGCAAGGAGGCTGCGAAATCGGGTTTCAACAGTCATCCACCCTCGCGCGCTGACAAGTTGTCGAGGATTTTGTCGAGACGAGGGTAGATGCTCTGAGTTTCAGTATCAGCCGATTTCGAATTTTGAATATTCATTTCGAAGCTCTGTATCTTGCTTGGGCTCGATAAATTTGCGGTGTACCGACCAACCCCACCCAGGCCTCTGGAGCCTGGAGACTGGCAAGCACCACCCCCAGCTTCCATCACCCCCACCCAACCCTCGCATCAAGTGATGCCCCCACGACCAAGGAAACGAGTTCGGAGGAGGAAGGTTGTCGATACGTTCGATGATGATAGCTCTAGTGAATCATCATCATCTTCCGAAGCATCATCCTCAGCATCTAATCCATCGATTGCTGCCAAATCGGCCGCTGTACGTCGTTCTTCTTGCTTGACTATAGGACTAGATATCCAGTAGACCAAACGCTTACCCGATCAACTACCCAATCGTTTAAATCCCAGAACGATTCATCCCATCAATCTTCTTCCAGCATTCAAAAATCAAGTGAAACCGATGATTCTAGCAGTGCCAGCACTTCATCTTCCTCTTCAGCCAGCTCCGGGTCTTCCTTGAATCGGCCCAACGCCAAGCGAGGCCGATTGGCCAAAAAGCAAAACCTCCAAGCGCGTCTGGCTCAACAATCCCTCAATCATCACTCTTCTCAATCGACACCAAGATCTCCCTCACCAATACCCGATTCCCCACCAGCACCCTTACCCATCTCATACTTCGATCCAGATCTTTCCCTCCCTTACCTCGACACCCCTCCTGATTTCAATCTGCCCCCCGAATTTCAAGCTCGGCCTGCAGCCAACCGACAGATCGAACGATTACAATCTAGCCGTCAACGGATCGTCGAGGATGAGGAACGGTTTCGAAACTGGTATATGGCTCACATCGTCCATAGATTCCCTAACGAATTGGATCAACTTCGATCTTCTTCCTCGACGAATCTTAAAACCAACCGGTCGGTCGATTTAGACGTCTTGATAGCTTCCTTAGAATCGGGCGTCGATATCTTTGAGGATGATGACCAGGATCACTGTCATTTAGACCCTTCTCTCTCTCTTTCGTCTGATACTGCTCGCTTCAACGACCATCAACTGGTCTTAGAGACCCTTGATCTAAGCTCGAAAATTAACCCCAACCCAACTACAAGTCCTCCCCCTGCACCTTCTGTTCCACAATCTGCGGCTGGCGAGGAAGATGTTGAGATGTCAACCTGACCACTTAAAGACCACCAAGCCACAGCAAATGACACCCCTTTGGTTTTCTTGCTTCAGGTGCCCCCTAACTCTCGCTTGATTTTTTTTTTCTCCCGTTGAGCAATCGAAGCAGCCGATATCATCGTCTTAACCTAATAAGTTAATTACCTGATCGTTTTGAGATTCCGCTCTCTTGTAATCAAGCGACTAGCGCTGGACAACGTGTATGTGCACATTAGTGATCCTAAACGCTGAGCTCGATGAGGTTTAGGCATCCTCTCCACGGACTTGGGGAAATCTTGATTGATCCGAGTTGACTCCCACACCATCCCATTTCAACCTAAGCTTTTTGAGGTTTCTCAAGTTTTGAACGAGTTAGAAATCCAAATGTTGAAGGGACTCCCGTCGGATCGTCTAAAATCTCACAGAGATCAAGACACTTACCATCCCCGAGCTCTTTCAGAACGTTTCATTGGGAACTTTCTTTCTTACCTACAGGGAGAAATAACTTGAAAGTACCTACATCCAACGTCATCCAAACGAAGCAGAAGCTCGCTCGTTGTTGAAACGATACACTAAGGTCTAATGAGCTCAAACGCCAGATGAAAGGGACTTGTGTAATGAACCCGACTGGATAAATCACGAAGGACCAATATTTTAATAAAACATCTTCGGCATAAACCGCTAGGAACGTCACCAACCGGAATTGGTGGTATCCACACTGACGTTTGAGAGGTAAGCTCAACTGCGGAAAGATGTGAGGACAACGGCAAACGGTTGATAATGTTAGGCTCTTTCTTTCTTGTCTCTCGTTGTAAATATTCAAGAATTAATTATAAAAGGCCTCTTGAGTCCTTGAGGTTTTGAGTTTTTCTTTCCTCATGGAATTATCCTTGTAATTCCCGTTCTTTAATATAATACAATCTATCATTCTATACATACTACCCTATCGGGTGTTGGAGTCAAATCTGCTCTTATGCAGACTGCCACCCAAGGGTTCTAAGTCTTGGTACTGAAAGCCTGAACAGCATTGTCAAACGACACATCAGGTCTTTACAGCTAAATCCAAGCAAACCCTTGTTGAGTGGACAGGCACAATGGCCCATCCCACCTCCTGCAAACAGGTGACGTTTTCTCCGGAGAGTCGCCCGGACGCAGGACGTTGGTGCGTAACCCACACTAGTATATTAGAAACGCTACATGACGTTCCTGTTGACACTCCCACTGAATTGTGTGGGATACTTGTAGCTCTGCATCGGGCCTAGCTGACTTGATGTTTCATACTATCCCGCATGGGACTAGCTGACTTGATTAGCCTGTTTGACGAGTTTGTCACATGAGTACTTGCAAGTGATTAGTGGAAACTAAGATATCCCAAGAAGACATCTTGATTAGGGGACTGGATTAGCCAAAGCCTGATCATACGTTCCTGTAGTGAGAAAGGTACTATTTTATAATCTCCGGGGGTTGTGTTAATTCATCCCCATTGCTAACCGGTCTTCCATTTCCCCTTTGAATATCTACTGCTATGGACTCTTCCAACTATTTCCTTCAAGCCTCCATGGCAAATATAACCAATCCCATAGTAGCGCTAGATTCCCAAGCCATTAGTGAGCTTCAACAGAATTTGGCCCAGAAGGATGAAGTTATCTCCCAGCTCCTTGCACGAGTTAATGCAATGGAGATACAGAATGCGTCCAATTCAACCCCACCAACAAAGGCAGCCATTAAGAAAAATACCAAATGTACCTCAATTCCTGGCAAAAGCCAAGCACCTCCAACTAAACCAAAATCAAAAGTACCCGCCAATACCTCCCCACCAAAGACAACTCCAACCCGCAGCCGTGCCCGTTCAGGCACTCCAGCAACATCTGTTTCAAGAGGAAAAGCCACAATGAAACCTGTATCAAATTCAAAGAAGAAAAGCCCCCTTCAGATGATCAAGCAAGACCATCCTAGTGGCTTTGAGCACACCAAGGCAAGCTCCAATTTCTTTTTTTTCAATACAACATGCATTACTAACTCATTTAAAATTTTAGGAGGCATTATATGTTCATGTCAAGCTATTGTGGGGCCTTGTTACTCAGAAAGCCATCCCAACCAACCCAATTCCAGAAGAACTTGCAAAATTCCATTAACGATTCACCTCATCAACTGACATCCAAAGCGCTCTTGAACAAAAGAACGGCCCCAATTTAATCCCCATAGAAACCATTCAGTTTCTTTGTGAAGCCAGAGAAAATAAAACCAAAATTGGTAAACACATCATTCACCTACCTGACTTCATGATACAATATGTCCAAGTCTCGTTAGCAAAGCTTGGTCTCCGCAACTGGGCACCAGACCTCAATGAACAACCCAACTCTCTATATAATGAAGCTTGCCGGATCTCTGCTACAATGACCTTTTGACAATTAGTTGTTGGTGGATGTTACAATTTTATGAACATTAATCGAGCATATGTCAACAACTTTTAACTTTTGAGCCAGACCTACAATCACTATGTTCACTATTTTTTGGCAAACATCTATCGCAAAGAGAAGAAAGAGGAAGGGAAGCACCGTTGAGATGAAGAAAGAAAGGTCATAGAAAAATCCCGTCAACAAGTAAGTGCCTAAAAATTTGAAAGTCTCACTGTTCATTCACTATCTAATGTTGTATTCTTTCAGTTGCAAGATTCAAGGTACAAATTTGCCATGAACAAAAATCTTCCAAAACAATACTTGAGAATCATCAAATCCTTGCAGGCTCACAGCAACGATGAATACTACTCCAAAGATAATGTCTACGTTTTCAAGAAGTTGCCTTTCCAATCTGAGGCTGCAACCACCTTCATCCAGAGACTTGATGAAGTCATGAAAAAGGCAGATCAAGCTGATGGCAAACGATTCGAAAAGCGTTGGCGTGTCCAAATGAAGAATCCAGCCCCCACACTTTTCCCCAAGGCTCCCAAAGGTTTGCCAGTTGACTTCTACAATGTTGATTGGTATAATGACGAGCTACCAGGTCAACGCTACACACAAGCCAATTTGGATACGGTGGCCTTTTTGCCCAACCCTGCTGAATCACTTCATTTCAAAAATCCCGATGAACAAATGACCGACAAGAATTTTACCCAGAAGCACTGGGACCGTGCAACCAAGAACTACAACTTTGATTTCTTGGAAAAGGATGAATCAGAAGATGAAGAGGAAGATGATGACAATGGTGACAGCAATTATGGTGAGAGCATCGATTTGACATTTTCAAATGATGATGAGTCAGAGGATGAAGAGGAGGATGAGTATGAAGAGGAGGAGGGAAGCAAAGGAGAGTACCAAAGAAGCATGGCAGATAGTACCTATGGAGAGTATGATCAAGAAGATTTAGGGATGGATCATGATGGCGGCAGCGGTGAATACGTGGGTGGAATGTCTCATAACAAGTGGAGCAAGGTTCAGTAAACACATGCCAAAAAGCAGTGGTTGTCATGGGATGTGTTCTCCTTTTCAATACACCTTTCTTTATTTTTGATTTTTTTTGTCTCATGGACATGGTCTTTGGATCATGGCCAGCCATTGTCTTTCTATCATGGCCACTATTCTTGTCTTATGTGGAGCCTGCTTGGAAGCCGATTAGAGATGTCTCAAAGAAGATGTCCAACTTGTATGGCATTTTGTACCAGTGAGGTCTCCTTGTTGTTTGGCCACTATTTTTGTCTGATGTCTGAAATCAAAAACAAAAATTTTACACGCATAAATGTAGAAAATTTGGAAATATTTGAGGATCTTTGGATAGTTCACAAATGAACAGAAAGATTAGATGATAGGTACAACATCAACTATTGATTTCCATTGGGTCATCAATTGTATCATATGTAGTAAAAATGTTGCTGACAACAAGCCCACTCAGGGGCCTAATCAAGTAGGAAGTTTGAGGTTCACCAAGAGTCCACGCAGGAAGAAATTGGTAAGCAACCGGGCTCATCACTGCATCAGCTCGTACAAAGTTGGGACTCCCCAACTTCACCTGCATAACTGACATTTGATCTAAGAACACTGCCAATGAATCAATCCGCCTTACCTGTTGCAGTGACCAAATTTTCACCATAGTTATTTCAAGATCACCAATCATCTTGAATATAGTATTTACAACCCCAAATTCCTCCTGTCCGTCTTTGGAATAGGATGCAATATTATTAGGCTTCTTCTTTGAAATTCTTTTCAAGGGTTGGCAGTCCAGAGACCCAATCTTGTATGCTTGGTTGAACAAAACTTGCAAATTATTGGGGTGGGGAAAATCCTTGTATGATTGGAGATTAGGATATTCACTCTTGCAAATGTTGTGGATTTTCTGGTAGTCCTCTGAATTGAATACTATTTTTGTATTTTGCTGAATTTTTCTGGGGGGATTTGCGCATTGCAGACTTTTCTGGACAATAAACCTTTGACGCTGGCAGCACCTTGACATTATTGAAAGTCCAATGTGCTCTGAAAAACCAAGTAAGTGGAAAGCCAAAATGATCTGATGTTTGAATCATGTAAATTACTAGGGATCATGTTAGATTTACACTTTTGAAGGAGACCAATCAATTGTTCACCTGGGAATTTCAATACTCCCATCAGTGGGCCCCACCATTGCATTTGATCTGGTATGTGAAGTGCATAGTGGTGATTGGGCAACACCGGGTGATCTGGAAAAAGCTCCCGGGAAGTGGCAGTGTAGATGCTGTACTTGTTTTCAAAGCAATGAATGTATTCTATTGTTGTTTGCTTGGAGCTGACAATCCTGGTACATTGAACGAGCAAGCAGAGGTTTTTGATGACCATTTGATGCAATGACAAATCATTGTCCATGTTGGAGTTGATGAAAAAATCTAGTACAGCCAAGGGCAAGTGGATGGTGAACAAAGTATGCCATTCACTTGCCTTGAGCTTACCATTCTTTGCTCCTCCAAACCCTTGAGGCATCCGAGTTACCCCAGCAGGTACAACTACATCAAGTATGGCAGATATAAGTTTGTTCTTCACTTGCTTGTTCAAAAAATCCATTGGAGGAGCAGCCTGATGAGAATTGGATAAATTGCCATTCAAGCCCCAAAAAAATCAAAAATGGTGTTGCAAAACACCTTCAAACCAATTGTGCATTACTCCAAGCACAACATGCTTCACCGGATCCAAATAAGGTAATCAATTTATTTCAGACCACCTAACGCCATTTGACTTCAATAATTTTGCCAAGGCACTCAAGTTTTTCTCTTCAAGCCATCTTCTAGCAACCCCAAGAGTCTTCCTTTGTGTTTGAGGTTGACCAATTTCCATTGATTTGATATCAGCTTTGGAAGTATTACACCATGAACAAAAATGAGTCGCTGAATGGGAAGCAAAGCCAGCCACCTTGTGGGTAGCAACAACATCACCGAGTAGCGCTCCAAGCCTCAAAAAAACCTTCCGACCACAAGGAAAATGGCTGGTTCAAATATTGATCCCGTTTTTCAAATCAAGAAGTTCATTGACTAATGGACAGAGCACGTGATTGATTGTTAACATGTCTGGCTGATTTGGTGCTGGTATCATTCCAGATAGAAATGCGTATTGAGGCTTATATTGGAGGGAGAGAGGTAGATTGAGACAGGTGAGGGCCATGACGCCAAGTGAAACTTGCTTTCCAGCAAGCTTGTTACAAAGAGGATTGAACCAATTGATGAATAGATTAAATACTAGATTGAGCAATTTGATTGTTGATTTTGAGTCCTTTTTTGGGTAAATCTTGGAGAAGGCTTCTGACTGACAATAGTCAATAACAACTTTGGTTTTTGGATCCATGTTAGCAAACCAGTCATTGATGTTTTTTTCTATCTCTGGCAAGGATAAGAACCATTCCAGCCATTTGCAAAAATCTTGAGTGACAAAAATGCTGGAAGGGTTTGTAGGATGGGGAATGATTTGATGGGATGCTTTTCTTTGTTTGGGGGTCCACAAATCATTCAAAACTGAGGCATTGTGATGATCAAAAAGATCCTGGCTGCATGTTGCTGATTTTGGGGTGGGTCAATAGCCTCAATCAGATGGTGCGTATTCAATGGGGTAAAGTGAGAAGCACTTCTTACAACAAACATAATATTTGAGTGTTGGGTTGAGTTTAAGACGCTTAGTTATTGTTTGTATATCTTTGGGGACCAATTTGATTTGAACCTTGGGCGGGAGCTTGGAAAATTTTTGAATAAGGGATGTAATATAGACTGCTGCCAATTGACAATTAGCCTGGCTAATGCCACAAACAAGGTACAGCCAAGCCAGGAACAATAGAACATAATCTAAAAAAAATATGTTTCCAGTCAAAATTTATTCAAAAAATTGAGTTGATCCAAGTGAAAAAGGAATTACTCTGAATGCTACTAACAGACTTGGATATATCTTCATCAGGGTCACCAACATCTCTAGCATCATCAAAAGTTGAGTTGGTTGGAGCTTGAAGCGGCGTTGTGGCAGGGTTGGGGAGTTTGCCCAAGGCTAATTCTACAAGAGACTTGGCTAGGTAATCTGTGGGGTTTCTGGTGATTTGGGCCCAATGTCGGCGGCGGGTGCAAGGATGGACATAAAGCCCTTGGTGTTGAACTTGATCCGAGTCAGTGAATGTATGCTTGAGGCACTTGGGGCAGGTGCAGAGTTCAGGCGTGGGAAGTCTTGAAGGGGGGGACAACATCTTGAAGAGGAACAGTGGGGGGATTTTGACAATCTGAGGAGGCGGAGGGGCTGATTTTGTTCCTGCAGGAGGTTGTTGTGGGCTTGCAGACAAGAAATAAGGAGCAGCCACCTGACTGTGGAGTTGACACTTCCCAGGAGTGTTGCGGCAGGTTGCGCATCCAGAGACGTCCGGACAATGTTGCACGGAAAACGTCACCTGTTTGCAGGAGGTGTCCGGCAATGGCGCACTTAGCTTAGTGGTTAAAGCATCACTCATGAATGTTGAGGTCATGGGTTCAAATCCCATAGTGCACAACTACATTTTGGATTCTAACATGGTAGCAAGATTCTTCAGCCAAATGGCGCACCCTAACAGGTGGAAAAAGACAAGATGACCAGAACCAACTTGAGTTGTGAATGGCTGTATGCACCCTGCACAGAGCAAGGGGGAGTATTGGAGTCAAATCTGCTCTTATGCAGACTGCCACCCAAGGGTTCTAAGTCTTGGTACTGAAAGCCTGAACAGCATTGTCAAACAACACATCAGGTCTTTACAGCTAAATCCAAGCAAACCCTTGTTGAGTGGACAGGCACAATGGCCCATCCGGCAATGGCGCACTTAGCTTAGTGGTTAAAGCATCACTCATGAATGTTGAGTTCATGGGTTCAAATCCCATAGTGCACAACTACATTTTGGATTCTAACATCGGGAACTATCTGGAATATTCCAATTTGTAGTTCCCCATCCAGTACGCAGAGCTCTCACAATTATAATTCCATCAAGTTGATCATGTCAGGAAGATCCAAACCCTCCACCCCTTTATCTTTTCCAACCATATCATTTGCTCCAACTCATGATTCCCGATCTAATCTTGAATCCACCGTTCACGAGCTTTCTCGCGAAATTTCCTCCCTTAACTTGGGCCCCGCTAGCCAAGGGCAGGTTGATGGCCTGTCATCCAAACTAGAACACTTAAAGTCGACCTTAAGAGAAATAAACAATGACATTAAGGAAGTTATGAACCTAAGAAATCTACAGTCTGATCAAATTCATCTAAAGTCACTCATGGAGGAAGAAATATCAAAAATATATTTGCAGATTAACCAAAACTTGTTGTCAAATCAATCCCTAATCTCTTGACCGTCGGATATTACTCAAAATAATCAAACTACCTCCCACGACGTACCTGAAATAACTCATGCTACATTTTCCGGCAACCCTAAAGAAACCAAGCGATTTGTTGAGCTCATACGAGAGAAATGATGTAGATGAAAGCGGTCATCTGTTCCGTGCAGAAGAATCAAAGATAAATTGGATTGCCGGCCAATTCCGTAGTGCTAGTGGGAATCTGGGAGACCCGTGTTGCTCTCACAATTGGTGGATGGCTATCCTCAGGGAAGATGCTCAATCCCAAGGCCTAAGTTCCGATTCTGCCTCGGCAGAAGATCCCTATATCCTGAACGCTCTTAGCTCGTCCCAAACCTTGATCTCTCACTTAGAGGAAGTTTTTGCCAGCAAAAACCCATCACTGGCGGTTTAAAATCATTCTACCCACAGACCCTAATTGTTTGAATTTTGATCATGTTACACTAGATGTCCTCCAGTTGTCCCCTGCAGATGTTATTGTTGGTTTGACCTGGCTAACCGCTAATCATATATTGATCGGAGGCTCCTCCGGAGGTTTGCTGCTTCCCCCTCAATCAGAAACCAAGAACATCAATGTTATCTGGTCACCTGCGGAGATTTAGGAATTCCAGGATGTCTTGACACAATTCAAGCCCCTTCTCATTCCTCCTCCTCCGCACCCTTTGGGATACAAGTGCCACATACACCTCAAAGAAAACAATACTCCCCCATTTGCAAACATGTACGCCATGAGTCAAAGTGAAACTGGGCAATGAAGACAACACGTCGACAAGAATCTTCCCAACGGCTTTATCACCGAGTCCCCTTGTCCTTGGCGGGCGCCCCCATATTTTTTTCTTAAATCCAAGGGGAAGGCTGATAGGCCCTGTGTTGATTAATGTTTGTTGAACGACATGACAATTCTGGACTTGGATCCTATCCCATTCATCTCTCATTGGCTGAATAATTTGTCAGGTGGCAAATATTTGTCTAAGGTGGACCTAAAATTAGCCTTGAACCTACTGCAAGTGGCCCTTGGTCACGAGTGGAAGATGGCCTTCTGCACACCGTGGGGGCTGTTTGAGTACAAAGTCATGCCCTTCGGGTTGGCTGAAGCCCCTGCCATCTTTCAGAGCTTTATCCAGCACTGTTTGAGGGAGCTTTTGGATATGTGCTATTTTGTTCATATTGATGAAATTCTGATTCTTTCTAAGACATGGGAACAACATGTCCTTGATTTGCGGAGGGTGTTGGGTAAGCTTAGAGAGTAATCTTTGTTGGCATCCTGTGTCAGCCTCCTGGATGCCAAGACCCTTGCTATCCTTGAGCTACCAGAGGTGATAGAATGCATAATAAATATATTATTTAATAAATGCAGCAAAAATCCATAAAATATTTGGATAAAGCTTATTGCAAGGTTAATTGGTTTGGTTATGGTTTATTGTTATAAATCAATATAGATAAATTGATTATTAAATATTTTTATAGAGGGTCCACAATTATATTGGGGATCTTTAACACCTCTCTTCAGGGAATTCAGTATGAAAACACATAGGCCTGGTTACTTTGGGCCCTTTATTTAAAGGATATTTTTCCCAAAGATAATATGTATATAAAATACACGGTGGAGTGGCAGGGCTTTGTAACCAAGCTGACACAACAGAGAAAGGATAATAAGACTCACTGGTATATTATTAAATCCTTAGCGTATCTGTTTGGGATGTGCACTGATGGGTTAAAGCTGTATACTGGGGTTATAAGGTTGTTCAGCAGTTTAAATTGAAAAAAGCGGGTTGAGGACGGACATTATTAATCAAACTAAAGCCAAAAATCACTTAATTATCTCTTATAAGTATTTGATTACCTTGGCATGGTGTCTGGGTATAAATATAACTGGGTCTCTGGGTATCAATGTCCTCTAAAGAGCTCTTCATTTATAGCTTTTGGAGTCCCAATATTGTCCTTCTGAGGGGTACAGGGGCTCAAAGGGACAGACACTGAGGCTAGCAGGTTAACAAGTGGTAGCCTGTCATGTATTCTTGGTGCTGTAACATGGGTAGCATCTAATTCCACAGGGTATGTGAATTATTCTACTTTATAATTGATGTTTGGACGTGTGAATAACACTAATCTGTCCTTTTTATTTATTATTTGATTAATTATCCTTAGTAAATGTTCCCAGTAAGTTAATAATTATTTCAATAGACATTCCTACGGATATTCTAATGTCAGGTGGGTTCTCATTATGTATTAAATATTTGGAGTAATGTCATGATATTGATTTTACTCCTTATTTTTGAAATTCAGTTGATTTACTAAAATAATTACTTAAAAATGTAAGTCATGGGTATTCATCTAATATTTTTACATCATAAGTTTTTTTAGTATGTCACAAAAATGTCGATGTCTAGAAATTCTCATAATAGTATTTTAAAGTATTTTAATATATTTTTAAAAGTAGTAATTATCTTATTTTTGACATTTTTGGTACTTTGAATTATATTTAATAAAAAATACGTATAAAGGTTATTTAAATATTTTTATATAATTTTATGTATTTTTAGACTATCTACTATCCACAGGAGCATTTATTACATATGCAGAATGTTCCCGTGTAGGTTGTAGCATGTTTATGCAGTACCTAGGTTTCTCAGGCCACCTGTCACTTTTTCAACCCTTAGTCCCGCAGCTGCATACTTGTCAGAGGCCTGGGGCTGTGTACACAACTTTGACATAGTGACAGAGCTGTAGCTCAGCGGCCCGTGGGTGCATTGGCTGCAGCGGCGGCCTGCGGGAATTTTGAAAGAACACATTTCCGTCTGTAACTCCTAAAATATACACAATACCTCAATTCTGACTGAATTTTAGGTGTGAAACCTATACGTGAAAATACATGTGAAATACTTGGTTGGCCAAAAAGTTCAATAGTGGTGCCGTGGTATTTTGGTCTTTCTTTTCCTTAATTATTTAAAAACATAAGGAGTTGGATTTCTAGGGTGGGGTCAGTGAGTGACCATACTTAATTTTGGGTGGAAAATCCATTTTTGAAATAATATTTGTGGTTTTCCTTCTCCTTCTTAGGTTAATTTTATTATTATTATTTTTATGCTATTTCTGTTACTTTTGCAGCTTGCTCTGCAATAGTAGCAAGCTGACATCCTGAGATAAGTGTCAGTTTGTCCAATCAAGTGTCAAGTTTTTAGGTTTTATTATCACCAGAGAAGGCCTGCAGTTTGATATTCTCTGTTCCACGGATTGAACAGCCGGCTGCATCCTCCTCTTTCAGTCAACTAAAGGGTGAATTTGTTAAAGCCCCCTTGTTACTACATTTTGATTTTCATAAGCCACAGGCGGTTCATGTGGACAGTTCTGGGTATGCCCTTGAAGGAGTGCTGAGCCATCCAGATTGTGATGGTTGTTTGCATCCAGTCTGTTACTATTTGCAGAAGTTGTCTGATAGGGAGTGTCTGCGGCCTATCTAAGATTTGGAGCTTTTGGAAATTGTCTTGGAATTTGAGCAGTGGCGTAGCTGGCTTGTTGGGACAGCCAATCCTTAAAAAAGTATTCTCCGACCACTCCAACCTTTGATACATACTTCAAAACTGCTAAGGTATTGCCTGCAAAACAGGCCAGGTGGGCTTGTTACAAGGGAAACTTCAATTTTTTTATCCATCATGTCCCGGGAAGAATCAATCCTGCCAACGCACCCAGTCAGAGGACCAACTACAAAGGTGGCCTCCCTCCATGAGGATCTAATTCACTAACACCTCATTTGGCTTCCAAGGAACTTAATCTTTCTCCCAAAGATAACGGAGGGGTGCACAACCTGCATTCCCAGTTCCCTAGGCAAGAGCTTTTCAAATATCTTGGTAGGTCTTACGGGGATTTGACTGACAACAATAAGGAGTTGCTCAAACTTAGGGAAGGAGTGTGTTGGCATCAAAGCCAAGTTTTTCTTCCTGTTGAATGGCGTACCAGAATATTTCAGTTTTTCCATGACTCCCCCACTGCAGGCCACCCAGGGATCTCTCAAACCTTGTCAACAGTCACCAGATCCTTCTCATGGACCGGTATCTACCGGGACGTCATCAATTATGTAACTTTTTTCAATTCATGTCAACAATTAAAGGCTTTTTGACAGGCATGGGAGGGTTTTCTCAACCAATTAGAGGTCCCTCAGCAGCCTTGGAATATCATTGGGGTTGACTTTATCACTATGTAAGTTGCCGGAGTCTGGTGGTTTTGATTCCATCATGGTGGTGGTTGATCTTCTCTCTAAGGGCATCCTTATTGCGGGAGGTAAAAGTTGGTAGGCAAACAATAAAAATAAGGTTTGAGAAGCAGGACTTGACTCCCCAAACTGCTGCATCAACACTGCAGGGAGGTATCCGTGTGTGATTCCCAGACACCCAGAGCAAACAATCAAGTGGTTTGGGGGGGGGGCGGTGGCAACTTGCGGGGGAAGCAGGCATGAAGATGTCTGGTGGGATTTGCGCGTATTGCAGATAGACGTTGTGGTGTCAATTTATAGAAACGGATTGGGAACTGCGTTGCGGCTGTGCGCTCAGCATTGGGGGCAAGCGGGCTCAGCACTAGGGTATGCGGAGTGCTCAGCAGCAGCCGCTGTTTGGCTCCGCACCTGGTAGACGGGTCGGGCTCAGCATTGAATGCGGTGTGGGCGGCGATCCGCCCCGGAAATTGGATTCGGAAGGTAGTGCGCTTGACTAGGTTTGCGGGCGCGCCGGTTTGGATACGTAGGGGCGGAGCAATCCGCGGGCTATGAAGGAACGGATGAGCGCGCGCGCAAGCGCGCGGATCATCCCGGATATTACTGAACACCCACGACGGGCGCGGACAAACGGATACGGACAGGCGCGGGGGCTGCAAGTAGGGCGCGGTGCGAGGACCGCGTCATGAGAAGGACGAACCGGATGGACAGAACGGCGTACGGACGACGGGGGAGTTTGGTACGGAGGAGGTGGGGAGAGGAGGCTAGGGTTTCTGTTTTGAGATTGTTTTCTGTTTTGTTGTCATACTGTTATTTGCGCGTGTACTTAGGTTAGGGTTGAGAGGGAGGACTTATCCTCACTCTCAACTCCGGGTTGGAGGAGATGAGGCATGGATGCGGAAGAGGAAGAATGACATCACATCATCAGGCTGAATCACTCATCTCACCAGGAGATTAAAGGTACTCATACCGGATACACATCCAGGTGGAAACTTCTTAGGATTGAAGGATTGGCAATTTCTCTCTCTCTCTCTACTTTTCTTTATCTATTATCTCCTTATCTCTATTTCTTATTTTTATTTAAGTGCAACTTTGGACATCCTCATCTCCTTTCAAACGCAGGGAACCATTAACTTCCAAACCTTGGGACAATTATAGGGGGATAACCTCTATTCTTTCCACATCTGGGGGTCTGGCCGGGAAGTAACCTTCCGTTTCTTGTCTTTCAAAGGTAACTGGGCGCAATGTCCTATTCATACCTCCCTACAGTCGCTCCTTCTTCTTCTTCTCCTTCTCCTTCCGTCTCCGGGTCTGCTACTCCAACCCCACTCTTGTCTTCCATCCCTCCTCCTCCCCCTCCCTCCGCTCGACCCAGGACAAGCTACGCCATTCCCCCATCGGTCTCCAGTGACCATGAACCCACTCGTCCGGTTCGCATCAGGCCGCGCGACTACCCTCACATCCGATTCAACACCGCGGATGTGGAGCGATTCATCTTGAGATACAAAGGTATTGCAGATGCAGAAGGTGCGTTGGACGCCAATCAGGCCCGGCTTGTTGTCCTGTTCATTATGGACAAAGAGAAGCTCCGGGATGTGGAGGAAATGGAAGGCTACAAGAATCAAGATTGGCCAAAACTGAAGGCGGAGATCCTAACGCGGTGGGGTAGGCGCGAACCTTGATTCCGGGAGAGCAATTTTGACCGCGTGGCCTCGGAGGCGAGCGCTCGCGGAGGGGTCAGAACGTGGGTGGAGCTGGAGGAGTAAACCTTGACATTTGATTGGATCTATTGGTACTTGTCAAAGAACAAGGTGGTGGCGGGACAGACGGGGGCCATGAAACGCGCTTTTCTGGGCGGTTTAGGCACTCAACTCCGGGAAAGGGTGCAGCGGCATCTTTACAATCACAACTTGGTAAAGCAGTCATTGGAGGGGAGCATTGCGCTCCTTCCGGAGTTGGCTGTCATTCGCCGGGCTGTGGAGAGTGAGCTCGACTTATAAGAGCATATCGAGGACACCGCTAAGTCCTTCCCAGCGGGACCAAAGAAATCCGCCTCCCAGGTTCTGGCTCCGGCGCAATTTCCGGCCCCATTTCCACCTACTACCACACGTGTTCTGTTTCCTCAACCCGCGCCAGCCCCTCCGGTAAGCGAATTGACGGAACTGATGAAGGACCTGAAGATCTGCATGAGTCATATGGGCAAGCAGCAGCCGCGAGGGCCTCCACCTCACATGGTGGAAGGGTTTTGGCCGCCCGGTACCTTTGTGCCGAGGGGGTGCTTGTACTGCGGGGCAAACGGTCATTGGCAATTGGCGTGCGAGGAGCTTACAAAGGATCTCAGCGCGGGATTGGTTTGAACGGCAGGGATGGGGTACATGTTTCCAACGGGTGAACAGATTCCAATGGAGCCAAGCCAGCCAACCGCAATGCAGCAGGTGCGCACACGGGGTCAGGAGGCGGGAACAACGGCACAAGCGTCACTGGGAATTGTCACCGGTCCCGGATTGTGGCAACCACCTCGGGTGGAAGCTGAGGTAAGGGTAGTTGCAACGGAAGAAAAGGTGGCGGTCTCCGATAAAATGGAGGTGGACGCAAAGGAGCTACCCCCGTCAGCCATTCCAAAACCAGCCGCGCGCGTGCCTGGAACCAAGGCTCCGGCAGCAAATCCTGTAGGGAAGAAGAAAGCGGTGGAAATCGTGCAAAGGGTGATGGGTAACAAGACCCCAGTTCCGCTGACCTTGTGGGAACTGGCAGCCGTGTCTCCGGTGGTGGTAGACAAGATGGTTCAGGCGTTGAAGGATTGCAGTCAGGGCCGGGTACCTCAGACGGTGCAGCAGGTTCATGTGGTGCGGAAGGAGGAGGGGCGCGGGGAGTGCAAGTCAAAATTGGTTTTGACTCCGCTCGCTTACGTTCCAATGGTCATAGCGGGAAGGAAGGTGTGGGCTATGGTGGACAGCGGTTCAATGGTGAACCTGCTGCCATTGCGGATGGTGGATGATTTGGGGTTGGTTTGGCGGAAATGCGCGATGGGTCTCCACGCGCTTAACGGAGGGGAGTGTTGTTTGGATGGGGTAGTTGAGGAGGAGGAGGTTGAGGTTGAAAGGGTCCATAGGCCCCTTTCTTTTCTTTCAGTTGATTGTGGGGATGTGATTTTGGGAAGGCCGTTCATGTTTGGGTTTTGAGCACAAATGGTTTTTGATCCGGAGGCGGGAACGGAGGCGTTGACGGTGGAGGATTTGTCTGGCGGAAGGTTTGAGACAACTATCTGCAATCACGGGCAAGGGAAGCGGAGGAGAGTGTTGGAGTATGAGGAGGAACCGGACGCGGATTTGGTCTGCGACGGGCGACCTTTGGGGGATTTTTTCTAGTTGACCGAGGAGACCGTGCGGAACAAGCTCTGGTTTCGCGCAGGCGGTCGACTAATGAGGAGCAGCGAGGGGGAGGAAGGAAAGTGCAGGGCGCGCACGTCGCAGAAGTAAGTCCCTTTTCTCAGTATGCATTGCCCAAGGGGACTACGCTTTGAAAACCCTATCATTGTGCCACACTCATGAGCAAAGGCGGAAGCCGCGGTTCCATTCTGTGCAGGACTTACAGCAAAGGATGCGTGTGGATGATGCGGTGCAACGCGGGCAAGTACAAGCTGGTGTCACGGAAGGTCCGACCAAGGAATGAGCTGATGCCCCAGGAACTGAACGGACCGCTTCAACCAATTGCTTGGTCACAGGACCCTTGGGTCACGCCGATTAAGGCTTTGGGGTGGGTTACTAGTTTGGCGCGGATCACGGAGGAGCGGATTGCAGCTTTCAATTTTGGCCCAACGGGATGGTTCAGTACGGAGGAGCGTGAGTTTCTGATTTTGGTTCTGGTTCTTTGGGAAAGAGCGCTCACGTTTGGACCGGAAGAGCGGGGGCTCCTGAAAAACAATATTGGCGACCCCTATGTCATCCCCACTGTAGATCACGAGCCATGGCAGATCAAGCCAATTCCGATACCGCAGGCGGTCCGGGAGCAGTTTCTGGAGTTGGTACAGGAGCGGGTGAAGACTGGCCTTTACGAACAGTCAACTTCTAGTTACTCCAGCCCAATCTTTGCGGTGGTTAAGCAGGACGGAAAGTTGTTGAGGATTGTTCATGATTTACAGCGGCTCAACTCTTTTACAATCCGGGACGCAGGACGGCCCCCTTGCATTGACAAGTTCCTTGAGTCAATGGCAGGGCGCGCTTGTTGCGGTTTAGTGGATGTGATGGGGGGGGGTACAACCAGCGCAAGTTGGATCCTTGCTTGCGGCCTCTAACAGCATTTGAGACTGGGTTGGGAAGAATGCAGCTGACTTGGCTCCCGCAAGGCCTGACCAATTCCGTGGCGGTGTACCAGGCGCAAATGGCTTGGATCCTGAAGAATGATCTTCCGGAGGGAGTCCAAATCTTCATCAACAAAGCAGGCATCAAAGGTCCGAAATCCAATTACGGGGGAGCGGAGCTGGTTGAAGTTCCCGGTGTCCAACGTTTTGTGTGGGAATATGCGCAGACATTGGAACGCATCCTGTTTTGCATCAAGGAGGCAGGACTGATGGTTTCAGGGAAGAAGTTGGCGGTTTGTGTCCCGGCGCTCGAAGTCCTTGGCCATGTTGTTGCTTCCGATGGCCGGCGCATTTCAGAGAAAAAGCGGAACAAGGTCCTCAAATGGCCAACCCCGCGGACGGTGTTGCATATCCTTCAGTTCTTGGGATTATGTAGCTATATCCATATGTTCATCAAGAGGTTTGCGGAGGTGGAAAGCCCGCTCCAATCACTAATGCGGAAAGGCGCGGAGCTGAAGTGGGGGGAAGAATGCAATCACGCGTTCCGGAAGCTCAAGGAGATTGTGGGACGTGACATTGTGCTCTGCGATCTTGACTACAACGCGGGAGGGATTAGGCTAGCGGTTGTTTCCAGCAAATTTGGTGCGGGGGGGGGGGTTTTCACTCAAGAGGACGACGGCAAGGATAGGCCAGTACTTTACGAGTCGGTCACCTTCACTCCGACGGAAAGCCGGTAATCCCAGCCAAAGTTGGAGTTGTGCGGGGTCACCAAGATTGTGCAGCGGCTCCAGTATCTTTTGTGGGGGGTCCATTTTGAGCTTTTGGTGGACGCGGAGGCGCTGGCGCGGATGATCAATTCCCTGGCGTTGCCCAACGCTCCCATGACCAGGTGGGTGGCGTTTCTTCAACTTTTCTCCTTTGCTGTTGTTCATGTTCTGGGGAAAGCGTTCACCATGCCCAACGCGTTGTCGCAGTATCTGAGGGACAACCCATTTGAGGACGCAGAACTGCTTGATGTGGAGACCCCGGTTGTCAAGGTAGGGGTTGCGGAGGCAGGCGTTCAGCTGCCGCTCCGGCAGACCGGGCGGTACGCAATCCTTCGCAAATACTTGCGGGACCTTTGTTTTCCCAATGGAGCTACGGAGAAGGACATGCAATGGGCAAAGCAGTGGGCGGGGAATTTCTACGTGCAGGAGGGGCAGCTTTGGCGGCGGAAGACCCCGGTTCCTCTTGTGGTTACCACTTCAAGGGCAGATCAGGAAGCTATCCTCCGGAGTCTTCACGACAATCTCGGTCATTGAGGGGAGGTTGAGACGCGGAGGCGGGTCAAAGAGCGGTTCTGGTGGCCAGGTGTAGTGCGTGCGGTGCGGGAATGGCTGGCGTCCTGCAAAGCCTGTCAACGGCGGAGCACGAGACTGCCCAAGGAAGTTGGAAACCCCACAGGGGAAGACGCCCTCTTTTGTCGAGTCTTGCTTGATGTTGTCCACATCAAGGCCGGTAAGTTTGCCTATCTGCTCGTTGCGCGGGACGACCTGTCTGGTTGGGCGTAAGCGCGGCCGTTGGTCAAGCTCTTGGCAGACAAAGTTGCTCTATTTCTGGAGGAAGACTGGTTCGCGCGGTACGGGTCGCTTTTTCTGGTCACAGTGGATGGAGGGGCTGAGTTTTGCGGCCGTTTGGTCAAGTTGGTGAAGAGTTGCGGAGCCAAGTTTGGCCAAGTAACGGAGTACTATCCTGAGGGGGCCGGCATGATCAAACACGGGCATCAGCCAATCAAGGACAAACTGGTCAAGATGTGCGGGGAGGACGCTAAGCACTGGCAGGAGACACTTCCAATGGTGCTGTTTGCGATTGGATTTTGGTGAAGCGGTTGACAGGCTACTCGCCGTACGAGTTACTTTTTGGGCAGTGCCCTGTGCTTCCGGTGGAAATTGAGTTGGAGACATTCCTGGGGGTTGAGTGGTGGAAGGTGAAGACTTCCGCCAAATTGCTTGAGGCTCGCGCCGAACAGCTCCTTCAATGGGACGGAATGCTTGCAAAGGCCGCGGACCGGCTAAAGAAGACTCGGACGGTGTTGGTGCGCTATTGGGACAAGCGCTGCTTGCATCGTCTCCGGGATCCCTTGCGGAAGGGGGATTTGGTGCTCCTGTACAACCAAAGTCTGGAGTCTCAGTGGGGGAATTTGTTTGCTAACCAGTGGAACGGCCCGTTCCCCGTGTCATCCAAGTTCAAGGGCTGCAGCTATCGGTTGGAGGAATTAGACGGTACTCCGCTGAAACAGAAGGCGGCGGCTTTGCATGTCAAGCGCTTCTTTGCGCAAGGATCTACCTCGTTCGACAAAACGGCTGAAGGGGGTGAAGGATCTGATGAGAGGAGTGTGGAGCGGGGCAATGGTGTAGGAATGTGATCCGGGGATTCTTTGTTGGGCGGAGAAGCGGAGAACATGCCGTTGTGACGGAGTAGGAGGTTGCGACCAGCTGGGGACAGTGGCCAAGTTGGGGGGGGGAGGTAGAGGGGGTAGGGGATAAGTTTTTATTTGGTGAGGGGGTGCTCTAGCTGGTTCACAGCCAGAACGACTAGACACCCCAGAATGTTTGTTTCTCTATGTTTCTTTCCTATCTGGATTGTGGGGTCTTTGCTGGCTTGGGGTTTTTGAAGGAAACACGGGTGCGGCATGAAGCCGTGTCCGTAAACGCAAGGACAAGCCCCGCCAAACCGGGACGCGTGGGCAATCCCGCGGATGGGGGAAGCTGGACAAAGAGTGATTTGCGGGCGGTCTACGGGCGTTGCACAAAAAAAAGGGGTTCTTTTCTATTTTTCTTCTCTGTTGGTTTCTTTTTCTCTTTTTCTTTCTGTCAGGATATCTCAAGGATGGGTGGTTGGTATGGGACTAAGCTTGATTTGGTGAGGGGGTGCTCTAGCCGGTTCACAGCCGGGACAACTAGACACCCCAGAATGTCTGTTCTCCTACTCTCTCTCTCTCTTCCCTTATGGTGGCGCGCGCTGGTGTTTTGGTTGTTGTGTTTGTTACAGGAAGGGTACGGGGAACTGTGTGGCAGTTCGTCTGGGGCGGTCCAGGTGCCTCTTTTGGAAAGGCTAGTCACTTACCGTCGCTCACAAAGCAAGCGCGCAGGCGCGGAATCAATCTCAGACTCACTCTCTCAAAGCGCGGTTGCGCACTTTTTTCTCAGAAGGTTAGGACCTCGCGCAGAGACATGTATTTTCTTAATGGAAAAGGGAAGCGCGGTACAAGCAACAAGAAGAGAAGAAAAGAGGAAAGGGAGAAGGGGAAAAGGGGGGGGCGATGTGCCTACGCTGTCTTCATCATTTCCTCCATTTCCGCCATCAAGGACGCCAGTAAAGCCCGGAAAGACGCCAGGAGTTCGCGCCGGGATTCCGAGGATTGTGCGCCGGGGATTGCGAGAAAATTCCGAAGCATCGTGGTCAACCGTTCCGCAAAAGCCTTGAAGCCAGCTGCCGGGAGCGCCATTACGATTGGAATCTTTGGGATCTTGGGAGGGCTGGGGGGAGGAGCGGCCAGTGAAGATGGGGCCTCCGGGGAACCAACAGGGGGGCTTGGTCCAGCTGGAGGTGATGACGGGACAACAATTGGTGACGGAGGCGGAGGGGCGTCGGGGGTTGCAGGCCTCTCATCCGAGTCCGCTGGTGGCGCGGGCGGTGTCGGCGGTCATGGGGGAGGAGGAGGGGGTGCTGGCGCGGCCACGGGTCTTTCAAAGAGTCTTGGGTCCGGTACCGTTTGGTTCACGCCAACAGCAGCGGCCCAAGCGCGGGTTGCCGCGCGCCATTCCTCCAAAATTTCGTATTTGCCCCGTTGCGGAGGTCCAGCCTGGCGGAGGGGTGATGCCGAGTTGCTGCTCACGTGCAAAGTGGTAGGTGACGGAGCTTGGGGGCGGCTGGATGAAGGTGAACCAGGTGGTGTCCACAAGCCTTCCAAGATTGACTTGTTGTCCAAAACCACAAACGGGTCCGGAAGAGCCCTCTTGCGCGGCCTGGGGCCAAAGCAAGATTGGGGGGGAGCTTGAGGGATGCTGTCGCTAAGCAAGCAGCAAAAATGACCGCAAGGGCAAGCTACACAGGCGCGTCGAACGGGGATGATCAAACACGCGTGCCCGTTCCGAGCGCAGAACTTGCATGGGAGCATGATGGCAATGGAGAGGAGGGGAGACGGGAAGGTGGTAGTGGGAAGTGGTGGGGGTGGAGCGGAAGTAGCGGAGGTGGTGGTATGGGGAAGGGATGGGAAACTTCTGGGGACAGAACTCAAGTTGGGGGGGGATGTGGTGTCAATTTATAGACACAGATTGGGAACTGCGTTGCGGCTGCGCGCTCAGCACTGGGGTATGGGGAGTGCTCAGCAGCAGCCGCTGTTTGGCTCCGCACCTGGTGGAAGGGTAGGACTCAGCATTGAATGCGGCGTGGGCGGCGATCCGCCCCGGAGATTGGATTCGGAAGGTAGTGCGCTCAACTAGGTTTGCGGGCGCGCCGGTTTGGATACGTAGGGGCGGAGCAATCCGCGGGCTATGAAGGAAAGGATGAGCGCGCGCGCAGATCATCCCGGATATTACCAAACACCCACAACGGGGGAGGACGAACGGATACGGACAGGCCCGGGGGGCTCCAAGTAGGGCGCGGTGCGAGGACCGCGTCATGAGAAGGACAAACCAGATGGACGGAACAGCATACGGACAACGGGGGAGTTTGGTACAGAGGAGGTGGGGAGAGGAGGCTAGGGTTTCTGTTTTGAGATTGTTTTCTGTTTTGTTGTCATACTGTTATTTGCGCGTGTACTTAGGTTAGGGTTGAGAGGGAGGACTTATCCTTTCTCTCAACTCTGGGTTGGAGGAGATGAGGCATGGATGCGGAAGAGGAAGAATGACATCACATCATCAGGCTGAATCACTCATCTCACCAGGAGATTAAAGGAACTCATACCGGATACACATCCAGGTGGAAAGTTCTTAGGATTGAAGGATTGGCAATTTCTCTCTCTCTCTCTACTTTTCTTTATCTCTTATCTCCTTATCTCTATTTCTTATTTTTATTTAAGTGAAACTTTGGACATCCTCATCTCCTTTCAAACGCAGGGAACCGTTAACTTCCAAACCTTGGGACAATTATAGGGGGATAACCTCTATTCTTTCCACAACGTTACTGGATATCAAGGATATCACTGGAGATAGAGGGTTCTCAGACGTGGCAACCCTCTAGCTCCCATGATATCCTTGATATCCAAAAACATCCATCTGCATTACGTGCAAATCCCACCAGAAATCTTCATGCCTGCCTTCCCTGCAAGTTGCCACCACCCCTCCCCCCCATCTGGAATATGGGTGAATCCCACCGCACATCTTCATGCCCCCCTCCCCTGCAATTTGCCACTGCCCCTCCCCCCCAAAATGCTCAATTGTTTGGTCCGGGTGGCTGGGAATCACACACAGATACCTACCTATGGTGTTGATGGAGAAGTTTAGGGAGTCAAATCCTGTTGTGCAAACCTTATTTTTATGGTTGGCCTCCCAACGTTTACCTCCTACCGCAAGGATGCCCTGATATGGCCCACCTTTTGCAATTTAAGGAGGCACAGTCTGCTTTGCAGCTGGATAATTTGATTTGTTCTCAGGTATTTTGTTTGCATGGTCTGCCCAAAAAAATCATTTTTCACAGGGGTTCTGTCTTTGTGAGAGAGTTTTGGGGCGCCTTGATGACCTCCTTGGGGATTTAGACAGGGTTCTCTACTTCTTATCATCCTCAATCAGATGGTCAGACAGAGAATACCAATCAGGTACTGGAGGATTACCTCCACCATTTTTGTTCCTACTACCAGGATAATTGGGATTCATGGTTGGACATGGTGGAGTTTTCTTTGAATAATTCCAACTCATCTTCTTTGGGGGTTTCCCCTTTGTCTTTTTCTTACAGATACCACCTGCAGTCAGGAATACTTACAGGGAAGAATGATATTGGGGATCTGGAAAACATTCTCACTAATATGAAACCAACTCAGAAGAAGGCCCTTGAATGCCTTGCCCAGGCTTGGGCCAAGCAGGCTTTTTATTACAATAAGAGCCAACATGAGGGGGAAGGTCATGAGAAGGGAAATCTAGTGCTACTTCAAGAAAAATTAATCCAGTCATGCCGCATGAATTTCAAGCTTGAATATTGTTTTATTGGGTCCTTCACAGTCTTAGGAATGGTGGGAGAGAATGCATTTTGGGTAGGCATTTGACAGGAGTACCAAAAACTCCATCTGGTTTTCCACATTTCACTGGTGGTAAAATATTTCCATCCCAGAAACCTTGGAAGGTTTTTTATGACCAAGGGGGTAAAGAATCTTTATTAAAACAAACATTTGGTTGTGGAATGATTGAAGCTAAATTCGGTTTTGGACGCAAGGCTCTTGGGAGGGAAATGGGAATACCTATGGCAATGGTTGCATTCCACTTGTGGTGAGAGGACACTTGGGTCTGGGAATATCATATACCTGGCGTGCCTCACAGTTATTGAGAAAAAGATGAAGGATATTCCAATGAATAGAACCAGCAGACTATATGAAAAGAATCAGGACAGGCACAACCAAGATAGAAATAAGAAAAGGAAGAAGGAAGAAAGGAAGACCAACATTTTATGTAAGGAGACTTGTAGAGAAGAATGACAAGGCAGATAGGACATAGGGATAGTTGGAGACAGGAGCAGAAGCAAGGGACTGAAAAAAGGAGGTTTGGAGATCAGATTCAAGCTATTCAGGTTGGCCCAAAGGACTAGAGGTCTTAACAGGCAATTGGTAGGACAGTTGGATGATTTGCTGCTTGAGAGTCATTGGAAGTTGGACGGATGTTGAAGGTGTTCAAGAAGATGGCATAAGGTTTAAGAAGTGGTTTTAGATGATGAAAATAATAATCAAAATGAGAAATAGATGAAAGAGAAAGAATGAGGAGAAGAGTCAAGAGATAAAAAAAGGATTGTCCTCCTAGAATCCCCATCAGGATCCAGAAGAGGACACAAGGAAATCTGGAGTATCTGCACCGCAGTCCTGCGGTCAGGCCAAGCAATCTTAACACCCTGCGTGACTGGTGAGCTTGTTTTCCAAAGGGTGAGGGTTGATAGAGAGAGTAAACACCCTACTGCACAGGAGTTCTAAGGAGGTAACACTTGAGGCCTTGGTTAAAGAGTTGGAAACCATAGCATTGTTCTGAATCAGAGAGAGATTGAATAGGGATTCATTATAAACCTCAATTAGTCCCTCAGTCTTGATTTCAATATGCCTGGATTTTGAATGGGATCCAAATCACTTTATTTTGTCATCCAGACCTTTGTTGTTGATATACAGCGTGGTTTTGACGTCAGTAAGTTCATGTACCTTGTTGATGAGGTTCTTGATCCACTTGAGTTCCAGGTAACTGTTGAGAAGTGCATCCAGCTCTGATTCCATGGAAGAGTAGGTAATGTTCTTTTTCTTGAGGAATTCCACACAATGGGGCAGCCGTAGTGAAAGATAATTTATCCAGTTTGAGATTTACAAAACGCTGGATTGTTGCCCCAAGTAGCATTCCTGAAACTAGAGACAACTTCATGCTCCAGGTTGTATTTGATAACAAGTTTTAATGCTCTTGCAGTTTTGAGGTATTTCCACACCTTGCAGACTTCCCTCCAGTGGGTCATGCCTGGTTTGGTGTTGAACCTGGCCAAGCTGGACATGGCAGAGGCAATGTTGGGTTGGGTAAATTGGGAGATGTGGTTGAGAAGACCAACAGCAGATTGGTAGTTGATGTTCATTTGTGAGAATTCAGCGTGGTCGGAATCCATAGCTGGTTTGAGTTGTAGATTTTGAGTCAATGGAGACTTCACGTTGTGGTGGTTCTTTATAGACACAGAGGCAAGTAGGCTCACCACTGGACATTTCACTTGGAGCAGCTCAGCTGTGGTTGGAAGTCCATAGAACAATAGGCTTAGAAGAGTGCATTGACAGGCTTTCTATTCCGGAGTACATTAGCTGAGGGCTTGGCATTGGTGCGGCGCGCACTTTTTGCGGGCACAATTACAAGAATGGGCCGGAGTTTTGTCTTTTGCAGACATTGAGGGTGGTCAAACATAACTTTCCCTCCGCGGAAGTGGGTTTACTAATGCGGAAGCAATTGATCAAAGCTAAGTAGCACCAATTAGGCGGATTATGGGATATGCACTGAGATTGCAGAGCACTGTGTGGAAATGAACGCTAAATTTGAGGAGGGGGCATGCGGATTGTCAGGGATTTGTAGTTATGCCGGATGCAGGATTGGGAGTGATCTGCAAGGGAAGTTCAACCAGGATCTGTTGTTAGTTATGCATCAACACCCCTCAAATGTTAGGAGGAATTGGAAACAGGATCATTGAATCTACTGCAAATCATTGGATTGGGTAAGGATTGGACTATTGGTGAGGAGGATCAGTGCAAAAGCACGTAGGCAGTGGGAAAAGGGGTCTTTCATTAGAATTTCACTTTCCTTTTTTGGAGTAGCTAAGGAGGGTCAGTGCGGAATGCATTGAGACAAGAGGGGTCTTTTGTTTGCGGCTTGCATTCTTTTTTTGTATATATAAGGAAGCTTTTCTTTTGTTGGAGGAGGGACATTCATGGGATATTTTAACAAGAGGCATTAGTGATAATTATCAAACATTATTAACAAATATTGGAGTATTGGAGTATATCTTTACGGCAAATTATAGTTAGATTATTCTCTTCTGTTACTTTGGAGTGTAATAACCAGCAAGATTTCTCAGAGGTCATATTTAGGGAAATAGTTCAAGTGCCCAGCTTGTCGGGGAGTCCCTCTAGTTTATTTACTATTATTTCATTGCCAGTTAGCTTTAGTGGTTTCCAGCTTGGGTGCGGAAGCAGAGTTTTGTCAGGAATGGCAGAGGTACAGGAGTGTAACTCAAGGGCTAGTGGGCTTTCCGGAACTTGGAGTGGGATTGTTATGGACAATTTTATACTGTTGCAAGGAATTCACCAAACACACAATTTCTTTCCAAAATATCCTTGCAGGAGGATAGTCCAAGTTCTTCAAGCCCAATATTGTTGTGGGGAATTCACCAAACACACAATCTCTTTCCACAATGTCCTTGCAAGAGGATAGTCCAAGTTCTTCAATCCCACATTCTATGTGATTTGGCTATCTTAGAAGAATCTTGTCACCTTTGACTTCCATCAGAATTCCAAGGATTGTGTTTGGAAAGTGGCACAATGAGTTTTTGAAGGAATTTAAGAAGCAGGTTTTGAAACTGTTGGTATTTCCCACATGGATCAGGTCATCAACATGGAAGTAGATGATTTCTTTGGACAGACAATTGAGGTACAAGCACGGATTTCTGGTCAATTCATGATAGCATTGCAATTTTATCCAGTGGGTTAAAGTCTTTTACCAATTTTAGGGGATTGTTTGAGTCCATATAATGAGTTTTTGAGTTTGAGGAAAGGAGATTTTCAATTTGATCCTTCCGGAGTTCTTATGATGACAGTTTTGTGCAGCAGGGTGTGGAGGAAGGCTAACTTCACATCAAATTGAGTAAAACTCATTTTGTTTTTTAAACCATACACTAGGGCCATTTGGAGAGAACCCAGTTTCCCAGTGGGGGCCCAAGTTTCATTATAGTCAACACCAAGAACCCGGTTGAAGCCTTGGACGCATAGTCAAGCCTTGTATTTTGCCAGTTTGCCATGGCAATTCTCCTTAAATTTAAAGACCCAGGTGGTATTTAGAATGTTGTCCAGTGAACCATAGTATTCTTCCCATACTCCATGGGATTCAATTGATTCCAGTTCTTTCTCAGATGCTTTTTGACACTTAGGCCACTTGGAACATTTGCATGCAGCTTGGTAGGATGGTGGTTCACAGTACTGATGGAAACCATACCGTTTGGGCTTTCTAGTTTCCCATTTTGGCCTTTGATCTGGTTCAGGAACAGATGGTGGTGGAGAATAAGAACAGGGAGTTTCAGAGGAAGAGGAAGGGGGAGATTTGGGTTCTTCTTGAGTAGAGTCTGAGTTGTAATTATGTCTTTTTATCTCCCTCACCATGTATTGTTTTTCTTGCATGGAGAAGTCAGACTTGGTCAATTCAAGGTGGGGTTGAGAGAAGATGTCAAGACAGGATGACTTGAGAAGAGGGATGTTGTTGGAGTGGGACTTGAGAAACTGGATGTTTTTTGTTTCAATAATGGAGCCAGATGAGCTGAGTATCAGGTAGCAGTGAAAAGGAGGATTAAACCCAAATAGAATTCCTTCCAATCCCTTCTCATCAAATTTTTGTCCTTTTTGAATTCAACTTGACAAATAGACAACAGCAGGCCCTATGGGTTTCAAATAGTTAGCAGGGAGCTTTTTGTTAAACATGAGCTCCAAAGGGGACAGGTGGTTACCTTCCCTGGGAATTTGGTAAAGCATAAAACAGCAAATCCTTGTTAAAACATGCCATTAGTTTTTGGCTAGTCTGGAGGAAGAAAAGGTGGCTCTGATTCTATTATGGTCCTGTTGGCTCTCTCTGCTTGGCCATTATGTTGAGAATGGTAGGGTTCTGAAGTCATGAGTTTGATGTGGTTGGACCTTGCAAAATCTCTTAGAGTGGAGTTAGTGAATTTGGTCCCTTTGTCTGAGAAGATCTTTGTCAGGTAGTATTTCAATCTCTTGTATTCAGTTTCAAGAATGTTGATGATAGTGTTGGGGGTTCCATCTTTGGAAGTGAAACAAAATGGTGCCAATTAGCCAGAGAATTTATCCACAAGAGTTAAAATGTAGTGATGGCCCTCCTTTGATTGAGGGGTGATTGGTCCAATCAGGTCAATGTTGATTTTTTCTAACGGTTTTCTTGAAGGGGTAGAAACTGCAGAAAAGGGAGATCTTGTAATCTTGCTTTTTGCACAACTTTTGCATTGAAAGTTATTAAGTTCTTCTTTTGAGAAAAGGTTATTTATGATAGTTTTGAGGGTAGAGAGGGAAGAATGGACGTACATTTCATGTATGTCTGATAGTGAAGGAGTTTTGTCTTGCCTCATCATACTGACAGATTGACTCTTGCCAGTGGTTCAAGGTTTTTTGATGAAAAATAGATTGTTGTGGATTAGACCATTCAATACTGTCTGGCTGCCTCTTGAGACTGAAAATTGATCCTTCTTCTGAGAGAGGTTGCATGTCAGCCTCCTGAATGCCAAGACCCTTGCTATCCTTTAGCTACCAGCGGTGATAGAATAAATAATAAATATGTTATTTAATAAATGCAGCAAAAATCCGTAGAATATTTGGATTAAGCTTATTGCAAGGTTAAGTGGTTTGGTTATGGTTTATTGTTTTAAATCAATATGAACAAATTGATTATTAAATATTTTTATAGAGGGGCCACAATTATATTGGGGATCTTTAACACCTCTCTTCAGGGATTTCAGTATGAAAACATGTAGTCCTGGTTACTTTGGGCCCTTAAGTTTAAAGGATATTTTTCCCAAAGATAATATGTAGATAAAATACACGGTGGAGTGGCAGGGCTTTTTAACCAAGCTGCCACAACAGAGAAAGGATAATAAGACTCACTGGTATATTATTAAATCCTTAGAGTATCTGTTTGGGATGTTCACTGATGGGTTAAAGCTGTATACTGGGGTTATAAGGTTGTTCAGCAGTTTAAATTGATAAAAGAGGGTTGAGGACGGACATTATTAATCAAACTAAAGCCATAAATCACTTACTTATCTCTGATAAGTACTTGATTACCTTGGCGCGGTGTCTGGATATAAATATAACTGGGTCTCTCCCCATCAATATACTCAAAAGAGCTCTTTATTTATAGCTTTTGGAGTCCCAATATTGTCCTTCTGAGGGGTACAGTGGCTCAGAGGGATGGACAATAAGGCTAGAAGGGTAACCAGGGGTAGCCTGTAACTTGTTCTTGGTGCTATAGCACGGGTAGCATCTAATTCCTCAGGTTATGGGAATTATTCTACTTTATAATAGATATTAGGACGTGTGAATAACACTAATCTGTCCCATTTATGTATTATTTAATGAATTATCATCAGTAAATGTTCCCAGTAATTTAATAATTATATAAATAGACATTTCTACGGACATCCTGATGTCAGGTGAGTTCTCATTATGCATTAAATAACTGGAGTAAATTCATGATATTGATTTTACTCCTTATTTTTGAGTTCCAGTTGATTTACCAAAATAATTACTTAAAAATATAAGTCATGGGAATTCATGTAATATTGTTACATTATTAGTTTTCTTAGTATGCCACAAAGATATTGATGTCTAGTAATTCTCATAAAAGTATATTAAAGTATTTTAATATATTTTTAGAAGTTTTCATTGTCTTATTTTCGACATTCTTGGTACTTTGAATTATATTTAATAAAAAATATCTATAAGGGTTATTTGAGTATTTTTATATACCATTATGTACTTTTAGACTATCTACTATCCATGGGAACATTTATTACATATTTAGAATGTTCCCGTGTGTGTTGTAGCATGTTTACGCAGTACCTAAGCCTCTCAGGCTGCCTGTCACTTTGTCAACCCTTAGTCCCGCAGCTGCATACTTGTCAGAGGCCCGGGGCTGCGTACACAACCTTGACAGAGTGACAGAGCTGTATCTCAGCTGCGCGTGGGTGCATTGGCTGCCGCAGCTGCGTGCGGGAATTGTGAAAGAACAAATTTCTGTCTGTAACTCCTAAAATATACACAACACTTCAATTCTGACCAAATTTTAGGTTTGAAACCTATACGTGACAATATGTGTGGAATCTTTAATTGACCAAAAGCTCAATAGTGGACCATAGTATTTTGGTCTTTCTTTCCTTAATTATTTAAAAATATAAGGAGTTGGATTTCAAGGGTGGGGTCAGTGAGTGACCCTACCTAATTTGGGTGGAGAATTCATTTCTGTAATAATATTTATGGTTTTACTACTCCTTCTTAGGTTAATTGTATTATTATTATTTTTATGTTATTTTTGTTACTTTTGCAGCTTGTTTATAATAGTAGCAAGCTGACATTGCATCCCTTTTTTGCCAGGAGACCAGGAATTATGAGGTTGACAACAATGTTGGGTACATATGCACAATCTTCAAGAGTGACAAAGGAGTCTTTCCATTCAAGTCTCACTGTCAGCTTGCTACTATTGCAGAGCCAGCTGCAAAAGTAACAGAAATAAAATAAAAATAATAATAATAAAATTAACCTAAGAAGGAGTAGGAAAACCATAAAAATTGCTGCAAAAATGAATGTTCCACCCGAAATTAGGTAGGGCCACTCACTGACCCCACCCTTGAAATCCAACTTCTTATATTTTTAAATAATTAAGGAAAGAAAGAACAAAATACTATGGCACCACTATTGAACTTTTGAGCCAATTAAATATTTCACATGTATTGTCACGTGTAGGTTTCACACCTAAAATTCAGTCAGAATTGAAGTGTTGTGTATATTTTAGGAGTTACAGACAGAAATGTGTTCTTTCACAATTCCGGCACGCAGCCGTAGCAGCCAATACACCCGCGCGTTGCTTAGATACAGCACTTTCACTCTTTCAAAGCTTTGTATGCAGCCCCAGGCCTCTGAAAAGTACACAGCTGCGGGACTACGGGTTGAAAAAGTGACAGGCGGCCTGGGAAACCTAGGTACCGCCTAAACATGCTACAAGCTACACGGTAACATTCTAAATATGTAATAAATGTTGCCATTGATAGTAAATAGTCTAAAAATAAATAAACTTGTATAAAAATACCTATATAACCTTTATACGTATTTTTTATTGAATATAATTCAAAGTACAAAAATGTCGAAAATAAAATAATGACTACTTCTAAAAATATATTGAAATACTTTAATATAATATTATGAAAATTTATAGACATCAATATTTTTGTGACATACTAAAAAAATAATGATTTAAAAATATTGCATGAATACCCATGACTTATATTTTTAAGTAATTATTTTAGTAAATCAACTGAAATTAGAAAATAAGGAGTAAAATCAATATCATGACTTTACTCCAATTATTTGATACATAATGAGAACTCACCTGATATCAGAATATCCATAGGAATGTCTATTTAAATAATTTTTAACTTACTGGGAAAAGTTACTAAGGATAATGAATTAAATAATAAATAAAAAGGACAGATAAGTGTTATTCACACGTCCAAACATCAATTATAAAGTAGAATAATTCCCATACCCTGTGGAATTAGATACTACCTGTGCTAAAGAACCAAGAACACGTGAAAGGCTACAACTTGTTACCCTGATAGCCTCAGGGTTCTGTCCCTTTGAGCCCCTGTACCCCTCAGAAGGACAATATTGGGACTCAAAAAGCTATAAACAAAGAGCTCTTTTGAGGATATTGCTACCAAGAGACCCAGTTATATTTATATCCAGACACCGTGACAAGTTGATCAAATACTTATAAGAGATAAGTAGGTGATTTATGGATTTAGTCTGATTAATAATATCTTCCCCCAACCCTTTTTATCAATTTAAACTGCTGAACAACCTTATAACCCCAGTAAAAAGGTTTAACCCATCAGTGCACATCCCAAACGAGTACTCAAAGGATTTAATAATAAACCAGTGAGTCTTATTATCCTTTCTCTGTTGTGGCAGCTTTGTTAAAACGCCTTGCCACTCCACCGTGAATTTTATATACATATTATCTTTGGGAAATATATCCTTTAAGAAAAAAAATTAAAGGTTCCAAAGTAACCAGGCCTACATGTTTTAATACTGAATTCCCTGAAGAGAGGTGTTAAAGATCCCCAATATAATTGTGGCCCCTCTATAAAAATATTTAATAATCAATTTATTAATATTTATTTATAACAATAAACCATAACCAAACCAATTAAACTTGCAATAAGCTTTATCCAAATATTTTACGGATTTTTGCTGCATTTATTGAATAATATATTTATTATTTATTCTATCACCTCTGGTAGCTAAAGGATAGCAAGGATTTTGGCATCCAGGAGGCTGAAACTCACTGTCCCTGTTTGTTGGATTTTGAGAGTTGCATCTAGCTTCCAGTTTCTGATTTCTTCAGGATCATTTTGTAGCTTGATGGAGACAAAGAATTTGAGATCATTAAATATGTGGAAATTAGCCCCCAAGTCTAGAAGAAGATTTTGATGGTTGCTTGTGTGGATCCAGAGAGTGAGTAGAGCATGGGTTTTAATAGTTGGAGCTTTCTAATATTTGTTTTTCCACTCTTTTTTTTGCTCTAGCCACCATTTGGGAGAAATCTCAGGATGTAGGTGGAAGCATGAGGATTTGAGATGGGGGAATTGGGTTTGTGATATCCTTCCATGCATTGGAGCCTTATCTTCTTATTGTCTCTGTTCAATTTTGACTTAATAGTCACTAAAGATATGTCTGGGGTAGGTTTTCACACCTTAATTTGAGCCTTTTGTTTGTTGTTGTATTGAATGAGGTGATTTAACACCGCATCAACAGTCACAAATTTCTTGACGCGCATTATTTTTTGCTTCACATTTTCTAGTGGAGGTGGGAATTGGAACAAGATGAGGTAGTCCAAGATATCTTTGGGTAGATTGATTACAACGTCAGTTGTTTGAGTGATTGCCTTAGAAATTTTGGTGACAAATCCCTCAACAACATGTTCATTAAAGAGAGAGGGTAGAAAATGATTGAAAACTCTTGCTCAATTAGCCATTTTGGATGAAGCAAATCTGAAAGTGATTTCTGCACAGAGTAGCTTTGAAAACAAGATGTGTCAGCCTCCTGGATGCCAAGACCCTTGCTATCCTTTAGCTACCAGAGGTGATAGAGTAAATAATAAATATATTATTTAATAAATGCAGCAAAAATCCGTAGAATATTTGGATTAAGCTTATTGCAAGGTTAAGTGGTTTGGTTATTGTTTATTGTTCTAAATCAATATGAATAAATTGATTATTAAATATTTTTATAGAGGGGCCACAATTATATTGGGGATCTTTAACACCTCTCTTCAGGGATTTCAGTATGAAAACACGTAGTCCTGGTTACTTTGGGCTCTTTAGTTTAAAGAATATTTTACCCAAAGATAATATGTATATAAAATACACAGTGGAGTGGTAGGGTCTTGTATCCAAGCTACCATGACAGAGAAAGGATAATAAGACTTACTGGTATATTATTAAATCCTTTGGGTATCTGTTTGAGACGTGTACTGATGGGTTAAACCTGTATACTGGGGTTATAAGGTTGTTCAGCAGTTTTAATTGATAAAAAGAGGTTGAGGACGGATATTACTGATCAGAAATTGCCATAAATCACTTACTTATCTCTTATAAGTACTTGATTACCTTGGCACGTGTTGAGTATTCTCCTGCTCTCATCTTCTGCGCGCTTGAGCACTCTTCCACTCATCTCTGACCGCTGTGGTTTCATTATATAGCCTCGGGTTGAGAACTGCGTTGCGGCCTGCGCGCTCAGCATCTGGTAGGTTAGGCTCAGCAGTGGGGGTGCGCCGGTTCTCAGCAGTAGCCGCTGCGGGCTCAGCAGCAGTTGCCGCAAGGCTCAGCAGTGGGCGCAGCGGATTGAGCACGCGGCTGCGGGCCGGGCCTGACTAGGAGAGATGGGCTGCGATCCGCTTGGATATCTGACTCGCAGATGGAGCTGGGCCAACCAGGTTCTTGGGCGGTTAGTCGGGGGAGGAAAAGGCTGGGCGACAGCGGGGCTATATGCGTGGACAAGCGCGCGCAAGCGCGGGCTGGCCACAGGATGGGAAATCCACGATAGCGCGTTGGGCGGATACGGGCAAGCGCGGTGAACTTTGGGTAGCGTGCGGCGGAGGGCCGCGCCACGGAAGGACAAACCAGATGTTCAGAATGGCAGGCGAGCTGAAGGGATAGGGTATGGGTATGGGTTGGGGGATGGGTTAGGGTTCTGGGTCTAGGGTTTCTTCTTCATGGTTGTCAGTTTGTCTTTGTGCTTGTACTTAGGTTAGGGCTGAGGGGAGGGGATATAAGATACCTCTCCCCCTCAGCATGGGTTGGAGGGGGACACACACACAGGAGGAGGAAAGATGAAAAAAGGAAGAATAGAAATCTCACTCTCTCTCTCTCTCGGACAAGGAATCATCCTTGAGTCTTACAGACGCTAGAACCATTGAACTCCGTGACTTGGGACAACTTCATGAGGGATAACCTCTAAAGTTTCCACATCTGGGGGTCTGGCCAGGAATTTCAATCCGTTCTCAGTCTCTTGAAGATAACGCAGGATGTTGCCGACAACCGCTCTGGGATCCAATGCTCCCCTTCCCTATCCTCTACTTTTGACTCCCGTTCCTGCTGCTCAACCCCCTCCGCCGCCATCCGCTCATGCTCCCAGAGTTAGCGGGTTTGCTCCTCCCTTGGAAGGGTCATCGGAAATGGCGGCAGAGGCCCCTCGCCGCGTTTGGTTGAGGCCAAGGGATTTCCCTCACCTTTGGTTCAGTACCTCGGACGTTGAGCGCTTTCTTTCTAGATTCAAAGGGATTGCGGATTTGGAGGGCGCGTTGGGCGCGGATAAGGTTTGGACCATTGTGCTGTTCATTAACAAGGAGGAGAAGCTGCGGGACGTGGAGGAAATGATTGGTTATGAGAGGCAAGACTGGGGGAAGTTGAAAAGCGAGATGTTGGCGAGGTGGGGAAAGCGCAAACCCTGGTTCTGAGAAAGCGACTTTGATCAAGCCGCGGAGGAAGCAAGCAAGAATGGCGGGGTGCAATTGCGCAAAGGATTAGTGGAATATATGTCAAAGTTTGAGCAAATCTACGGCTACCTGGCAAAGAACAAGGTTGTTGCGGGCCAGACGGGTGCCATGAAGGGGGCGTTTCTGGGGGGTCTTGCGCCAAAGATCCATTCCAGAGTGCAGCAATACCTGTATGACCACGGTCTGGTTAAGAGGTCGCTGGATGGAAGTGTCGCAATTCTTCCCAATATTTTGGTTATCCGTCAAGCTTTGGAGAGCAAAATCAATTTGGACGAGCTCATCGCGGATACGGCACAAACGTACCTGTCTTCTTCCAAGAAATTGGTCACGATCTTGGCGCCGGTCCCCGACCAAACCTTGGCCGCGCGGCCGCCAATGCCTTCTCATGCCGGACTTTCCTAACAATCCGCAGGACCATCAGTCGGAGAGATGAAGGAGATCCTGCGGGACATAAGGGTTTTCCTCAACCGGACATTGGCTCCCACAGCTCCAACAGCGGCACCGTCTCCGGCGGCTCCTTCTCAACCACGCGCGGTACCGCCTCACATGGTAGAAGGGTTCCAGCCCCCCAGCGGACCATCCAGGTTGTTCAGGTCGCCGCGGTGTTCATATTGCGGGGAGAGAGGGCACTGGAAGTCGGCTTGTGAGAACCTCACTTGAGACATGGACGAGGGGCTTGTTTGCACATCCGGGATGACGTACATATTCCCAACAGGTGAATTGGTGGATCTGAAAAAGGACAAGCCTCCACCAATGGTGCAAGTTCAGGAAAGAGCAAAGGCTAAAGCCAAGAGCGCCCGGGTCTGGCTTGGGATTGTCACCGCGCCTGGAACCTGGGTAGCGCCAAGAGTGGAGGCCAAAGTCAGGGCATTGGCAACAAACAAGCAAATTGCAATGGATGTTGATGAGCAACTAATGGCCCCAAAGCCAGTCGCGCGCGTACCAGCGTCGGACGGGCTGCCCGCTGTGGAAACTTGAGGGGCAACACCCCAGAAGTTGTCCTTGAGTTCTGGAAGTTATTGATCAAAGCGTCTGTAAGGAGATTGGATGCAGCCGTTCAAGAGAGAGATAGAGTGAGAGGGAGGGAGCAATAATAAGATCAATTCATTCTTTTCCAATCCAATCCAATCCGAGGCCATAAAAAGTAATATCCTAAAGTGCAGTCCAGTCCGTAAAGCAAAGTGAAGTGCGGTGAAGTCTTTTTCTCCCCCTTCCCCTTCCTTCCTCCCTCTCCTAAGATGCTTCTCCAACCCGGAGTTGAGAGCAAAGTATTTAAGTCCTCCCTCTCAACCCTAACCTAAGTACAACCACAAGTAACAAGAAAGAGTGATGAAATACAACCCTAAGCCGCAGAACCCTAGCCCAACCCTATCCCTCCATCCCTCACCATTACCCGCGCCCTTTGGTATTAACGTAGCCCGGTTTGTCCGCCCGCGCGCGTCCGCCCAACAACCCTTCCGATATCCGGGGCGTACCCACGTGACCCAATCCGCGCATCTTGCAATGCGCGGTCCAATCCGTGCAAGCTTTCCGATCCGCGCAAGCCTTCCGATCCGCGCAAGCTTTCCAATCTGCGCAAGCCTTCCAATCCGTGCAAGCTTTCCAATCCGCGCAAGCCTTCCAATCCGCGCAAGCCTTCCAAATCCGCGCAGCTTTCCGGTCTGCGCGATCCGTCGTCTCCTGTCTCCAGGTGCTGAGCCCGACCCAACCCCTGCTGGGCCTACCTGACTGCTGCTGAGCGCGCCGCCTGCAGCCCTTTCCTGACTCGCGTCCATATAAAAGCACCACACCGCTAATCCTGCGGGGAAGAAGAAGGCCGCGGACATTGTCCAAAGGGTGATGGGGAATGACTCACCAATACCTCTGACCCTATGGGAGCTAGCGGCGGTATCCCCTGCGGTTGTCGACAAGATGGTCAAGGCCTTAAAAGATTGCGGTCAGGGCCGGGTGCCAACAACAGTTCAGAGAGTTAATGTGGCAGAGGAGGAAACGGATCCCAAGCCGTGCCGGTCAAAGTTGGTATCCGTCCTGCTTGCTTATGTTGCAATGACCATCGCGGGGCGGAAGGTGTGGGCAATGGTGGACAGCGGGTCAATGGTCAACTTGCTTCCATCAAGGTTGGTGGACGAGCTCGGCCTGGTGCGGAGGAAGTGCGCAATGGGCCTTTGGGTGTTAAATGGCGGCAAATGCCCCGTGGATGGAGTAGTAGAGGCGGAGGAGGTGGAAGTCACAATGGTTTGTAAGCCCCTGTCATTTCTCTCAGTGGAATGCGGAGATGTGATTCTAGGTTGGCCGTTTATGTTTGGGTTCCAAGCTCAAATGGCTTTCAACACTGAGGAAGGAACGGAGGCGCTGACCGTCAAAGACCCACTCGGAGCGCAGTTCAAGATGACGATCTGCGATTGCGGGCAAGGGAGATGGGTACAGGACCCAGTGTCTGGCGGCAACGGGGAGTCCGGCGCTGGGGCTGACCGCAAGGGTCACCCTGCGGAGGATTTTTCCTAGTCAGCCGCAGTTACCATGCGGGGCAAGTTCGAGCTCAGCACGGGCGGCCAACAGGTGAGGAGCAGGTGGAGGGGGGCGCGCATAGGGCGCAGGCGCCAGAAGTAAGTTCCATTCCTCAGTATGCATCGCCAGAAGGCTCTACGCTTTGAAAACCCTATCATTGTGCCACAGTTGTGAGCAAAGGCAAAAGCCCCGGTCTGGTTATTACTAGGACTTACCACAGTGACGGCCGGGTCTGGATGGCGCGGTGCAACGCGGGCAAGTACAAACCAGTGGCGCAAAAAGTCCGGCCGCGGAATGAGCCAATGCCTCAGGGACTCAACGGACCCCTACAACCAATCGCGTGGTCCCGGGACCCGTGGGAGACGCCCCTTGGGAAGAATGGATGGATAACGCGGTCGGCGCAAATCACGGACGAGCGGGTGGACGCCCTTAACTTTGGACCAACGGGATGGCTGAGTGGGGAGGAAAGGGATCTTCTGGTATCGGTATTGGTGCTGAGGGAGAAGGCGCTTGCCTTTGGACTGGACAAGCGCGGGTTGTTGAGAGGCAAGATTGGGGACCCTTATGTTATTCCCACTGTCCCTCACGAACCATGGCAAATCAAGCCAATTCCGATCCCCCGTACCGTTTGGGAACCCTTTCTGGAGCTGGTACGGGAGTGTGTGAGGACGGGGCTTTACAAGCAGTCCACGTCAAGCTATTTGAGTCCTATCTTTGCGGTCATTAAACAGGATGGGAAGTTGCTAAGGATTGTTCACGACCTTCAGAGGCTCAATTTGTTCACTATTCACGACGCGGGGCTTCCCTCGCGTGTGGAAGAATTTCTGGATTCAATGGCCGGGCGCGCTTGCTACGGGCTGGTGGACGTACTGGGGGGATATGAACAGAAAGAACTCCACCCTGACTTGCGGCCACTGACAGCGTTTGAGACCGGGCTAGGGAGGATGCAGCTGACGCGGCTACCGCAAGGTGCGACCAACTCAGTGGCGGTTTACCAAGCCCAAATGACCTGGATACTACGTGACAATCTTCCAGAAGGCGTGCAAATCTTCATCAACAATGCTGGCATTAAAGGCCCCAGAACGGACTACGGAGGCGCGTTCCTAGAGGATGCACCCACGATCCGTCAATTTGTCTGGGAATACGCGGAGACTCTGGAATGAGTCCTCTTCCGAATTGAGGAGGCGGGCCTTACCGTGTCCAGGAAAAAGTTAGCGGTCTGCGTTCCGGCGCTTGAGGTGCTGGGGCACGTTGTGGCCTTTGATGGTAGGCAAATAGCAGAGAAGAAGCGGAACAAGGTTCTTGAATGGCCGACTCCTTGGACGGTGTCGCACGTCTTGCAGTTCCTGGGGTTGTGCAGCTACTTCCGTGACAATCTTCCGGAAGGCGTGCAAATCTTCATCAACAATGCTGGCATTAAAGGCCCCAGAACGGACTACGGAGGCGCGTTCCTAGAGGATGCACCCACGATCCGTCAATTTGTCTGGGAATACGCGGAGACTCTGGAATGAGTCCTCTTCCGAATTGAGGAGGCGGGCCTTACCGTGTCCAGGAAAAAGTTAGCGGTCTGCGTTCCGGCGCTTGAGGTGCTGTGGCACGTTGTGGCCTTTGATGGTAGGCAAATAGCAGAGAAGAAGCGGAACAAGGTTCTTGAATGGCCGACTCCTTGGACGGTGTCGCACGTCTTGCAGTTCCTGGGGTTGTGCAGCTACTTCCGCATGTTCATCAAGAGGTTTGCGGAAGTGGCGAGCCCAATGCATGCGCTGACGCGTAAGGTGGCGGAGTGGAATTGGAGCAAAGGATGCAATGCCGCTTTCGCAAAGCTCAAGGAGATTGTGGGGCGCAACATTGTCCTTCGGGACCTCAATTACAACGCTGGAGGGATACGCCTGGCGGTCGACTCTAGTGAGTTTGGTGCCAGGGGGGTCTTGAAACAGGAGGAGGACGGAAAAGATAGGCTGGTGCTCTACGAATTGGTCACCTTTACCGCAACAGAGAGTTGCTATTTGCAGCCAAAGCTGGAGCTGTGCGGCGTCACCAAGATTTTACGGCGGTTGCAGCACCTTTTGTGGGGCGTGCATTTTGAGCTCTTGGTTGCCGCGGAGGCCTTGGCGCAAATGATTAACTCACCAACGCTGCCAAACGTGCCCATGACCAGGTGGGTAGCGTTTCTCCAGTTATTCTCCTTTAGCGTGGTACACATCCCAGGAAAGGCGTTCACGATGCTGGACGCGCTGTTGCGGTACCCGCGGGACAATCCCTACAAGGGGGCGGAGCCCTTGGACGTGGAAGCGCCGGTCGTTTGGGTAGGAATGGCGGAGGCGGCAATTTGTCTTCCGTTGTGTCAGTCGGGGCGTTACGCAGTCTTGTGCTCTTATTTGCAGGATCTCTGGTTCCCCAAGGGCACGGCGGGCGCGGTTGTCCGGTGGGTGAGGCGTAACGTTCTGAACTTCTACTTACAGGATGGTCAGTTATGGCGGCGGAGTGGTTCCGTGCCTCTTGTCGTCGCGACTTCTAGGGCTGACCAAGAGGTGATCCTACAAAGTCTGCACAACAACCTTGGTCACCGGGGTGAGGTCAAGACGCGGAGAAGGGTGAAAGCAAGGTTTTGGTGGCAGGGGATTGTCCGCGCGGTGCGCGATTGGGTGAAGTCGTGCAAGGCCTGCCAGCGGCAAAGCTCCGGTCTGCCCAAGGAGGTTGGCCACCCCACGGGTGAGGACGCGCTGTTCGGGCACGTTTTGCTAGATGTGGTCCACATCAAGGCGGGCAAGTTTGCTTTTTTGCTGGTTGCGCGTGACAATCTGTCTGGGTGGGTGGAAGCAAGGCCCCTAGTGAAGCTATTGGGGGAAAAGGTGGCTCAGTTTCTGGAGGAGGAATGGTTCGCGCGCTATGGATTTCTTTGCTTGGTCACCATCGACGGAGGGGTGGAGTTTCGGGGATGCCTGGTGACGCTGGTGCAGAGTTGTGGAGCAAAATTCAGGCGCGTGACGGAGTGCTACCCAGAGGGCGCGGGGATGATCAAGCGGGGGCATCAGCCAATCAAGGATGCCCTGGTGAAAATGTGCGGTGAGGACGGCAAAAGGTGGCAGGTGGCGCTCCCGGCGGTTTTTTTGCCAATCAGATCTCCGTGAAGCGCTCAACGGGGTATTTGCCTTACAAGCTACTCTATGTGCAGCGGCCTGTGCTTCCTGTGGACATCAAGCTGAACACGTTCTTGGGCGTGGATTGGTGGAAGTTCAAGACGTCCGCAGATCTGGTCAAGGCGCGGGCCAAGCAACTCCTTAGGCGTGAGGAGACCTTGAGAAGGGCCGCAGATTGTTTGAAGAAAACCCGGACGGCGTCCGTCCGCTATTGGGACAAGCGCTGTTCCCATTGGCTCCGGGATCTGCTGCAGAAGGGGGACCTGGTCCTGCTGTATAATTGGAGTCTGGAATCCCAGTGGGGCCGGCTTTTCACAAACCAGTGGAACGGGCCGTACCGCGTGGCCTCTAAGTTCTTGGGCGGCAGCTACAAGCTTGAGGAATTGGACGGGGCGCCGCTTAAACGGAAGGCCGCGGCTTTGCATGTGAAACGCTTCTTTGCGCGCGGTTCCACTTCCTTCAACAAAACGGCGGGCGATGATTCGGGGTCTGGGGGCGAGGCGGTCCCGGAGTTGGGCGACGACGCGGAGCGTTTGGGTAGCAAAGAACCGGCGCGGGACGCGCAACCCCAGAGAAGTCAAAGGTTGCAGACTGCTGGGGAAAGATGTCAAGCTGGGGGGGGGGCGCTAGGGGGTTAAGCTTGATTTGGTGAGGGGGTGTTCTAGCCGGTTCACAGCAGGGACAGCTAGACACCCCAGAATGTTTGTCTCCTTATGTTTTGGTTTGGACTTGGTTTTGGATTGGTACTGGCTATGGTTTATTTATTGCAGGTACGCAGGCGCAGCGTGATGTCGGGTCCGCAAACGCGAGGACAAGCCCCGCGCACAGATGGTGGGACAAAGAGCTCTGCAAAAAAAAAAAAAAGCAAAAAATAAATAAATAAATAAAATAAAAATAATAAATATAGAATATTCCTTTCTCCTCTTTGGATCCGGGCTGTTTTCCTTCCTCCTTTTCTGTTTCTCTCCTGTTTCTTTCTTCAACGGACGGGTGCAATGGACGGGGACGGTGTGCACACGGTTAAAAGCTTAGCTTGGTAAGGGGGTGCTCTAGCGGGTTCACAGCTGGAATGACTAGACACCCCAGAATGTTTGTTTCCCATTGCTCCTCCCTTATACTTGCGGTTGTGAGCGCGCGCTGTCAGAACGGTGTTTGTTTGTTTTGTAGTACGGGTATGGGGAACTGTGTGGCAGTGCGTCTGGGGCGGTCCAGGTACCCCTTTTTGGAACGGCTGGTCAATCTCAATCTCACTCACAAAGCGGCGCGCGGACGCAGACCTCAATCTTAATCTCATTCTCACAAAGCGCGGTTGTGCACTTTTTCTCAGAAGATAGGACCTTGCGCAGAAGACATGTATTTCTCTAGGAATAGGGGAAGCGCGGTACAACAAAAGACAGATGAAGAAAAAGGGGAGAAGGGAAGTGGTGGGCAATGCGCCTAAGCCATCTTCATCATATCCTCCATCTCCGCCCTCAACGACGCCAGTAAGGCCCGGAAAGATGCCAGGAGCGCGCTTTGGGATTCCGAGGATTGGGCGCCGGGGGTTGCAAGGTAATCCCTAAGCATTGTTGTCGACCTTTCCGTGAGAACCTCAAAGCGGGATGCCGGGAGTGCCATTACAATCAGGATGTCCGGAATCTTGGGAGGGCTGGGGAAAGGCGGTGCCGGTGCCAGGATGGGACTTGATCCAAACAAGTGAGGGGGTGATGAGGGGGCCCCCGGGGCATTGCGCGGAGGGCTTGGCTCAGCTGAGGGCAACAACGGGATAAGGATTGGGGACGGCGGAGGAGGGACCTTGGGGGTAGTAGGCCTCTCATCCAAGACCGCTGGTGACGCGGGCGGCAGTGGAGTGCCTCGTGGAGCCGGGGGGGGGGAGGAGCCGGCGTAGGTGCCGGAGGAGGACCTGAAGCCGCAGCAGCGCAACGCCGGAGAATTTCATTGAGTCGCGGGTCCCTCGCGTCTTCCCTCATCCGGACGCGGTCCAACCAGAATTGTAGGGCCCTCTGATAGTCCTCAACGGACAAGAAGTCCTCCTTCTGCGGTGGTCCCGCGCGGCAGAGGGGGGAAGCCGAGTCATGACCCTTGCTCAGCGGAGGGCGGCGACAAGGGGAGCCTGGCGGAGTCCACAAGTCCTATGAGATAGCGTCGTCGTCCAAAACTACAAATGAGTCCAGACAAGCCCTCTTGCGGGTCCTGGGGCAAGGGCCGGATTGGGGGGGGCTCGGGGCGTGCCGTCACTAAGTGAGCAGCAACGATGGCCACAACGGCAAGCAACACAGGCGCGTCGGCCACGAGAGATTGAGCACGCGTGCCCATTCCGGGCGCAGAATTTGCATGGGAGCATGATGGCGATGAAGCGGGGGGAGGGGATCGGCAGAGTGTGTGAGGTGGAGTAGGTAGGGGGGAACAGTGCAAAGGTGGTCGAGGTAGCAATGGTAAGGGACCTCTGGGGACAGAACTCAAGTTGGGGGGGATGTGGTGTCATTATATAGCCTTGGGTCGGGAACTGCGTCGCGGCCTGCGCGCTCAGCATCTGGTAGGTTAGGCTCAGCAGTGGGGGTGCGCCGGTTCTCAGCAGTAGCTGCTGCAGGCTCAGCAGCAGTTGCTGCGAGGATCAGCAGTGGGCGCAGCAGATCGAGCATGCGGCTGTGGGCCGGGCCTGACTAGGGGAGACGGGCTGCAATCTGCTTGGATATCCAAATCACGGATGGAGCTGGGCTGACCAGGTTCTCGGGCGGTTAGTTGGGGGAGGAAAGGGCGGGGAGACAGCGGGGCTATATGTGTGGACAAGCGCGCGCAAGCGCGGGCCGGCCACGGGATGGGAAATCCACAAGGGCGCGTCGGGCGGATACGGGAAAGCGCGGTGAACTTTGGGTAGCACGCGGCAAGGGATGCGCCACGGAAGGACAAACAGGATGTTCAGAATGGCAGGCAAGCTGAAGGGATAGGGTATGGGTATGGGTTGGGGGATGGGATAGGGTTCTGGGTCTAGGGTTCCTTCTTCATGGTTGTCAGTTTGTCTTTGTGCTTGTACTTAGGTTAGGGCTGAGGGGAGGGGATATAAGATACCTCTCCCCCTCAGCATGGGTTTGAGGGGGACACACACACACAGGAGGGGGAAAGAGGAAAAAAGGAAGAATAGAAATCTCACTCTCTCTCTCTCTCAGACAAGGAATCATCCTCAAGTCTTACAGACGCTAGAACCATCAAACTCCGTGACTTGGGACAACTTTGTGAGGGATAAACTCTAAAGTTTCCACACCGCTCCCCTGTGCGCGGGTGCGCACCAAGTCTAAGACGGGGACCCGGATGTGTTCCTCTCATTCACACCTGGCCTCACCCCTTCTCACAAGCCTTCATACAATGACCAACCTCTGATTGCTTTGACCTTCCCATTCTTTTTCTTATTTCTCCCTTTCTAATTTGCTTCTATCTCTATTTTCTTTTTCATCGATATTTTCTTTCTAAATCTCATCTACAACCAACAACTAAAATTCCTCCATCAAATAACCGCTCAACTCAAATACAACAATCTATGACTGGTAAGATGACGATCTCTTCAACAAGACCTCATCAAACTCATCTGACCTCATACCTTGAATAGCTCTTCTCCATCTTCACTCAAATCCTACATCTTTCTGTTATCTCATTCTCTATCTGTCCCTAGATCTCCCTCAACTCAAGCTGTCAAATCAAACAAAAACCATTGATCTATGCTGTAGGACTCTACATCTTTATTTTCTTTTTCATCTTTCTTTCCTCAAAGTCTCTTTCTGATATGCCTTCCTTTTGATTCTCTTTGTCTCTCAGTCTGTTGGTTATAAGTCCTCTAGAAATTCAAACCAATCTTATTATGGTTAAACGCCAAAGGACCTGAAAACTTAAGATCTTGTATTTCAAATTCTAGGACCAGCAGAGTCTTAGATAAGAAAGAAAAGAAAACAAATTTAAGGAAAAAAAGCTAGGACACTCTGAGATGATGGGGAAAGTGTCTTACCGGTGGGACAGGTCTGTTAGTGAGGAAATGAAAGGTGGGACACAATGACAGATAACAAGGGAGGAGAGAGAACGGGGAAGGACTGAAGTGAGGAATCAAAGGAGAGCAGAGGTGAATACAAGTTGTCAAGGAATGATTGAAAAGGAGATAGGTTGTCTCACAGCTAGACAGAACTTGAGTTTGAGAGCCGTCAAGACAGGACCGGGTTTTGAGGGAATAAGTTGAGGATAGTTGAGGCGAGACGTGGTTGATGTTGAGACCTATTAGGGAATGGATGGAGAGTGAGGTGAGACTGAAGAAGAAGGTGGAAGAGGGCAGGAATGAAGAGGAGTTGAGGAATTGAGAGAAGGGGTTGAGGAATGGAAAAGGGATGAGGAACAATGAAGGAATGATTGGTCAGAAAGAGAACAGCCAGGGACTGATCAGGAATTGAGCGGGGCTGAGTGAGATTTGGGAGCTTTGTCCAGATTTGGAGTGATGGCACCGGGAGATGTGAGGATTAGGACTTGGAGTGAGCGCGCGCTCTCAAACTCAACACACCGCCGTGTCTAGTTGTGAGGCATCAAGACAGAAGTTGTAAGATTCAGGACAGAGGATTTGACGGCTGATTTTGTTAACGGGTCGGCAAGCATTTTGTGAGACGGAATGAGGTTCGTAATCAGATTTTTGATTTCTCGTTGTTCTCGCAGCCACTTAATCTGAGTGTCCACATGCTTGAGGGCGCTGTGGTGAGATTGAAAGTTAACGAGATCATTGACAGCTTTGTTGTCTATGTTGAAACAGTGGGATAGATTGAGGTGAGGATTGAGATCGTGCAGGAGATTGTCTAGCCACAGTTTTTCTTGGGTGACAGATACGAGAGCCTTTAATTCACCCTTGGTGGAGGATAGGGAGACCAAAGGCTGCAGTTTGCTGGTCCACGCGAGGGGGAACCATACAATAGTATGATTAATCCGGTGTGACTCCTTCAAGTTATGACATCATTTCGGCCATCGGAGTTGCTGAAACATTCAATGTCGTATTTGAAACTGGTTGACTTCAGCCTGAGAGCAAGATTTTTTGTGTGATTAAGATATCGCCAGGCATGCTTGGCTTCCAGCCAATGCTGTAGACCAGGCTTGAGGTTGAAACGTGAGAGGGTGGATACTGCGTGTGAAAGATTGGGGCAAGTTTGACTAGCTATGAATTTCAGGAATCCTGATGATGAACAAAAATTGATGTTTAACTTCAGAAATTCCTTGTGTTCTTCATCGGAGGCTTGAGACAAGTGAACGTTTGGGGTCATGGGAGTGGTTATTGGCTTGGATTTGCGTAGACCCAATTCTTCCAGAGCGTAATCAATGTGTTTTGGTTGAAGTAGAGTGGGACCTTGGGGAGTGTTGACAAGTTGATTTCCAAGGATCTTCTGAAGAGGACCTTTGTGAGAAATTGAGAAGTGTGATTGGAGTTTTGCTTGGAAGTCGGTGGAGTTGCCTATAGAAATTAGATTGTTGACGTAGACAAAGATGAAAATAGACTGGTCGTTGTTGATGTAGAGGCAGGGATCCGCGCTTGAAGCGTTGAATCCTTGAGACACAATCCAGGCACGTAAGGTGTCAAACCAACTTTTAGGTGCCTGCTTTAGCCCGTACAACGCTTTGTTAAGTTTGAAGTAAGGGAATGGCAAGTTGTATCCGTTGGGTTGTTTAATAAAGACTTCCTTGTCCAGTGGGGCATGCAGAAAGGCGGATTTGATGTCCATCTGGATGATTTTGAGAGCGTGGTGAAAGGAATAGATTAATAAAGCCCAAAGGGTAAAAATCAATCCAGTGGGAGCGTAGGTTTCTCTGTAATCGCAGAATTCTAGCTGTTTGAAGCCTTGAACACATAATCTTGATTTAAACAGAGAGTCGGAGCCATCTGGTTGCTCTTTCAGTCGGAAAACCCAAACATTGGATAGAGCCTGCTTTCCATCTGGAAGGGTGTGACATCCCTCCCAGACTTTCAGCATATTGATACCGTCCAGCTCAACTTTCATGGTCTCCAACCAGCGAATTTGATCGGGACTTTTTTTTACTTCTTTATAGGATCTTGGTATTGACCGCATTCAGAAGCCGTATCTCTGGGGGCATTGGATGGTCTATTGATCACGGAAATGATAAGAGTTGGTTGAGGTAAGAAGATCTGTTATTTGATTGTCATTAGAGCCACTAGAACTGGATTTGGAGAGTGAAGCAAGTTCCGGCTCCTGAGTAGGCGTGGAAGATGAGGGATCAGAAACGGAGGATTCGGATTTGGGAGTTGAAGGGTAAGAGAGGGAAGGATTGGAAGGTGATGTTGGAGGATTTTTTTTTGGAGTGAGGAAGGTGAGAATGTCAGTAAGAGGTTCGTCATTAAGGATAGAATCAAAAGGCGAGTCAGAAGAGGATGAAAGGGAATTGTCAAATTTCATGTTCTCAAAGATTTTAACATGCTTGCTACAAACAATGGATTCAGATTCTGGGCAGAAGACCCTGAAGGAGTTTAGGTCAAGGTCAAATCCCACCAAGATTCCCTCAATACCCTTTTCGCCAAGCATTGAGTAGTGTGGTTTATTGGAACCCAGTGTTTGGAAGAGTTTTAGTTTCCGGACTTTTTTGTGCCAGATCTCAAAAGGAGATTGGTTTAGTTTTGTGGATGGGACAGAGTTGAGGATTTAGCATACGCTGACTATAATCTCATCCCACAGGATCAATGGGATGGACATATCAATCATGGTTGTTCTTGTTGCTTCCACTAGTTTTTGATTTCCATGCTCAGCAACAGGGTTGTGTTGGGGAGTGTAGGGCTCTGACATTGTGTGTAATATACCGTTCTCTTTGAGGAAGGAGGAAAGTTGAGAGTTTACGAATTCTCCGCCGTTATCGGAGTGGAAAATCTTGAGCATTCTGTTAAGGCAATTTGAATGGAGTTTGATGAAATTGATGACTTCCTGGGTGACGTCGGACTTGAGTTTAATCGGAATACAAGTTTTGTACTTGGAGAAGTTGTTGGTGAGCAATAGAAAGTAGCAACATCCAGATTTGGAAATGGGATTGATGGGTCCACAAACGTCGGCGTGGATAAATTTGAAAGGGAGAGAGCTAGGAGGGATATGACTTTGAAAGGGCGTTCAATGAATTTTTCCTTTTGCGCAGGCGGTACAGGCATCAAGGTCCCACTTAAGATTGGGAAATGAGGTGGATAGAAGCTTTACTTGCTCAAGATTGACATGACCAAAACGCTTGTGTATGGAAGATATGGAGAGAAAGACGTGACAGTTGGAAATGTTCGGATTTGATTCTTCTATGTAGAGTAAATTGTCACAAATTTGGCCAGACATAATAATTTTGTTTTAGAAGAACACTCCAAAGCTTTTAGAGTTGAGTCGGGCCAGCGCACATCCTTTCCGGATCAGTTGGCCAAGAGAAATTAAGTTGATGGTAAGATTGGGTACAAACAGAGAGTCGGTGAGAGTGAGAGTAGCTGTTTCGGTATGAATTGTGGCATTCCAGGCTCCCTGGGACATGATCGAGGCATCTGGTTTGCCTGTGTTGACCTCAGTGCTATCATCCTTGAGCCAATCAAAGTAATTGGGGTTGTTGAACATATTGTTCAAGGCTCCTGAGTCTAAGAGAAGGGAGTTACGGTTGATGTGATGTAGGTGGGTGACGGCAAAGGTATAGGCTAGATTTGCTGAGGCCTTGGGGTTAGAAACTGACGGCGCTTGATTTCAAGGATTGGAATTGTCGTTTGAACTGTTTTGGTTTGGTCAAAGATGAGGATATAGGGCAAAAAATTTGTTCTTGGGATGGTAGGCCTGAGGATTGTGCCAATTGGGTTTACAGCGGAGGAGTTCTTGATTGGCAAACATGGCAGAGGCGTACTTTCAGGCTGCTACCTTGTTCTTAATCTGGTTGAAGTGTCTGAGCACCAGGTCCCCATTTATTTTGGCCTCACCGAGTGAATGCATTATTGTGGTTTTTAAATGTTTGAGTTGTGGAGGGAATTTATATAAGATTAGATAGGCCACAATGTCGTTGTCCATTTTAATTCCAATTTCTGAGATTTGGAGCAAACATGATTGTACGTCTGTGATGAATTTTTCAACGTTCTTGGGATTGAAAACAAGATTGAGGAAATTGAAGAAAATTTGCAATCAATTAGCCGTTTGTGAGGAGGCGTAATACTCTTTGATCAATTTCCAGAGCGCAATGCCGTTCAGAGCGTTGTTTTCCTTCACGCAGTTGATATACGTTTGATTGTCTAGCTTTGCCATGATGTATCCGGCGATCTCCAGATTCACATTGGGTGGACATTCCTTGTCTTCCATGCCATTGAGCCATTTGGAGATTCCCTTGAGAGAGAAGATGGTGGTCAGTTTTGATTTCCAGAGGGAGAAATTTGATTTGTGAAGATTGGGGATCAAGTCCGTTAGGGTTTTGAGAAGAGAGGAATTCGAGTCCGCTGGTCCAGTTGAATCCATTTTGCTGGTCTGTCGGTTCGTCGTTTTGGCTTTTAACCGTGAAAACTTAATATCTTGTATTTCAAATTCTAGGACCAGCAGAGTCTTAGATAAGAAAGAAAAGAAAAAAAATTTAAGAAAACAAAGCTAGGACACTCTGAGATGATGGGGAAAGTGTCTTACCGGTGGGATGGGTCTGTAAGTGAGGAAATGAAAGGTGGGACACAATGACAGATAACAAGGGAGGAGAGAGAACGGGGAAGGACTGAAGTGAGGAATCAAAGGAGAGCGGAGGTGAATACAAGTCGTCAAGGAATGATTGAAAAGGAGATAGGTTGTCTCACAGCTAGACAGAACTTGAGTTTGAGAGCCGTCAAGACGGGACCGGGTTTTGAGGGAATAAGTTGAGGATAGTTGAGGCGAGACGTGGTCGATGTTGAGACCTATTAGGGAATGGATGGAGAGTGAGGTGAGACTGAAGAAGAAGGTGGAAGAGGGCAGGAATGAAGAGGAGTTGAGGAATTGAGAGAAGGGGTTGAGGAATGGAAAAGGGATGAGGAACGATGAAGGAATGATTGGTCAGAAAGAGACCAGCCAGGGACTGATCAGGAATTGAGCGGGGCTGAGTGAGATTTGGGAGCGTTGTCCAGATTTGGAGTGATGGCACCGGGAGATGTGAGGATTAGGACTTGGAGTGAGCGCGGGCTCTAAAACTCAACAGGACCTACCTACAAACCTAACCAATCAAACCATGAACAAACCAACAGGAGCAAACAATTATTTTCACCAAGTTGCTCTCAAAGCATCAGTCAACGCCATACGCCCTCTGAACAAAGTGAATTACTCCATCTGGCGAGACAAGATGCTCATGTTGTTTGACCTCAAGGATATCAAGGACGCAATCACTCGTAATTTTGGCCCCCTGTCGTCAAAACAAGATAGAGAATTCAGGGCAATACTGCTATCTAAGCTTGACAGTACCACTCATGCTAATGTCCTCAACTCTGCAAACATCTCATCCTCTAAGCTTCTATGGGCCAAAATCACAAGAAGATTTGCCTCCTCAGAGACAGCTAATCAAGCAAGGGTATTCAATCACTTCCTCCACTTGGCCTTCCGCAAAAACACTATTGAGAGCTTCATCACAGAAATGAGAAAAGCTATCACAAGAATGACGGATGTTGGGATCAAATTACCAAATGATATCTTAGCATACCTACTGCTATTCGAATTTCCCCCAACACTCAAAAACATCAAACAACAAATTATGCATATAGAAAAGAACCTGACGATGGATGTTGTATTAAATCATCTTATCCAAGACCACAACAAGAGAAAGGCCCAATCCAATCCAAATAAACCTTCCTCCAACGTTTCATTAATCTTGACCAAGACAAGGAATTTCAAGGACAAGAAGAAATCCAAAATGAGGTGCCGTGAGGGGTACCATGATCCCAACGTGCCTCACGCCAAATCCTTGTGTTTCCATCTCCATCCCAAAGTTGCTCCCAAGTGGTGGATTGAAAAACAAAGCGAGTGGAAAAATAAGCTCAAGAAGAATCCAACAATCAACTACCATGCGTTACTGACCCTCTGGATCAATGCGGATAACAATCCTAATCTACTCCTGGACTCTGGAGCTAATGTTCACATTTTTAATGATTTGAAGTTTTTCTCATTGATAGAACTAAAAAAGGAGTCTGAAGAAATCAAAACTGGAAAACTGGAGTCCAATCTCAAAATACAAGGAATTGGGACAGTCAGATTAGAGTGGAACAATTTTGTGGTCACGCTTGAAGAATGCGCTTACGTGCCAGATATTGTTGTTAATCTGATCAGTCCTGGAATCCTTTCAAAGAAAGGGTGCAACCTCTCTCAAACACGCAATACGTTCAAGGTGACTTGCGGAGACCAAGTTGTACTGAAGGGATTAATAAGAGAAAATTTGTTTTTCATCAAAAAACCCCAATTGACTGGTCAAAATAATTCCCCAAATGTTGCCAATCAGTCCTCTGACTCAATTAATACTCTATCCGATCTGCATAAAATGTACGGTCACGCATCTATCTCTACACTCAAACCTCTCCTTAAGGACCGTTTCTCCAATGAAAAACTCCAGAATTTCCAATGTGACAGCTGCGTCAAGAGCAAGATCACCAGATCTCCCTTTTCCAATATCTCTCCTCCCGCCGGCAAACCGTTAGAACATATCCATCTCAACTTGGTCAATCCAATTACCCCACAATCAAACGCTGGCAACCAATATCTACTCACTCTGGTCAACAATTACACCGGTTACCTTGAAAGTTTTCCCTTAACTTCCAAAGATCAGACTCCCAAAATCATTATCAACATCCTAGAAACTGAACATAAACGTTTGAACTATTATCCATCTGAAATATTCTGAGATGAAGGAATGGAAATCACAAATTCCATCCTAAAAGACTTTTCCAAAAAGAATTTCATCAAACTCTGCACTTACAAGCCATACCATCCTCAACAAAACGGACGAGTTGAAAGAGCCAATAGGACAATCATCAAATACGCCCATTCAACCTTCTCCTTGTCCCTCTAGCCAAAAACTACTGGCATATTGTAACACGTATTTGTTGCTTTATGTTGAATCAGATCCCTCAAGAAGGTAACAAATCATCTCCTTGGGAAATTATGTTTGGTAAGACCCTCCCAGCTAATTAATTACAACCCGTAGGTTCTTCTGTGATCTATCTTGCTAATCGCTTGCAAAAAGAAAGAAAATTTGACAAAAAGGGTCTTGAAGGAATCCAATTGGTTTCAACCCAACCTTCCACTCTTACCTAATTCTCAACTCACTTGGAGCCGTTGTAGAAACTAAAAACGTTAATTTCCTCAAGAATCAACTCAATGAATATCCATTCATCGAATATCCAGGCTTAGACTTCTTTTCCCAATTGGACTCAAATGCCTACAAGACCGACTTCTCCTTGAATAAAAAACAATAATCAATTAGAGAACCTGTCTTGGAACACTCTGACTCAGAATCTGATCGAGAAGGTTCTCTCCAATCTATACCCCAATCTCCTCCTCTTCCTTCCCACTCTGACCCGGAACCTCCGCGACAACAACACAATCTCCGTCCCAGGCATGAACTTCAAAGAACCCAAAGATATGGCTTCCACCATTACTATGAACCTCCCTCGTATAAGGCCGCCCAAAAATGTTCCGAATGGCCTATATGGAAGGCAGCTTCTGAAGAAGAAATCAACTTGATTGAAACTCAGGAAGTCTGGGAAGAATTCTACAGCAAGCCCAAAAATGTACTAAATATGACGTGGGTATTCAAAGTGAAAGAGAATTGTCACGGAGAGCCCGTGAAGTATAAAGCACGGCTGTGCGTGCAAGGGTTCAATCAGGTTCAAGGTGTAGACTTTGAAGAGACTTGGGCTCCAACGGGGAAACTTGATCCCTTTGTCTTACTCTGGTCTATGGCTTGAAGAATCAAATGACATTCACTCAATTCAATGTAAAAGGAGACTTCCTCCAGGCTCCCTTATACAAAATTGTAGTAATCAAAACCCCCAAAGGATCAAATCAAAAATCCCCCTTTCTCAAATTGAAGAGGTCACTCTATGGTTTACATCAGTCACCCAAGAATTGGTACGAGACGCTTACTGCGTGGATCAAATCTCAAGGATTCCAAGAATCCACCAGCAAACCATGTCTATATCTCAACTCTAAGTCAGGGGAAGTTCTGTACTTCCACCTTGACGATCTGATTCTGGTAGGGAAATCTGAATTGTTTGCAGTCCATTTCTTAAAGAGATTCTCAAATTCCTCATGTCACTCACCAAACACAATTCTTGGGATGTTATGGCAATTCGACGGGGACAGCATATTTCTAAGTCAACCAAAACATATCAAAAGAGGCCTAGAAGAATTAGGTCTTACTGACTGCAAAAATGTCAACTCGCCTCTTACCCAAAACTTCAATCTCAAACCAGCCTTGGACAAAGACCATGCTCAGTTCTGTCAACTCAACATCAAATACCAATCTACAATCGGACTGCTGATCCATCTCTCTCAATATACTTGTCCCAAAATCTCCTTTGCCGTCTCCAGTCTTGCAAGGTTCAATGCAAAACCGGGACTCACTCACTGGAAAGAAGTCCGCAAGGTGTGGAAATACCTCAAGATGACTAGAAACTGCAAGCTAACTCTGAGTTACAACTCATCCAAAGATAAAATCTTGGCATATAGTGATTCTACATGGGGCAACAACCCCACTTTGCGCAAATATCAAACCGGGTATATAATACTGCACTACGGTAGTCCAGTTCTCTGGAACTCCTCAAGACAGAGGAACATTACATATTCCTAAACTGAATCTGAACTCAACGCCTTACTCAAATGTTACCTTGAATTGAAGTGGATTTCTCACCTCTTAGACAAAATCAACGGCTCCCCCTCCAATAAACCAGTAATAAATATAGATAACAAAGGATTGGACAATAAAATAAAAAAATTTGGCTCAAATTTGAAGTCACAGCACATCGAAATCAAAACTAAAGGTTTACATGAAGACTTTTCCCTTACTAAATTTGACCTCCATCTTGTTCCCACTGACAAAATGATAGCGGACCCGTTGACTAAAGCCACCTCCGTCGGAGCTCTTTGACTTCTTCAAAGATCAATTTTTCACCCTCAATCCGACCAACGCTAAGTCAACATCACCTTACCAGTAACAAGGGGTGTTGAGTATTCTCCCGCTCTCATCTTCTGCGCGCTTGAGCGCTCTTCCACTCATCTCTGACCACACCCCTGTGCGCAGGTGCGCATCAAGTCTAAGATGGGGACCCAGATGTGTTACTCTCATCCACACCTGGCCTCACCCCTTCTCACAAGCCTTCATACAATGACCAACCTCTGATTGCTTTGACCTTCCCCTTCTTTTTCTTCTTTCTCCCTTTCTCATTTGCTTCTATCTCTATTTTCTTTCTCATTACTATTTTCTTTCTCAATCTCATCTACAACCAAAAACCAACATTCCTCCATCAAATAACCGCTTGACTTGAATACAACAATCTATGACTGGTAAGATAACGATCTCTTCAACAAGACCTCATCAAACTCATCTGACCTCATACCTTGAATAGCTCTTCTCCATCTTCACTCAAATCCTACATCTTTCTGTTCTCTCATTGTCTATCCGTCCCTAGATCTCCCTCAACTCAAGCTGTCACATCAAACAACGCCCATTGATCTATGCTGTAGGAATCTACATCTTTATTTTCTTGTTCATCTTTCTTTCCTCAAAGTCTCTTTCTGATATGCCTTCCTTTTGATTCTCTGTGTCTCTCAGTCTGTTGGTTATAAGTCATCTAGAAATTCAAACTTATCTTATTAGAAAAGCGTCTGGATATGAACATAACTGGGTCTCTGCCCATCAATATCCTCAAAAGAGCTCTTTATTTATAGCTTTTGGAGTCCCAATATTGTCCTTCTCAGGGTTTTAGGTGCTCAAAGGGACAGACACTAAGGCTAACAGGGTAACCAGGGGTAGCCTGTCATGTGTTATTGGTCCTATAGCACGGGTAGAATCTAATTCCACAGAGTATGGGAATTATTCCACTATATAATAGACATTAGGACGTGTTAATAACACTAATCTGTCCTATTTATGTATTATTTAATTAATTATTCTTAGTAAATGTTCCCAGCAATTTAATAATTATATAAATAGAAATTTTTACGGACATCTTGATGTCAGGTAAGTTCTCATTATGTATTATATAACTGGAGTAAAAGTCATAATATTGATTTTACTCCTTATTTTCGAGTTCTAGTTGATTTACTAATATAATTACTTAAAAATATAGGTCATGTGAATTCATGTGATATTTTTACATAATTAGTTTTCTTAGTATGTCACAAAGATATTGATGTCTAGAAATTCTCATAAAAGTATATTAAAGTTTTTTAATGTATTTTTAGAAGTTGTCATTGTCTTATTTTCAAAATTCTTGGTACTTTGAATTATATTAAATGATAAATAAGTATAAGGATTATTTATGTATTTTTATATAATATTATGTATTTTTAGACTTTCTACTATCCACGGGAACATTTATTACATATGTAGGAAGTTCCTGTGTATGTTGTAGCATGTTTACGCAGTACCTAGGTTTCTCAGGCCGCCTGTCCCTCTGTCAACCCGTAGTCCCCCGGCTGCGTACTTGTTGGAGGCCTGGGGCTGCGTACAAAACCTTGACGGAGTGACAAGGCTGTATCTCAGCCGCGCGCGGGTGCATTGGCTGCCGCAGCTGCGTGCGGGAATTGTGACAAAACACATTTCCGCCCGTTGTGGTGCTCTTTTATGGACGCGAGTCAGGAAAGGGCTGCAGGCGGCACGCTCAGCAATGGGAAGGGCCTTGTTGCAGCTAGCCGCGCTGCGGGCTCAGCAGCATTCAGGTAGGCCCAGCAGTGGTTGAGTTGGGCTCAGCACCTGGAGACGGGAGACGACGGATCGCGCGGACCAGAAAGCTTGCGCAGATCAGAAAAGCTTTTGCGGATTGGAAGGCTTGCGCGGGTCGGAAGGCTTGCGCGGATCGGAAAGCTTGCGCAGATTGGAAGGCTTGCGCGGATTGGAAGGCTTGCGCGGATTGGAAAGCTTGCGCGGGTCGGAAGGCTTGTGCGGATCGGAAAGCTTGCGCGGATTGGACGGCTTGCGCGGACCAGGCGGACCGCGTATTGCAAGACGCGCGGATTGGGTCACGCGGGTACGCGGATACCTGGAACGGGTTGTTGGGCGGACGCGTGCGGGCAGGCAAGCCGGGCGTACGTTGATGTTATGGGGAAAGAGATGGAGGGGTAGGATTGGGCTAGGGTTCTGTGCTTAGGGGTTGTATTTCATCATTCTTGCTTACTTGTGGTTGTACTTAGGTTAGGGTTGAGAGGGAGGACTTAAATACTTTGCTCTCAACTCTGGGTTGTAGGAGGAGGAAGGAGGGGGGGGGGGGAAGGACGGGGAAAAACACTTCACCCCACTTCACTTCGCTTTACGGACTGCACTGCACTTTAGGATATTACTTTTTATGGCATCAGATTGGATTGGATTGCAAAAGAAGGAATTCATCTTATTATCGCTCCCTCCCTCTCACTCTATCTCTCTCTTGAACGGCTGCATCCAATCTCCTTACAGACGCTTTGATCAATAAATTCCAGAACTTGAGGACAACTTCTGGGGTGTTGCCCCCTTTAGTTTCCACATCTGGGGGTCTGGCCGGGAAGGGAGGAGAAGGAAGGAAAAAGGAAGATTAGGAAGGAATTTCATCATATCATCACTCTCTCTTCTTAAAACTCATTGCGCCCAATCATCTTACAGACGCTAGACCAATAACTTCCGGAACTCAGGACAACTTGCAAAGGTAACCCTTCTTAAGTTTCCACATCTGGGGGTCTGGCCAGGAAAGATCTTTTTTCAAAGTCTCTCAAAGGTACTCACGGATACTACCAACAGCCACTTCTCTTCCTTCCTCCTCCCACGGCTTCCGCGCTACCCCATGGATTTACCCGCATATTTGACTCAACATTGCAGAAGTGGAGCGATTTATCTTGCGGTATGAAACAATCGCGGACTCTGAAGGCGTTTTGGATTTTGAGAAGGTGCGCCATGTTGTCCTGTTCATTGAGGACGCGGAAGCGCGTTGGGAAGTGGAGGAGATGGATGGCTACCTGAACCTGGATTGGCCGGAACTGAAGGAGGATATGCTTGCAAGATGGGGGAGGCACGGTTCTTGCTTTTGGAAGGACAATCTCAAGCCATCCGCGGAATTGGGTTACAAGGAAGGCGCGCGCAACGGGATCCGGTTGCAAGCAGAAGTGGACTACGCGGAACTGGAGTACTACAGGGCAGAGTATGTTCCGGCCCCACCACCGGCAACCATCTCTTGGGCTAGCAAACTTGCGGAGGTGGCAAGGGGCCTCGAGGCCTATCTGGAGAGTATTCAGTCTCCCAGCGCGTCTGCGCCCCACGTGTGGACAAATGGGGAGGACAACAACCGTTGGCGGACGGGAAAAAGGGACCGGACAGCGGATTCAAACACGAAATTGGTTTCCCCAGTGGGGGCTAAGAACGTGTTGGGGAAGCCGGAATCCATGGGACCGGTGCGGCCTACTGACAGGAAGCGGGCAAGGACAACAGAACGGGGAATGGATGCTCCGTGCAGTTTGGGAATTGGCAAGCGGCGGACGGATCTTGAAAAGAAGGTACACGCGGCGGCGGAAGAGACAGAACACGCATTGGAGAATCACAACCCGAGCCGGACCTCTTTGACGGCGGGGAGCGCGCATTTGGAAAGGGTAGTGGCAGAAACGGAAAGGACAGGCGCAGAATGGACAGACGGTGGGGAAGAGCGGAAGTATCAAGTGGTTACGCGCGGTCTGGCGGGCAGGGGGCGGTCAGAAATCTCCGGAGGGGAGAACAAGGCCGCAAGAATGGCAAAGGGCAAGGAATGTTGTGTGGACGGGGTGGGGGAGGAGAGAGCTGGGATTGAAAGGGTTTCAAAGCCTCTTTCCTCCTCCACGGCGGGTTGTTGTAAGGACGTCTGGGGGTGTTCTCTTTTGTTTGGGTTTTGCGCGCGGATGGGCTCAAATTTCAAAGGATGCAGGAGGGTCTTGGCGGCGGGAGGTGCGCCTAGGCGGTCTGGGACAACAATTTGCAAACAAGGTCCCTGCAGGATTGGTTGAGGCAACGCGCCGCGGATCTGGCAATGGGTGGGGCGCGGTTGGCTGAGGACAGCAGCAAAGTTGGGGGGGGGAGCTAGAGCAGATGTGGAAGGTCAGAGTTGGGACGCAGGACGCGGGCTCAAAAAAAAAAATCTCTTGTTCCTTCTTATCTATTCATTCTTCCTTTTCTGTCTCCCCATGTACTCTTGCGGATACTCTCACTGGCGCGGATTTCTCACCTTCAGACTCTCACTGGCGCGGATTTCTCACCTTCAGACTCTCACTGGCGCGGATTTCTCACCTTTTCCAATTTCTCACTGGCGCTGATCTTCTCTCTCCAAGGCGCGGATATCGCGCGCGGTTCTTATTCTTGCTCAGGGACTCACAAGCCCAAAGGCTACTCAATCGCGCACAACATATGTCTTTTTTTTTTGTGTATAGGCGCTAAATACAAAGGAGAAAGGATAACTACGGAAGGTGAGATGGTGGGAGATCTCTGGGGACAGAACTCAAGTTGGGGGGGGATGTGGTGCTCTTTTATGGACGCGAGTCAGGAAAGGTCTGCAGGCGGCGCGCTCAGCAATGGGAAGGGCCTTGTTGCAGCTAGCTGCGCTGCGGGCTCAGCAGCAGTCAGGTAGGCCCAGCAGCGGTTGGTTTGGGCTCAGCACCTGGAGACGGGAGACAACGGATCGCGCGGACCAGAAAGCTTGCACGGATCGGAAAAGCTTGTGCGGATTGGAAGGCTTGCGCGGGTCAGAAGGCTTGAGCGGATCGGAAAGCTTGCGCGGATTGGAAGGCTTGCGCGGATTGGAAGGCTTGCGCGGATTGGAAGGCTTGCGCGGATTGGAAAGCTTGCGCGGGTCAGAAGGCTTGTGCAGATCGGAAAGCTTGCGCGGATCGGACGGCTTGCGCGGACCAGGCGGACCGCGTATTGCAAGACGCGCGGATTGGGTCACGCGGGTACGCGGATACCTGGAACGGGTTGTTGGGCAGACGCGCGCGGGCAGGCAAGCCGGGCGTACGTTGATGTTATGGGGCAAGGGATGGAGGGGTAGGATTGGGCTAGGGTTCTGTGCTTAGGGGTTGTATTTCATCATTCTTGCTTACTTGTGGTTGTACTTAGGTTAGGGTTGAGAGGGAGGACTTGAATACTTTGCTCTCAACTCTGGGTTGTAGGAGGAGGAAGGAGGGGGGGGAAGGACGGGGAAAAACACTTCACCCCACTTCACTTTGCTTTACAGACTGGACTGCACTTTAGGATATTACTTTTTATGGCATCGGATTGGATTGGATTGGAAAAGAAGGAATTCATCTTATTATTGCTCCCTCCCTCTCACTCTATCTCTCTCTTGAACGGCTGCATCCAATCTCCTTACAGATGCTTTGATAAATAACTTCCGGAACTAGAGGACAACTTCTGGGGTGTTGCCCCCTTTAGTTTCCACACCGTAACTCCTAAAATATACACAACACCTGAATTCTGACTGAATTTTAGGTGTGAAACCTATACGTGAAAATGTGTGTGAAATATTTAATTGGCCAAAAAGCTCAATAATGGAGCCGTAGTGTTTTGGTTTTTGTTTCCTTAATTGTTTAAAAATATAAGGAGTTGGATTTCCAGGGTGGGGTCAGTGAGTGACCCTACCTAATTTTGGGTGGAAAACCCATTTCTGTAATAATATTTAATTTTTTTGTACTCCTTCTCAGGTAAATTTTATTTTAATTATTTTTATGTTATTTTTGTTACTTTTGCAGCTTGCTCTGCAATAGTAGCAAGCTGACAAGATAATTGTTTAGTTGACAACATTGGAATGCATGATGCTGTCTAATTTTGAGAGGATAATGGCTCAAATTTCCCTACCTTGTTTTGTTGACAGTTGACCTAAGTTCCTTGTTATGGCATCCTTGATATCTTTGAGATCAAATAGCATGAGCATTTTATCTCTCCAGATTGAATATTTTGCTTCATTTAGGGGAGGTATTGCATTGACTGACGCTTTGAGAGCTACCTGGTGAAAATAATTGGACGCTCGTGCTGGTTCATTCATCTTGAGTCTGGTGAGAATTTCAGCTTTTAACCTTGAGAAGAAGATAAAGGATATTTTAATAAATAGAACCAGCAGAATATATGAAAAGAATCAGGACAGGCACAAACAAGATAGAAATAAGAAAAGGAAGAAGGAAGAAAGGAAGACCAGCAGTTTATGTAGGGAGACTTGTAGAGAAGAATGACAAGGCAGATAGGATGTAGGGATAGTCAGAGACAGGAGCATAAGCAAGGGACTGAAACAAGGAGTTTTGGAGATCAGAGTTGAGCTTTTCAGGTTGGCCCAAAGGATTAGAGGTCTTACCAGGAAATTGGTAGGACAGTTGGATGATTTGCAGCTTGAGAGTTGTTGGAAGCTGGACAGATATTGAAGGTGTTCAAAAGGATGGCATGAGTTTTAATAAGTGGTTTTAGATGATGAAAATAATAATCAAAATGAGAAATAGATGAAAGAGAAAGAATGAGAAGAATATTAAAGAGATCAAAAAAGGATTGTCCTCCTAGAATGCCCATCAGGATCCAGAAGAGGAAACAAGGAAATATGGAGTATCTGCACTGCTGTCCCGCGGTCAGGCCAAGCAATCTTGACAGTTATCTCCTTACCTTTAAAAATATATATATGAAATATATGGATCTAAAACTTGAAAAAGAAAGAACCTCAATCAGAAATACTAGTTGTAGATAATAGGGGGATCCATTTTTGTAACAAACCTATCTGGATAAATCACAAAGGACCAATATTTTAATAAAAAATATTTGGCCTAAACCACTAGGAATGTTGCCAACCCAAATAGGTATCCACAATGATGTTTGAGAGGTAAGGTAAACAGCGGAAAGATGAAAGTACAACAGAAAAAATTTGATAATTTTAGGCTTTCTCTTTCATGTCTCTTGTTGTAAATATTCAAGAGTTCATTATAAAAGGCCTCTTGAGTCCTCAAGGTTTTGAGTTTTTCTTTCCTCATGGAATTATCTTTTTAATTTCCATTCTTTAATATCATACAAACTATCATTTTATAAATAAAATCTATTGGGAACTATTTGGAATATTCAAATTTGTAGTTCCCCATCCAGTATGCAGAGCTCTCACGAATTGGAAAGCTAACCACTAAGTGAGGCAAGAAAAATAGGAAAACCCAAAAAAATGGAGAGATTGGGTAGAAAAAAAAAGGAGTGGATGCAAGACTTCCAACTCTCACATTTGAGGACTGAAACCTTAGTTTCTGAAAACTAACATTTACATAATTTTTTGTTGATGGGTTTGAGAACCATTTATAGATATAGATAAATCTGTTTTTTACAAGTGAGTGAAAATATCTAAAATAATCATAAAATAAAATAAAATAAAATAAAAAATTGAGATGCTAGATGAAAGTATAGTATAAAATGTTTTACCAGCTGCTGAAATTGATTTAAATTTAATTTTGGATAGAATAGATTTTTTGAATTGAAATTCATTAGAAACCATTATGTGAGCAAATGAAGATAAAAATTGAGAGGATTGATAAGACAATGTCCATTGGATAGTGATTTCCAAGACACTAAATGTATCAAGGTAATCATCCAAATGAATAAAACAAAATGAATGTGATTTTGATTAGTTTAAGATGATTCTTATTGGGAAGTCATAAGTTTACAACCCTGGGTTGTGAAAAGGTGTGAAAGGCCATTTAAAACCCATTTGAGTTGTGAATGGATGATTTTTTTCACAAAACAAGAAACCCAGTGCTGTTAATCACACAACTTTTTTATTTATTTTTTTCCTTTCTGTTAACTTCTGTGACCCTCTCACTCACTCTCATCTCTATGGCTGTCACGCAGATCATGCATGCCCCTCCGGGCTCACCTGCTTCAAGCTCAAGTCCCCCAGGGGAAAGGGGGACAACTTGCTCCCTCCTCAACCAGTCTCCTCAGTCTCAGATCTTTGTTGTTTCAGATTATTCTCTTCATTATTCTCCTCAAACTTCTTGTTGTCCTTCTCATCTCACTTGTCTTCTTGCTTCCTCTCCATCTTTACTTTTCTTATTCCTCTCATTCACCTGTGGGCTGTTCTACTCAATAAAGACTCATCAAAAACTCTCCATTGGGCACTTTACTTCAAACATCTGGTAACTGGTAAGAGCAAGTTCTCTCGTGCTCTCAAGCTCTCAAGGTCTAACTCCTTGACTCATCATCAACCACCTGTCTCAGTTTGTCAAACCTTGGCGACTCAACCAATGTATGATCCTCTGCCTCAAACATTGTTGTGAAGCTGTCTCAAAGAAAAGTTGGTTTCATTTCTATCTCTTCAAATCATCTTTGTTCTATTTCATCTTTTCTCATTTGTTGTTCCTCTCACGCTCCAGCACGCTGGTTTGTTTTCAATCTCAAACTCATCTTGTAATATGGTTAAAAGCTGAACGCTCTACCAACCAAGAAAACAAGTGTGAACCATGGCCTCAACCTCTCAGAATCGACACGAAAATGATGGATTCAGACAGGCAATGCTCAAGAAAGCCCTGGAAACTATTCATTTAATCTCCAAGGACAACTACAGTATTTGGAAGGATAAGATGAACTCCTTACTCAAGCTGCAAGGAGTTCTTCACGCCCTGGAATCCAAAACAACTCCTCTCTTGCCGCAGGACAACGACAAGATCCAGCTCCTTCTGATCTCAAAGGTTGACTCTATCACCCACAAAAATATCATTAGCGCAGCAAATGTGGAATCAGCTAAATAAATTTGGGCGTCCATTAAAGAAAGATACTTGTCCTCTGATGCCTCCAACAGAGCCTGAATTTTCAACCATTTCCTCCACATCACCTTCCAAGAAGACAACATCGCCGGTTTCATCACCAACATCAGAACCACAATAAAAAAAATGTTTGACATCAGCATAGATTTACAACAGGATATCCTTGCCTACCTAATCCTTTTCAAATTTCCCTACTCGCTTCAAGACCTTAAGAGAAAACTCATGCATTTGGACAATACCATCCATGTTGACTTTGTGTGCAACCATCTCACTCAGTTCAACAACAAAGTCAGGGCCAAGAACGCCAATAAATCTGTTTCCTTCTCCAACTCCCCGCTAGTCACGAACAAGACAAAATTCAAAAATCAGCAATCCAATCAATGCGTCAAAGGCTATCACAACCCCAAACAAGACAAGAAACACTCTGAGAGAGAGTGCTTCCACCTCCATCCGGACAAGGCTCCCAATTGGTGGAGAGAAAACCAAGCCAAATGGAAGGAGAAGCAGAAACCGAAAAACAAAATGGCCCACTATCACGCCTTCCTCACGAAATGGATTGAGTCCAAGGCCCTATCTTGACAGAAAATTCTCATCAACAACGGAGCCTCTGCTCATATCTTTAATGAAAAAAGATTCTTTCTCACCCTCAACAAAAGCGTTGGCAAGAGTATCCCCACGGGCAAGGATGGGGCTAACTTACCTATTGAAGGAATTGGCACAGTCAAGCTCTGGTGGAAGAATAACACGATTTTCCTCAATAAATGTCTCTACGTTCCGGAAATCGTAGTCAACCTCATCAGTCTGGGTATCCTCATAGGTAAAGGGTGTCACTTGGCATCTGAGAAAGGTCATTTCCAAATCTCCAACAAGGACTCCCTTGTCCTCCAAGGACCAATCATCAACAATCTCTTTGTTGTTCAAAACCCAAAATGGGTAGGTCAGGACCATTGTCTCCTGTCTGTGAACAACTACTCCGGCAGAAAACTGAAGGAACTCCACCTTGCTCATGGTCACGCCTCAACCAGTCAACTTTGCAAGATCAAAGACACCAAGCTGAATAAAAAAGATCTCAACTTGTTCTACTGCAAGGACTGTGCCCTTGGGAAAATCAGCAAGGCCCCATTCAAGCTGCAATCAACCAGTGCCTCCAAACCCTTTGAGAGAATCCACTTGGACCTCATTGGCCCGCTCAAGCCCCCGTCTCTCCAACAAGAAAGGTATATCCTCATGGTGGTCAAAAATTTCACCAGATAACTAAGTGGGATAACCCTGCAAAGCAAAGATCAAGCTCCTGAAGTACTTGTTGCCTTCATGGAAAGACAAAAGTCAAAATTGGGCTATTTTCCCTGCAAACTATGCTCGGATGGAGGTACTGAATTCACAAACCAGAGGTTAGTTCAATTCTGCAAGGACAATTCAATCAGACAACTGATTTCCGAACCACATCATCCCAAACAAAACAGCAGAGCGGAAAGGGCCAACAGGACAATTGTTGAAAGTGTACAATGTACCATCAGTTATTCCAAACAACCAATCCGTCTCTGGCCCAAAATCCTGAAGGCCTGCTGCCTCAGCCTCAATCAGATACCAAGGAAGGGAGACTCTTGCTTGCTGTGGGAACAAATGCACAAGAGATCCCTTCCGCTCTCCTACTTCAAGCCGCTTGGAACCTCAGTTGTCTATCTTAATCAACACAGGGTCGAAGGGAGGAAATTCCATCCAAAGGGACTTGAGGGGAAGCTCATTGGCTACAACCCCAACTTCAGAAACTATTGGATTCTCAAACCTGATGGTAGTATCTTATCTTAAAAACACGTGAAATTTGATCTCAAGTCAATCAAGAGTCTGGAAGGTGGCAGCTCCCCTAACCTTGACTTCTCAATTGAAGACTCAACGTTTGACCAACCCAAGCTCAGTGAAACTAATCCAACCAATCCCCAAGCTGATAAAATCAAAAATACTGAATGCTACCGCGACAGATTGCCAGACTCTCTTGCATCAGTCAACTCAACCTTGGATGACAATACTCAAATTCTTCTGAGGACAACCAACCGCCTCAAGAGACGGTCATTACTTCAGATTCCCCGGGGAATCAATCAACCTTGAATCAGATTCTCAAAACCAGCCAACCTGGACAAACTCTGAGAAACAGGTCCATCCTAAAGCCACCTCAAAGGTATGGCTTCCACCACTACTACAAACCAAGAACATACCTGAAGGCCATGTTGTGTGAAGAGGCTAAAAAATGGAGAGAAGCTATCAGGAAGGAGCTAAAACAGTGCAAGGATCTGGGCATTTGGGAAGAGTACAATGGACCAGATCCGGCTAACCCCCTTGAAACTACGTGGGTGTTCAAAATCAAGGATAACTGCCACAAAGACCCCCTTATCCATAAGGCCAGGATTTGCGTCCGCGGCTTCAACCAGATCTACGGTCTCAATTACAAAGAAACCTTTGCTCCAACCGGAAAAATTGCCTCTCTGCGCGCAATTCTGCAATTCAGTCTCAAGCTCAACCTCTCAATCAGACAGTTCAACGTTAAATTGGCCTTACTCCATGCTCCCATCAACAAGGCTGTATTCATCAAGACGCCAGATGGCTGAAAACAACCCTCAAAATACCTCAAGCTCAAGAAAAGTCTCTATGGACTGAAGCAATCCCCTAAGAACTGGTACAATAGGCTTTCTGCATGGATCAGATCCGTTGGGTTCATCAAGTCCGACAGCAATCCCTGCCTCTACAAGTCAAAGGATGGGGACTCCTTTATTTTATTCCACGTGGACAACCTGATCCTTGTTGGGGATGGGAATGGATTCAAGGATAAGTTCAACTTGAAATTTCAAAAATCCCAACTCCACAATCCGGACAAAATCCTGGGGATGAAGTTTGAAAGGTCCGGACATTCCATTCTGCTCAGTCAGCCCAAGCACATCAATCACAGACTTGAAGAACTTGGACTCCAGGCTTTTAGACCAGTTTCCACTCCTCTTACCCCTCACCTTCAACTCAGCACAGCCACAGATGAAGATTTTGAGGCCTTCAAAGAACTCAAAATCAACTATTGGTCAGGGATAGGCCTTCTCAACTACATTGCTTGCAGGACCAGACCTGACCTTGGCCTTGCATTTTCCAGCCTGGCCCGCTTCCAGAACAAACCTGGTCTTACTCACTGGAAAGAACTCAAGCAGACCTGGCAGTACCTGAAGGCCACAAGATACTTAAAGCTGAAAATCAAATACAACAGCAAGGCCAACCCCATAGTCTTCTACAGTGACGCCTCTCAGGCCAAAGATCCGGTAACCTGCAAATCTCAAACTGTCTACCTAGGAATGGCCTTTGGATCCCTCATCTCTTGGGCAAGCTTCAAGCAACAAAACATTGTCTATTCCACCACCAAAGCCAAACTTAATGCACTCCTGGACTCATTCCAGGAAGGGAAATGGCTGAGGAATCTGATTGGCAAAGTCTTTTCAACCAACATTATCAGCTCCTCTCACCTCATTGATAACAAGGGGCTCAAAGACAAACTCAAGAGATTTGGTTCCAATGCCAAAAATTGCCACATCAACCTCAAAACTAAGGGTCTTAGAGAGGAACTTCAACTAGGTAATCTCTCAGTTCAACTCATATCCTCTGATCACATGTTGGCCGACCGGCTCACCAAGGCGGTCCCCAAGGCCATCCTGGCCAAGTTCATTCACCTGATTCAACCATCCTTCAAACTACCTCCCTGCTAATAAACCAACTCTTTCCAGTTATGGGGGGTGTTAACTTCCGTGACCCTCTCACTCACTCTCATCTCTACGGCCGTCACGCAGACCATGCGCGCCCCTCCGGGCTCACCTGCTTCAAGCTCAAGTCCCCCAGGGGAAAGGGGGAAAACTTGCTCCCTCCTCGACAGGTCTCTTCAGTCTCAGATCTTTGTCATTTCAGATTCTTCTCTTTATTAGTCTCCTCAAACTTCTTGTTGTCCTTCTCATCTCACTTGTCTTCTTGTTTCCTCTCCATCTTTACTTTTCTTATTCCTCTCATTCACCTGTGGGCTTTTCTACTCAATAAAGACTCATCAAACACTCTCCATTGGGCACTCTACTTCAAACATCTGGTAACTGGTAAGAGCCAGTTCTCTCGTGATCTCAAGCTCTCAATGTCTAACTCCTTGACTTATCATCAACCACCCGTCTCAGTTTGTCAAACCTCTGCAACTCAACCAATGTATGATCCTCTGCCCCAAACATCGTTGTGAAGCTGTCTCAAAGACAAGTTGGTTTCATTTCTATCTCTTCAAATCATCTTTTTTCTATTTCATCTTTGCTCATTTGTTGTTCCTCTCACGCTCCAGCACGCTGGTTTGTTTTCAATCTCCAACTCATCTCATAATACTTTCCTTTCTTTTCTTTTCTTATTTTTTCTTAGGGAAATGTTAAATTTGCAAACCAGGGGTCACCAATGGGGGTGAAAAGTTGTTCAAAACCCATATGAGTTGTGAACAGAGGTTCACAACCTTATGAGTTGTGAACAAAAAATAAACAAATAAAAAATTAAATTGGTAAATTAAAAATAAATAAATGAATAAAATGAATAAATAAATAAGTGAATCAAAAATAAATAAATGAAAGACAAATAAATAAATAAATAAATAAATAAATAAATAAATTTGTTAATGAATTAATAAAATAAATAAATACATAAATAAAAAAATAAATAAATAAAATATATTAAAAATGAAAATTGGCAACCCTAAACAACCTGTTTGAAACTAAAAACTGGTTGCCTTGTGGTGATCAATTTGGGAAAACTCAAAAGGAGAGGCAAGTTTTTTTAATTTTTTTATATATAATCTTTAATCTGCCTTTCAAAAAAAAATTGTTGTTGGTATTGGAACCTTATTTTTTTCCCTCTTCCCAAATTCCCCCTGTCTTTGCCTTCTAGGAGAGCCCTCTGGGGTTTTCAATACCCCACACCCTGTTTTCAACTCCCTCTCATTGCGCTTGGCCTCCAATTACTTTGTTTTACACCAAGTGTATCTAGTCCTCACCTTGAATGATTCCATTGATCTCAATTGAATTGTTTGTTGAAACCATGCTCAAAAATTCCTGCAATTCAAAGTTTTAAACTCACCGCACTCATCATCCCTTATTAATCCTTCCTCTCAATCCAATCATTCCATCAGTCTCCAAATTTACCTTCACCAATCCTCAACTGTCATCCCTCCTGACCATGAAAAAAACCGCAAACACCTCATTGACTGTCAGGCCAGGTGACCACCAATCAAACCATCCAATCTCATTTTCCAACAGATCAGCAACCAAAATTGGTTGGATTGCTTATCTTGACAATTTTCTTGCAGCTGCTGCAAATCCCATCCTTGACCTCAGCTGCTCCCACCTTTCATTCCCACCCCCCTTCTACCTTTGGATGGGGGTGATTGTTTTTGTTGTAAGGAATGGGAGTCTTCAGACAGATGCAAGAAACAGATGGGGTTGAGATCTTCTCAGCCCATTTGCGGAAAGAATTTCAGGAAGGAATGGACTTCCCTGATCCCTTCATTTAAATAAAGAAAATCTGCTGTCATCTGTGTCATCCAATTGTAAATTGTCTACAGGGTTGCTTGCCCATAAAAGGAGGGGCTCTGCCCTGCCTTTCTCAATCCATTCATTGTATCATCTAGTTATTAAATCTGTGGCAGTGGGTCCATCTACCCTTCCCTTTTAATTGAGAAAACTCATCATCCTTATCCTGGGTATTTCTTTGATTACCCCTTGATCCTTGAGCATCCATACTAAAATCTTTGATCCTTCCTCTGTGAACTTATCCATTATTGCCAACCAACAGCCTTTCTGGTTGAAGAAGAACTCTTTTGATTGGATTCTTGAGTGTGTTATACCACTCTTTGATAAGACTGAGCTAGATTTCCAGATGATTCAGAACCAGCATGGGCTTAACAAAGAAAAAAAAGTATAAGAGAAAAAGAATCTGAAAGTAACAGGAGTTCATAGGAAGAGATATGAGGGAAGGGTCCTACAGATAGAACAAATAGAAAACATTGAGAGCGGCTGCTTGAGCAGGGAAATGAGTTATTCAGGATGCACAATGGAGATCAAGAGAAGAGAGGCTGAGAAGGACACGAGGAGGCAGACTGAATGGACTAGAAGATCAGATTTGATTTAGTTGAGGAGATTCAAGGAGTTGGAGTCTTACCAGGCAGAGACTTATAGGATTATAATTGAGGAGGTTGAGATGGTGAAGAAGCGTCAATGGCTGAGTTTTGGAAGAGAAGATAGTTTGGGAGAATGGGAAAGGAAAGAAGATAGGAGAAAGGACAGAATTGGTAGAGAAAAAGAGAACGAGACATAAATAAGAGAAGTAAGATTGAAGAATAAGAGAGGAAAGGATCACCCAATCAAGAGATCCTGTTGAAAGATAGGAGGATCAGACTAGGAGAGAGAGCATTTGGGGGGAACCCCCTCCGGGTAAGAGAGGGAGCGCATGGGGAGGTACTTTGAGGAGCACTTGGAGACACAAGGGGGAGGGAGTACTGACTTAACACTCTTTGTTCCCTTTTTTTTGAAAATAGTGATCTTGATCATTTTTTTTCTGGAACAAGTCATGTTTGAACATGACCTTTCTTTAAGGATGAAACCAGGAGTATTAAACCTTCATGATTTCTTTGAAATTAAATTTTGCCATGCTACTCTTGAGTACCTTGAGAAGTTTTGCGTTATTCATGTTCAAATCTGTCATTTCTTTGCTTCTAGAGATTCATAAGACAAATTTCCCTGTATTTTAAAGCCAGGCACAGTTATCTGTTACCCTTCAAGCGCTTGATTTCAGAGTGTTGGTAAGGTTCATTGAGAACCTGGAGGTTGGTTGGTATTGAGTTGATCCTTTGTAATCTTCTGCTACTTACCCAAGATATTAGCTTGTGGGTATTGTTACTGAAAAATTCATTATTCTATTGAACTCTGAACAAAATTTAAATTCTTTTGTTGAAGTCTTTTCCGCACCATCTTGCCTCAGATAGTGTTGTTCAAAGCTACTGATTAATATCAAACTGATCCCTTCCCATTGATTCCTTATTCACAAGGTTCTGGACCTTGATTTTGGTTGCATTTAAATTTTTTGTAAATCTCAGGAGGGCAGCCTAAAAAGAAACTTTCCCCTCCACAGAACTGCCTGTGGCCAGCACCATTTGGTGTCATACAGCGTGGCCCAATTTTCAAAGCATCTTGGTTGTGAATGCCCATTCGCACCTCAGATGGGTTGCAAAAAGCCATCCTCAACCCAGATGAGTTGCAAACTGCGCCACATGACCCATTTTGAGTTGTGAATGGGTTGTGTAGGGTTTCAAATTGAACATTGCCCTTTTGCTTATTTGTCTTTTTTCTTTTCTTTTTTCTTTTCTTTTTTCTTTTCTTTTTTCTTTTCTTTTTTCATCTCTTTTTTCTTTCCTTTTTTCTTTTCTTTTTTCTTTTCTTTTTTCTTTTCTTTTTTCTTTTCTTTTTTCTTTTCTTTTTTCTTCTCTTTTTTCTTTTCTTTTTTCTTTTCTTTTTTCTTTTCTTTTTTCTTTTCTTTTTTCTTTTCTTTTTTCTTTTCTTTTTTCTTTTATTTTTTCTTTTCTTTTTTCTTTTCTTTTTTCTTTTCTTTTTTCTTTTCTTTTTTCTTTTCTTTTCTCTTTTCTTTTCTCTTTTCTTTTCTCTTTTCTTTTTTCTTTTCTTTTTTCTTTTCTTTTTTCTTTTCTTTTCTCTTTTCTTTTTTCTTTTCTTTTCTCTTTTCTTTTTTCTTTTCTTTTTTCTTTTCTTTTTTCTTTTTTCTTTTCTTTTTTCTTTTCTTTTCTCTTTCCTTTTCTCTTCTCTTTTTATTTCTTTTTAGGGATTTATTTTTCTCATGCATCCAACCCTTTATTTCACGCATTTTGACATTGGCGCGCGGTTGCACCCCTTTGGTATTTCATGAAAAAATACTTTAGGGTGATTTTGAACTCGCGGCTCCAACCATGTGGTAGTCATGTAGGGCCCTACAAGGCTCAAATGAGCTGTGGGGGCCCCTAGACGACTACAAAGGGCCGTTTCAAACATGCACAACACTCCAGGGGTTGTGTAGGAGCCTTGTAACCCCCAAAGACGGCTCATTTGAGCCCTGTACCCCTGTAAATGGCTCAAATTAGCCATTTTTGGGGGTGCACAACCCCCCAGAAGCTGTGCCAGAATTTCGGGCACCCCCTGGACCACACTTGGGTTCTTTCAACCCAAATTTGGGATTAACACATAATTTGTGGGACTGTTGTTCTACACCTAGGGATCCCAAAGAGACATTAAAGTGAAAACCAAGTGAAATTGAAGTGAAAACTGAAATCATAAATCATATAAAAATCTGCAAACAATTCTTTCCCAACTTGAAAGTGAGCAAACTTTGTTTGATCAATTGAAAGTTGGATTGAATAATGAAGTATGCCATTGCATTTTTTTTGCATCGGAACAGTGGCAAGCCCTCCTTCTTCTGAAATGGCTTCTTGGAAGGTCTACATTGATAGTGCCATCAACAAAGCTTTGCAAAAAGAAAAAAAGGATTTGGGTAATGAAACATTGGAAGCCCCAATTGCATCCTCATCAAGGGTGACAATTGAGGAACAAAATGATTCAAAAATGGACATGACTGCTGGTGGTGGGTAAAAATTTATGTTACTGGTCTTTTCCATATTTAATTTGATTGAAACTGATGGGTGCATGTAACTATGAAACTATGACTTAACCAATGAATGTTTCCTAGATCCACTTGAACCACCTCCCTTGAGACATTTTCCTACTAGGGAAGAGGCACAAAACTATTGTAAAAAATGGGAAATGAAGCAGGGTTACGCTTTAACAGTTTTCAACTCAAAGCATGACCAATATGTGGATTTAGCATGTGATAGACATGGTTCCTATTCAGGAAATCTTCTTACCAAACGGTCTAGACAAACTCACACAAGGAAGGTTGGGTGCAAGTTCTTAATCCATGCAATTTGCACAAAGGCAGACCCCTTGTGGTGCCTCTCCTACAAAGAAACCCAACATAACCATCAACAATCTGAACATCCCTCTGTGCATCCTCAACTGAGGAGAATCTTGGGGGTGGCCTTAGACAATCTAGTAGAAGGCATGAATGATGGGCTCAATATGTTACAACTGAAGAGAAAATTGAGAAAGATTGATGGGCAGGATTATGTTGATGACTGAACAATCTATAACACTAATCAGAAGTTCACACTTGAAGAACTACATGGAAAAAGTTTTATGGAGGTACTAAAGGAACAGCTTGAATAAACAAGTTAGATTCACTGGTCAAAGTTCAGTGGAGAGGTTCACTTGCAGGCCCTGTACTCAGCACATCCAGAGGAAGTAAAGCTTTCAAAACAATTCCATAATATTTCTATGTTAAGTTGTAGTTACAAAACAAATAAGTACAAAACCCCAATATTCCATGTTGTTGGAATGACATCCAATTGGAAAACTTTCACAAAATCTCTTGTTTTTATAACAAAAGAAACATTTGAGTTCTACAGTTGGTCTGTAAATTCATTAAAGGAGTTGGCTTATGATCCTGAGAGACTTCAAAAATTCTTTTTGATGGACCATCAAAAATCTCTGATTTGTGCGATTGAAACTAGTTTCCCAGAGTCATCAAGACAATGTTGCACTTGGCACTTGTCTAAAAACATACAAGCAAACTGTAAAGTGCGCTTTGCTAATTAACTTGAAGGATGGAAAAACTTTATGAATCTGTGGGCAAAGTATGGGGCCTCAAAGACCAAGGAGGAGGCGGTGGTCAATGATGCAGAACTCAGAGTATGTCCAAAGCACTGCTTCTAATTCTTCCTGGTTTTGGGTTCTGAACTTTTGACTTGTATAGTGTTTCCTGAAAGACTATGAGGATCTACTCAAGTATATGGACAATAACATTTTCCCTATCAAAGAGACGTTTTCAACAGTGTGGACTTGTATAAACCCAGATTTTGGAAACAAAACAAGATCTTGGGTTCAAGGGGCCCATGCAAATCTCAAAAAATTCCTTGCAAACTCTTTGGGAAAACTGTTGGATGTTTTGAAAAGCGTTGACAGAAAAGTTTTGAATCAAATTAAATCAGTTCATGCATCACTTTATAACTCTTGAATTAAGTTAGGGACAGTTCTTCCTCCTGAACTGTTCCCATTGGGTTACAAATTTTGTTTAGAGGCAATCCATCTTTTTAGGGAACAATTCAAGAAATTCAAACTTGATCATGATGGCAAAGTCTGCACCAAGTCATATTCCAAGACTATGGGTTTGCCCTGTTCCCACCCAATAGGTGACTGTCTAGCATTCAGAGGATCCATGGTACCCAAAGCTGTTCATCCTCAGTGGATGTTGGACAATGACCCTTTCAGTTCTAGTTCTGTAAGTTGGCTTAAGTTGGATTGTTCAAATAACTATGTGATTAATGCTTTTTGATTGATGAATTCTAATTCACTAATGGTTGATACTTTTGAATCTTTCCAGTGCAATGTTGATGAAATGCTAAGAATTACTCAGTTACGTGAAAATTCAATGCAATGATCTTGGAATCTCCAGATCATGAGCAAAGGGGACTATTGAAGTATATCATTCAAAAGATTATGAAATATTTATTGAAGCCAAGACTTGAACCTAAAGTCTTACAATCAAGTAGGGGCAGGCCAAAATTGACAAATACGCGGCAAGAACCATCTTGGTTTGAGCATGTTGAAAAAAACCTCAAGGGGGAAAAAAGAACTAGAAGGGCTCCAAACAAGAAAAGAAAAAATATTGTAAGTCTTTTCTTTTGGGATATGTTCATTTTTTTGGTTTAATGAACTTAGTTACCAACTAATGATGAATTGTTAGTCAAAGTTGGCAGAATCTGAATCTAAATTTCCTAGTTCAGAGGAAGAGACTGAAAGTGAATCAGGATCACCTAATTTGGAATCAGAATCCTCTTCAGAGGAAGAGAACATGCAGCAAAGCTCAACCAAAAGCTTAACTTTGGTGAGTTTTCATTTCATTGATCGAATTGAAGAAATGGATACTAAGTTAGTTTTAATGATAGGAACCAAAAGTGAAATACCTCAATCAAATACCCAAGAAATTCCATAAGTTCTTGGGTGAGGTTTGAGATACAATTGGAGATGGGAATTGTGTATTTATAGTAATTGCTAAATATCTTGGTTATGAAGAAAATGGTTGGTTTAAAGTTAGGAAGGAAATGATTGAAACATTAGAGAAACATAAAGCATGCTACATCAAGATGCCTGGTGGTGGTTCATCATTCCCTTTCCTTTTCCTTTTTCTTTTCCTTTTCCTTTTTTTTTTGCTAACCGTGGTCTGGTGCCATACAGGATGCCACACAACTAAACTTGAGCCGTGTACAACTCCACATGGCTCAAATGTAGTCATGTGGAAGTCCACACGGTGGCAGACCGGGCTGGGTTGGCCGCACAACTCTGTGAGCTGTGGAGGGTTGTACATGGCCCAAATGGGACCGTGTGGCGTGCCACACATCCCTTTTTGAACCGTATGCACGGCTCAATGAGCCGTGAATTTAACATTACCCAATAATTTATGTCAAGCAACTTTCAAGAATTCATTTTTTTGAATTCTAACTGCGCAGACCTGTAGCAGGGTTTCTTGACCCCTAACCTGTCAGCTTGTTACTATTTCAGAGCAAGCTGCAAAAGTAACAGAAAAAAAAATAATAATAATAAAATTAACCTAAGAAGGAGAAGGAAAACCATAAATATTATTGCAAAAGTGGATTCTCCACCCAAAATTAAGTAGGGTCACTCAATGACCCCACCCTTGAAATCCAACTCCTTACATTTTTAAATAATTAAGGAAAAGAAAGAAAAAATACCACTGCACCACTATTGAACTTTTTGGCCAATTGAATATTTCACATGTATTGTCACGTGTAGGTTTCACACCTAAAATTCAGTCAGAATTGAGGTTTTGTGTATATTTTAGGAGTTACAGACGGAAATGTGTTCTGTCACAATTACCCCACGCAGCCCTGGCAGTCAATGCACTCGGGCGCGGCTGAGCTACAGCTCTGTCACTCTGTCAAAGTCATGTATGCAGCCCCGGTGTGGTGGTCTTTCATGGACGCGAGTCGGGAAATGCTGCGCGCTGCGTGCTTGCGCGGATCGGAAGGCTTGTGCGGATTGGAAAGCTTGCACGGATTGGAAGGCTTGCGCAGATTGGAAGGCTTGCGCAGATTGGACAGATTGCGCGGATCAGAAGGCTTGCGCGCATCAAGCGGATTGCGCATCACAAGATGCGCGGATTGGATCACACGGGAACGCCCCGGATACCTGGAACGGGTTGTCGGGTGGACGCATCATGAGAAGGACAAACCAGCAGGCAACATGGACGGGCATGGGGCAGGGGAGGTGGAGCATGGGTTACGGGACAGGGGACGGAGGGATATGGTTGGGCTAGGGTTCTGTGGCTTAGGGGTTGTATTCCATCATTCTTGCTTACTTGTGGTTGTACTTAGTTTAGGGTTGAGAGGGAGGACTTAAATACTTCACTCTCAACTCCGGGTTGTAAGGAGGGGGATCACTTCAGGACATCTGATTATCATTATCATCACATCATTGGACTATCACTTTTTGCATTGCATTGGATTGGATTGGATTGGAAAGGGAGGAATTCATCTTATTTTTGCTCTATCACTCCCCCCCCTCTCTCTCTCTCTTGACCGTCTGCATCCAATCTCCTTACAGACGCTTCAATCAATAACTTCCGGAACTCGAGGACAACTTAAGGGGTGTTGCCCCTTTGGTTTTCACACCGGGCCTCTGACAAGTCTGCAGCCGGGGGACTAAGGGTTGACAAAGTGACAGGCAGCCTGAGAAACCTAGGTACCGCGTCAACATGCTACAACCTACACAGGAACATTCTATATATGTAATAAATGTTCCGATGGATAGTAGATAGTCTAAAAGTACATAAAATTATATAAAAATACTTAAATAACCTTTATACTTATTTTTTATTAAATATAATTCAAAGTACCAAAAATGTCAAAAATACAATAATGACTACTTCTAAAAATATATTAAAATACTTCAATATACTATTTTGAGAATTTCCAGACATCAAACTTTTGGGACATACTAAGAAAAATTATGATGTAAAAAAATAACATGAATACCCATGACTTACATTTTTAAGTAATTATATTAGTAAATCAACTGAATTTCGAAAATAAGGAGTAATATCAATATCATGACTTTACTCCAAATATTTAATAAATAAGGAGAGCTCAACTGACATCAGAATATCCGTAGGAAGGACTATGAAAATAATTATTAACTTACTGGGAACATTTACTAAAGATAATTAATTAAATAATAAATAAAAAGGACAGATCAGTGTTATTCACACGTCAAAACATCAATTATAAAGTAGAATAATTCCCATACCCTGCGGAATTAGATGCTACCCATTTTACAGCACCAAAATTTTACAGGCTACAACTTCTTACCCTTCTAGCCTCAGTTTCCATCCCTTTGAGCCCCTTTAACCCTTAGAAGGACAATATTGGGACTCCAAAAGCTATAAATAAAGAGGTCTTTTGAGTATATTGATGGGGAGAAACTCAGTTATATTTATATCCAGACACCTTGCCAAGGTAATCAAGTACTTATGAGAGATAATTTAGTGATTTATGGCTTTTGTTTGATTAATAATATCCTTAATCAACCCTCTTTTATCAATTTAAACTGCTGAACAAACCTTATAACCCCAATATACAGGTTTAACCCATCAGTGCACAACCCAAAAAGATACCCAAAGGATTCAATAATATACCAGTGAGTCATTTAATCCTTTCTCTGTTGTGGCAGCTTGGTTACAAAGCTCTGCCACTTCACCATGTATTTTATATACATATTATCTTTGGGCAAAACATCCTTTAAACCAAAGGGCCCAAAGTAACCAGGCCTACATGCTTTCATAATGAATTTTCTGAAGATAGGTGTAAAAGATCCCCAGTATAATTGTGGCCTCTCTATAAAAATATTTAATAATCAATTCATCTATATTGATTTATGACAATAAACCATAACCAAACCAATCAACCTTGAAATAAGCTTTATCCAAATATTTTATGGATTTTTGCTGCATTTATTCAATGATACATTCATTATTTATTATATCAACTCTAGTAGCTAAAGAATAGCAAGGGTCTTGGCATCCAGTAGGCTGAAATAACCCAAATAATTGGTAATTTTGGAGCCATTAGAACCCCTTCAAAAATGCAATCAAAAAATGAAACAATTCCTTAAAAATAAATTTTTGCATGGGTTTTTGGATCATCATTTTGGCTATTTTCATTTTTTTTTTGTTTAATTCAGCTTCCAGAAATTTAAACCAAAATTCATAGAGTATTCAAAAATTTTTGTCATATTTTTTGGTTTTACCTTTAAAAATTCCTTCAAAAAACACAAAAAATCCAAAAAATCAAATTTCTCTTTGGAGGTTTGAATCATTTTATTTTCCTTTTTATTTCATTTTTTTGGTAATTCAAGCCATCAAAAAGTTATAACAACATTGAAAGAGCATTCAAATATTTTTACTGGATTTTTTGGATGTATTATTTTACTGTAAAAAATTCCTTCAAAAAAGCAAAAAAATCAAAGAATTTAATTTTCTCATTTGACTTTTGGATCCTTATAATTGCCATTTTGACTTATTTTTTTGGTGTTTCAAGCTATCAGAATTTTAATAGAAATATTCAAGATCTTTTAAATTTTTTTTTTCAGGATATCTGGATGTCATTTCCAACCTTCAAAAATTCCATCAAAAAACCAAAAAATTTAAAAAATTCACTCTTTGTTGAGCCCTTCATATGCATATATTCAATATGACTGAATATTCTTTCCTGGGACCATCACCCATCTTGGAGCTCCCCAATTATCTTAGAAATCACTGCCTTGAACTTTTCCACCCTCCCATCACCCCCCACCACACCATTCCACTACCATACCATACTACACCACACCACACCACACCACACCATACCACACCATACCGTACCACACCATACCACACCATACCATACCACACCACACCAGATAAAACCAAACCACACCACAACACAACAAAACACAACTTTTTGCACCACACCAACAACCACTCATCAAAAAAACTTGACACTCCAGATGATTCCAAACAAGAACAGCTCTTTTTCCAATGGCTCAAGAAAACATCCACCCACTATTCAGAATTTTTTCAACTGTTTCACCAGGCTCATCCTCCATTCTCTCATTTAATCAAACTAGTGATTCAAATCCTCTTGCTTCTTATTCATCTACTCAAACTCTTGATACCACTCCTATGGCCCCTCCTCCTGAGCTATCATATAATGAAAAGGAGGAGCTGGTTGAGGCTATCCAATCATGGGCAAAGTCCCAGGTATATGACATATATACCAGATTATAAAATTGCAATAATCAGGCCTATACTTACCAATGTGATCAATCTGGGGAATATAAACCCAGAAAAGATACCTCCAAATTAAAAAAATAAAGAAAGAACAACTTTCCTTTCAGGTTATCAGGGAAATTTTCAAAAAGATAGGGTATTTGGGTGGTGAAGGTTATATTTCCAGAGCACAACCATCCACCTTCCATTGATCATTCCAATCATCCCATCCACAGAAGAATCCAAGGGGAGCAACAGGAGGTAGTTGAAAATTTATCCAAAGCAGGAGTTCCCCCTTTAAAAATTCTTAACTGACTTATACAAAACTCATCATCACCTATCCATACAAATATCCCTAAAATTTACAAAGAAAGATACCAAATACAAAAAAATGCCCTTGATGGCAAAACTCCTATGGAAGCAATCATACTGGAACTCAGGAATTTTTCTTTTTACTACAAAATGAACAATGTGGATGGTCAAATTACTTCATTATTTATTTCACACCCCAATTCCATGAAACTTCTCAACATTTTCCCCACTCTAATTATGATTGACTGTACATATAAAACCAACAAATTTGGCATCCCCCTTCTTCATATTCTTGGGATAAACAATTTTTCTAGAAGCTTCTCAATTGCATTGTTTTTATTATCTCAAGAGAAAAACAGAACTATGGTTGGGCCCCAACTAAACTTCAGGAAATATTTGAAGATAAAGAGCCTAGTGTGATTGTGAAAGACAAGGAACAAGGACTTATTAGATCAATTGAATCAGTTTTCCCTTCCTCTCATCATCTTCTCTGTGCCTGGCGAATTTTCAAGAATATTCAAACTCATTGCAGGAAGCACTTTAAATCTGAAGATGAATGAAAGCTATTCAAGAAAAAATGGAATCATTTGGTCTATTCAAAATCTGAATCAACCTATGAAAAAAACTTCAAAAAACTTTCTCTGGTCTGGAATCCTCCCACTTCTTAATAACTTCTTGAAAACTGGGTTCCCCTAAAATAAAAATTTGTCTCCTATTTGGCAAAAAAATTTGTTCACTTATGAAAAAAAGTACATCAAGAATAGAAGGCTCTTACTCCTAAATTAAAAGATTAAACAATTCTTCTCTTGGTTCTTTCTATAATGTAGTTCAAAAAATTTTCAGTTACATCACCATCCAAACCCATGAGAGAGCCATTGAAGCCTCTCAGCAATAATTCAAGCATCTTATAGGTTTGCCTCACTGGGTGGATCATCTTTCTGGAAAGATCAGCCACTTTTCCCCCAAAATAATTCATTTATATCATTAAGTTCTGATTCTTCCACCAATGGAAACAACTGCAATTACTCTGCTCACATGGGTATACCATGTTTTCAAAAAGTCAAATTGGCCATCAGAAAGGGTGAACTCTTCCAAATTGATGATTTTCATCCCAAATGCCATGTCAAAGCTCCCATTTCAGTAAGTTTTTCTCTTTTTTTTTGGGGGGGGGAATTCAAGCTCAAATGAATAATGTCCTGATTGATTTTGATTTTCCTTTCTCCAGTTAACTGTGAGCCCTGAATCAACTGAAGATTCAGAAAAACTTGCAGTTCCAACCAAAGACAGTAATTAAAACCTATATTGAACTAAACTGTTTGAAGCATTCAGCAAGTTTCCACCTGGAGAAAAGCTATATTATCTGGGTGAAAGCATGAATCTGTACAGTGGAAGATATCAAATTAACCTGATTTAAGAGCCAAATTCCACTCAAAAACCCAAAGTTAGAGGAAGACCCAAAGGAGCAGACAATAACCTCAAGAAGATCTCTCAGTCCTCAAGAAAAAGAGATCCATCTGGTTTTAAATATTTAGAAGAAACCAAGAGGAGAGAAAGGCCAAAGAAGAAATTCATAGAAAATTCAAGGGTCAGTCACCAGTTTTTTTGGACAAAAAACTATATCAGCATTCATAATTAATTTTTTTCTTATGTATTCAGGTTTCAAGAAGGTGCAAGGCAATCCAAGCGAAGGGGAAGGGAGAAAAGAAGGAGGAATAAGAGGAAGAGGCAATTTTTTAACTATAAGTATTTTTTCTGCAATGGTTTTTTTTTTTGATGAGTCCTTCTCATTTTTTTAAAATAGAGTGAATTTCAGACTGAAGAGGAATATTCAGAAGATAAAGACTTTCCAGATTTGGATGAAGGGGAAGATTCAGCAGAAGAAGAGCTTCCAGATGTGGATGAAGGGGAAGATTCAGCAGAAGAAGAGCTTCCAGATGTGGTTGTAGTTAAGATGGCGAGCTTTAATTTAATTTAATTTTTGGATAATTTGTTGGATACTATTTTTCATTAATTTTTTCATTCAAACCTTTATCAGAGGTCTGGAAAAATTGTGAATAAGCAAGTTGCTTCTGCTGAATAAAGTCCTGAGAAAGGAATCAAGAGACTAAAGGTATCCAAAGAAGATTGTGATGCTCCTTACCATCCTTCTGGGGGAAAAGTATTTGCAGCCCCAAAAACCAATGAGAAAGTGAGTACATTTGGTATTTTCTCATTTTTTAATTTTGTATGATTTCTTTTGTATTTTTCCTCTAGGTTTCATGCACATTATCTTATTCTTCTTCTAAAATGTTTGACCAAGTATCAATGGAAGAAGTGAGTATTATCTTGAGTACATATTTTCTGTAATAAAAAAAAATCTGATTTTTGGTTTTAGTTCCAATACAAAGATTCCATTTCCCCAAAAAAGCCATTCCACATATCTACCATGTTTAAGATGTCATAGGGGATGGGAACTATGGTTTTAAAGCAGCCTCCATTTGTTTGGGGAGGATCTCAGAAGACTGGATTGAAGTCAGGAAAGAAATGGTGAAAGAGCTTGATTCAAACCCAATCATCAAGGAAACAAGATTCCTGCGTGGTATCTGGGGTGAAACTTTCCAAGAAGCAAGAAGGCAACTGAAACAACTTTATGGCCCAGCTCCCATAAATATGTGGATGAAACTTCATTACCATGGTTTCCTTCTAGCTGAAACATATAAGTGTCCAGTAGTTCTGTTTTATTCTTTAATGCCTTGCACTTATCTTCCTCTGAATTTCAATCCAACTGCGAATTCCAAAACTACTCCTATTTGCTCCATTCTTTTGAAAGAATCCAAACATATAGTCTCATTCAAGTTCAAGTCTGATGATTGCCCAGCTCCCAGGTTAGATCCACTTTGGAAAAGCTTTGTGACAAAGGATTCCAAATCTTGGAAAACCATTTTTCAGAGAAATTTGGATGTTGTTAATGAGGTTTTTTTCCCTCCACAAAAATAAAGTAGAATAATAAAACCAATCATAGTTGAATAAATTTTAATATTTGTATCCATATTTGTTCTTTATTTTGACTTTTTTGAATGAAGCTTGTAAGGTGTATGCAGGAATTCAGATGATCTTCAAAAAGTATTAATCAATTTTTTTTCTTTTTTTAACATGAAAAATTCTGAAAGCTTGAATAACCCAAAAAAAATTATATAAGCCAACAAAAGGATTCAAAAATCCTGTGAGAAAAGTGAATTTTTTGAATGTTTTGGTTTTTTGATGGAATTTTCAAAGGTCAAAAATGAAATACAAAAATCCTCAAAAAACTTTGAAAAGCTCTTGACTAGTTGTTTTAAAAATAAAAAGCTTGAAAAACCTAAAAAAAAAAAGTAAAAATGGCAAACATAAGGATCCAAAAGTCAAATGAGAAAATTGAATTTTTTCAATTTTTGATTTTTTGAAGGAATTTTTTAAGGTAAAATAATACATCCAAAAAATATGAAAAAAAATATTTTGTTGCTCTTTGAATGGTTTTTTAACTTTTTGATAGATTTAATTACCCAAAAATATGAAATAAAAAGGAAAATAAAAGGATTCAAATGTTCAAAGAGAAATTTGATTTTTATTGATTTTTTGTGTTTTTTGAAGGAATTTTCTAAGGTGGAAGTATACGTCCAAAAAATATTAAAGAGATATATTGAGACAATTTGAATGTTTGTAAAAATTTATCTTAGCTGAATTAACCAAAAAAAATATAAATAGCCAAAATGATGATCCAAAAACCCATGCAAATTTCTTTTTACAGATTTTTTTCATTTTTTGATTGCATTTTTGAAGGGGTTCTAGTGGCTCCACAATTAAAAAAGATTTTGGTTAAGGTTTGAGAGCCCCTGCTACAGGGCTGCGCACAAAAAACTGGACCCAACTCAAATGGGTTGTGAACTGTGGCACTGGACCCATTTTGAGTTGCATATGGGTTGTGTAGGGTTGTGAATTTATCACAACCCTTTTAATTTTAATTTTATTTTTGGATGATTTTGGTTGAGATAACCTTTTTTTTTAAAAATAAAATAAAATTTGAACCTTCAATCCAGATTGGAAAATTGGTAGATATTCTGAAATTTGATTCCCCCCTTGGCCTTTAATTAAAATTACTTCTTTTTTGATAATTTTCCTTTTTCAACTTTTTTTGGTTTCAATATTTCATCAATTTTCATCATTTTCTTAATTTTTTTATTTTTTTCTTGAATTTTTCCTTTTTATTAACCTAGTATTTCTCCGGGTTATATTTGAGTGAATTTTTCTTCCAAGTATCCAAATCTAGGAGTTGATTGATGAGAGGTTTCAAAAAATGATTAATGGTGACTAAAGATGGTGAATTGGAGCCTGGAGAAATTCCAAAGAGGTATTTCCAGCAGATCAGTTATGCCTGGTTGGAATCAAGTGAACAAAAATTTATGAAAATAAGCCCTAGAAATTCTTCCTTCAGGCATTTTTATTACCACAAGGATTGAAACAATTGGAAAAAAGGGAGAAAGTACAATTCAGAGGTAAATCATCATAATAATTAGATTCCCATTGGATTTCATTCCAAGCTAGACCTTCCTAAATTTCTGGAAATTGCTGATCATTAGATAATCAAGCCAGTTTTGCTTTCAAAGTATCAATCCAAACCTCCCAATTTTTTTTTACTAAAAAACTAGTTCACGAATTCTTGAAGAGGTTGTATCAAATGAATTTATACTGCTGTTGGATTTCCTGCATGTATTTCTCTATATTGCTTCAAATGGCATTGAACATTTGAGCCAAATATGTCTGATAAAAATGTGTTTCTTGGTCTTAGGAGGAGTGTTCAAAAAAGAGATTTTGGAAGCAAATGTATTGCAATAAAACTGGATTGAGCTGTAATTTTTTTCTGGTAGTCCTTGAGTCTTCTGGCACTTCTTTTTCATCCAGGTTTTTGCATGAATTCCATTTTTCTTGAGCAATAAAATTGAGGATGAAGGTAAATGAAAACTTGTGTTCAGTTGAGCTGACAAAAAACATTGGAAACCACAAAAAAAGACTGGTAATGTTTTGGCGACTGAAAGAGACCAATTTCTTTTCAATCTATCATTACAACCTAGGATAAAAAAAAACACCCCAACTTTTCCAGTTGTTTTCATGCTTTTCATGTCTAAATTCTCAATGGTTCTTGATTTTGGAGAGAACCGTCCCAATGGGTTCAGTTCCTCAGACTCCAGATGCTCTCATGCATCAATTTTGAGGTTGCAATTCAGGATAGATGATTTTTTGTTAAGTTGATGCGGGGTCCTTAAGTTTTGATATTAGCTGGCCTTGAGTTAGAAATCCTGGATCATTGGTGAAACTGTATTTGGAGAATTTTCAGCATGTGAGAAGCTGCTTTTTCAATGGATGACAACTGTTGATGTTGGAAAATATGTTGTTTTGTGATTGAGAGATATAGACTCTGGAGCACAAACATTGCACTACTTAAATCTCAGTTTGTGATACACCTCCCAGGAGTCATCACTCAAATTTCTGTTGTGGTTCTGTTGAAAAACCTGTTTCAACCTACATTACAAAGTAGATATTCTAGCCCAGATGCCCAATAGCTCTTATCCTTGGTATTGGGTGTTTTACAACAAAATAAAATGCAGGAATGCACATAGGGTCAGGGGAGTGCAATATGACTCTGTGCCAATTATTGCAGCAAAATTGGGGTTTTTTGGCAATTAATTAATATATCCAGCACTGCCCAAAAAACTGGCTCAACTGCCCTCAACTTCCCACAGTTGACATGCAAAAAGCTTCCTTCAAGATTTGAGTCTTGATACATGCACCCAGCACCTGAGAAGAAATTTTAATTGTTGCTATGTGCATACTCAGGAGGCTCATGCAAACATACAACTTACATACAGTTCCCATCACTGAACATTCCTGGAAAAAGGGAGTTTCCCCTTTCACTCCCAATGCCAATTTCAAACACAACTACAATCCAACAACCTCCTTCCCCCTCACATGCCTACAGCCTTGAGGCCCTCTGCTCCCCCTCCAAGCCTAAAGACCCAATGCCTGCCTACCCACCTCAGCTCACCTCCCCTCCCCATTTCATGTGCAATCCTGGCCTGCCCAACTCCCCTCCCCTTGCCCTCTCTTGGATTATACTTCTTTATCCTTATGTACTAGAGTCTCACAGTGGATTCTCTGGGTAGATGGTAGTTCTTAAGACTTGTCCGTTTTGGCTTTTCACATCCACCCCGGCCTAATTACTGGTTGTTTTTTCAGTGCTTACACAAATGTAAATTTTTCTTCTGCTAAGGAAGTACTTCATATTAACTTTCTTGGCTAGATAACTATCTATTTGATGGTGCCATTTATTTTACATTCTATGCTGGAGAATTTTTAATGATGAATACTCTGGTTCCACTAGATCTGATAATGAATCAGGTTGACTGGGTCATTGTAAGACAAATTTTGAAGAAGTCATTGCAATGAATGAGGGAAAACAAGCCCATTTTTCTTATTGATTGGAATGTATCAGTCAAACCATCCTTGAATTTTAATAATTCCACATTGATGGGATGGAAGATTGAAACAAAGCTGAGTTTAATATAGTTGGAATTCTTGATGGGATGAGTGTATCTCCAGAAAAAAAAAGAAAATAAAAGAAACCCAATCCTAGAGTAATGGTTTTGAAATTTAAAATGACACCTTACTCTAGAAACTGTAATCTAGATTTCTGAAACGCACAAAGACAATAGAGATGAAGTTAGGGAAACTCAAAACTCAATAGAGAAGGATCAATACAGTGGTTTTAGAATTAGGATTGAGTCACTCAATCATTGGTTTGGAAAATCATCCCAATCTGAGAAGTCAACTATATCCATATTGCTTAGATCAATTCTCATGTTGTTTTGATGATGGGATTTATTTCAATTTGTTTGAGAGTTGATCAGAGTTACTTTCCCACTGCATGTGTATCTTCTCTAAAAAATTGATAAACTAAAAGATTTGATACTCAAACAATTTAAGTGCTCTCACATTGTGCAGGTTAACTATGATGGCCATTTAAACCCAATTGGTAGGGGGGTCTGGTGAATGTTGACTGTGAATTCCTAAGGCTAACTAAACATCCTTTGGAATAACAAAAATTTGCACAGATTCATCAAGAACCTAGAAATAAGTTGTTTTGGTAGATTTGAAAAAGAATCTAAAGATTCAATTGGTAAAGAAATCTAAACAAACGTGGGAGACAATCCTTAAAAAAAATCATATCAAAATTTCTATCAATCCAAGAATGTATAGATTAAAGTTTCATTATTCTCCTCCTCCTCCTCGTTTAGATGATTGCAATAATCATCCACAATTGAAGAAAAAATTGAGTCAATATCAAATAGGTGAAGTGAAAAAAAGATTGAGATTGAATGAACTTGATGATTGATCAAAAGGGAACAAAGAAGAGGAAGAAGATCAAATGGAGATCTCATTTTTTTAGAACATTCAAATCAACCTTATCCTCATCCTACAATAAATACACTCTACCTTCCAAGAACTACTGACTGGATATCTTCTCAAATTTCCAATGAATCTATTTAATTAAAATATATTTATCTATATATCCACAGATTTATAAATTTATTCCTATCTCAATGGCAAAAGAAATTCTTAAAATTTTCCAAGTTTATTATTCTGAATGTAAACACAATTTCTGTTATCCAAATCCTTTCAAAAATTGAAAAATTAAACCAACAAAGAGAATATCCCAATGTGTCTTATTTAATTTCTTCAATAAAATGATCAATTGACTTTTTTCTCTTTGCTCATTTTATCCCAGGTTTAGCTCAAGCAATTTTATTTAACCTACCTTGGATCTTTGGTGGATTTTTGAAGATTTCAAAGCCATTTATGGATCCAAAAAGGGCCAAGAAGACCTTGTAGTTATCATTTGTGTACTTATGTACCTATAAGCGCTTGAATCAAAGCTGACAATCACTTGGGTATGTGAGCTTTTTTTTTCAATGTTCAATCCTTTCATGAACAATTATTTACCCAGGAAACAATTCTTAAAAGATCTTTTTGGTGGTGATCTTTATTTTCAATAAGAAGGTTTGAATTTTCTGATTTTAGTTGATAAATAATGTCAAAATATATTCAAAGGGGCTGATCAAACTTGCATGGTGTTAAATGGGGGGGGAAATTTCAACTGACAGGATCACAAGTCATATTTCCCACTCCTGGCTGAATTTACAGCTATTCAACAACAAAGGATGTTGGCCAGATATCAAAGGATTGGAAAGGGAATAATAGGTATGAATGAGTTTGAATTAAACAGTGGTTATCAATGCCTCAAGGGTGGTCAACACAGACATCAATGCATTGGTTCTTTGTCTGCCAATAAAAATTTCACAATGATTTTTCAATCAAAATAAACAATAAATCCTTCATCTCAACCAAAATCTTGTCAGTATAACCATCCATCAAGTTCAGCAAATACTGCTGATCAGTCCAATAAAACAGTTTCCCCCTTATTATCCTTTAAATCTCCATCATCTAAATCCAGATAGTCTTTGGCGTCCAAAGAGAAGGATCTAGTTGCGGACCATCCATCACCATTGAGTGATGAACTTAAACTCAGACTATGAAGATGTTGATGAACTTGAACAAACTTGATGAATTTTTAACTGAACCTGTCAATCATTCTGGGTTCCACTTGAATCAAGGAGCTTCCATGAAGATAACAATTTATTATTCAAGACCAATCTTGTTCATTAATCCCATTTCATCCTCTGGATCCAAATACAAAAAGGCTCATCACCATTGAAAAAAATCTCCACAATCCAATCAAATCGCTACATTGAAGATAATTAGATCAAGATTATCACCAGTGTTTCAAGGGGAAAGTTTAGATGGATCATTGGAGGTCTCAGAAAAACATAAGATAGAGGAGCTTCAAAATATGTAAAATATTAATTTGATTGAATTGAATGATAATCATCATCAGTATCATCATCATTAATCCATGATGATTTCTCTGACAAATCTAGGCATAAATATTTTTCTATTCATCCTCATCCTCATTCTCTTCAATCAATTAATACTCAATTCAATTCTACTTGACTTAAACTTAGTATTTTATTGGATTATCAAGGTTTATTTACAATGGAAAAGGAAATTTAAGGACCAATTTGATCAGCTCATGATTCCCCTTGCCCACCCCTGCCATTCACCATACTTTCACCCCAAAGTTCCAATTTTTTTGTACACCAGCTAATTCCATCCATCTCTCACTCTCTCTATTGGTTTTGTTCTTAACCAACAACCTTATTCCCCCTCTTTTTATTTCCTCCTGCCCGCGCAACTAAATGCACACACACCTACAAAAAAAAAAGAAATAGTGGACAAAATTTTAATTGATCTCAAAGCTTTCTTATCATAAAATAATCCAAATTTCCCCCATTGGCTTATTTATTTATTGATTCTATAAGTATCTATTCAACCTTTCTTACCTTATATAATCTTAATCAACACCCCCCTCCCGCCACTTCTTTTGGTAGAGGATGATTTGATGATCATCACTTGTCCCATTTTCCTATCCTCACTCTTTCCTGGGTTTGTGTCAACCAGAAAACATTTCAATCATCCCCCTTATTTTGAGCTATTTTCAATCTAAATCTATACCAATCCAAGAGATAAGTGGTATCATCTTTGGACCCTTCTTAATTCATGCCTCTCTTTGGTCCTTAATCCTTCACTCTTTTTTTTTTTGTTTTTGTTTTTTTCTTTCCTCCTCAACCTTGGAATTGTATTTGATATATATCTACTACAGTGTTGGCCCTATCCAATTTTGAAGGAATTTTTTTTTTAAAAAAAATGGGTTTTTGAGATTGGATTATGAGAGAGATGAAGCTGAATGGACCAATTGAAAGACATTGATTTGAGAACTTTGTTGTTTTTTTTTGAAGAGATGCAAATCATTTTTCAGCCTCCTGGATTCCAAGACCCCTGCTATCCTTTAGCTACCAGAGGTGATCGAATAAATAATAAATATATTATTCAATAATTGCAGCAAAAATTTGTAAAATATTTGGATAAAGCTATTGCAAGGTTGATTGGTTTGGTTATGGTTTAACATTATAAATTAATATTAATGAATTGATTATTAAATAAATCAATAGAAGGGCCACAATAATATTGGGGATATTTAAAACCTCTCTTAAGGGAATTCAAGTTGAAAACATGTATACCTGGTTACTTTGGAACCTTTAATTTATATTCTTAAATGAGATATTGCCAAAAGATAATATATATATAAAATATATGGTGGTGTGACAGGGCCTTGTAGCCAAGCTTCCACAAAAGAAAAAGGATAATAAGACTGACTATTATATTATTAAATCTTCTGGGTACCTGCTTGGGACGTGCACTGATGGGTTAAACCTATTACTGGGGTTAAAAAGGTTATTCAGCAGTTTAAATTGATAAACAGGGTTGGGGACAGATATTATTAATTGGAAAATAGCTATAAATCACCTACATATCTCTTATAAGTATTTGATTACCTTGGGAAAGTGTTTTGATGTAAATATAACTGGGTTTCTGGGTATCAATATCCTCAAAAGAGCTTTATATTTATAGCTTTTTGAGTCCCATTTCTGTCCTTCTGAGGGATACAGGGGCTCAAAGGGACGGGTGCTAAGGCTAGAAGGGTAACAAGTGGTAGCTGTTCACGTTTTCTTGGTTCTTTATCATGCTTTTCATCTCATTCCACAGATTATGGGAATTATTCTACTTTTTGATTGATGTTTAGACATGTGAATAACACTAATCTATCCGCATGTTTATTATTTAATCAATTATCCTTAGTAAATATTCCCAGGATGTTAATAATTTTCTTAGTCGGAATTCCTACGGGTAATCTGATGTCAGGTGGGTTTTCATTATGTATTAGCTTATGGGAGTAAAATCATTACATTGATTTTACTCTTTATTTTCAAAATTCTGTTGTTTTACTCAAAATAGTTAATTAAAAATATAACTTATGAGAATTCATTTGATATTTTTACATAACCAGTTTCCTTAGTATGTCACTAAGATACTGCTGTCTTAAAGTTCTCAAAATTGTATATTTAAAGTATTTTAAGATATTTTACAAATAGTACTTATCTTGTTTTTGACATATTTTGTTTTTTATTATATTATATAAAGAATACGTAGAAAGTGTATTTAAGTCTTTTTATATAACTTTTTGTATTTTTAGATTATCTATTATCCAAGGGGACATTTATTAAATATGTAGTATGTCCCTGTCTAGGTTGAAGCACCTTTATGTGGTACCTGGGCTTCTCAAGCAGCCTGTCATTCTGTCAGCCTGTAGCCCCCCTTCTGCGTAATTTTCAGATGCCTGGGGCTGGGTACACGTCTTTTCAGGGTATGCTGAAAGGGTGGCAGTGCTGCTGCTCAGCCGCGCATGGATGTGTTGGTTGGCACGGCTGCGTGTGGGAATTGTGACAAATCACATTTCCGCCCGTAACTCCTCCAAATCACATAATTCTTGGATTCTGTCAAAAAATTCACTATTAAAACTATACGTGGTGTTTCATGTGAAATATTAAAACGGCCAAAATCTCAATGCTGCTTCTCTTCCCAAATATTCATTATTTATTTAAAAATATAAGCAGAATGAGTTTGAGGTAGGTGTCAGTGAGTGACCCTACCTTAATTTTTATGTAGATTTAGAATTTAAAATAATATTTATAATATGATTTCTCCTTTAATAAAATTTTTATTTATTTATTTTATTTTTTATCTTTTGCAGCTTGCTCTGAAAAATTAGCAAGCTGAAATAAATTGAACAAGAAACAAAAAACTCCACATGGAATGGAATGGAGAATTTTTCTCTCTCTCCCTTGCTTTCTAAGAAGTTTATGAGGCTTAATTTTGAAATTAAAATACTATTTTTAGAAATCTATCTATACACTGCCAAAAAAAACTGGCTCAACTGCACACAGTTGACATTCAGAAAGCTCCCATCAAGCTTTGAGTCTTTCTCTGCGCAACGGCCCCTCAGAATAACTTGAAATTGTTTCTATTTGCATACTCCTGAGGCCTGCCCAAACATCCAAGGCCAGTGCTCATCAATTAAAATTCCTGGAAAAAAAGGAGTTTCCCTTTTCACTCCCAACACCAGGTTCAGAAAGGTTCATTGGGCCTAAGCTGGCACGTCAACCACAAGACATCATAGGAAATTCTCACCAGGAAAACTCAATTCCCAATCAATCAAGCAAGAAGGAAAGTTTTCATCATACTCATCATAGTTGACTCTCATCCTCATCCTCCTCCTCCTCATCAATTAACAAAAATCACAATATTAGCAATCAAATCATTCATCAGAAGCTTCACACTCTGTACCACCCCAAAATCCACTCATTCTTACACTGAATCCAAGAAATACCCCCTCCATTTTTCCATTGGTGAATCTCTTGTAAAGATGATTGAAAATCACATACGTATCAGGACAAGGAACCCCTTCAAACAAGGGAGGCAGGAAGAACCCCTACACATGGCATATGACTGTAACCTGACAACACATCTGTCAACAACTAAGATCAATCTGAGAAACCTTTATCTAATCCCTCTCATTATCCATTTCAAACCATCTACACCAAAACCAGTTGACCAAGTCAATCCAGCAACACTTAAAGCTTAATCTGATAATTACTCTGCCAAATTTTGTACAATTCATCTATAAGTAACAGCTATGAAGTCCCCCTCTAATCATCCTCATCCACTCACAATCAGTCAGAAAAGAGAACCACTCTTGAATACCAACATTGAAATCTAATACTTACCCAATACCTACCTTCAATTACCGTTTAGAAACACCAGATTACCAAAACAACCTCCCTGCTTGTTCCAAGAACATTCCTTCCAACTCTCATCAATCACCTTCAAGAAATAACCTAATAAGGCATTGTCAACTCCAAATTCATCTTCTTGGCGTCAATATCCAGAATTCTCACTTTGAAAACCTAGTATTCTATTATTTTATACTTCATCTCTTTCCTTCTTATAACCTGCATCTAGTCTACCACCTACTATTTTCTTTTTATTTCTAACTGTGTTTTTGCAATCTTAATTCTTCCAATTTTTTGAGCTCTCTCCCCCCCCTACCCCACCTAGTCCCCCTCCCCCCTCCCCCAACTCCCCCCAAGTTTGCATTACCTGTCTGTAAGTAAGGAGGTGGATGATTCTGACCTGGGTGGTAAGCATTGGGCTCTCCCTGATCTCCCTAACCTCATGCGACTGCCCTTGGGCCTGAAAACCCTTTTGAGCAAACTATTGCATGACCAACCAAAAATCAACAATGATGGCTCCATCAACTTAGATTCAAAGTTTTTCCAGATAATCCTAGGCCTCTTGTCTGAGTTGAATTGCTCCTTCAAGCTTACCAGGGACATGATGGACGGAATGAACTCAAAAATTGAGGAAATGGGGAAACAGATTTCCCTCCTTACTGCTTCTCACCAGACCATGCCCCCTCGTTCCTCCTCTGCTGCATGTGCATGCATCACTAAATCTGATCATGCTCCGCCAGCCCCTCCAAAGCCACTCCCAACAAGCCAATGGGCCTTTGGAGGTTCAGGACTCAAATGGGTGGTAATCCACTCCAACCCCTCAAAAACACCCTTGAAGATATCCCTGCGGGTGCTTTTGGCAAAAAAGGACACAAATTGTTGGAGGCTATGGATGACATTGTGAAAGGGGACCTGATAAATATCAGGGTAATCAATTTCTTTCCTTTGTTTTGCAAAGATAACTTGAACAAGCCACTCTTCCTTGCGCCCAAGAGATCCAGGACAGATCAATACTACTGGTGACAAACTAGGGCTGGTTCTGCCTAGACTGAAATCATGGTCATCCAAATAATCTCACTTTGAAATCCTGAATAATATTGTTTCTACCCATGCCAATGGTTGGGGGTCTCAATCTCACTGGCCACTCAGCCCAGCAACCATGGAAAGACCATTTGCTGCTCAAAAAACAGGGATGAGAGTCATTCTTATTCCTGCTTGAACACTGGGCCTTATAAAAAGCAGTGAGTTCTTCACTTTCTTTTTACTTCTTATGCGCTCTCATTACCAATAAATCAATATTTGCCTATTGCTTCTCACTTGAACCTGCACTGAAGCCAACACCAAATTATATTTTGATTGATTCATTATAAAATCTCTAATAAACTAAAAACTTCTTTGACAAAAAATCACCAAACCAACAAATCCACTTTAATCCAAGCCCATAACTTTTTTCCTCTCTTCCAGCACCCATTCCTGATCCTTGTCATTTTTCTGGATTTTTCTTCATTTTTTCTAGAATTCCAAGAATTTAAATTGGAATAGCCAAGTAAGGAACAAAAAAAAGAAGGCTGTCTAGGTACAGGCTGCAGAAGAAAGATTCAAGGAAAGGAAAGAAGAGAGAACAAAGAGAATCAGAAGAAAAAAGAAAAGAGGAAACAGATAGATGAATTTTGAAAGTAAGAAGATCAATTTGTTGTCTCTTGGTTTCAGGGCATGGTGGGGCCTACATAGCCTCCAACTGGGAAAAACTGCTTTAATATGTGAGGGCCTTGCTCAATTAAAGCTATTGTATTGTGGCAGGTGGTGTAATGGTTTAGAGCAATGACAGAGGACGGCTCTATGGTAGGAGTATTCTATTTCTGTTTGAGGTTCTAAAGTATATGCAGTGATGAAAAATGATGGATGAAGATTTGGATGGAGACTTCCATACCCAGAATTTAGAGATGACCAGCTTTGGGAGGAGTGTTTCTCAGCTTAAGATGTTATGCCGTTGTTTCCAGTGTTTGTGGCGCTGCTGAGAAATCCAGATGCAACAGACAACAGCCTGTATCAGTTTGAGTCCTCAAGGGTCTTATTTGAAAGAGATGTGCATTAATTTTCAAACCAGGATACAGTTATACGCCATGAGAAGGTGTTCTGACTGGTCCTCTTATGGGCAGTGATTAAATGCCCTGCATTTGGTTGAAGAGTTTGGTACCTGTATGGATGAGAGTCATCCTGAAAATTTCCTCCCTTCTTCATTTCTTTTTGTTAATAAACTTTTTTTCAAAGCTATTAAGCTTTTTTCCACTTTTCATTTCATTCACCACTCCTTGGTCAGAAATCTTACAGATTAACAGTCAAAATTGCGCAAGAATTCCAGTTCCGCCATATAGGCAGACGGAAAACTTATTCTGGTTCTCCAAGGATCATCAAATTTTACCATCTGAAAATGAAGAATCACCTGCGGTTTTCAGACAAAGAAAATCTGGGAGGTCACAGCTTACAAACCATAGGAATATTCAACTGCAAAGGTAAAAGAGAAGTTTATTTATGCCTCCTGGCTTATCATTTACAGACTGGGAAAAAAAATACACAATTTACTGAGGACCCATTGTGGTGTAGGTTGTGGGGATAAGAATATTCTGATCAACATTTTAAGGCCTTTTGTGTCCACACTGAGAGTGTGTGATGGAGTGTGATAGAAATTTTTTATAAAACTTATTCTTGACACAAAAGATTAAAGGTGGAGGGAGGTGGGAAGGGCATGGATCCCTAGTAAGATTTGTTTGTCACCCCTGCAATGCATTTTGTGTCTTTCCAATGACTATTTCTAATGATGATTCTAGACTTTCTCACAATCAAAATCAACAAATATTTTGGTAAGAAACAAAATTGTAATGACAGCATCATATGTTGGTATGGACTAAATGAAAAACACCTGTAATAATATCAGTTTATGAAAAAATAATAAAAATGAAAATACTAAGACAACAAGCTCAAATAGTGTGAGAGTATTATATTCTTAAGGGGTTGTAACCCTCCATAATGCATTCTGGAGGGGTTTTATTCCTCCATAATCCATTCTGGAGGGGTTGTAATCCTCCATAATCCATTCTGGAGGGGTTTTAACCCTCCATAATCCATTCTGGAGGGGTTTTAACCCTCCATAATCCATTCTGGAGGGGTTTTAACCCTCCATAATCCATTCTGGAGGGGTTTTAACCCTCCATAATCCATTCTGGAGGGGTTTAACCCTCCATAATCCATTCTGGAGGGGTTTTAACCCTCCATAATCCATTCTGGAGGGGTTTTAACCCTCCATAATCCATTCTGGAGGGGTTTTAACCCTCCATAATCCATTCTGGAGGGGTTTTAACCCTCCATAATCCATTCTGGAGGGGTTTTAACCCTCCATAATCCATTCTGGAGGGGTTTTAACCCTCCATAATCCATTCTGGAGGGGTTTTAACCCTCCATAATCCATTCTGGAGGGGTTTTAACCCTCCATAATCCATTCTGGAGGGGTTTTAACCCTCCATAATCCATTCTGGAGGGGTTTTAACCCTCCATAATCCATTCTGGAGGGGTTTTAACCCTCCATAATCCATTCTGGAGGGGTTTTAACCCTCCATAATCCATTCTGGAGGGGTTTTAACCCTCCATAATCCATTCTGGAGGGGTTGTAACACTCCATAATCCATTCTGGAGGGGTTGTAACCCTCCATAATCCATTCTGGAGGGGTTGTAACCCTCCATAATCCATTCTGAAGGGGTTGTAACCCTCCATAATCCATTCTGGAGGGGTTTTAACCCTCCATAATCCAGAGGGGTTTTAACCCTCCATAATCCATTCTGGAGGGGTTTTAACCCTCCATAATCCATTCTGGAGGGGTTTTAACCCTCCATAATCCATTCTGGAGGGGTTTTAACCCTCCATAATCCATTCTGGAGGGGTTTTAACCCTCCATAATCCATTCTGGAGGGGTTTTAACCCTCCATAATCCATTCTGGAGGGGTTTTAACCCTCCATAATCCATTCTGGAGGGGTTTTAACCCTCCATAATCCATTCTGGAGGGGTTTTAACCCTCCATAATCCATTCTGGAGGGGTTTTAACCCTCCATAATCCATTCTGGAGGGGTTTTAACCCTCCATAATCCATTCTGGAGGGGTTTTAACCCTCCATAATCCATTCTGGAGGGGTTTTAACCCTCCATAATCCATTCTGGAGGGGTTTTAACCCTCCATAATCCATTCTGGAGGGGTTTTAACCCTCCATAATCCATTCTGGAGGGGTTTTAACCCTCCATAATCCATTCTGGAGGGGTTTTAACCCTCCATAATCCATTCTGGAGGGGTTTTAACCCTCCATAATCCATTCTGGAGGGGTTTTAACCCTCCATAATCCATTCTGGAGGGGTTTTAACCCTCCATAATCCATTCTGGAGGGGTTTTAACCCTCCATAATCCATTCTGGAGGGGTTTTAACCCTCCATAATCCATTCTGGAGGGGTTTTAACCCTCCATAATCCATTCTGGAGGGGTTTTAACCCTCCATAATCCATTCTGGAGGGGTTTTAACCCTCCATAATCCATTCTGGAGGGTTTTAACCCTCCATAATCCATTCTGGAGGGGTTTTAACCCTCCATAATCCATTCTGGAGGGGTTTTAACCCTCCATAATCCATTCTGGAGGGGTTTTAACCCTCCATAATCCATTCTGGAGGGGTTTTAACCCTCCATAATCCATTCTGGAGGGGTTTTAACCCTCCATAATCCATTCTGGAGGGGTTTTAACCCTCCATAATCCATTCTGGAGGGGTTTTAACCCTCCATAATCCATTCTGGAGGGGTTTTAACCCTCCATAATCCATTCTGGAGGGGTTTTAACCCTCCATAATCCATTCTGGAGGGGTTTTAACCCTCCATAATCCATTCTGGAGGGGTTTTAACCCTCCATAATCCATTCTGGAGGGGTTTTAACCCTCCATAATCCATTCTGGAGGGGTTTTAACCCTCCATAATCCATTCTGGAGGGGTTTTAACCCTCCATAATCCATTCTGAAGGGGTTTTAACCCTCCATAATCCATTCTGGAGGGGTTTTAACCCTCCATAATCCATTCTGGAGGGTTTTAACCCTCCATAATCCATTCTGGAGGGGTTTTAACCCTCCATAATCCATTCTGGAGGGGTTTTAACCCTCCATAATCCATTCTGGAGGGGTTTTAACCTCCATAATCCATTCTGGAGGGGGTTTTAACCCTCCATAATCCATTCTGGAGGGGTTTTAACCCTCCATAATCCATTCTGGAGGGGTTTTAACCCTCCATAATCCATTCTGGAGGGGTTTTTAACCCTCCATAATCCATTCTGGAGGGGTTTTAACCCTCCATAATCCATTCTGGAGGGGTTTTAACCCTCCATAATCCATTCTGGAGGGGTTTTAACCCTCCATAATCCATTCTGGAGGGGTTTTAACCCTCCATAATCCATTCTGGAGGGGTTTTAACCCTCCATAATCCATTCTGGAGGGTTTTAACCCTCCATAATCCATTCTGGAGGGGTTTTAACCCTCCATAATCCATTCTGGAGGGGTTTTAACCCTCCATAATCCATTCTGGAGGGGTTTTAACCCTCCATAATCCATTCTGGAGGGGTTTTAACCCTCCATAATCCATTCTGGAGGGGTTTTAACCCTCCATAATCCATTCTGGAGGGGTTTTTAACCCTCCATAATCCATTCTGGAGGGGTTTTAACCCTCCATAATCCATTCTGGAGGGGTTTTTAACCCTCCATAATCCATTCTGGAGGGGTTTTAACCCTCCATTAATCCATTCTGGAGGGGTTTTAACCCTCCATAATCCATTCTGGAGGGGTTTTTAACCCTCCATAATCCATTCTGGAGGGGTTTTAACCCTCCATAATCCATTCTGGAGGGGTTTTAAACCCTCCATAATCCATTCTGGAGGGGTTTTAACCCTCCATAATCCATTCTGGAGGGGTTTTAACCCTCCATAATCCATTCTGGAGGGGTTTTAACCCTCCATAATCCATTCTGGAGGGGTTTTAACCCTCCATAATCCATTCTGGAGGGGTTTTAAACCCTCCATAATCCATTCTGGAGGGGTTTTAACCCTCCATAATCCATTCTGGAGGGGTTTTAACCCTCCATCATCCATTCTGGAGGGGTTTTAACCCTCCATCATCCATTCTGGAGGGTTTTAACCCTCCATCATCCATTCTGGAGGGGTTTTAACCCTCCATCATCCATTCTGGAGGGGTTTTAACCCTCCATCATCCATTCTGGAGGGGTTTTAACCCTCCATCATCCATTCTGGAGGGGTTTTAACCCTCCATCATCCATTCTGGAGGGGTTTTAACCCTCCATCATCCATTCTGGAGGGGTTTTAACCCTCCATCATCCATTCTGGAGGGGTTTTAACCATCCATCATCCATTCTGGAGGGGTTTTAACCCTCCATCATCCATTCTGGAGGGGTTTTAACCCTCCATAATCCATTCTGGAGGGGTTTTAACCCTCCATAATCCATTCTGGAGGGGTTTTAACCCTCCATCATCCATTCTGGAGGGGTTTTAACCCTCCATAATCCATTCTGGAGGGGGTTTTAAACCCTCCATCATCCATTCTGGAGGGGTTTTAACCCTCCATCATCCATTCTGGAGGGGTTTTAACCCTCCATCATCCATTCTGGAGGGGTTTTAACCCTCCATCATCCATTCTGGAGGGGTTTTAACCCTCCATCATCCATTTCTGGAGGGGTTTTAACCCTCCATAATCCATTCTGGAGGGGTTTTAAACCCTCCATCATCCATTCTGGAGGGGTTTTAACCCTCCATCATCTATTCTGGAGGGGTTTTAACCCTCCATCAATCCATTCTGGAGGGGTTTTTAACCCTCCATCATCCATTCTGGAGGGGTTTTAACCCTCCATCATCCATTCTGGAGGGGTTTTAAACCCTCCATCATCCATTCTGAGGGGTTTTAACCCTCCATCAATCCATTCTGGAGGGGTTTTAACCCTCCATAATCCATTCTGGAGGGGTTTTAACCCTCCATAATCCATTCTGGAGGGGTTTTAACCCTCCATAATCCATTCTGGAGGGGTTTTAACCCTCCATAATCCATTCTGGAGGGGTTTTAACCCTCCATCATCCATTCTGGAGGGGTTTTAACCCTCCATCATCCATTCTGGAGGGGTTTTAACCCTCCATAATCCAATCTGGAGGGGTTGTAACCCTCCAAAATCCATTCTGGAGGGGTTTTAACCCTCCATCATCCATTCTGGAGGGGTTTTAACCCTCCATAATCCATTCTGGAGGGGTTGTAACCCTCCAAAATCCATTCTGGAGGGGTTGTAACCCTCCAAAATCCATTCTGGAGGGGTTGTGGCCCTCCAAAATCCATTCTGGAGGGGTTGTGGCCCTCCAAAATCCATTCTGGAGGGGTTGTGGCCCTCCAAAATCCATTCTGGAGGGGTTGTAACCCTCCAAAATCCATTCTGGAGGGGTTGTAACCCTCCAAAATCCATTCTGGAGGGGTTGTAACCCTCCTAAAAACCATTCTGGAGGGGTTGTAACCCTCCAAAATCCATTCTGGAGGGGTTGTAACCCTCCAAAACCATTCTGGAGGGGTTGTTACCCTCCAAAATCCATTCTGGAGGGGTTGTAACCCTCCAAAATCCATTCTGGAGGTGTTGTAACCGTCCAAAATCCATTCTGGAGGGGTTGTAACCGTCCAAAATCCATTCTGGAGGGGTTGTAACCCTCCAAAATCCATTCTGGGGGGGTTGTAACCCTCCAAAATCCATTCTGGAGGGGTTGTAACCCTCCAAAATCCATTCTGGAGGGGTTGTAACCCTCCAAAATCCATTCTGGAGGGGTTGTAACCCTCCAAAATCCATTCTGGAGGGGTTGTAACCCTCCAAAATCCATTCTGGAGGGGTTGTAACCCTCCAAAATCCATTCTGGAGGGGTTGTAACCCTCCAAAATCCATTCTGGAGGGGTTGTAACCCTCCAAAATACATTCTGGAGGGGTTGTAACCCTCCAAAATACATTCTGGAGGGGTTGTAACCCTCCAAAATACATTCTGGAGGGGTTGTAACCCTCCAAAATACATTCTGGAGGCGTTGTAACCCTCCAAAATCCATTCTGGAGGGGTTGTAACCCTCCAAAATCCATTCTGGAGGGGTTGTAACCCTCCAAAATCCATTCTGGAGGGGTTGTAACCCTCCAAAATCCATTCTGGAGGGGTTGTAACCCTCCAAAATCCATTCTGGAGGGGTTGTAACCCTCCAAAATCCATTCTGGAGGGGTTGTAACCCTCCAAAATCCATTCTGGAGGGGTTGTAACCCTCCAAAATCCATTCTGGAGGGGTTGTAACCCTCCAAAATCCATTCTGGAGGGGTTGTAACCCTCCAAAATCCATTCTGGAGGGGTTGTAACCCTCCAAAATCCATTCTGGAGGGGTTGTAACCCTCCAAAATCCATTCTGGAGGGGTTGTAACCCTCCAAAATCCATTCTGGAGGGGTTGTAACCCTCCAAAATCCATTCTGGAGGGGTTGTAACCCTCCAAAATCCATTCTGGAGGGGTTGTAACCCTCCAAAATCCATTCTGGAGGGGTTGTAACCCTCCAAAATCCATTCTGGAGGGGTTGTAACCCTCCAAAATCCATTCTGGAGGGGTTGTAACCCTCCAAAATCCATTCTGGAGGGGTTGTAACCCTCCAAAATCCATTCTGGAGGGGTTGTAACCCTCCAAAATCCATTCTGGAGGGGTTGTAACCCTCCAAAATCCATTCTGGAGGGGTTGTAGCCCTCCATAATCCATTCTGGAGGGGTTGTAACCCTCCATAATCCATTCTGGAGAGGTTGTAACCCTCCAAAATCCATTCTGGAGGGGTTGGAACCCTCCAAAATCCATTCTGGAGGGGTTGGAACCCTCCGAAATCCATTCTGGAGGGGTTGGAACCCTCCAAAATCCATTCTGGAGGGGTTGCAACCCTCCAAAATCCACTCTGGAGGGGTTGGAACCCTCCGAAATCCATTCTGGAGGGGTTGGAACCCTCCAAAATCCATTCTGGAGGGGTTGGAACCCTCCAAAATCCATTCTGGAGGGGTTGTAGCCCTCCATAATCCATTCTGGAGGGGTTGTAACCCTCCATAATCCATTCTGGAGAGGTTGTAACCCTCCAAAATCCATTCTGGAGGGGTTGGAACCCTCCAAAATCCATTCTGGAGGGGTTGGAACCCTCCGAAATCCATTCTGGAGGGGTTGGAACCCTCCAAAATCCATTCTGGAGGGGTTGGAACCCTCCAAAATCCATTCTGGAGGGGTTGTAGCCCTCCATAATCCATTCTGGAGGGGTTGTAACCCTCCATAATCCATTCTGGAGAGGTTGTAACCCTCCAAAATCCATTCTGGAGGGGTTGGAACCCTCCAAAATCCATTCTGGAGGGGTTGGAACCCTCCGAAATCCATTCTGGAGGGGTTGGAACCCTCCAAAATCCATTCTGGAGGGGTTGGAACCCTCCAAAATCCACTCTGGAGGGGTTGTAACCCTCCAAAATCCATTCTGGAGGGGTTGTAACCCTCAAAAATCCTGTGAGTTTCCTGATTCCAGGAACCTTGCAGTCATTTACCTACAGCAAGTGATCCAGTGGTGGAATAATTATATTCCAAGAATAATCATGGTAAAGAGCTCAAAAATAATAAATATAACAGGAGAAGTTGCAAGGTTTATTTTGTTTTGGTAAAAAGGGTTTTCAATATATATTTCAAGAGGGGCCAAAGTTTCATATCTCATACAATATTGGGAAGCTTTATACCAATCTATCTTCAGGGGGTCAAATTTGGACACTCTGAACCCCTGGAATAAAGGGGACCTTTTTGAATGAATGAAAAAGCAAGTATTCTCCCATAATTGGTGATTATGGATGGGGAAAACAGAACTAATGCCAAATTATTTGGGAAAGCACTTATTTATTTGAGCAATTCCCCACACTTTAGCTGCAGCAGTTCACATTTGAAGGGTTTCATATTAAGGTTTGGGGTTTTCTTGACTCTTCTTTAAGGAAACACCAACAATGTGTTTTGGATATAACACTACTAATTCAGACTGAACTCATAAAATAATTACTCATCTCTTTTCACCAAATGATCAACAATGACAAAGTGTCTGATGATAAATAATGAATGGCTGGTCAACTTCTGGGGAACAATAGGTCAAAGAAGGTCTGTATAAATACCATTTTGGGGTGAAAAGAGCTTCCTCATGGCAGGTTGAGTGGATAGGCCTCATTGGCTAAGGCTAGCAAGCAAGTCAGGGAAAGCTTTTCATGTCCCCTTTATTCTTTAAATCAGGAGATCTTAGATCTGTAGAATTTGTGCTTCATTTTTGCTTAAGGATCTACAAATGAACTAATTTTTCACTTTAAGGATTATTCACATATCATTATTTCTATTAATTTTAAATGAAAAAAGTGATTATTAGTGTGTGTTCCTTGATTTTGTACATTCTTTTGATCATTTTGGTTATTTTAATAGTTTTGATGACAGTTCCTTGATATATTTTGTGGTCATTAAAGATGTAGATCAGTTGATTTTGTGGTGGGCCTTATCATTTGGTTTCCAAATGAATACAGTTTAAAATTTTATTTTCTTTATTTTTATTTGAAATATCAAGATTTTAGATCCAATACCATGGATATTTCACACTATTAAATATTAATGGTGGATCCTGGTGGGATCTAGTCATCACATAGAGTAACTTGTGGCCACATGGAGGTCTTGAGGATCAAGCACTGGCAAAAAAAACTGGATCAACTTCCCACATTTGATAAGCAGCAATCTCCAATCAAGCTCCCATCAAGCTTTGCATCTTGCTTTGCCCACCCAGCCCCTCAGAAGGACCTGAAATTTTTGCTATGTGCATACTCATGAGGCCTGTGTTAAACTACAAGGCCAGTGATCATCAATGAACATTCCTGAAAAAAAGTATTGTCCCCTTTCACTCCCAAACCAGGCTCAGAGAGTTTCATTGGCCATAAGCTGGCACTGCAAACATGAGACATCAAAGGGTATTTTCACCAGAAAAACCCAATTACCAATCTGTCAGCCTCCTGGATTCCAAGTTCCTTGCTACCTTTTAGCTACCATAGGTGATAGAATGAATAATAAATATATTAATTTAAAAAAAGCAGCAATAATATCAAAAATATTTGGATAAAGAAAATGCAAAGAAATATGGTTTGGTTATTAATGGTTTTTATTAATCAATATCAATGAATTGATTATTAAATAAATAAAAAGAGGGGCCAAAATGGCTATTGGGGATCTTTAAAACCTCTTCTTCAGGGAATTCACGTTGAAATCTGTAGACCTGGTTACTTTGGAACCTTCAATTTATATTCTTAAAGGAGATATTTCCCAAAGATAATATTTATATAAAATATATGGTTAAGTGGCAGGGCTTTCTGACCAAGCTTCCACAACAGAAAAAGGAAAATAAACTCACTGGTATATCATTTAATCCTTTGGGTAACTGTTTGTGAAATGTGCTGACGGGTTTGAACCTGTTACTTGGCTTAAAGGTTGTTCAGCAGCATATATTGATAAAAATAGGGTTAATATGGGTATTATTAATCAGAATAAAGCCATAAATCACTTAATTATCTCTTATAAGCCTTTTATTAATTTGACATTGTGTCTGGATGTATATATAACTTGTTCTGGGGTCTCAATAAACTCAAAAAAGGTCCTTTATTTATATATATCTTTTTGGGTCCCGCCACTGTCCTTCTGAGGGCTATCTAGCAGGGTAACCAGTTGTAGCCCATCATGTGTTCTTGGTGCTATCACACAGGTAGAATCTATTTTGACAGGGTAAGAAAATTATTCTATTATTTCATTGATTGATTGATTGGCATGTGAATAACACCTTATTTATTTAACTATTTATCCCTGGTAGATATTCCAAAATTTTCAATATTTCTTCTGAGTATTCTTGCAGTCAATCTGATGTAATGTAAGTTACCATTATTTATTAATAAGTAAGAAAAGAAGCATAATAATGATTTTAGTCTTAATTTTCAAAATGCCGCTTATTTACTTGAAAGAATTATTTAAAAATATATACTATGGGAACTTATATAATATCTTTACATTTTCATTTTTGTCAGATTTTCACGAAAAGTTTGATGTCTTAAAGTGCTCATATTTTGAATTTTAAGGTAGTTTTTAAGGTCTTTAAATCTGCTGTTATCTCCTTTTGAAAATTATCATGTTTTCTTAATATATTTAGCAAAATATGTAAAAGGTATTTTTATGTACTTTTTCAGTTATTAGGTATGTTTGTAATCATGCTCAACCCATGGAGACATGTATCAAATGTGGCATGTCTCCATCTGGGTAGTAGCATGTTTAGGCAGTACTTCAAGTCTCCTGCCCCCAGACTGTCAAGCCAGCCCATAGTCCCGCAGCTGCGTACTTGTTAGATTCCATGGACTGTGTACCAACTTGTCATGTCATGTAGACAGGGTGAGGGTGCCTTTTGAGGTTAAACCTGCTAACATGATGTATCACCACAGTGGGAGGCTGCGCAGTTGAACCTAGACCAGTAGTACCAAACAAACCTGGCAGCCAGAAGCATCTGTAGTTTAGGTGGTAAAGGTAGCCCTCTAGTATGTGTCTCAGTTTATCTGAGGAGGTGGGCTCAACTCCTACAAGACAAATCTTCATTTTCACAGTCTCCACAGTGCCACTTTTCATCCCCATGCAGGTATCTCAGTTGCCGCAGCTGCGTGCAGGAATTGTGAGAAATCACTCTTCCATATTTAACTCCTCAAATATACAGAATTCAAAGATTTTTCACTGTGAAAGCTAAAACACAGAAATCTGCATGTCACTTGCTAGCAAGTGCCATCAAAGAGCTCTTGCCCAATGTATGGCCAAGCTCAGGTCAAGCTCCTACCAAGCTCAGGTCAAAATTTATCACCGCTCCAATGCACAGCCACTGACTGTGCACAATGCATAGTGACTGTGCACAATGCACAGTAACTATGAACAATGCATAGTGACTGTGCACAATGCACAGTAACTATGAAAAATGCATAGTGACTGTGTAAAATGAAGAGTCACTGTGTGCAATGCACAGCAACTGTGCACAACGCACAGCAACTTTTCAGAATACACTGCAACTGTGCACAACGCTGTGGTGCTCCAAAACCTAACCTATAGCCATAAGACTCACTTTTCTAGTATAAGGACAGCTCCAATCATCAAACAGACCTCAAAAATGGATTCTACACCAAAAGTAACCCCTAGTCACTCAGCCAAAGTACCCCTCTATCTCTCATGGTTTAGAAGATACAGCTTAAATCAACCCTGGCCTACCCATACCCCTACCAGGTGTCACAGACCAGTGAAGGTTCATGGACATACCCTGGATGCTTTCAAGTACATACCCCATACAGTATCACCATACAGCACCAAACAAACCTGCAGCAGTATACATAATTAATATATGCAAGGCACTGCATGAAGAACCAAACAAACCACCTGTATACACAGCAATATATGCAAGACACTGCATGAAGAACCAAACAAATCACCTCTATACTTTCACATGGTGGTATGTGACACCAAATAACTGCAAAGTGGACTGGCTTTCATCCAGTCTCATAGCCTTTTGGTTAGGCCTTGCCTCTCAGTTGGTTTGCAGTTGTGCGAGGTATGACAGTAGACTGGATGACCCTGTTGCGGGTTCAATTTGCAATCAGGACAAGTTTTGGGAACGGCTTGCTCCTGTGAAAATTGTTGGGTTTTCTGCCTGTCAACAGCAAGACTCCGAGTCTTGGTGGCTCCTTATGGCATTCAGGAGTGTGTCTGAATATGGCTCCATGTAGCGAGGTCATGGGTTAGTGCCACCAGCCATACACACTTTGGGACAAAGTGCCCTTAAACCTGGGGGTACTGTCACATAGTGGTATGTGACACCATAATAACTGCAAAGTGGACTGGCTTTTATCCAGTCTCATAGTCTTTTGGTTAGGCCTTGCCTCTCAGTTGGTTTGCAGTTGTGCAAGGTATGACATATGCACAGCAATATATGCAAGACACTGCATGCAGAGGCTGTAAAGCATCATACAGGACATAATACAGAAACAATATATGCAAGGCACTGCATGGAGAACCAAACAAATCACCTGTATACACAGCAATATATGCAAGGCACTGCATGCAGAGGCTGTACAGCATCATACAGGACATTATACAGAAGTAATTTATGCAGGGGGAACCTGTATCAATGCAGCACAGCAATGCATGCAAGGGTGTACATGCATGTAGATCCTGCACAGCCTCCTCCTCTGACCAGCAAAAATGCCTCATGAACTGTATTCACTGCACCAGGGAGACCCTCAGGGGCAGCCCTGAGGGCAGGATTTTCTATAAATAGAGGGCCTCTCTCCCCCATCTAGGTCCCATCATCAGTTCCCCCCATCCTTCCCTCCAAGGGACCACCATGCCTCTTAGGCACCCTTAACCCATACTTTACTACCCTCAACCATTATCCCATAACCCATACTATCATCATCACCAATACCATATCCCATATCATCACCATCACCATCATCATCATCATCACCATCAACCATCACCATCACCATCACAATCATCAACACATAATTTTGACCATGACCAAATCCAATAACCCATACTTTTGACCATCCACCACCAACATTATTTACTCCATAACCCATACCTGTGAACATCACCACCATGTGCACATAACCTGAACATCATCAACTACCATCATCATCATCATCAGTCATCATCATCACCTACCATCATCATCATCAGTCATCATCATCACCTACCATCATCACCATTGGTCATCATCATTCACACCATCCATCATCAACATCACCTACCTTGACCATCATCCATCATCAACATCACTCACCATCATCACCATCAGTTGTCATCATCATCCATCATCATCACCTACCTTGACCATCATCAGTCATCAGCATCACCTACCTCATCCATCATCATCCATCATCATCACCTACTTCATCAATCATCATCATCATCAAACATCATCATCAGTCATCAACTATAGGCCCAACCATTTCAACCTTTATTCAAATCATCACCTGTATCACCAAAGGAGTATCAATCAGTAACCAATAAAATAAATATAAAAATATATAAAGGAAAAGACTGGAGAAAGGAATCTTCCCTTACTCAGCTTCTATCCACCAGGTCACCTATCTGTTCCATCATTTCTTCCTTATCAAGCTTGAATACATTGATCCTAGGTCTGATAGACACTACTAAAGTAGCAACTCTATTTGAAAATCAGCCACCATTTCTCTTTTTCTTTTATTGTTGTGAGACTACTATAGTACTCAGAGGGGCAGGCAATTCAAAACCACCCTTAGTATTCCTCTATCTTATTTGTAGTTGCAATACTAAATTCCCCCTCAAGTGACTGCCAGCAAGCTATTTGCTACTTTTTTACCCAATCCCAAAGGAGGCTCCACAACGCAAAGCAGCAGTGCACAATGCACGGCAACTATGCACAATGCACAGCAACTGTGCACAACGCACAGCAAAAGTGCATAATTCACAGCAACTGTGCACAATGCACAGCAACTGTGTACAATGCACAGAAACTGTGCACAATGCACAGAAACTGTGCACAATGCACAGCAACTGTGCACAATGCACAGCAACTGTGCACAATGCACAGCAACTGTGCACAATGCACAGCAACTGTGCACAATGCACAGCAACTGTGCACAATGCACAGCAACTGTGCACAATGCACAGCAACTGTGCACCATTGCTGTGATTTGGGCAAAGTTGCTGTGCATTGTGCACAGTTGCTGTGCATTGTGCACAGTTGCTGTGAATTTTGCAAAGTTGCTGTGCATTGTGCACAGTTGCTGTGCATTGTGCACATTTTCTATGCATTGTACACAGTTGCTGTCCATTGTACGCAGTTGCTTTGAATTTTTCACAGCTGCTGTGTATTGTGCACAGTTGCTGTGTATTGTTCCCAGTTGCTGTGCATTTCAAACAATTGCTGTGCATTGTGAACAGTAGCTGTGCATTGTAAAGAGTCACTGTTGATTGTGCACAGTTCCTGTGGATTGTGCACAGGTGCTGTGCATTGTGCACAGTTGCTGTCCATTGTGCACAGTTGCTGTCCATTGTACGCAGTTGCTGTGTATTCTGCACTGCTGCTGCTTATTGTGCCCAGTTACTGTGCATTGTAAACATTCGGTGTGCATTGTGAACAGTAGCTGTGCATTGTGAAGAGTCACTGTTGATTGTGCACAGTTGCTGTGCCTTGTGCACAGTTGCTGGGCATTGTGCATAGTGGCTGTGGATTGTGCACAGGTGCTGTGCATTGTGCATAGTTGCTGTGCATTTTGCACAGTTGCTGTCCATTGTGCACAGTTTCTGTCCATTTTACGCAGTTGCTTTGCATTGTGCACAGCTGCTGTGTATTTTTCACAGTTTCTGTGTATTGTGCCCAGTTGCTGTGCATTGTGAACAGTTGCTGTGCATGGTGAACAGTACCTGTGCATTGTGAAGAGTCACTCTGGATTGTACACAGCCACTGTAAACAAAACACATCTTTGAGAATGAAAATGCCCTCAACTAGATATGGGACAGACCTTCAAACAGACCTTCCTTGATAGCACTTGCTAACAAATGCCATCAATTTTTTTACCCTCCTGTTGGAGTGATGGATGGTTAAAACCCCTCCACAATGGATGATGAAGGGTTAAAACCCCTCCAGAATGGATGATGGAGGGTTAAAACCCCTCCACAATGGATGATGGAGGGTTAAAACCCCTCCACAATGGATGATGGAGGGTTCAAACCCCTCCACAATGGATGATGGAGGGTTAAAACCCCTCCACATTGGATGATGGAGGGTTAAAACCTCTCCAGAATGGATGATGGAGGGTTAAAACCCCTCCAGAATGGATGATGGAGGGTTAAAACCCCTTGAGAATGGAGGATGGAGGGTTAAAACCCCTCCAGAATGGATGATGGAGGGTTAATACCCCTCCAGAATGGATGATGGAGGGTTAAAACCCCTCCAGAATGGATGATGGAGGGTTAAAAACCCTCCAGAATGGATCATGGAGGGTTAAAACACCTCCATAATGAATGGTGGAGGGTTAAAACCCCTCCAGAATGGATCATGGAGGGTTAAAACCCATCCACAATGGCTATAATTTGCATGTTGCACAGTTGTTGGGCATCTCACAGTTGTTGTGATTGTGCACAGTTGCTGTGCATTGTGTGCAGTTGCTGTGCATTTTCCACATGTTGCTGTGCATTTTGCACAGTTTCTGTTCATTGAGCACAGTTGCTGTGCATTTTGCACAGTTGCTGTGCATTTTGCATAGTTGCTGTGCATTGTGCACAGTTTCTATGCATTTTGCACAGTTGCTGTGCATTTTCCACAGTTGCTGTACATTTTTCACAGTTGCTGTGCATTTTGTGTGGTTGCTGTGCATTTTGCACAGTTTCTGTGCATTGCACACAGTCACTGTGCATTCTGCACAGTCACTCTGCATTTTGCACAGTCAATTTGAACCGAAAACATGTTAGAGAATGAAAATACTTTAAACTAGAGATTGGACTGAGCTTCAACTAGAGCTTCCTTGATGGCACTTGCTAGCAAGTATGACTATTTTTTGTGTGATGAGAGTGATTGGAGTTTGTATTTGGGTAGTGTGAACAGGATGAATTGGGATTTGACTGATGGATGGAATTGCATTCACGGAGAAAGGAATTTCAGTGGAGACAAATTTGGATCTTGGTTCCAAGAAGGTTGGTAAATTTGAGAATGGATGGATGAATGAGTTGATCAGTGTTTTGGATTTGAACCATAAGTACCTTATTTTGAAAGGATAAGAGAAGATTCCCAACCAATGCTCAAAGAGCTATCTTGGAATGTTATTCAGTAGTGATTTTCTTGACAGATAGTCATAGTTAATTCCCAGGATGGATGCCTTTCATAATTCAGTTTCTATTGAGGTCAGTATAGTTACTTTACTTATCAATTGGCTGTTTTGAAGATGGTCTAAGGAGTTTGGTTGATTGTGCTGAGGAATTCATTCCTGTAGAGGGAAATATAAGGGAAAATATTGCTGTTATCAATTCAACTCCGTTACCAAAGGAAAGAGGGTAAAATTTGGTTCATGATTGAAAAAAGGATTATATGAATATGTTTAATAACATGGTAGGAATCAAAGATTTAGTTTCTTTAAAAAATAAGACAGGAATGTCACAGAAAATCAGTCTCATTTTTCAGCTTACTGATACCAGGAATGTTTTAGTCCTTTAGCTACAGCAAGTAATATTCCTGTTGGAAAAATAATAATTCCAAGAAAACACATAAAATGCTCAATAATATTGATATATTAAGAGAAATTGAAAATTTTGGAGTTTGGTTTGGTTAAAATGGTTTAAATATATTTTCAAAAAGGAGCTGGAGGTTATAAAATACTGTGAATCTTTATTGAGAGAACCTCTTTTCAAGGTGATCTTTTGAACTGTGAAAAGACCTTGATACAATGAGGTCCTAAGTGATTGCTCATAAGGGGTTTTCTGATGGGTAATGGGCAGACTGACTGTATGACAGCACCTATCCCTGGAGGCAAGGAGGAGATAAATTACTGATTTCAGCAGGAACTACATAATTCTTGCAGAAATTCACGGTTGAAACGGTGTCAGGACAATTGTTGGGGATTTTGCTGATATTCTTCAATAGAATTGATGGTGGGGTTAGAATTAATCATTATACTAACAGACTGAGGCCATAAATCAATTTTTTATATTTTATAGAAACTTGATCACAAACGGCAAGGTGTCTGATTTGATTGATTAAAAATTCCTGGTGTTTAACTCATAAAAAAGGGTCTGTATTTATACATCTTTGAGGTTAGGAGACCTCCTCAGGGCATGTATAGAGGGTTCTGCTTGTGCACTGAGGCTATCAATTTATCCAGGGTTAATTTGGCACGTATTCTGAGTTCTGTCAGTTTTATAGCCATGTCTGTGTCATATTTATGTGTGAAATAATTGTTAAAAACTGTTTAAATGTTAATTTGTTATTTCAACAGTTCTGGCATATGTCTTTATCTTTTGTTATTTTCTCCTGAGTGCAATGGGCAGAAGGGGGTATTTTTAGATTCTATGCTATGTTCTTAAAATTTTGATATTTTATAATAATTTTTAGGGGAGCTTCATGATATTTTTTGGTGTTCATGAAGATTTGCCAATCACATTTACGTGACAACCTTGATTATTGTTTCCCTTAATTTATTTGTTGTATAATATGAATTTCACAGTTTCTATTCACTATTCAGAGGTTTCAGACATCCCTCTGTCCATCAGTCAAATTTTTACATATGCATGGTGTATGCTTGCAGTTTGTATCATGTTCCTGCGGAGCCTGGCTATCAGGAATGGTGCATTTATTTTTGAACATGCAGGCTTGACAGCTCTTTGCGGGAATCCTTCATCCGCCACCAGCAGCATCATGCATGCAGGTGTCTGGACAGGTGCCTACATATTGAGTGTCAGGGGCATGTAACCTTACTGTATGGATGCGGGGCTGCCTGCAGGCATTGTGACACAACCAAAATCTGCCAGTATCTCCTAAAATATACACAAAACTTCAATTCTGAGTGAATTTTAGGTGTGAAGCCTATACATGACATTGCATGTGAAATATTAAAATGCAAAAAAGTGCCATAGTGGTGCTGTGGATTTTTTGTCATTTTCTTTTGAATTTATTTAAAAATATGAGGAGTTGGAATTCAAGGCTGGGGAAGTGATTGAACCAACCTTATTTTGGGTGAGGAATCTAAATCTTTTTTGGGATTTCTCATTCCTTTTATTTTTTTTAAATTTTTTAATCTAGTTTGAAAGGTTTCTCTATTCAATTAGCAAGCTGACATTCCCCACTCCAAGGTTTTTCTATATCTGAAAAAAATTTTGGGCCTCAATGTATCTTATGGGCTCTGTAAGCTCTGAGGTGTATAGTTCCATCTGAAATGTTGTTTTCAGGTAACCAATCATCTTTGTCAGAAGATCCTACTCTAGATCTGACCAGGTAAAGTGTAATATCTTTTCCATTGATCCTTTCCTTTTTATCTTTCAGGATCTTGCTAATATTCCATATTCCTTTATCAGGGTCATATTTTAGAGTTATCTCTTGTGAAGGGCTTTTCTCTCCTTCTCTTGGGTGAAAGTGTTTTATTGGGCTTACTGGGAATGCTGGTTGTTTCCTGGTAAGTTTATCACTCAGGATTAATTCTGCAGCATTCTTTCCATTAAACGCTTTTTGATAGCGAATGGTCCTAAAATAGCAGGTCTCAATTTTCTGTTCCCTGAAAGGTGGTTAAAATTGGAAGTTGAGATCAGGACTTGATTCCCAATTTTAAAATTGGGTTAGCTATGAGTTCTGTCCCATCTCTGTTGATTGTATTCAATGGCTTCTTGAAAAGACTTAGCTGCATTTTTATTAGCTTTTTCAATCATGTTCTTCAAGTCTAATGAGTTAGAATGTTTATTGAGGATATTCTGATTGAAAATGTATTTTGTTAGATTGGGTATCCATCCACTTTCTAGGAGATAGGTTATTTCTTTTGTTACAATTATGGCCAGAAATTAGCTTAGGAAAATGAGCAGTATTTAAAGCGAAAGAAATTCTGTACACCTGGTGGCAATAATTGCTGATTGGCTCTCACAATGGGGCAAAATGTTGGATGATATTGGTGAAGAATTTGATTGAATGATGAATGAATAAGGGAAAACAGCAGGGAGAAGAGCTCCTTAAGTAAAAAAAATTGGCCTCTTGTGAGCTCATGATACAACAAGCCAAAAGGCAAATTTTCCGCTCCAAAAGAGCTCTACAGACTCTAAAATCCTTGTTACTTGGTTTGGACTACATCAGCCCACATGGCATCAGTCCCTGCACCCTTACAACCAGCCTATTCCGGTCCTTTTGGATGTTTCCACTGTTACGGGGCTGAACCAGCCCCTTTGCTGTTGAATCCCTGGTTGGTTGTCACCTCACAGGCTTGCTGGTCGCCTCATGCAACCAGCCCCTGGCCATACAAGTGGCCAGGTGGGACCCAGGACACACCTGGGTCCAGTCTCATACTCACATGGGGGGAGGGGGGTGTGAGCAGCGGACATGCTGTCCCACCCTCCTTCTCATAGATCCCTGGAGGGGGATTTCAAATCCCCCTACCAGGGGCCCTGGAGGTTGAAACCCCCAGGGCGTTGTCAAGGTAAGGTGGGCTGGGGAGTGGTCAAATCCCCTCCAGCCTGTTGCTCCTCCCCCTTGTTAAAGGGCGGGGAAGAGCGCCCTTTTGCTTTGATGGTGGAGGGCTGGTCAGGTCCCCCCCACTGCTGGTTTCTTTGATGCAGCCAGCCACCTCAACATCCTCCTGGGTGGGAGGGTGATGAAATGACCCCCACCCTGACTGGCTGCATCTTGCAACCAGTCGCTGGCTGGTTCAACCCAGCCAGCCTTCCCCCTCCCCCTTGCAATGGCAAGCAAGGGGAGGGGGAGGAGCCGGGGCCATTGGCCCCAGCCCTGCGGCCACAAATTCTGGCTTCCACCCCGCGCCGCAGCCGCGCTGCCCCCTATTATGGCCCCGCGCGGGAGGTCGGGCCCTGTAAACGGGCCGTAGGCAAAAGCAGCAGCCCTGATTTGGCTGAAACATGGGGGGCAGCCCCAACCGGGCTGCAACATTGGCAGCGGCCCAAATAAGCTGCCCAAAGCCCAAAAAATAAGCAAACCATACCTTGGCGGGCCAGCCCGTCTGGCCCAGTATGTCCAAAATAAACCTTGGGCCCAATTATGCCCATAAAAGCCTATTAGGCTGGATTTGCCCATATCCCCGCCGGGCCCCTTAGGGCCCGTGTACCAATAGGCCTGTTTCCCCAAATCCGTGACATCCACACAGGCCTGTATGATCCGTGTGAGTTTCCAAAGGGCGCAGAGGCCCACATGTGCATCCCATTTGGATTGCACTTATACGTAGCACACACGTAAGTGCATATGTATTTTAACACACCCCCTTAACCCAAAAGGGGTGACATTTGCATATTAGTCACAAAGCCTTGATGATTGTTCCTACCTAAAGACTTAGTCACAATATCTGCAATCATTGCTCCAGTAGTCATGTACCTCAACACAATCTCCTTTCCGTTAACCGCATTGAGGATATAGTGATAGTGAACATCAATATTTTTTGTTCTTGAATGGAACACTTGGTTTTGCTCCAATTCAATGGCACTCTGGTTATCAGAATATAAAAAAGGAAAACCCTTGTGGGTTATGTGTATCCTTCAAGACTTTTCTCAACCATTTTGCTTCCTGTGAAGCTGCTATGTAAGATCTATACTCAGCCTCTGTTGATGAAAGACTTATTGCTGATACCTTCTTGGACATCCATCACACCCAATTCTTACCTAAGAAGAATATGAAACCACTAGTGCATTCCCTAGTGCTACCATCCGCCAAAATTGCATTGGAATAACCAACCAAATCAAAGTTTTCTGACTTTGTAAACAACAGTCCCAGACTGTGAGTTCCTTTAAGATACCTCACAAGTCTCTTAAACGCTGACCAATGCCTCATGCTTGGCTTCTCTAAGTGTTGAAACAAGAAACCAATTGCAAAGGCAATATTGGGCCTTGTACACTTCCCCAAATAATTAAGCAATCCAATAGCCAACCTGTAGTGTTTCCCAGATTGAACAAACTCCAGATACTCCTCATCTGTAGACTTCTCTAAAAAAATGTTTGACTGCATGGGAGGACAAAACTCCTTTGCATCCTCTAAGCCATATTGCTTAAGAAGAGCTTCCACTTCATGGCTCTGGTCTAACGTAATACCATTCTTGCTCTTACTGACTTTCATTCCTATCACCTGTTGTGCCAGACCAACATCTTTTATCTTGAATTCCTTTTTGAGTGTCTCCATGACTCTCTCTTTACCATTTCCAATAATGATAATGTCATCAAACCATACAAACAAAAATGCATCCTTTCTCACAAAGAGACAAGGGTTGGCCTCAGAAGTCTTGAAACAAATCTGTATCAGTTTCTCACTTGTGGTATTATACCACAACCTAGCTGCTTTCTTCAATACATAAAGGGATCTGCACAGCTTTAGGACATATTCCCCTTTATGTGCTGAAAGAAAACTCCTAACACAGGTTTTCTTCATGGTTCCTGGTTTAGTCTCTACTAAACATTCACAAAAACCATCAGGAATTGACATATAAATAGTCTCCTCCTCTCCAAGTTTTGATTTTAAGTATGCTGTTACAAAATCAGCTTTTCTGATTTCTTCACCCAACTCCACTGCCAGAGCAATGATGTAACTGAAGGTGAACAGCCTTCCAGTTGGTGAGAAACTTTATTGGTAATCAATACCCTCTCTCTGCTTGAAGCCCTGTGCAACGCATCTAGCTTTGAATCTTTTCAAAAATCCATTTGTGTCAAACTTCTTGTTTAACACCCATGTAGACCCCACAATTGTCTGTCATTTTGTAACAGAATCCTGCTTAACCACTCCAAAGACACTAATATTTTCTAGAGAATTAAATTCCTCAAAAATAGCACTCTTCCATTCGGGTCTCTCATCAGAATTCATAGCTTGGCCAAAGCTATTTGGGTTAACCCTGTTACCCATTTCTGAACTCAACTCCAGGACTTCATTGAGCATACACTGTTCCTAATATGTATCTTCCTCATATCCTGTGGCAGCATAATGGGACTTCCATTCCCCATACCTATCAACTGGTACTCTAACCCTACCACTCCTTCTGACCGGAGGTTGAGGCTCATCTGTTTCTGAATTAATGGAATCCCCTGATGCAGGCACTAAACCCTTTAGTGGCACGTCTGCAATCTCTTCATCTTCTGTAACCACATGTTCCTCAGCCTTTGCTGGTTAAATAGGTGCTAATTCCATTTCTTGCTGTGACTTATTCACAACAACATCTTCACTCCTTTTGAGTGGAAAGGTACTTTCATCAAATTTCACATCCCTACTACGGATAACCTTTCTTGTCCCTGCAAAATAGATCCTATACAATTCACTTATTAAATCATAGCCAAAAAGTGCCCCTGTTCTGGGTCTAGGGTCTAATTTTACAACCATCTCATTATGGTGGACACTATAATACACCAAGCAACCAATTATTATTAGGTGTGATTTTTCGGGATACAACTTCCAAAACTGATAATGAGGACTCCTCCCATCAACACTTACAATTCTGTGCAACAGAAAGACTGTACACATCAACTCAGCCCATAAAAACTTTGGTAGAAAAGATTGAGACATGATAGTTCTGACTTTGTCCAGTATAGTCCAATTCATTCTCTCAACTATTCCATTATTTTGTGGAGTACTTGCAGTAGTGACTATATGAATGATACCATAATCTTTCAATAACCTCTCAAACTCTTTACTCACAAATTTACCACCTCCATTGCTAATAACCCTCTTGATCTCATTCATTAGACCATTCTGTTTCCAGACTTTGAAGATTAGAGAAACCTCCTCTGTGGTCTGATCCTTAGATTGAATTGGTTTAACCCAAACATAATTAGTTGAAGTATAAACTGAATTGATTAAGTATCTTGCCCAACCAAGGGATTCTGGTGTGAATTGCCTTGCCAAATCAATTGAAAATTCCTCTCTAGGAACATCAGTGCAATCTCTGCTCTCTGAGAAAACATCTCAAGTCTTAGGAGCCAAGGTAAAACTGTCACAGTTTCTGTCCTTTACCTTATGGCCACTTCTATTGTGAGCAACAATTCTCAGAGCTGAGATTTTGAACAAGCTTGCACACAAAAGCTTGTTCAAAACCTGTCCACACAGAACATTTCTCCCATCCATATCAATAACAAACCTATCTTCTTTAAGATAACAAATCTGGAAACTGTTTTTCAACAACACTGCAAGAGAAACAAGGTTACAAGGCAACTCTGGCACATAGAACTTTTTCTCAAAACAAATTTTGAAACCCAATTGATTTGCAAGAATAAATTTTCCAATTCCTTTAATCTGAATTGTTCTTCCTTTCTGACCAAAATTTACAATTCCATCATAATCACTAAGATTTTAAAATAAATTTGGTTCAAAGAACACGTGATCTTTACAGCCAGAATCAATCAAAACAAGAACATTCTCCTTCAATACTCCTAATAGGAAAGAAGCTTTATCAGTAACTGATAAGTTCTCATCTTTGAGGTTAAGATTACTCACTTCATAGTCAATCAAGTCCATTTCTTGATCCTTATCAATTTTGGCCTTCTTGTTGGGACCTTCTTCCCCAAAAACCATTTCCATTGAAACATCAAACACCACCATTGCAACATCAAAAACCACCATTGCAATGTTTTCAGTAGTGAGATTTACCTCCTTGTCATTCCCTTTGGACTTCTTCCTCTTCTTGGCCTCCTTGAAATCCTTAGCATAATGCCCCTTATTCTGAAAATTATAGCATAAGACCTTGGAAAAATCCTTTTTTGCCTTCTTGCAAGATTTTCAAGTCTTTCCAACAAGGGCTGTTCCAGTACCCCCCTTCATCTTTAACTGAAGATAATCCTTTTCAATCCTTTTAAGCACATCCTCCTCTTCAGGAAGAGGATCCAATTGAGAAATAATTCTGACTAAAGAATCAAACTCCTTTGGTAGCTTCTGAAGGATTAAGAGTGAAAAACAATCAGGATCCATATTAAGTCCTGATGACTTAAACTTGGCTATGCTAGACCTAGCCTCTGCAACAAACTGTTTAAAATTTGAATATTGTAACTTGAACAGTTTATTGAAATCTATACCCTTCTGGTGAACGGAATCACCTTCATACTTGGACTTAAGCAGCTTCCAAAGGATTCTGCCCCTCCTTCTCTCATCTTCCCTAAGAGTATCAGCAACCCATTTCACATGATTCTCATCAAGATGCCTGAGGATGAGATGATAAAACTTTTTCTCCACTTCTGAACTGATCAAAGTGTCATCTGCATTCATTATCTCCCCACAACAGATGTTTTCCAGCTCACTATCCATAAGGACAGCCCAAGCATTATAATTCTTACTGTTAAGATCTATCTTGGTTGAGCTAAAATTAGGGATATAGGACAGAATCTTGGAAAACTTGAGGTCTTTGACGTTCTCCAGAGTAAGGTGCAAGGGTCTAGATGGCTTGGAAGTAATGATGATGTTGGTACTGATAATGTGTTATAATTATGGCCAGCAATTAGCTTAGGTAAGTGAGCAGTAATTAAAGCAAAAGAAATGCTGGACATCTGGTGTCAATAATTGCTGATTGGCTCTCACAATGGGGAAAAACGTTGGATGATATTGGTGATGAATTTGATTGAATGATGAATGGATAATGGGAAACAGCAGGGAGAAGAGCTCCTCAAGTACAGAAGATTGGCCTCTTGTGAGCCCATGATACAACAAGCCAAAAGGCAAATTTTCCGCTCCAAAAGAGCTCTACAGGCTCTACAGGACTTTTTACTTGTTTTGGACTACATCAGCCTGCATGGTGTCAGTCCCTGTACCCTTACGACCATTCTATTCTGGTATTTTCTGGTGTTTCCACTGTTACGGGGCTGAACCAGCCCCTTTGCTTTTCAATCCCTGGTTTATTGTCACCTCACAGGCTGGGTGGTTACCTCATGCAACCAGCCCATGGCCATACAAGTGGCCAGGTGGGACCCAGGACACACCTGGGTCCGGTCTCATACTCACATGGGTGGGGGGGGTGTGAGCAGCGGACATGCTGTCCCCCCCCTCCTTCTCACAGATCCCTGGAGGGGGTGTTCAAATCCCCCTACCAGGGGCCCTGGGGGTTGATACCCCAAGGGCGTTGTCAAGGTAAGGTGGGCTGGGGGTGGTCAAATCCCCTCCAGCCCGTTGCTCCTCCCCCTTGGTAAAGGGGGGGGGGGAAGAGCCCCTCTTTGCTTTGATGGTGGAGGGATGGTCAGGTCCCCCCCACCCTTGTTTGCTTTGTTGCGGCCAGCCACCTTGACATCCTCTTGGATGGGAGGGTGATGAAATACCCCCCAACCTGACCGGTTGCACCTTGCAACCGGTTGCTGGCTGGTTCAACCCAGCAAGCCTTCCCCCTCCCCCTTGCAATGGCAAGCAAGGGGAGGGAGAGGATCCAGGCCATTGGCCCCAGCCCCGCCGCTACAACAGCCGGCCACCGCACTACCCCCTACAACGGCCCTGTAAATGGGCCGTAGGCAAAAACAGGGGCCCCGAGCGGGCCGCAACACGGGCTGCATCCCCAACCCGGCTGTGGTATGGGAGGCGGCCCCAATGGGCCCCCCAAGCCCAAAAACTAAGAAAAGCATACTTTGGCGGGCCAGCCCATCTTGCCAAGTATGTCCAAAATAAAACCTTGGGCCCAATTATGCCTGTACAAGCCCATCTGGCTGTATTTGCTCATATACCCCACCAGGCCTGTTAGGGCCCGTGTACCAATAAGACCATTTCACGCGTTTTGGGGCCAGTTTCCCCAAATCTGTGACATCCACACAGGCTTGTATGGTCTTTATGAGTTTCCAATCGGCCACAGAGGCCAACATGGTGCATCCCATTTGGATTACACTTATAAGTAGCACACGCGTAAGTGCATATGTATTTTAACATCATTGGTGGTAAAATGTTTACTACTGTTGTAAGCCATTTCTGGGGCAGGAAAAAGAGTAACCCAGTCATGGAAATATCCAGCAGTGTTGTTGTATCCTATTCCAAAGCAGCAGAATCTTCTGGGAAATTCTTCAAAGGTCTGGATCATCCTTTCAAATAATCCTTAAATTTGGCAATGATAATCTGAGGAGAAGGCTAATGTGGTTCCTGACATATCATGAAGAGTTCTTCAAAATTATAATTAATTTGGGGTCTCTATCACTTATGATAATTTTGGGGACTACTATATATGCAATGAGGCTGTTCCAGAACATTATTTTTAATTCCATGGCAGTTTAATATTTGTTTTTGGGCAAAAATTTGTGTTTCTTGGTGAACCTTCCCACTATGACTAAGACTGAGTTGCAAAAATAAGCTCCTCCTGGAGGTAATCCAGTGAAAAAGTCCATATTCATGACTTCCCGTCTATTCTTGGGTTTGGTGATCTTCTGTAATCAGCCAAACCTCCTCCCAGTGGTTCTGTTAGATTTCAGCCCAACCTCACAGCTAGAAACATACTTGATGTTTAAGTCTCTCCAGTTAGCCCACCAGGCTATTTTTTGACTTTTTCTCAAGTCCTGTCAGTAGATAAGTGTCCACAGGAACAGCTATCATGGCATCCAGCTAGGATTTGTTTAATATGTTTATCTTGGTTAAGACTAGGACAGTGGGGTGTTTATTTCTGTAATATACCAATCCATCCCATAGGGTAAACCTTCCAGCCTTGTATACTTTCAACAGGGTTTCAGGTAGGTTGTTGTTAGTTCAGATGGAGGTTTAGTACTTTGCATAATAGATATCAAAGTCCTTGTACTGGAATTTTAAGTGGTCCTAATGGATTAAAACAAGGATTCATCCAATTCACAGATTTTTATCCCAACAATTGGAGCTTCAAGATCAAGCAGGGTTATATTTAGTATGGCAAAAATTTCATGATCTTCTGGGTTGTGATCAGGTTTGCTAGTTTAATTACCCAGAGCATTTCTACTGAGAATTTCAGCATTCTGGTGTTTTCTACCAGCTTGATGGATTATAGTCAAATGTACTCTATACTGTTGGAAAGCTATTTTCAATCTTAAAATATGCCTTCTAGGAGTTTTCATGTTCATGAGAGTTCTAACAGCATTGCAATCAGTGATTACCACAAATGTAGTGCCTTAAAGGTTGTAATGGAGTTTTTGTAAAGCCCAGACTAGAGGAAGGCATTCAATTTGACTAGCACAATATTTTTTCACAGTATCTTTGACTTGTCTAGAGATAAAGACCTTTTTTTTTCCCGCTGGTTTTTTATCTTCTATAATTGCCTGGTGTCTATCATTTCCTGGTGAAGAGAAGCACCTAATACATCCATTCTAGCATTGATTTATAGCTTGAAAGGTTTTCTGTAATCAGGTTGATTAGAAAGGGGGCTATGGTCATAGCTACTTTGAGTTCTTTATAATTCTTTAGCCTTTCTTGATTCATCTCAAAGAGAGTGTCCTTGTTGCAAATTTCATACAAACATTTAGTCAGGAAAGCAAAATTGGAAAAATAATATCTGTAGTAGCTGAAGAAGCTGATGAATGACAAGATTTCAGTCTTGTTCTGGGACGTTGGTCTGTTCATAACAGCAGCTATCTTTCTTTGATCAGCTCTAGAACAGATACTATGTTTCCTAAATCTTTCAGTTCTCCATTTCCAAAGGTGCACTTCTTCAGAGACACTGTCAGTCCTACTGCAGAGATGGCTTTCAGAAAAAGACTTACTTTATCCATATGGGTAGTCCAATCATCAGTGTAAATGATAACATAATCAATCTATACCATTGTCCAACCTTTTCTGATAAACTTGCCTAGTGCTGTATCCATCATTGGGAGCATTTTTGATTCCACAGGGCATTCTTAAGTATTCATATATACCTAAGTTCCATGCGATCCTCATGAATTTCCTGCTGTCAGGGCTGATAGTGTTCTGGTGGAATCCTTTCAACATATACATCTTAGTGATATACTTAGCCTTAGAGAGATTTGTTCAATTCTAGTGATAGGATTGTAGTCAGCTTGAGGGTAAATGTTCAGCATCCTAAAGTCTCCAACCACTCTTCAATTGACATTGTTCAAGGCTATGATCACTTGAAAAGTAATATCTATCTGTTTCTTATGTCCTACTTTTCTTAAAACTTGTAGGTCAATCAGTTCCGGAATGTGAGTCTCTAAGGAAGATCTTGATTTTGGGCTAGAAGGGTAAGAAGGTCTCCTAATTTTTGGAGGGTAAGGTGGTTTGATAGTCCAGGTGAAGATCATTTCATTTCCCTTAATGCTACCAATAGGGTAGTCCTTACTAAAAAAAGCATTCTGATTTTCAAAGCAAAATTGAAGAATGTCCCATTATTGATCCTCACTGAGCTGGGGATTCAGAGCTGCTTGAGAAAATTATTCCTGGTTAAAGCCCTCCAAGTGCCTATCATAAGTCAAAGCAGTAGTTTGAGAATCAACATGACATATTTGGAACTATGTGTTCCAGTCTCCTAATACAGTGAATTATCTACCCTTACCCTGGAACACATTCAACTTTTCTGGGGACTGGGCATTCTCCCTAACCTCACCGCTACCTCTTTCAGGCTGATTGGAGGTATATTGAGATTAAAAAGAACTGTGGGGTTGATAATTAATGACAGAAGAGAATTTTATTTCCTTCACCATTTTTTGATAACTTGTATCATAGTCCAAAAATACATCCATAAGATCCTGGAGAGTTTCTTGAGAGCCATTGAAACATGCTAGTTGGTCCAGAAGGTATGAAGGAAGGCTTTTTTGAAAATGGAAGGAGAAGGCTTTATCACCCCATCCAGAGACTTTGGTCATAAGTGATCTAAATTCAGTGATTTTGGCTGAAGGATAGCCAGAGTTATTAATCTTCAATTTTACCAGCTCCTTTTCAGCCTTGAAAACTTCAAGTCTTTCATCAAAGAGGGTGTGAAGTTTCTCTTTAAAGTGGGACCATGAATTGAGGAGGAAAGAGGGCTCTTGGTCTGACAGGTGAGCCAGATAGGTTTGGATCAATCAATTTGCACCTCCAGAGAGGTAGGAAGCTGCAAATGGTACCCTCTTGCAGTCCCCTCTAAATGTTCCTTTTTCATTTTCCACAATGACTTAACAAGATTGGAGGAATTTCCAGAGTTTGCTAGGATTGTTGCCATCAAAATTATATGGAGAATTCATGGAAGGAGACTTCAAGGTGCCAGATTGAAAAGTACTGGTTGATGGAGGTTGAGAAATTCCTGCGAAAGCAGAATTCATGGTTGTGAGGACGGCTAATAGAGTTGGGTTCACAGAAGATGTCAAGGTTGAGGTTGGGTTGGAGGTTCAGGGGTTTCTGTGCAAGTTGAAGGTTGGAATACTTCTTAAGTCTCCATAGTTTTTGAATTGAGATTAATGAGGATCCTTGTGTCAAAGCCTGCATGCTCACCCCCCTCCTTGCCATCTTTTTTGAGGATATGAATGATTCTGGGATCATAAGATCCAAGTTTAATCCAAAGCCTTCTTGGCAATATTGAACAATTACACAATTAGTGATGCAACTAAGTGCAGGTGGAACAGGTGAATGAGAAGCTCTAGGAGGAGCTGGAGCAAGGATACAGTGTCCATGGAAGTGGATCTTTCTGGAATTGGAAAGTTGGAAGAAGTCCTGCCACGTACTCAAGCTTGAGGATTTGACTGGTTCTGATTGGAGTTATGAAAAGGAAATGCAACATTATTGAAATGCATTGACACTGAAACTGAGACCTAATTGAGTTTTATGCAACAGTTAGACAACAGCAGCGAGAAAAGGAAGAATTGATAGAAAAAATGAAACCAAGAAGACTGCAAAGGGGCACAAGCGGGTGGCAATGATTTGCTCCTAATTCAGGAAGATGAAGTTGATCATGAGTTTTTGATAAGATTGAGCTTGAAGATTGGTCAATTGGAGGTTTCTGAGCTTTGGTTTAGGCAGATCAGTAGGAAGGATTGGGTAAGTCCAGTCAATTTCAATCTCACCAGTCAGTTGACCAAAGGTTTGGGATGAGAGGATGAGGAGGATTTGAAGTTCAAGCAGTCTTTTGATTGGAAAATAGAGTTTGGAGTTGGGATTGAATTCAGAAAGGATAGTTGAATAAAGGAGAGGAAAAGGGAGATTAAGCAAACAATGAGAAGAGAGAGATTACCATTGATAATAGAAAACAGGATGTGAGATGTTATGAGGTGATATGAAGAGGAGGGAGAGAAAGAGAATTGGTTAAACCCCCCGCAAGTCTCCTGTCTGTCTTATGCAGCTTGACACATCACGCAGAGGTGTTCCTCATTGCACTCTGGTGTACCCCCTATGAGGGATTCCAACAACCCCCATTCCTGGTGAGATGAAGCAATAAGGGGTCAAGTGTAAGAGGCAGGTGTGGTTGAGACAGTGTTAAGAAGAGATGTTTGAGAAGATGGATTAGAGTAAGCAGATAATAGTCAGACTGGAACTTTTGGTAAGGGCCTTGGCAGGCATTTCCTCTGAATTGATCAGTTTGAGGTTGAGGTTGCCAGATTTGAGCTCTTCCCTCATTCCCTTTGTCTCGAGGTCTAGTTGTTGTGTCTTTGAATTTGAACCAAATCTTTTTAACTTGTTTTTGAGGCCGCTGTTGTTGGTGAAGATTTTAATGTCAGAGGAGCCTTTTCAGCTTGCTACTATTGCAGAGAAAGCTTCAAAAGTAACAGAAATAACATAAAAAAATAATAATAAAATTAACCTAAGAAGGAGAAGGAAAACCATAAATATTATTGAAAAATGGATTTTCCACCCAAAATTAGGTAGGGTCACTCACTGACCCCACCCTTCAAATCCAACTCCTTATATTTTTAAATAATTGAGGAAAGAAAGACCAAAATACCACAGCACCACTATTGAACTTTTTGGCCAATTAAATATCTCACATGTATTGTCACGTATAGGTTTTGCACCTAAAATTCAGTCAGAATTGAGGTGTTGTGTATATTTTAGGAGTTACAGACAGAAATGTGTTCTTTCACAATTCCCGCACGCAGATGCGGCAGCCAATGCACCCATGCGTGGCTGAGCTACAGCTATTTCACTCTGTCAATGTTGTGTACGCAGCCCCGGGCCTCTGACAAGTACGCAGCCACGGGACTACGGGTTGACAAAGTGACAGGCAGCCTGAGAAACCTAGGTACCACGTAAACATGCTACAACCTAAACAGGAACATTCTAAATATGTAATAAATGTTCCCGTGGATAGTAGATAGTCTAAAAGTACATAAAATTATATAAAAATACTTAAATAACCTTTATATGTATTTTTTATTAAATATAATTCAAAGTACCAAAAATGTCGAAAATAAGATAATGACTACTTCTAAAAATATATTAAAATACTTTAATATACTATTATGAGAATTTCTAGACATCAATATTTTTGTGAAATACCAAGAAAAATTATGATAAGAAAATGACAATAATTCTGTATTTCTTTAGAACTTAGAACCAGCTAATGCTGATTTAGAAATATGAAAAGAAGGATGTTAGATGGAGAAAGAGAAGGAGAAACTAGAGAAGGAAATAGACAATGAAATGGATCCTACAGCATCAACTGATTGATAACACCAAGGCGAGAGCTTCAGAGTATGGAGAGAATTAAGAGACAGAGAGTATGAGGTTAAGTGAGGATCTTATGAGTGAGAATCTTATGAGGAAGAAAGAGACTGAATAAAATAAGGTCAGGTGCGGTTTGAACAAGACATGAGAAGAAATTAAAGTCTTACCAGTCAGAGACCAGTGAAGTTAGGATGATGAGGTCGGATTGAGTTATTTTATGAGAAGGATGAAGATAGTAAGAAGGAGAAATAAGAAATGAAGAGTACAAATTGAGAGGAGAAGAAAATAGAAGGCGAGAGGTTGACATAAGGCATCTATGATGTTAGAAAGAGTAATTGGAAGAAAAATAAAAAGAACAATAGAAAATAAATAAAGAGGAAAAACTTGAGAAGGTAAGGCCGCGGGTCGAGAGTGGAAAGCGGGGTCCCCGCCATGACTGCGTAGAGACCTGCGCGCGGTAGTGAGGATTACTGGGATTTCAACACCCCTTGTGACTGGTAAGGGGAGAATTTCTATTCAAATGTTGATTAGGGAAGACACAGTGAAGAAAATTGCTGAGGGCGCTGATGGAGGTGGCCTTTGTAAGGGCATCTGGTATCATTTTATCAGAGGTAATGAGAGTGAGATTAAATTTGTCAAGTGAAAAATCTTTGCAAAGACCCTTAGTTTTAATGTCTATATGTCGGGATTTGGAGTGAGAGCCAAACTTTTTTATTTTATCATCTAAGCCCTTGTTGTCAATGAACATTGTTGGTCTTGTCGAGGAGGAAGAATAGATTTCATCAACGAGATGCGTGATCCATTTAAGTTCAAGATAGCAGTCTAAGAGTGCATTGAGTTCTGATTTGGTTGAGGAATAAGTTATATTGCGTTTTCTGAAAGAACTCCAAAGGATTGGACTCCCATAATGAAGCACTATGTATCCAGTTTGAGACTTGCAAAACGTGGGATCATCACCCCATGTGGCATTGCTGTAGCTAGAGATAATATCTTCTGATGGATTATATTTGAGGGTTAACTTGGCATTCTTGGTGGTCTTGAGATACTTCCAAACTTTGCGGACTTCCCTCCAATGCAACAGGCCTGGCTTGGCATTGAATCTTGCCAGACTTGAAACCGTAAAGGATATTTCTGGTTGCGTGTATTGTGCAAGATGGTTCAAGAGTCCAATCGAAGAAAAATAGTTGATGTTAAGTCGGCAGAATTCTGCGTGATCTTCATCCAAGGCCAGTCGAGATGGAAATTTTGAGTTAGCGGTGAATTAATGTCTTTTCATTCAGAGAGTCCTAGTTCTTCCAAGCCTTGATCAATATGTTTGGGTTGAATTAAGAGAATTCTGTCTCTGTCCAGTTCCATTAGCATCCCAAGGATGGTGTTTGGAGCGTGACAAGAAGAATTAAAAAATCCTTTCATGAAGTTGATCGCGAAAGAGTCAGAATTTCCTACCAAAATGAGGTCATCAAAGTGAAAGTATAGAACTTCACCCAATTTTGAGTTGAGATATAGACAAGGATCGCTAGTTGATTCATGGAACCCTTGCAATTGAATCCAAGAGGTAAGAGTTTCATACCAATTCTTCAGAGATTGTCTTAGACCATATAGGGATTTATTTAGTTTCAGATAAGGAGATTTTTGACTTGACCCTTCCGAAGTTCTAATAATGACCGTCTCATTCAGAGGAGCGTGAAGAAAAGCACCTTTGACATCAAACTGAGTGAATTTCATTTTGTTTTTCAATCCATATAGAAGAGCAAGACGTAAAGAACCGAGTTTGCCCGTTGGTGCCCAGGTTTCCTCAAAGTTGATAACTTGGACTTGGTCGAATCCTTGTACGCACAAACAAGCCTTGTATTTGACGGGCTCACCATGGCAATTTTCTTTTACCTTGAACACCCATGTAGTATTTAGAATATTATTGGGTGTTTTGTAATACTCCTCCCAGACCTCTTGATTCTTGATAGAGCTGAGTTCTTCTTTAGAAGCCTTCTTCCATTTAGGCCATTCTGGACATTTACAAGCTGCTTTATAGGATGGAGGTTTGTAGTAGTGATGGAACCCATATCTTTGTGGCTTCTGTAGTTCATGCCTGGGTCGTAAATTGGTCATTTGAGGGATGGATTCAGGATGAGGAGGGATAACGGTTGGTTGAGAAGTGGAAATGGGGAGTTGATAATGATGAACAGTGGATTCATCACCATCTAGATCAGAATTGGAATCAAGGCATTCAGAGTTAGACTCTCTGATTGAATACTGTTTGTCGTTGGTCAAGAAGTCGGTTTCATGTGAATTTAGATCAGATTGAGAGAAAATGTCAAGACCAGGCGATTTGAGAAAAGGGAAACTGTCCAATTGATGAGAGAGGAATTTCACATGTTTAGTTTCTATGATGGTTCTGAGCGTATTCAGGATCAGGTAAGAGTGAAAAGTGGGATTAAACCCAACAAGAACACCTTTGAGACCCTTTTCATCAAATTTTCTTCCTTTTTGTAGGCTATTGGCAAGATATATCACCAAAGAACCTACAGGCTTTAAATAATTAGCAGGGAGAGTCTTACCAAACATTAATTCCCAGGGAGATGACTGGTTACCTTCACGGGGAACTTGATTGAGCATGAAACAACAGCTCCGAGCAACAATATTCCAGTAACTTTTTGCCAATCAGGATGAGGAGAATGTGGATTGGGCTGATTCTATAATAGTCCTATTAGCTTGTTCGGCATGTCTGTTATGTTGGGAGTGGTATGGTTCCGAGGTTTGAAGTTTGATAAATTTTGATCAAGCAAAATCCTTGAGAGTTGAGTTGATGAACTCAGTACCTTTATCGGAAAAGATTTCAGAGGGGTAATAATTCAATCTCTTGTGTTCCGTTTTGAGAATGTTGATAATCGTTTTGGGTGTTTGATCTTTAGAGGTTAAAGGGAAAGCAGCTAGATATCCAGTAAAGTTATTGACCAGGGTAAGTAGGTATTGATGTCCTGCTTTAGATTGGGGAGTGATTGGACCAACTAGATCTAGTTGAATACGTTCTAAAGGTTTTTTGGCTGGCGTAGAAACACTGGAGAAGGGAGATTCGGTTATTTTTCTCTTGATGCAACTATTGCATTGAAAATTTTTAAGCACATTGTTGGGAAAGAGGTCTTTGATAATTGGTTTGAGAGTAGATATGGAGGCATGACCATACATTTTATGATAATCTGACAGAGAAATGGAATGGCTGAGTGATTGATTAGGAAGATTCATCGAGTGACAAGATCCAGTTGATTTTGGTTTTTCGACAACAAATAGATTTTCTCTAACCAGTCCTTTTAATACCATTAAATTTCCTCAAGTGACCTTGAACGAATCTCTAACTTGAGTCAGGGAGCACCCTTTCTTAGCAAGAAGACCCGGACTGATAAGATTAACTACTATATCTGGAACGTAGGCACAATCTTCAAGAGTGACAACCAAATTGTTCCACTCTAACTTGACAGTTCCAATTCCTTGTATCTTGAGATTCGCCTCTAGTTTTCCAGTCTTGATTTCCTCAGGTTTGTCCTTTAGTTTTATAGAAGAGAAGAGTTTAAGATCATTGAAGATATGGACGTTGGCCCCGGAGTCAAAGAGGAGATTGGGATTATTATTGGCGTTGATCCATAGAGTTAATAGGGCATGGTAATTTATCGTTGGATTCTTTTTAGTCTAATTTTTCCATTCATTTTGTTGTTCGATCCACCAGTCGGGAGCGATTTGGGGATGTAGATGGAAGCAGGATGATTCGGCATGTGGAGCATTCGGATTGTGATATCCTTCTCAGCATCTTAACTTGATCCTTTTTTTGTCCTTATTTGTTCTAGTTTTAGTCGATACTAGGGAAACGTCCGTGGAGGGTTTACTGATGTTAGATTGAGCCTTTATCTTGTTATTTTATTGAATAAGGTGGTTGAATACAACTTCCATTGCGGGATTCTTTTCCATGTGCATTATTTGTTGTTTAAGATTTTTGAGGTTAGGGGGAAACTTAAAAAGTAAAAGGTATGCCAGAAAATCTTTAGGTAGTTTGATTCCAACGTCCGTCATTCTTGTGATGGCCTTTCTCATTTCTGTAACAAAGCTTTTGATAGCATTTTCCTGAAAAACTGAGTGAAGAAAATGGTTAAATACTCTTGCTCAGTTGGCAGTCTCCAACAATGTGAATCTCCTCGTAATCTCGGCCCAAAGCAGTTTGGAAGAGGAAATGTTGGTGGAATTCACAACGTTGGCGTGGGTGGTGCTGTCTAGTTTGTATAATAGGATTGCTCGTATCTCTCTATCTTGCTTTGTCAACAAGGGACCTGAATTCCTAGTGACTGCATCCTTAATGTCCTTGAGGTCGAATAGCATAATCATCTTGTCTCTCCATATAGAATAGTTTTCTTTGTTTAAAGGGGGAATAGCATCAATGGATGCTTTCACGGCCACTTTGTGGAAGTAATCGGCTGCTCCAGCTGGTTTGTGCATGATTCAATTGGTTAGATTTATTCGTAGTTCAATTTGGCTTTTAACCGTGATAAGAAAATGACAATAATTCTGTATTTCTTTAGAAATTAGAACCAGCTAATGCTGTTTTAGAAATATGAAAAGAAGGATGTTAGATGGAGAAAGAGAAGGAGAAACTAGAGAAGGAAATAGGCAATGAAATGGATCCTACAGCATCAACCGATTGATAACACCAAGGAGAGAGCTTCAGAGTATGGAGAGAATTAAGAGACAGAGAGTATGAGGTTGAGTGAGGATCTTATGAGTGAGAATCTTATGAGGAAGAAAGAGACTGAATAAAATAAGGTCAGATGCGGTTTGAACAAGACATGAGAAGAAATTAAAGTCTTACCAGTCAGAGACCGGTGAAGTTAGGATGATGAGGTCGGATCGAGTTATTTTATGAGAAGGATGAAGAGAGTAAGAAGGAGAAATAAGAAATGAAGAGTACGAATTGAGAGGAGAAGTAAATAGAAGGCGAGAGGTTGACATGAGGCATCTATGATGTTAGAAAGAGTAATCGGAAGAAAAAGAAAAAGAACAATAGAAAATAAATAAAGAGAGAAAACTTGAGAAGGTAAGGCCGCGGGTCGAGAGTGGAAAGCGGGGTCCCCGCCATGACTGCTTAGAGACCTGCGCCCAGTAGTGAGGAGTACTGGGATTTCAACAAATTATGATGTAAAAATATTACATGAATACCCATGACTTAACTTTTTAAGTAATTATTTTAGTAAATCAACTGAATTTCAAAAATAAGGAGTAAAATCAATATCATGACTTTACTCCAATTTTTTAATACATAATGAGCACTCACCTGACATCAGAATATCCTGAGGAATTTCCATTAAAATAATTATTAACTTACTGGGAATATTTCCTAAGGATAATTAATTAAATAATAAATAAAAAGGACAAATTAGTGTTATTCACACGTCCAAACATGAATTATAAAGTATAATAACTCCCATACCCTGTGGAATTACATGCTACCCGTCTTACAGAACCAAGAACACGTGACAGGCTACCACTGGTTACCCTTCTAGCCTCGGTGTCCGTCCCTTTGAGCCTCTGTAACCCTCAGAAGGATAATATTGGTACTCCAAAGCTATAAATAAAGAGCTCTTTAGAGGATATTGATACCCAGAGACCCAGTTATATTTATACCCAGACACCGTTCCAAGGTAATAAAATACTTATAGGAGATAATCAAGTGATTTATGGCTTTATTCTGATTAATAATATCTGTCCTCAACCCTCTTTTCTCAATTTAAACTTCTGAACAACCTTATAACCCCAGTATACAGGTTCAACCCATCAGTGCACATCCCAAACAGATACCCTAAGGATTTCATAATATACCAGTGAGTCTTATTATCATTTCTCTGTTGTGGCAGCTTGGTTACAAAGCCCTGCCATTCCACTGTGTATTTTATATACATATTATCTTTGGGAAAATTATCCTTCAACTAAAGGGCCCAAAGTAACCAGGCCTACGTGTTTTCATACTTAATTACCTGAAGAGAGGTGTTAAAGATCCCCAATATAATTGTGTCCCCTCTATGAAAATATTTAGTAATCAATTGATCTATATAGATTTATAACAATAAACCATAACCAAACCAATTAACCTTGCAATAAGCTTAATACAAATATTTTAGGGATTTTTGCTGCATTTATTAAATAATATATTTATTATTTATTCTATCACCTCTGGTAGCTGAAGGATAGCAAGGGTCTTGGCATTCAGGAGGCTGAAAAGCCTATGGAGAAAATTTTGCAGGCCAGAGCCCTGATCCATGTGGTGTTGCGAAAGGCATCAAACAGTGCTTTGAGTTTGGCATTGGTGGAGTAGTAGGTGATATTCTTTTTTTTGAAGCTATTCCAACACACATTAAACCCATGGAAAGCGCAAAAATACCCCATCTGAGAACGTCTGGTGTTGGGATTGTCAGCCCAGGAGGCATCTGAGTAGGCAGTGGCAAATTAATTTGCGTCATTAATCTTAAGGCGCATTTTGAGGCCAGAGGTTGCCTTGAGATACTTCAAGAACTTTCTGAGCTCATTCCAGTGTGGTAGACTGTGCTTGAAATTGAATCTGGCAAGACTTGAAACAGCAAAACTAATTTCAGGCAAAGTGTTGCAGGCTATGTGGTCCAACAGACCAACAGCCAACCGGTAGTTGATGTTGAGGCGTTTGAATTGATTGAATTCCTCATCAGAGGACCGTTTGAGCTGCAGGTTCTTGGTGAGAGGACTTGTGCAGGTGCCAGCGTTATCCAGGCCAAGCTCTTTGAGACCCTGTAACATGGTGTTGGGTTGGCTGAGCAGAATGTGATTGGTATGAAATTCTATTTTCATTCCCAGGATAGTATTGGGATCCTTCAAGGTGGAACCAGCAAATCTGGAAAAAAACTTCTTTTCAAAGTCTTGAGAACCTCCAACCAGAATCCAGTGATCAACATGAAAGAAGAGTTGTGATTTTCCCTTTTTGGATAAATAGAGACAGGGAAAACACGCTGACTCAATGAAGCCAAACTCCTTGATCAAATTTTTAAGATTCTCATATCAGTCCTTTTGGGCCTGTTTGAGGCCCTAGAGGGACTTCTTTAGTTTGAGAAACAAGAGGACCGTTTTGAGTCCTTTGGGGTTTTGATGAAGACGTCCTTGTCAATATGTGAATGGAGAAATGCACCTTTAAAGTTGAACTGTTTTATGTTTTTTTTTTTTATTCCAAGGCATACAGTAGAAGCAGCGTAAGTTTTGATGGCTTTCCTGTAGACGCGAACGTCTCGAAACAGTCTAGGCTCTTTATTTGACTGAATACCTGGACGCACAGTTGGGCCTTATATCTGATGGGGTCACCATGGCAATTTTGCTTGATTCTGAAGGTCCAAGTGGTCCTGAGGACGTTGTGTGACCTTGGACCATTGTACTCTTCCCAGACTTTGAGATCCTCAATTGACCCAAGCTTTTTATCCATGGATTCTGTCCATAAAAGGTGATCTTTTCAGGAGAGGGCATCTTCATACAACTTTGGCTGGTAATAATGGTACCATCCATATTGTTGGGCTGGCTTGATCCTGGACCTATCCTGCAGTTTCCAGCTAGGAGGACCAAAATTTTGGCTTTCATTGCAAGTTTTAGTTTGGTTGGGGGAAGGTTGAGTTGTGGAGATAGTTCTAGAAAAGGGTTGAGGTGCATTTGTGTCAGTTTTCTCAACAGAAGAATTGGATGATGAATTGTTGTCCCTGGTTGAGCTTATGGAGACCTCTGATTTGGGAGATTTGCTTTGATAGTTGTTCCAGGGAGTTTGAGTAGTGGTAGGGAAGTTTCCTGAGTGTTTTAATCAGGGGATGAGTCTTCTGCAGTGTCTGAGGAAGGTATATTGTTGTCAATGGTGAAGGCAGGCTTGTGCAGTTTAGGCATCTGAAGTAATTTAACATGTTTCAAGGGGATGATTGATATGTTTTTAGTCAGAATGCAATAAGAGTTAAAAAGGGGGTTGAAGCCTACAAGGGTGCCCTCCTTGCCTTTGGACTTGAATTTTGTTCCTCTCTCCCTCCTATTAAGGAGAAAGACGCAGGGAGTCCCAAGGGGGCAAAGATATGCGCTGGTTAACTGAAAATTGTGCACTTTGTGCCAAGGGCTTTCAGATTTTTTTTTGGCAGGTATTTTTTTCAGCATGAGGCAAAATCCTTTAAAAATCTCATGCCAGGTTGACATGGGGAGCGTACTATACTTCAGGGTAGCTCTGGAAGACTCTATGATGGTTTTATTTGCATGCTTGGCTTGCCTGTTGTGTTCAGGATGACAAGGTTCTGAAATGATCTGAGTGATGTGGCGTTCTTTGAGGTATGAGTTAAACTTAGAGTTGAAAAATTCAGTGCCACCTTCCAAGCAGACTTCCAGAGGCTAGTAGCCCCTGTGTTAATGTTCTTTTTCAAGGAGCTTGATCAGAGTTTCAGCCGTCTCATACTTGGAGGTTAAAATGAAGGCAGCCAAGTATCCGGTGGCATTTTCCACAAGGGTGAGTACATACAAATGGCCAAGATTGGAGAGTGGTCAAATAGGACCCATCAGATCAAGGTGAATTTTTTCAAGAACCTTGTGGGATCTTGTGGAAGATTGAATGAAGGAGGATTTGGTGTTATTTCTCATTACGCAGTCCAGACACTGAAATGTTGCCTTGACATCCCCAGGGATGTGTTGTATGAGTGGTGAAAATCTGGAGAGGGATGAGTGGCCAAACTTCCAATGGATTTCTAGAAGCTCTTCTCTTGGTGATACTGAGAGAGTCAATAGGTGGAAGCCTAGTATTTGGTTGGGCTTGTGAGACGGTGTTGTTAGTGTATGGAGATTGTGAGTTATGGTCCCATGGAGTATTGGTTGGCTTCTGTGGGAGATGGTGAATCAATCATTTGATGAAAAAATTGAGCATCCCTTTGCATTGAGTGCTTCTGAGCTGGTCAGCTTGATGGTGACATCAGGAAAATAGAAGGCGTCTTTCAGCTTGAGGGTGAAGTCTTTCCAGTGTAACATGGCAACTCCTTTCCCTTTGATGGGTAGACAGGCACCTTCTTTTCAGGCCTTGATGGCATCACCAATGTAAGGTTCCATTTTGACAAAGAAGCAACTGTCATTGATCATGCAAACAGACGCACCCCTTTCTAGTAGGAATTGTTGGTGGGGATCCCTGTGTTCCACCCATTGATGCAGTAAGGCCAGTTAGTGAGCTGAGGGAGGCATGTTTGATTGCTCTTTGGTTGGAACCTTTTTGGCTTTCCACATGGCTTGATTGTCTCTCCACCACTTGGGAGCAACCTCAGGGTGAAGATGCCAGCAGTGTTGGGAAGATTTATTTTTGTCTTGACTTGGATGATGAAAGCCTTCTATGCATTTTTTGGGTTCAGATGACTTACAAGACTCTTGTCATGTTAATTTACCACTGTAGAGAGAAACATCTCCCTTTGATTTGACGGAAGACACAGAAGACTGAGCCAGAGATTTGTTTTTGAGTTGAGTGAGCTGATTGAGAACAAAGTAAACCAAGAGATCCTTTTCCAAGTGCATGATCTGCCTTTTAAAGTCATCCATTGAGAGAGGAATTTTGAAACGTAGGAGGTAGGCTACAATGTCTTCAGGAAGTTTGATGCCAACTTCACCCATTTTCTTAAGACTAACTTTCATAGAAGTGATGAAGTCGGTAATAATGTCAGAACTAAAGGAGAAATAGAGAAACCTGTTGAAGAATTGAGCTCTGTTTGATGCTTGAGAGGAGGCAAATTTTTCAATGATGGCTTTCCAGATTAGTTTGGCCAAGTTCTGGTTTTCAGGAGCAACAATGTTGTCTTGCGTGGATGAGTTGAGCTTTCAGATGAGGAGATGTTTGATTTCATCTTTGATGGAGGCCTCAAGTGTGGAGTTATCATTGTTGATATCCAGGGCAAAACATCTGATGTCAATTATAGCGTCCATATTGTCCTTCTGGATTCCATAATTCTCTTTTCCAAGGAGTGGGATGGTTTCCAGGGCAGTCTTGAGCATATTTTGGCAAAAAATATTGATTGTTCCCAATTAGGAAGATCCTCAGTTTCAGTTGGTGAGGGTGAGTTTGTTTTGGCTTTTAACCGTGAAAAGGAAAGGCAACAATATTGAAATTCATTGACACTGAAACTGAGACCTAATTGGATTAAACACAACAGTGAGACAACAGCGGTGAGAAAAGGAAGAATTGATAGAACAAATGAAACCAACAAGACTGAAAAGGGTCACAAGCAGGTGGCAATGATTTGTTCCTAATTCTCAATGATGAAGTTGATCATGAGTGGTCAATAAGATTCATTTTGAAGATTGGTTGATTGGCGGGTTCTGAGCTGTGTTCAAGGCAGATCAGTAGGAGGGATTGGGTAAGTCCAGTTGATTGCAATCTCACCAGGCAGTTGACCAAAGGTTTAGGATGAGAGGATGAGGAGGAGTTGAAGCTCAGGAAGTATTTTGATTGGAAAATAGATTTTTGAGTTTGGATTGGATTTGTTAAGTATATTCAAATGAAGGAGAGGCAAAGTGAGATGAAGTAAAAAATGAGAAGAGAGAGATTACCATTGAGAATAGAAAACAGGAGGTGAGACCTTATGAGTTGAGATGGAGAGGAGGTAGAGAGAGAGAATTGATTAAACACCTGAAAGTCTCCTGTCTGTCTTATGCAACTTCCTGCATCACGCATAGGTGTTCCTCATTGCACTGGGTTGTCTCCGCTATGAGGTATTCCAACCAATATTGATGAAAAAACCTCTCCTGCTTGATGCTCTAGTGAGAGGGGAAATTGAAATGAATGATGCTTGTGCATGTTGAGCCGGCATGGTGTTCAAATAAGCCAGAGAAGATAAATGCACCAAAAAAGAACCCTGAGAATATTTGAAAAATTAAATGCCAAAATGGATTATATTTGAAGCATGTAGACCCCCGTGGAGGCAGGTAAAAGCTATTTGAGGTCCCTTCAAAGCATATAAAAGCTTATTTAGCCCTGTTAAAGCACTTCAAATATATTTCAGGTCCCACAAAAGCACATAAAAGCTGATTGAGCCTCTTCAAAGAGCATTGAAGCTATTTGAGGTAAAGTTGAAAAACATTAAAGCTGATTGAGCCCTGTCAAAGCATTTCAAATCTGATTGAGCCCCTTCAAAGCAAGTCAAAGTTATTTGAGGTCGCATTGAAGCATTTCAATGCTGGTTGAGCCCCATCAGAGAAAATTAAAGCTGTCAAAGTCAAAGCAGTCAAAGTCAAACCCTTGAAGCGGTAAAAGTCAAAGCATCAAAGCAGAGCATCAAAGCATTTGAAGTCAAACCATTGAAGTAGACGCAGTAAAATTTGAAAGGTTGAAGCAGCCAAAGTCAAAGTAGTAGAAGTCAAATTGTTGAAGCAGTAAAATTAAAGGCGTCAAAATCAATCTTTAAGGCAAGAATGGTGTGTTTGGGTGTAAAAAGATAATTCTGAAGCAGTTTTCTTTGAAAAATTGAAGGGCCACACAAATTTATAGAACTGTATCACACACTAGCCCACAAAGAATTGTAGTTAGTGATATCTGTAAGATGGGGTGGTTTTCACACTCCATGGTTAAAGATTATTGTCTTCCTCACTTCAACATCTCCTTTTCCTCAGTACCATCTACAAAATTCCATAAATTGTGACAAAAAAAAAGCACAAAATCAATGATGCCTTCCACTCACTATCTCTTGCTTGGGCAACAACCTTCCAATCTTGACAACTGACTCAGTATATACTTGCAAATCTTTTAATTAAATCTAATACAAGTCTGCAATCAATTTGTGCTTTGCCCTTCTACCCCGGGTATCATCAACTCTTGTAATTCCATTATCCATCATGCACTTGTTCCTAGATAACCACATCAACTTTATAGTTTCAAAATCAACTATTCCCTTACCCTGCATATGTCAGCTTGCTACTTGAACAGAACAACCTGTGCAAGTAGATTAAAAACTTGAGAAAAATTATAAAAATAAAAAGATTGAGAAGTCCTCATATTTTATCAGATATTTGGATTCCTCACCCAAAATAAGGTAGAGTCACTGATTGCCCCAATCCTTTGTTGAATATTTACCAGGTGTCTTTCACCTATCATCTCCTACCGCGCCTCCACGCAGAGTACCTTACTACTTATTATTATTTCTGACAGCGCCTCTGGGCGTGGAGTGCACTGAACCTAGAACAGGGACCCCAATGCGGCTTTCTTGTACATACTTGGACTGACTGCTTTGGTTCAATCTCAGGAAAATGAACAAACAATCTCATCCTCTTGACTTTCTTCAATCCTTTTCTTCTTTCTTCTATCTTGTCTTTCTATGTTTCTCCCAACAATCTTCCTTATCTATTTCTATTCCCATTCTTCTTTCTCTTCCAATCTCCTCAACGGCCATACTTCCTCCATCAAGTAAATGCTCAAACCAAATTTGCCAATCTCTGACCGGTAAGATGACGACTTCTCCAACAAACCCTATTGAATTCAATCTAACTCTACAATTCAAATAGTTCTTCTCCTTTCCCTCCAATTCCTTGTCTTCTATTTTCTTCTTTCCTCCTCAATTGTCTCATTGTCTACAGATCTCCTCTAAACTCAAAGCTGTCACCTTGAACAACACTCTCTGATCTACGCTGTAGGATTCTTCATTTCTTTCTCCACGCTTTCTGTCTCTTTTAAGATTCCTTCTGATATATTTCTTTCTGTCTATTCCTGATTTCTCAGCCCAAGCTGGTTATAGTTCTCAAGAAATAAATCCCAAACTTGTTACGGTTAAAAGCCAAAAGACCCTCCTACAAATTGAATCAACCAAGCTATGAACAAACCAGCCGGAGCAAACGACTACTTTCATCAAGTTGCCCTGAAGGCATTGGTTGATGCCATACTTCATTTGAATGAAGAGAATTATTCAATTCGGCAAGACAAGATGTTAATGTTGTTCGACCTCAAAGAGATCCAGGACGCTATCACTCAAAATTCTGGCCCTCTGTCGTCAAAACAAGATAGAGAAATCAGGGCAATATTACTATCCAAGCTCAACAATACTACCCATGCAAATGTTATCAATTCCACAAACATTTCCTCCTCTAAGCTCTTATGGGCCAAAATTACAAGAAGATTTGCTTCCTCAGAGACAGCTAACCAAGCAAGAGTCATCAATCACTTCCTCCATTATGTCTTCCGCGAAAATGCTATCAAAAGCTTCATCACCAAAATGAGAAAAGCCATCACAAGAATGATGGATGTTTGGATTGAGCTACCTAACAATATCTTGGCGTATTTGTTACTATTCAAGTTCCCACCTACATTGGAAAACCTCAAGCAACAAATTATACACATAGAGAAGAATCTGAAAATGGATGTTGTTTTCAATCACCTTATCCAATACCACAACAAGAGAAAGGCACAGTCCAATCCAAATAAATCATCCACTGATGTCTCATTAGTCTTGACTAAGACAAGGAACTACAAGGACAAGAAGAAAACTAAGATGAGATGCCGTGAAGGATATCACCATCCCAACGCACCTCACGCGGAGAGTTCATGCTTCCATCTTCATCCTGAGATTGCACCTGAGTGGTGGATCAAACAACAAAACAAGTGGAAAAACAAGATTAAGAAGAATCTGACAATCAACTACCAAGCCTTGCTGACACTATGGGTCAATTTGGATAATAACCCTAATATTCTCTTAGACTCCGGAGCTAACATACATATTTTTAACAATCTGAAGTTCTTCTCCTCCATAGAGCTACAAGAGGAGCCCGAGGAAATCAAGACCGGAAAACTAGAAGCTAATCTCAAAATACAAGGGATTGGATTGGTCAAACTTGAATGGAACAATTCCATGATCATGCTCAAAGATTGCGCCTGCGTACTTGACATAGTTGTCAACCTGATCATTCCTGGACTCCTTGAAAACAAGGGCTGTAATCTCACTCAAACCTGAAATACGTTCAAGGTGACTAGAGAGGATCAATTGTGCTGAAGGGATCAATAAGAGATAATCTCTTTGTCATTGAAAAGCCACGCTTGACTGACCAAAATAAGGCAGTGAACTTTGTCAATCAAACCTCTCAATCATATACTCCATCCGAATTGCACAAGATGTACGGTCACGCGTCCATCTCCACTCTCAAACCGCTCCTAAAAGACCGCTTCTCAAATGACAAACTCCAGGCCTTTCAATGCGATAACTTTATCAAGAGAAAAATTACTAGATCTTCCGTTTAAAACATCTCCACTCCCGATAGTAAGCCCTTAGAAAGAATACATCTCAATTTAGTTGGTCCAATCACTCCTGAGTCAAAGGCCGGCCATCATTACTTGCTCAATCTGGTTGACAACCATACCGGCTACCTCACATCTTTTCCTCTAGCTTCCAAAGATCAAACATCTGGAACAATCATCAATCTTCTAGAAGCCAAATATAAGCTTTTGAATTACTACCCCACCAAGATCTATTCAGATAAAGGAACAGAATTCTGCAATTCAACATTAAAAGACTTTGCAAAAAGGAAATTTATCAAACTCCGCACTTCCGAGCCGTATCATCTGCAACACCACGGACAAGTTGAAAGAGCCAATAGGACAATCATCAAATCCGCCCGGTCCACTTTCTCCTCATCCCGCCTTGCTAAGAACTATGGGCATGTAGTGACACGCAGCTGTTGTTTCATGTTAAATCAAATCCCTCAAGAAGGTAACCAATTGTCTCCCTGGGAACTCATGTTTGGTAAGACTCTCCCAGCTAATTACTTTCAACCCGTAGGTTCCTCTGTGATCTACCTTGCTAACCATCTCCAGAAAGGAAGAAAATTTAACAAAAAAGGTCTAGAAGGAGTTCTCATTGGATTCAACCCCATCTTCCATTCCTACTTGGTCCTAACTATGCTTGGAACCATCGTGGAAACGAAGCACGTCAAGTTCCTCAAGAATCAGCTCAACAACTTTCCTTTCTACGAGCCACAAGGCTCTGACATCTTCTCTCAACCAGATTTGAATGCCTATGGAACTGACTTCTCAACCAATGAAAAACAATACCTAATTAGGGAGTCTACCCCTGAACACTCTGACTCAGACTCGGATCAAGAAGACATTCCCCCATCCTCTCCAGAATCTCCGCCTCCTCCTTCATGTCCTGAACTCAAACAACCTTGCCATCAACCCAATCTCTGTCCCCAACACAAACTCTAAAAACCCCAAAGATACGACTTCCACCACTAATACAAACCTCCATCTTATAAGGCTGCCAGGAAATGTTCTGAATGGCCTAGGTGGAAAACAGCTTCCAAAGAAGAACTAAAATCAATTGAAATTCAAGAATTTTGGGAAGAATATTACGGGGAACCAGACAACATACTAAACACAACTTGGGTATTCAAGGTTAAAGAAAATTGCCACAGAGAACCCTTCAAATATAAAGCGCGTCTGTGCGTGCAAGGATTTGACCAGGTTCAAGGCGTAGATTTTGAAGAGACTTGGGCTCCAACGGGGAAAATCGGATCCCTTTGTCTTTCTCTGATCTACGGCTTGAAAAATCAAATGACTTTTACTCAATTTGATGTAAAGGGAGCTTTTCTTCACGCTCCCTTGAATGAAATGGTAATAATCAGAACTCCTGAAGGATCGAATCAAAAATCTCCTTATCTCAAATTAAAAAAATTGCTCTATGGGCTACGTCAATTGCCTAAAAATTGGTACAACACACTTACCGCGTGGATCAAGTCCCAAGGATTCTGCAAATCCGTCAGCAACCCCTGTTTATATCTCAGCTCTAAATCAGGGGAAGTCCTCTAGTTCCACGTTGACAATCTAATTCTGGTAGGAAGGTCTGACTTATTTGCAGTCAATTTCTTAGAAAGATTCTCAAATTCTTCCTGTCATTTGCCAAATACAATCCTTGGGATGCTAATGCAATTCGACGGGGACAGTATATTCCTAAGCCAACCACAACATATCAAGAGGGGCCTTGAAGAACTGGGTCTCACTGAATGCAAAAACATCAATACGCCTCTCACTCAAAACTTTCATCTCAAACCGGCTTCAGATGAAGATCACGCGCAGTTCTGTCAACTGAATATCAACTACAGATCTACAATTGGATTTCTGAATCATTTGTCTCAATATACTCTCCCAGACATTTCCTTTGCTGTCTCCAGTCTTGCAAGATTCAATGCAAAGCTGGGCCTCACTCACTGGAAGGAAGTAAGCAAAGTATGGAAGTACCTCAAGACCACAAAGGACTTCAAATTGACTCTTAAATAGGACTCGACTAAGGAATCTATCTCAAGCTATAGTGACGCAACTTGGGGAGACGACCCCATTTCTTGCAAGTCTCAAACTGGATACATAGTCTTACACTACGGTAGTCCGGTCCTTTGGAACTCCTTGAGACAAAAAAATGTTACATATTCCTCCACTGAATCTGAACTCAATGCACTGCTCAATTGCTACCTCAAATTGAAGTGGATCACCCATCTAGTTGAAGAAATCCATGGCTATACTTCCAATAAACCAACGATGTACATAGATAATAAAGGTTTAGATGATAAAAAAAAGAGATTTGGGTCGCACTCCAAGTCAAGACACATCAAAATTAAAACTAAAGGCCTGCGGGAAGATTTTTCTCTTGTCAAGTTTGACCTGCGTCATGTTCCCACCGCTGAAATGATAGCAGATCCTCTGACTAAAGCCACCTCCGTGGGGACCCTTCATCTTCTTCAACAAATCATTTTTCCCAATCAACCTAGTCAATCCTAAGTCAATTCCATCTTACCAGTCACAAGGGGTGTTGAATATTTCCCAGGTGTCTTTCACCTATCATCTCCTACAGCGCCTCCGCGCAGAGTACCTTACTACTTATTATTATTTCTGACCGTGCCTCTGGGCGCGGATGTGCACTGAACCTACGACGGGGACCCCGATGCGGCTTTCTTGTACATACTTGGACTGACTGCTTTGGTTCAATCTCAGGACGATGAACAAACAATCTCATCCTCTTGACTTTCTTCAATCCTTTTCTTCTTTCTTCTATCTTGTCTTTCTATGTTTCTCCCATTAATCTTCCTTATCTATTTCTATTCCCATTCTTCTTTCTCTTCCAATCTCCTTGACGGCCATTCTTCCTCCATCAAGTAAACGCTCAAACCAAATTCGCCAATCTCTGACCGGTAAGATGATGACTTCTCCAACAAACCCTATTGAATTCAATCTAAATCTACAATTCAAATAGTTCTTCTCCTTTCCCTCCAATTCCTTGTCTTCTATTTTATTCTTTCCTCCTCAATTGTCTCATTGTCTACAGATCTCCTCTAAACTCGAAGCTGTCACCTTGAACAACACTCTTTGATTTACGCTGTAGGATTCTTCATTTCTTTCTCCATGCTTTCTGTCTCTTTTAAGATTCCTTCTGATATATTTCTTTCTGTCTATTCCTGATTTCTCAGCCCGAGCTGGTTATAGTTCTCAAGAAAAAAATCTCAAACTTATTACCCTTGAATTCCAACTCCTTATATTCTTAAATGATTCCAGGAAGGAAACTACCAATGAGCCACAGCATCAATATGTCACTCTTTGGCCATTTCAATATTTCAAATTTAATTTCATGAATGGTTTTCAAACCTAAAATTGACACAGAATTGAGGTGTTTTGTAAAATTTAGGAGTTACAGGCCCATTTGCGTTGTTTTACAATTCCCAGGCGCATCCCGGCATCCATACAGCAAGCATACATGCATCTGACACTCAATATGTAGGCACCTGGCAAGAACCCGCATGAATTATGCTGCTGGAGGCAGATGATGGAGTTGGGCATGCAGCTGTCAAGCCTGCGTGTGTCAAAAACAAATTCACCATTCCTTACAGCCAGGTACTCCAGGAACATGCTACAACCTGCATGAATATACCACGCGTATGTAAAAATTTTACTGATGGATAGAGGGATTTCTGAAACCTCTGAATTTCAAATAAAAATTATGAAATTAAAAATATAAAACAAAAAAATTAAAGGGAATAATAAAAAAGTTTTTCAGGTAAATGTGATTGTCAAATCTTTATGAACCGCAAAAAATTTCAAGAAGTTCCCCTAAAAATTATTAAAAATCAAATAATGCCTTCAAATCTACAAATACCCACTTCTGCCCATGTCACTGAAGGTAAAACAATAAATGATTAAGAAATATGCCTGAAATTTTAAAATAATAAATTAAAATTTAAACACTTTTTGACAATTATTTCACACATAAATATGACACAGAAATTGCTAGCAGATTGGCAGCATTAAAAATATGTGCCAAACTAGCCCTTTCTAGCTTGCTAGCCTCAGCCCACAAGAAAAACCCTCTCCATGATTGCTGAGAAGGTCTTATTACCCCAAAAAGGTATATATAAAGTTCCTTTTTGATGAGTTAAACACCAGTAATTTCTAAGTAATCAAATCAGACCCATTTCCATCCTTGATCAAGTTTTTATAAGAGATAGGAAATTTATTTATGGCCTCAGTCTGTCAGTAAAATTTTTAATTCTAACCCCACCATTAATTCTATTGAACAATATCAGAAAAATCCCCAACAGTAGTCCTGAGAGCCTTTCAACCATGGATTTCTGCAAGAATATTCTTATAGTAGTAAGTTATCTCCTCCTTGCTTCCAGGAATCAGTTCTTTGAGACAGAAAATTCACCCATTCCCCTTGATTAAACCCCTTTTGAGAAATCACCTTGGAAGTTATTGTCCCAAGGTCTTTACACGGTTCAAAATAGCCCCTTTAATAGATATTATTTCAATAAAGATCCCCTGTTTGTATAAATGGTGGCCCCTCTTTAGAAAATGTATTTTAAAAATTTAAACCAAACAAAATACTCCAAACTTTGCACTTGCTTTTAATCAATAATTTTGAGCATTTTACATATTTTCTTGGAATAATTATTTTTACAACAACAATATCACTTCCTGTAGCTAAATGAATTCAAATTTCCTGGTATCAGTAACCTTAAAACAGGGGGTCTGGCTGGGAAATTATCCCTGAATAATTAATATTTAATTGATTAATTTTTTTAGACCAGATATTCTATTTAAAAATAAGTAACAATACTTATTAGAATTTTGTTTATTTTTCTTTTTTCAGTGGATCTTAAGACCAACGGAGAATTAATTAATCATTATTTAAATGTTCTTAAGGAAAAGAAAGACGCAAATATATGTAAATCTGTGACTATTTATGGAACTCTTTAAGTTTTGACCAACAGAAACAATTCCTTTTGAACCATGATCAAGAAAAAATTAAAAGCAAAGAAATTGACCTTGAGAGACCTATAAACTTCAATTCAGTACTGGGAAACACAAGCCCTGCAATAAATATCAAAGATTACGTTATTTATTTAATAAAGAAGAAAGTAAGCTTATAATATTTTTTTAATTATTTTTTTTTAAAAAAATAATAAATAAAAACAATTTATGAAAGAAATTATTAATAAAATTTTATAAAATTGAAATAAATTAAAACTTTGTTGGAAATCCACTCAAATCACAGATCTTTGGACTTACGCCAACATCTCATTGGCAACCACCAAGACCCCCCTGGATTACCAACCAAGGACAGTTTCAAACCCAACCAGGCCTTAGTACCTTTGAATTTAAGTCTAAGTAAGCTTAATTTAATAAAAAAATAAAAAGAAAGAATATTTTTTATTTTTTATTTTTGGGTGATGTTAAATTCACAACTCCAGTCGTGTGGGAGTTTTTTAGGGCCCTACACGGCTCAAATTAGCTGTGAAAGCCCATAGACAACTACAAAGGGCCATTCCATACACAGTCAACCCCTGGGAGGTTTTATAGCAGGGGTTTACCCCCAAACACGGTAATGTGGAGCCATGTACCCCCATACACAGCTCAAAAACGCCATTTTTGGGGGTGCGCAACCCCCAGAAGTCGTGCCAGAATTTTGGGCACCCCCTGGACCACACTTGGGTTCCCTCAACCCAAATTTTGGATCAAGGCATACTTTGTGGGACTGTTGCTCCACACCTAGTGATTCCAAAGTAAATTTAAAGTGAAACCAAAGTGAAAGTAAAGTGAAAATTGAAATCATATAAAAATCTGAAAAAAATTCTTTCACAACTCAAAAATGAGCAAACTTTGTTTGTACAATTGAAATTTGGACTGAATAATGAAGTATATCTTTGCATTTTTTTGCATGGGAACAGTGGCAAGCCATCCTTCTTCTGAAATGGCTGTGTGGATGGTATATGTTGATAGTGCCATCAACAAAGCTTTGGAAAAAGAAAAAAAGGATTTGGCTAATGAAACATTGGAATCCCCAATTGCATCCTTATCAATGCTGACAATTGAGGAACAAAATGTTTCACAGTGGGATGCAACCTCTGGTTGTGAGTAACATTTTATGTTACTGAGGTCTTTGCTGGATTTAATTAAATTGAAACTGATGGGGTGCATGTAACTGGAACTTTGACTTAACCAATGAATGTTTACTAGATCCACTTGACCCACCTCCTGTGAGAACTTTTCCTACTAGCAAAGAGGCCCAAAAATATTTTCAAACATGGGCTATGGAGCATGGTTACGCTCTGACGGTTTTTAACTCAAAGAAAGATAAATATGTGGATTTGGCCTGTGATTGCCATGGTTCCTATTCAGGATAACTTCTTACCAAAAGGTCTATACAAACTCACACAAGGAAGGTTGTGTGCAAGTTTTTAATCCATTAAAGTTGCACAAAGGCAGACCCCTTGTGGAGAATCTCCTAAAAAGAACCCCAAAATAACCATAAACCATCTTAACATCCCTCTGTGCATCCTCAACTGAGGAGAATCTTTGTGGTGGCCTTAGAATATCTAATAGAAGGAATGAAAAATGGGCTCAATACGTTGAAGCTTAAGAGGAAATTGAGCAAGATTGATGGAGGAGATTATGTTGATGACCAGACAATCTATAAAACTAAGGGGAAGGTAACGCTTGCAGAACTAAGGGGGAAAAGTGTTATGGAGGTACTCTATGATTGGCCTGAAGAGAGAATTTGGATTCACCGGTCAAAGTTCAGTGGAGAGGGTAACTTTGAGGCCCTGTACTTAGCACATCCTGAGACAGTCAAGCTTTCAAAACAATTCCATCATATTTCTATTTTGAATTGTACTTATAAAAAAATAAGTACAAAACCCCACTATTGCATGTTGTAGGAATGACAGCCAATCAGAAAACTTTCCAAAAAGCTCTTGTTTTCATAAAAAAAGAAATGTTTGAGTTCTACAGTTGTTCTTCAAACGCATGAAAGGAGTTGGATTATGATTCTGATAGACTTCCAAAAGTCTTTGTGACAGACCATGAAAAAGCACTGATTCATGCTATTGAATCTAGTTTCCCTGAGTCATCAAGAGAATGTTGCACCTGGAACTTGTCTGAAAACATAAAAGAAAACTGTAAAGCATGCTTTGTTAATGAAATTGAAGGATGGAAAAGCTTTAGGACTCCATGGGCAAAGTATGGGGACTCAAAGACCAAGAAGGAGGCAGAGGTCAATGATGCGGAATTTAGAGTAGGTCCAAATCATTCTTCTTATTCTTCCTAGTTTTTGGTTCTGACCTTTTGAATTGTATAGTGTTTCTTGAAAGACTATGAGGATGTACTCAAGTATATGGAAAATAACATTTTTCCTATCAAAGACACGTTTGTAACAGCATGGACTTGTATAAACCCAGATTTTGGAAACAAAACAACATCTTGGGTTGAAGGGGCCCATGCAACTCTCAAACGATTCATTGCAAAATCTTCATGAAACATGTTGGATTTTTGGAAAATCCTTGACGGAGAAGTTTTGAATCAAATCAAATTGGTTAATGCATCACTTTATAACTCTTGAATTAATTTAGGGACAGTTCTTCCACGTGAACTGTTACCATTGGTTTAACAATTTTATTTAGAGGCAATTCAGCTTATTAGGGGACAATTTGAGAAATTGAAACGTGATCATGATGGCACAGTGTGCACCAAGTCATATTCCAAGACTATGGGTTTGCCCTGTTCCCAGCAACTAGGTGACCTTCTAGCATTCAGAGGATCTGTGGTGCCCAAAGATGTTCATCCTCAGTGGAGGTTGGACTATGACCCTTGCAGTTCTAGTTCTGTAAGTTGGCTTCAGTTGGATTGTTCAAATCACTATGTGATTAATGTTTTTTGATTAATGCTTTTTTATTAATGATTCCTAATTCACTAATGGTTGATCCTTTTGAATTTTTAAAGTGCAATGTCAGTTACTTGAAAAAGTGAATTCAATGATCTTGGGATCTCCAGATCATGAGGAAAGCATTCTATTGAAGTATATCATTCAGAAAGTTCCAAAATATTGATTGAAGCCAAGAATTGAACCTAAAGTCTTATGATCAAGTAGGGGTAGGCCAAAATTTACAGATACAAGGCAAGAACCATCTAGGTTTGAGCATGTTGAAAAACAACTTAAGGGGCAAAAAAGGAGTAGAAGGGCTCCAAACAAGAAAAGACAAAAGATTGTAAGTCTTTTCTTTTGGGATATGTTCACCTTTTTGGTTTAATGAACTTATTTACTAACTGATGATTAATTTTTAGTCAAATTTGGCAGAATCTGAATCTGAATTTCATAGTTCAGAGGAAAAGACTGAAATTAGTGAATGGGGATCAATTAATCTGGAATCAGAATTCTCTTCAGAGGAAGAGAAAGTGCAGAAAAGCTCAAAAAGAAGCCCATCTATGGTGAGTATTCATTTAATTGATCTGATGAAAGAAATGATTGCTAAGTTAGTTTTGATGATAGGAACCAAATGTGAAATACCTCAATCAAATACCCAAAAAATTACATAAGTTCTTGGGTGGGGTTTGGGGCCAGATTGGAGATGGGAATTGCAGATTTAGAGTCATTTCTAAATCTCTTGGTTATGAAGAACATGGTTGATTTGAAGTGAGACAAGGAATGATAAAAACATTGGAGAAACATAAAGCATGCTACATTAAAATGCTTGGTGGTGCAAAGGAGGTTGAAAAGATGAAACAAGTAATTGATGTTGAAGACATCATTGAAAAGATTCCCTCCTCAAAATGGCTGGCTAAATTAGATATGGGTCAAATCTTAGCAGAGACACATTCCAGACCTATATATTTCATTTGATTTGAGTCATGTGATAATTAAACTCAAATGAAAAATGGTGGTACTGATTAATCAGATCCAATTTTAATTTCCTTTGTTAACAATAACCACTGGTTCCTATCAGTAATTGAGGGAGAAATGATTCCAATCCTGCCCATTGTAGCAAAACCGCGTTCCTTGTTTTCTAAAAGAGCCTCTAGGTGGGTTGATCATCTCAAATATCAACTGCAAATGTATTCTAGATTACAGATATTATAGACTTTGACTTCATTTCATCTTTGGGTTTCATATAAATTGTAATTCTAATGCAGCTAAAGAGTTCTGTTAATATAAAGGTTTATCCCATTTTGAAAATCATTATGTTGAGTGTTTTGAGTTAACATCATTATATTGAGTGTTTTGAATGAGAGTTTAATGTTAAGTCAGTTCAACTTGTGTTGGTCTCATTCCATCACAAGCTTAACTTATGTTAAGCTCAGGATGGGATCAGATTAACACAAGTTGAACTTGTTTTTTTTTGGTTTTTTTACTTTAGGGCTTGTGAAAAGACTTCTTTTATTTTTGGGCCCTTTTACTTTAGGGTTAGTCAAGTTGAGCTTACTTTAGGGCTTCTCAAAGTACTTTTATTTTTTTTGATGTTTTTACTTTAGGGCTTGTCATGTTACTTGTCTTTTTTTTTGGTGTTTTAGTTTAGGGCTATTCAAGTTACTTCTGTTTTTTTGGGTATTTTTACTTTAGGGCTAGTCCATTGGATAGTCCCAGTTTGTTTTGTTTTTTATTTATTTTTTTTACTTTTTTTTAAACCAAGAAATCAACATTTTTTGATTTTTTTGATTTTTTGGTTGATTCCTGTTTTTTGGGAGGTTTAATTGATTCATGGGTTATTTTAGTGCCCTTTCATTCCTTTTTTTGTTGGCTCACCGCGGTCAGGTGGCGTGTTGGATTCCACACGACTACATTTGAGCCATGTATAACTCCACATGGCCCAAATTTAGTCATGTGGAATTCAACATGCTTCCAGAGCAGGCTGGGTGTGCCTCACAACTCTTTGAGCTGTGGGGGGTTGTACACAGCTTGGATTGGAACGTGTGGCATGCCACACGGCCCACTTTGAACTGTTTCTATGGCTAAATGAGCCGTTAATTTAAAATAAAATTTTTCTACTTATGAACATGCATCAAAACAGGCCCAACACCCATGCAACCAGACAAGCCCGGCCTATTGATCTTTTCCTGGAGGAAAGTGCACCCATAAGAGCGCCTGTAGCTAGCAAAATGAGGGGAATCAAACCTGTGACAATAGTCCCGCTAGACCCCCAGGGCCACGCCGTCCAACTTGACCAATGAATTCCTGGTGAAATCTCCCTCACCCAGAGAGTTATCCCTGGCGGCTATGTCTCTGCCCAAGCCACCACATGGGACTTAGTCATGGAGTCCAAAAGAATGGTCCTAGTAAAGGACCATGTGAGTTATTGGGAGGCCTAAAAATTTGCACAAGCCCAAAAAGACATGGTGGCTATGAGGAAGGCCATATTACAGGCCAAGTACTCACAGATATCCCTGCACAAATTAATTCCCATGAAGGAAGGAGATAAATACATAGAGAGTTGGAATCCCTGGGATCAACAAGCAAATTTAAATCAAAAAAACCCAAAAATGTTGAGTTCCTCCAATAATTGAGCAATGAGAACCCCAAAGAATGGGACAATATAATATCTCTAGCCCAAAGGGGGAAAAACGTTTCTCACAAATAGATGTAGATGTTACAACTATCTTCAATAGGTTTTCTGATAATTTTTTCCAAAGCTTGAACATTCTAAGAAGCAATCTGGAAAATATTAATAACCAATTGGAAAAAATGATTCAAATTCTGACTAAATTAATCCAGAATCAAGCTGCCCACCTAAGAGCTAGTGAGCTAGAGATTGACCAACTGAGAGGAATTAGAAACATGGACAAGGTATCTAAGTTCAAACATATAAACAACACCTATTGTTCAGGGAAAGAAGAGATTCTCCTCTCAATTAAAAAACTCAAAGAAGAAATAAGGAAAAAATCTGATACCCCTTCTATTCACTTTGTTAATAAAATAGACTTATTAAACAGTAATATTGATCTAGAATTAGGTATGTTTAAGTATGGTTTGAGAGATCTTAAGATCAACTCAAATATTACTCCCCGGTTCAACCTAGAGGAAGCAAAGACAACCAGACTCAATATGAACCCTAACGTCCCTTATAATTCTGGAGCAGTAATTAATGAGTCTTACTGGCCCAGCCCAACTCCTGAGGTAGAACAAGCCCATAATATTTTACCCTGTCATTCTCCAGAGTTAAGGGTTATTGTTCCCTCACTTTTTGATATACCCTTATCATCAGTACCATTTACCTCAGTCTTAAGCTTGACAAACAGTAATGCACACCATCAATAGTGAGATCTGCTTACTACCTCTGGCTTGTGCAATAACATTCCAATCTTGGGGAAAGGTCTATACCTGCAACACCTTGCAGTTGGTTAACCATCCATTCTGACATTTCTCCATCTCTCCTTGGGTATGTCAGCCCTTGGACTTCAATTGTCAGTTATGCTACTCTTCTAGCTTGCACAATGATCAAACCACATCAATTTTAAAGTTACATATTTGGAATAAAGCCCTTCCCTGCATTTTCACCTCTGTTGCTACTTTTTCATTTTCAGTGTCATCCCATGTCATTCCTTCATGAATTGCATTTACTTAAACACATACTCACATGGTTACCTTGACTTGCACACACCTCATGACTCCAGATATGTTTTATTGTTCAAATTCATCTTCCCATTCTGTTCCTGTCATCCATTGCATCAGGCTCTTTAGCTGTAGAAGAATTTCCATCAGTTTGTATCTAGTCACTCCCAATTACCTTATAAGGAATCAATCCTTTCCTGCAGATTGTTTCCTAAGTTATTCAATTTCATATGTTTTACACTTTGCTAAGAAAATACCATCACATTTGGCCTTTCCTTAGTTTCATCTCTACCAAACAACTCCATCCCTCTTGCTACTTGCTGTAAACCATAACTTGCAATTAGCACCTTTTAACTTTGCACTTCAGGAAATTAACTAACTTAATTCATCTATTATATACTTCTAATCTATCTTAGATTTCATTTTTTACAATTTCATGTACTTGCTCAACCCAAAACACTTCCCTCACCACTTATAATGATAATATTAACAGGGTAGGGATATCCAGCCATTCTCTGGCCGTATTTCAGCCTCCTGGATGCCAAGACCCTTGCTATCCTTTAGCTACCAGAGTTTATGGAATAAATAATAAATATATTATTCAATAAATGCAACAAAAATCCGTAACATATTTGGATAAAGCTATTGCAAGGTTGGTGGTTTGGTTATGATTGAATATTATTAATCAATATTGAAAAATTGATTATTAAATATATTAAAAGAGGGTCAAAAATGATATTGGGGATCTTTAACACCTCTCTGCAGGGAATTGAATTTGAAAACAAGTAGACCTGATCACTTTTGAACCTTTAATTTCTATTCTTAAAGGAGATATTTCCAAAAGATAATATATATATAAAATATATGATGGAGTGGCAGTGCCTTTTAAACATGCTTCCACAACAGCTGCAATAGTAGCAAGCTGACACTGTTGAAAGTATACTGATTCCTTCATCTTTGTGTTGCTCCATCTATTATACTGATGCCTTCATCTTTGTGTTCCTCCATCTATCTGTTCCTCATTTATTGTTTTCATTTATTTCTTCCCTTGATTCTTCTGTCTCCCCACAACAACACAAATACAACCCTCTTGGCATATTGAATCCGGAATATTGAATCTACTCAACTGACCATCCAGTGTGCTCACTCAATTTCTATGTCTTGTATTGCTTTATCTACTGGTCACCAGCTCAGATCTCCAGGATGTCTTTTCTTTGTGCGCTCCATGAGTTTTACCATCTGCATCCTGGTTTCTGAACCTGGTGAGTCACTTTTTTTTATTCTCCATGATATCATTTCCTGATTCCTCCACCTTTCTGATATCATCCGTTCACTGCCTTCCAGATCCTCTACTGCTACTTTTCCTGTCAATTCACTTTTTCTCCTGTGAAGTTGTTGATCCTTTTTTTTATAGCATCTAAAAAACAGATTTACAGTCCCAATAGCCATTGCAAAAGGCTTGACATGGCAGACCATGTAGATAACTCCAAGTTGAATATTCCCCTTCTCAATGAAACCAATTTTTCCAATTGGTTCCTGCAACTCAAGAGTTACCTCATGAGAAAAGGGCTCTTAGAAATCATATAAGAGTACAATTCCACTCAACCAGCAACCCCAGCTCTCAATAAGAAAGTATATGAAGCTTCCAATATTATAATCCAAGATCTTGGTGACATTGCATTTGATGCAATCATCAACAGCTCAAATGAGGCCAATACTTGTGCAATAATACTAGCAATCAGTGAATGCTATGCCTCCCAATCATCCAACAATCAAGGCCTACTATGGCTCAACTTTGTCTGCTACAAATACAAAGGCAATCTGACCCATTACATCACCAAATTTGAAAATCTAATGAACAAGCTGTCCATAGTTAAACTTGAAGTCCCACACAACATCCTCAGCTATACCATCCTGGCCAAACTCCCTAACACCCTCTATCATATAGTTGACACTCTACTTGACAGCTCTCTGATACCAGGAACCTTGCAGTCTTTTAGCTACAGAGAGTGATAAAAATACTGGAATAATAATAATAATTATTATTCCAAAAATAAATGCTTAGAGGCTCAAATAAATAATATAATAAGAGCAGTTGCAAGGTTTAATTGGTTTGGTAATAAAATTTTTTCAATATGTATATAAAAGAGGGGCCACAGTATTATACTACTGGGGGTCTTTACAAACAAAGAAACCTCTCTTCAAGGGGCATCCTTACGCAGTTTAAGAACCTTGGAATGAAGATGGGTGCCTTAGAAAGGGTGTATTTGACTAATGGCTGGGCATAAAAGCACACTGGACTAGACAGGAAGGGAAACACTCACTCTGAGAACTTTATCACAAAAATCCTGCAATAATGGGAAGGGTTTCAGAGCAGATGGGGTGGATTGCCTGACCAAACTTCAAGGGTTGATTGGTTTTAAGAAATGAATAATAATACTACAGACTTGGTCATAGATCACTTGCTTAGACTCTTCATAAGCACTTGACTAACAATGACACGGTGTCTGATTGATAATAATAATTCCTGGTAAACTGATGATGGAATGATGGATCCAAAGAGGTCTGTATAAAAACCTTTTTGGGGTGATTTTGAGCTTCTCAGGGCATGTAGAGAGGGTTCTGCTCATAAGCTGAGGCTGGAAAGCCAGTCAGAGCAAGATTGGCACATCCACTTGGTGCTGTTAATCAGCTGACCTTAGATCTGCTGGATTTCTGTACTATTTTAGCCACAGGATCTGTTAACCTATTATGGCGTAAATTTAATCATTCTGCACTCATCCTGCATTTGTAATTTTAGTATTGGTTTAAAGTTAACAGATGTGGAATGTTTACTGATTTTACATTATCTGCTGATCAAGTAGATAGTTTTTAATAATTTTTATGAACACTCCTTGTAGTGTTTCGTGGTCTTTAAAGATCAGAGTCAACGATTTACGTGGTAATCCTTGATCTTTAATTTATTATTAAAAATTTTCTAAACTCAATTTTTATTAATTTTAATTAAGTTTTGATCCTTTTAGATGATTACTAATGCAAATGTTAACTTGTTACATATGCCAGGCAACCCTAATTAGGTTGTAGCTCTTTGGAGCGGTACCTGGTTGTCAGATTAGTCACAACGGATCCAGACGCGGGGATCAGTCAGTTCAGATGCGCGCGGAGTAGGATCCGCTGCGTGCATGGCAGAATTGGCCGCGCGCAGGTCTCTAGTATGCGGGAAACTGCTACTATGAGTAAGTAGGGGTATGTAATGATGCGGGGCTACGCGTGGGAATTGTGACATAACACATTTCTGTGTGTAACTCCTAAAATAAACACAACACCTCAATTCTGAGTGAATTTTAGGTGTAAACCCTATACGTGAAAATACGTGTGAAATGTTAAAATGGCCTGGTGTTGTAATTTTTAGTACTTTTTTTTTAATTATTTTAAAAATGTAAGAACTTGGATTTCAAGGGTGGGGTCAGTGAGTGACCCTACCTAATTTTGGGTGAGGAATCCATTTTGTTAATACTATTTATGGATTTCTCACTCCTTCTTTTGTTAATTGAGATATTCTTCATTTTTATAGTTTGTTTTGCTATGACAGGTTGCTATGTACATAGTAGCAAGCTGACACTACTCCTAAACAATAATCTGCTCAAAAGCCCCATTGGGGTCCTGAAAAAACTCCGGGAGGTCACTCATTGAGAAGCATCAAGAATGGAAGAATCTCCAACAACAATCAACAACACTCCTCCTGTAATTCCCTCTTGAAGAACTCTTCTCACAGGAGATTCAGACCAAAGCACCCTTGCTCAAAAGGAAAGCACAATCCTCTCTCTGAAAATCCTTAAGAACACTGTTGGTTTCTCAATCTTGAACTTGGACCAGACCATCACAAAACCAAGGTGCAAACACACCTCCATTCAGCATCACAAGGGACCAAAACTCCAGACAAGGAAGAAGATGACCAACCCTTAGCACATCTCAATGCTCATCTTTACCTCAAATTCACCTCAACTTCTTCGTCTTTCCCGCTACTCCCTGTTCTGGACTCTGGCACTACTCACCATATAGTCAACAAACCTGAATTTCTTATTGAATCCAGGCCAACCTCCATGAATGTTGGAACAGCCAGCATAGGGTCCTCCTTGATGGCATTCGCCATTGGAACAGATAAATTAATCAATCACCTGGGTGAATCCCTCCTTTTTGAGGATGTGTTTCTGGCACCCTCACTCAACCGCTCCCTGATCTCTCTCTCCAAAATCAAGAATGAGTCCGCCATTATCAATAGAGTTGGTCACTTGGGGTAAGAAATATCACTAGATTGTTTTTCCTTCATAGGAACCGCAGCCAATTGCCTTTTTGAGTTTTTTGGTAGCAACATTGAAAGTCCAGCTAAGAGAGAATTTCACTTCAAGGAACCTCACAACAGTGCCTGGCACTTGCGCCTAGGACATCCCAGCAACATGCTACTCAAAATCCTGTTCCCGGACAGTCCCAGCCACAGTCAATGCAAAATATGTTGCAGCTGCAAAATGACCTTGACTCCCTATCTTGGGCACTTCAAACCAGATACTCACCCATTAGAAATCATCCACTTGGATCTAGTTGGACTATTCTCCATCCCATCCAATGGAGGCTGTAATTACTTCCTTACAATAGTCAACCAGTTTTATGGTTTCAAATTGGTTGTATTTCTCAAGACAAAAGATCAAGTGGTGTCTGCCATTCAGGATTTCATAACCACCTCTGAAAGGCAACTAAAATCCAAAGTAGTCAGAGTTGTATTGGACAATTGTGGAGAGTTTGTGAACAAAGCTCTTGACTCCTATTTCAAGGAGGTTGGCATCCAGCACCACTTGGCTCCCCTGTATACACCAGAACAGAACAAGCTTGAAAAGAAAAAAAATTGATCTATTTTGAACAAAGCCAGATTTCTGCTGGTCCAGATAAAACTAACTGCTTCTTTCTGTGCTGAAGCAGTCAAAACCGCCACCATTCTACTGAACCTCCTTCCAACCATCTCAAAGAATAAATCAATACCTTACGAAACCTAGTATGGGAAATCTTTTAACTACAAATTTCTCAAGCCTTTTGGATGCGCCGTGTACTCCCTCATACCCAAGGCCAAAAGAAACTTCAAGCTGAATGTTACGGGTAAAATTAGAATTTTTTTAGGGTATGTTAATGGCTTCTCATCCTACAAGGTTCTGGACTGTTGAACCAAGTCCTTACACATAAGTGCAAATGTAACCTTCCTTGAGGAAGTCTTTGACTACAAACTATCCAACTCTTCCAAGGACCACAGCCCGCTATTTGATTTACCTCACATGGTTAACCAAAATTTTCCTCCATCCTCTCCTCATGCTGCTCCTTCAAATCCCGCATCCACTCCTATTTCAACCTCCACTCTCAGGAGACTCGCCACTAATACTGCATCAGGCACCTGCAATTAAAGCAGGGCCTCTGCTCAAAATATCTTACCCTACTCTTGCCCTAATCCTGCTACTCATGGTCCAGAAATGAACCTCAAGGATGCTCAACACCAAGACCCAAAGACTCTACTAGAGGCTCTCCAAAGTTCTCACAAATTTGAATGGATGTCAGCAATGGAAAAAGAAATACTGAATTTGGAAACTTAAAATGTTTTTGAAGAGTGTTATCCTTCTAGATCCATCAATCCACTGAAGTGCGTCTGGGTATTTCAAACCAAGTGTGACAAGGACAGCAACATCATTCAATTCAAAGCTTGTCTCTGTGTGCAGGGATTTCAACAAGAGTTTGGTGTTGAATATACCAAGGTCTTTGCCCCAAAAGGAAATAAATCTTCCCTTTGGCTTCTCATTTTCCGGGCTGTCAGGAAGGGGTACAAATTTCATCAGCTGGACATCAGATCAGCCTTCCTGAATGCTCCCCTCAGGGAAACTATTCATTTCCAACTTACCTCAAATTTTCCATTGTCTCCCAGCAAAACCCTAAAACTGAAGAAAGCTCTCTATGTACTGAAGCAAGTGCCACAAATGTGGTATGTCACCCCAAGCAATTGGCTCATCCAGAAAGTTTATTGCCAAAGAAGGGCCAACAAGTGTGCCTTTTGGAAGAAAAAAACTTACTTGTATGTGCATGTTGATGACATTGCAATCTTTAGTCATCAACCTAAACTATTAATCAATTCAATAAGTGAATGCTTCAAGACAAAGGACCTTGGGCCTTCTGAGCTTCTACTTGTAATGAACGTATGGCAATAATTGTACTCCGTGCATCTCAGTCAAGAGACTTATATCTTCACTCTAGTGGCTCATTATGGTCTGCCACAGAACAAGTGCTGTTCCAACCCATTCAAACTGTTTGCAAAGCTCCTACCATCCACAAATTCTGAGCACAACCACTTTCTCTCAAACGGCCTCAACTGTTGAAAACTTGTGGGTGAGCTCAACTACATAATCTGAAACACCAGACCGGACATCACCTTCATGGTCAACTACCTATCTCTCTCCTGAACAAATCCTGTCAACAACACTTTTATGCGGCTACCTTGGCACTCAGCTATCTTCAATTCACCAGCAGTTTTGGTCTTCTCTTCTCAAAAAAAGGAAATGAGGGGCTGGCTGTGTATGTCGACACAAACTGGGCTACCTGTCCTTCCACACAGCGCTCAATCAGTGGCTTTGCGGTTCTCTGGAATGGAAGTTTCATCAGTTGGAAGTTGCAAAAGCAACCTACTGTCACAATGTCAACCACCAAAGCTGAGTACAAAGCAGCAGGCAAGGCTTTCAAAGAGGTGCTGTGGATAAAATTTCTGGCATAGGAAGTGCTGGAAAGACCAATAGCGGGACCCATAGCTGTTCACAAAGACAATGATGGTTGCGTCAAGCGGGCCTCTAGTGCTGCCAATCACTCTGTTTTCAGAAAAAAAGACATGGATCTAAGGTATCATTTTCTGTGGAGGAGGTGGACAAGGGCACAGTCATATTCAAGCGGATAGACTCAAAGAGCAATCCTGCGGATTTCCTTACAAAACCCATATTGTCTCTATCTCTTGCCTCCCAGCTTAAGTTTCTCAATATAAGGAGCTACTCAACCAAAGACTGAAGCCAGGGAGGTTGTTGAAATTATACTGATGCCTTCATCTTTGTGTTGCTCCATCTATTATACTGATGTCTTCATCTTTGTTTTCCTCCATTTATCTGTTCCTAATTTATCCTTCTCATTTATTTCTTCCCTTTTTTCTTCTGTCTCCCCACAACAACAGAAATCCAAACCTCTGGGCATATTGAATCTGGCATATTGAATTTGCTCAACTGACCATCCAGTGTGCTCACTCAATTTCTATGTCTTGTATTGCTTTATCTACTGGTCACCAGCTCAGATCTCCAGGATGTCTTTTCTTTGTGCGCTCCATGAGTTGTACCATCTGCATCCTGGTGTCTGAAGCTGGTGAGTCACTTCTTTTTTTTATTTTCAATGCTATAATTTCCTGATTCCTCCACCTTTTTTATATCATCTGTTCACTGCCTTCCAGATCCCACTGCTACTTTTCCTATTGGTGCTCTTATCCTCCTGTGAAAGTTTTGAGACTTTCTTCTATAGCATCTAAACAACAGACACCAGAAAAGCCTTAGATCCCATTCCCTCTTCTGAATCACCTTCAGTTGAACCACTCAATGAACCCTTATTCAAAATATTCACGTCAACACTCCAGTGGATACCCTTCAGCAACTCAAAGATTCCAACCACTCCTCCAATGAAACCTTGACTCGTGGTAGGAAAAGGCCTTGCCAAAATGCTCCCAAGTTGGAAGCTCAGGAGGTTATCTCTATATTGGTTGAAGCTCCCAGTCAACATTCCTTGTGACCTAGTTGGAGCACTCCTAGCTTTCTCACTCCAGAACTGAAGAAGCTTGAGCACTTCAATTGGGAGCATCCACATAAGCTCTGCTCCTACCTACAGTTGTGCTAAATTATCTTCTCCAATGACCCCAACAACTTACCTTCCAACCGTTGTGGTTCCCCATCCTGGACACCCTGGCCACCTTAAGACCTCAATCCATAAACTGTTGCGCAAACGTACTGTCTGGGCATCTAAAAAAACAATTCCAACTCATCCTCAGGTTCATCCCCATCCTCATCCACACGCGTCGCACGTCCCTTGTCCGCATTGTCATTGTTGCGCGCTGCTCACCGTCATCATTGCGCGTCGCTCATCCATCATTGTCCTGCTTCCCGATCTCTTATCCAACCGTGTGTGTCCCAATCTCTTATCCGACCGCCCGCGTTCCAATCTCCTGACTGCCGCGCGTCCAATCTCTTATCCAACCGTGCGCGTCCTGATCTCTTATCCAACCGTGCGCGTCCCAATCTCCTGTCTGCCCGCCTTGTGGCGCTCATCCATGACTTACAAAATCCATCCCGACCGCACCCCCAAGTATTTGTCAAATCCTTGGATCCATCAATCTCCCATCTCACTTGATCTATCAGTCGTGAATCTTTAGCCTGTCAGGATTTACTCAACCGCCTTGAGCCAATCTCCTATCCGCCCATCCGCGCTCTCACAAACTTCATCTGTCACCTTTCCTGGGACTCTCCCTTCCACTTCCGCCTTTGGACAAGGGGTGGAGAGTGTCAACTACCGCTCGCGGACATCCACTGCGGTCTAGTTCATTTTCCTTTCCCACCCCATCCGCCTTCAGACAAGGGGTGGATGATTCCGGTATTGTCGTGCAAGCCCATCCACAGATGGAGGTGAGTGACCACATGATTTTCTTTCCTTTTCTGCTCTATTTTTAGAATTGGTTGTACATAGTCTAACAGGGCCTCCTGCCCATAAAAGGAGGGGCTCTCCCCTGCCTTTTGGATCCATCATTGAATGATCAGAGAATTAAATCAGCGCACCCTTGATCCTTGAGCCTCCATACTCAACCCTTGATCCTTGAGCCTCCATACTCAAACCCTTGATCCTTGATCCTTATCACCAACCAATAGCCTTGCTGGTTAAAGAAAAATTCTGTCTGTTGGAATTTTTGAGTGTGTTATACCACTCCTTGATCCCTTTCTCTGACCATACTGGTCCTGATCCTTGATCATCTTTCTGGAGACAATCAAAATTTATTGAAGAGGTCTTATTAAGCTTAAGACCTGGAGTGTTACACCTCCCTTTACTTCCTTTGGAGTTGCATTCTGCCAGCCTAATCTTGAGTCCCTTGAGAAGTGTTGAGTTTATCCTTGCTTCAAATCAGTTACTGTTTGCTTTTGAGCTTCTTAAACATTGTGCTTTGTCTTGTACAGCCACCCTCACTTATCTGTTACCCTTCAAGCGCTTGATTGCGGAGAGTTGGGCAGATTCATTGAGAACCTGGAGGTTGCTTGGGTTTGAGTTTATCATCCCAAATCTTCTGCTGACAACCAGAGTTATTAGCTTGTGGGCGTTGTTTACATACAACAGCTTTTGTTCCTTGAACTCTAAGCAGACTTTAACTTCTTTTGTTCAAGTTTTTCCCTGCATAATCTTGCCTCAGATAGTGCTGTTCCATTGCTGGCAAACTATTATCATCTTTATCCTCAACTCCTTTATTCCTCATTTACCAGGTTCTGGACCTTGATCTTGGTTACATTTAAATATTTTTGTAACACTGAGGAGGGAAGCCTAAACAGCACCTTTCCCCTCCACAGAACTGCCACGGCCTAGAACCGTTTGGAGTCTTACATTTGGTCCCCCAGGCCAGGATCAAACCAGCAAACTTGGGATTTACAGTCCCAACTTGAAGAATCAACTCCGAAATCCAATCCAATTTTTTCTTTTCTTTCTTTTTCTGTTTGTTCTTTTTTTCAGACCTGATCCGTGGCGGCAACTTGGTCCAGAAGTCAGTCCTCCCAATTGTGCACCATCTGGGCAAGATCCTTTTTGTTTTTTCAAAACTCTACTCTTGCCACACTTGTGAGCCACCTTGAAACTGTGCTTGTTAGGATCTCTTAGGAACCCTTCAACATGGAATCTGCTGGATCCTCCTCATCTGTTTGGACCAAGATGGTCAAAATCAAACCTCAGAAAAAAAATTTAGGCTTCAATGGGACCAATGTCAAATGATTCCTGGACTCCTATGAGATGGCTGCTGAAGTGGATGGTGCCAGTGAATATGATATGGCTTATCAGTTGAAATTTTTTATCTCTTCTGACAAAGTTATGGAGGTTATTGAATCGTTCAAGGGATTCAAAACTAATAACTGGGGGCTCCTGAAGGAGGCTATGTTGGCCTATTGGGGAAAAATAGATTCAGCCAGATTTACTTTGCAAGACTTGGAGGCCCTGGTTTCTCAATGGATCTCCAATGGTGGTATCTCCTCATCTTCTAACTATCAAGCTTTCAGAAAATCTGGGACCCTATCCAGTCCTATCTTATCTGGAACAATCACAATGATACGTTGGACAAAATTTGAGTGCAATTTTTTCAGTCTTTTTCTCCGGGAGTGCAGGAAAGAACTAAGGATGAATTGGTGAAATCTGGATCCATGATCACAACAAGAGATAATTGGTTCAATCTCCCTGCTTTCATGGTTCTTAGGAATACTGTGGATAAAGTGATGAAAGGTCAAACAGCTCTCACCTTTGAAAAACCTAAAATCACTGAACCAGTCCTTGCCCCCTCTTTTCAAGCATCTAACAAAATCATGAATAAGATGGAAGCCAATCGTAGACTTAAACCCAATCCTCAGACCCCCCGGGAGACACCTACTATAGATGAGATCACTAAATTACTTCAGGCATTTGAGAATAAAATAGATCAGAAAATATCTTCTTTAGCCACTCCTAAACCCGCCAATTCTGTTCCTAAATCTACTATAGTCTGCTATTTTTGCCATAGGGAAGCCCATGGTACTGGTAGATGTCCTGAACTCCAGAAGGACAAGGAGGAGAATTTATTAGAGCAGAAGGGAAATAATTTATTCCTTCCTAATGGTGCTTTGATCCCTTTTGATTCATCTTGACCAATCCGTCATGTGGTGGCCTCATACCAACCACTAACTCCAAAGAAGGCATCCTTGGTCTCAGTGGATTTTCCATCATCCTGTGGAACTCTACAACATTGGTATCCTCCAGCTATCACTTCTTCCAGCTTCCCTGGCACCTATCAATCTGAACCAGCTAGGAAACGCCATGAGGAACCAAAACCTCATAAGTCTCCTCCTGTTCCATCCTCAATCCTGCAAAAACCCATTAAACGTCAATCTTGACCTGAGCCTCCTTCCTCTGATGTGGAAGACATGCAAGTAGAAAGGGAACCACTTATGGAAAGGTTCCATGACAACTCTGATCTTCCCCCTCTTCAACCTGTCCAACCCTCAGATCCTCTTCCAGCACCTATTTCACCTGATCTTCCTCCCTCCACACAGCCCAAAGTTTGATTTGAGAGGGGCATCTCCAAGGACTAAACTAATGCTGTGGAAGGATTATTAAAGAAAATTTCTGATCTTAAAATCCCTGATCTATCTGTGGCTGAACTCCTGTCAATCTCTCCATCTGTGGCTGAAGGGATGAAGAAATGGGTTTCTCGTTGACGTGTGGATATTGGTCTGGATGAATTAAAGGTCTCCTCTGGTACTCTGATAGAGGATTCTGGTGGAACAGATCCCTCTTCAGATACCAACCTGTATTCCTGTCCTCTTGGATTTCTCCCATGTTATCTTGGTGATTCAACTAAAACAGTTTCTCTCCTTGTGGATTTGGGTTCTCAGCTCAACATGATTTCGGAATCCATGGCCTGCAAGCTTAAACTTAGTCCAAGGGTCAGTTTCAACTCTGCGGTTTATGGAATTGGGAATCAGTCCTGTGAGCTGGTTGGTATTGCTGAGGATATCCCTGTTCAAAATGGTCAAAGTATTGTTGGCACCTGTCACTTCTGGATCACTCTTCTGGATGGTCCCATGATCTTGGGAAGGCCTTTCTTAATGGACTTTGGTGCTACCCTGATGTTTTCTGATCAAGTTGGGGAGAGAATTCTCCTCCCTGATGCTGATGGCAGAAAGATTGAAGTTCCTCTTTGTTATCTGGATTTGGGTTGCTGGGAAAGAGACTTCCCTGGTCATCCTCCCAAATCTTTCCTGAAAGGAAAGCAGAAAGAAAATTCTCCTTCCTCTCATCCTCATTTTTTAGCAGAATAGTTGGCCCTACGGATAGTTGTAGTTCTTCTCAGCCTCAGAATTCAACTCATGGACCAAATTCCATCTCAGAGGCATATCATTCTTTTTCCTCATCATGTCCTTCTCATCCAAATAAGATCAAAAATCAAACACATAAAAAATCCAAAAAATCCAAAAATATTTCTTCTCTCTCTGGATCTGTTGTATCTTCTTTTCCTTTTACTTTTCAGCCTGATCAATTATCCTCTATTCCGGTTTTGAATCTCCGCAATGGGTCTAAACTAGATCTTGATCTTCAATTGTGCACCACCAAGGGCTTCTACTACTGTCGTTTTCAAAACACTACCCTGTGCCACACATGTGAGCAATGTGTTATCTTTTGGATCCTCTTTTATGGAGAAGGCACCTTTAAAGGATGCAGCAGAACATTAAACTTGGAAGATGTTGGAACATGGTCTCAGTTTTTGTAGTCAGGTCTCACTGGTCAATGCTTGGAGGAAGCAAGGATTCCTCTCTGTTGCCACCAAGTACAAACCAGTCGCAAAGAAGGTCCAGCCAATCAACCAACCAATGCCTCTCAACCTCAATCCTCCTCTTATGTGTCCTCCTCTATCCCGCGATCCTTACTGTGGTCTATCCCAATCCCTCACCGGCCCATTCATTCCCTCTGGTTGGGTCACTGAAGAACATCTGAAATTGGTCCAATTTGGTCCAGATGGATGGCTTCTTCCTGATGAGTTAAATTTGATCAAAAATATCTTGTCTCTAAGGGAAAAATCTATTGCATTCTGTGAAGAACAGAGAGGACTCTTGAAAGAATCCTATGGTCTCCCTTACATCATCCCTGTAGTTGAACATGATCCTTGGCAAAAGAAAAAGATCCCTACCCTGCTGCTAAAGTCAACAAATTCATCAAGTTGGTCCGCAAACAAGTCCAAACCGGTTTATACAAACAATTGACTTCTAGCTATTCCAGTCCTGTTTTCTGTGTTCTAAAGATTAATGGTAAACTTAGAGTAGTTCATTATCTCCAGCCTCTTAATAAGGTTACTATTAAAGACTCTGGCGTGCCTCCTGCCACTGAAGATTTTGTTGAATCCTTCTCTGGGAGAGCTTGCTATGGTCTAGGTGACATTATGGGTGGCTATGACAAACAATCCCTGCATCCTATTTCTTGTCCCCTCACTACTTTTGATACTCCCCTTGGTCAATTTCAGCTGACTTGATTGCCTCAAGGTGCCACCAACTTGGTTGCAGTCTATCAGGCTCAGATGATGTGGATCCTCCAGTACAAAATCCCGGATCATGCGGGTATCTTTATTGATGATGGTGGGATTAAAGGTCCAGTTTCTGACTATGATAATGAGCTCTTACCTTTGCACTCAGGAATCCAACGATTTATCTGGGAGTATGCTACTATCTTGCAAAGAATTTTGTTTCAAATTGAGGAATATGGCCTTACTGTCTCTGGATCAAAACTTGCCGCCTGTGTGCCTGCCTTGGAAATTGTTGGTCATATAGTCTCCAAGAAAGGAAGAAGGATGGCACCCTCTAAAGTCAACAAAATCATCTCCTGGCCTACTCCAATAAATCCAATGGAAGTTAGAGGCTTCCTAGGTGTCATAAGGGCTGTTCTTCCTCTTGATCTTGAAATGGATTCTTTCTTGGGAATCTCTTGGGAACAAGTTTCCTCAACTACTGACCTATTAGTTGCCAGATAAAAGCAACTGGAGCGGAGTGAAGAAATTCATAACAAAGCTTATCAGAAGATGATGGAATAAAGAGCAAAATCAGTTCAGTATTGGGAAGATAAACATCTAAATCAAATCAGGGACCCTTTAAACCCTGGTGATCTGGAATTTTCTTATAATCAATCTTCAGAAAATCAGTGGGAAAGCTTTTCTCTAACCGCTGGAATGGTCCTTACTGAGTGATCCATCAAATTAGAGATGGATCATATGTTTTGGAGAAACTGGATGGTACTCAGATGGCCAGAAGGTTCTCCGCTGATCAGGTCAAGAAATTTCATTCTCAAGGAGGCAACTTGGTCCAAAAGTAAGTCCTCCCAATTGTGCACCACCAGGGTCATCTGCTGCGTTTTGTTGTGAAACTCTACTTCATGCCACGCATGTGAGCACCTGGGATGCCTTCTTCATTTTATCTCAGCCATTTCTAGGATTTTTGGACAGGTCAACACATTCTTTTTCAACCACTCTCGAGATCAAAATGGCCATTCTTTGGTTTAAATCATCTTTTCTTTCCTTTCTTTTTTTTATGGCATCAAACTTGGGAGCAGACTAGGGACAGTCTGTAAGTTGGGGAGAGATGTGGTGCCCCATCCTGGACACCCTGGCCACCTTAAGACCTCAATCCATAAACTGTTGCGCAAACGTACTGTCCTACTCATCCTCAGGTTCATCCCCATCCTCATTCACACGCGTCGCGCATCCCTTGTCCGCATTGTCATTGTTGCGCGCTGCTCACCATCATCATTGCGCATTGCTCATCTATCATTGTCCTGCGTCCCTATCTCTTATCCAACCGTGCGCATCCTGATCTCTTATCCAACTGTGCGCGTCCCGATCTCCTGACTGCCGCGCTTCCCAATCTCTTATCCAACCGTGCACGTCCCAATCTCTTATCGGACCATGCGCGTCCCAATCTCCTGTCCGCCCGCCGCGTGGCGCTCACCTATGACTTACCAAATCCATCCCACCTGCACCCCCAAGCATTTGTACAATCCTTGGATCCGTCAATCTCCCATCTCACTTGATCTATCAGTCGTGAATCTCAAGCCTGTCAGGATTTACTCAACCGCCTTGAGCCAATCTCCTATCCGCCAATCTGCGCTCTCACAAACTTCATCCGTCACCTTTCCTGTGACTCTCCCACCCACTTCAGCCTTTGGAAGAGGGGTGGAGAGTGTTGACTACCCCCTGCGGACATTCGCCGCGGTCCAGTTCATTTTCCTTTTCCACCCTGTCCGCCTTTGGACAAGGGGTTGGTGATTCCGGTATTGTTGCGCAAGCCCATCCATGGATGGACGTGAGTGACCACATGATTTTCTTTCCTTTTCCGCTCTATTTGTAGAATCCGTTGTACATAGTCTAACAGGGCCTCCTGCCCATAAAAGGAGGGGCTCTCCCCTGCCTTTTGGATCCATCATCAAATGATCAGAGCATGCAATCAGTGCACCCTTGATCCTTGAGCCTCCATACTCAACCCTTGATCCTTGAGCCTCCATACTCAAACCCTTGATCCTTGATCCTTATCACCAACCAATAGCCTTGCTCGTTGAAAAAAAATTCTGTCTGTTGGAATTTTTGAGTGTGTTATACCACTCCTTGATCCCTTTCTCTGACCATACTGGTCCTGATCCTTGATCATCTTTCTGGAGCCAATCAAAATTGATTGAAGAGGTCTCAGTAAGCTTAAGACCTGGAGTTTTACACCTCCCTTTACTTCCTTTGGAGTTGCATTCTGCCAGCCTACTCTTCAGTCCCTTGAGAAGTGTTGAGGTTATCCTTGCTTTAAATCACTTACTGTTTGCTTTTGAGCTTCTTAAACATTGTGCTTTGTCTTGTACAGCCACCCTCAGTTATCTGGTACCCTTCAAGCGCTTGATTGCGGAGAGTTGGGCAGGTTCATTGAGAACCTGGAGGTTGCTTGGGTTTGAGTTTATCATCCCAAATCTTCTGCTGACAACCAGAGTTATTAGCTTGTGGGCGTTGTTTACATACAACAGCTTTTGTTCCTTGAACTCTAAGCAGACTTTAACTTCTTTTGTTCAAGTTTTTCCCTGCATAATCTTGCCTCAGATAGTGCTGTTCCATTGCTGGAAAACTATTATCATCTTTATCCTCAACTCCTTTATTCCTCATTTACCAGGTTCTGGACCTTGATCTTGGTTACATTTAAATATTTTTGTAACACTCAGGAGGGAAGCCTAAACTGCACCTTTCCCCTCCACAGAACTGCCACAGCCTAGCACTGTTTGGAGTCTTACACCATCAAAAATTTATTTATTCTGTCAGCGTCCTGAATGCCAAGACCCATGCTGTACTTTAGCTACCAGAGGTGATAGAATAAATAATAAATATATTATTCAATAAATGTGAAAAAAATCTGTAAAATACTTCTTATAATCCCTATCATCCCATTTCCTTTGAGTCTCCCAAGTTGCTTGCTGCAGAGCTTAACTAAAAGATTCATGACAACAAACTTCTTGAAATTGTTTATTTCTTGAAAAAATGGTGTTCATACCTTTTGAGCCTTTTAGAGCCTTTGAAGGTTCTTAATGATCATAATTTTCTTCCCATAAACCTTTCATTAAGTTAGATATCTTTGATTCTTGGCTTGATTCTCCGCTTGCTAGTCAATATGGTCAGGATAATGTTGACATTCTCTGATTCTCTGATCATGCTGAACTTCAATCTCCCTATGGCGTCTTTCATTTTCTTTTCTTCTCTTTGTCTCTCTAGTTTCTCAATTGTCTCCTTGTGTCCTTTTTGTCTATTATCTTTTCTCTTACCTAGTCGCTGGGTGCGGCGCGCTTGTGTTTCATTTTCCACTGCTCATACTCCATTTGTGGAGTATACCACTCTTTATCAGTTGTAGACGCGAGTCAGTGCCCGCTTCTCCCATCATGAGTTCAACCACGTTGGGGAAGCGGTCTACACTGCCACTCGGGTCGGGTACGTCTTGTTTTCTTTCTATTTTCTGTTCTCTTTCTTTCTTCTTTTCCTTTCTTTATCTTTTACTCACGGTCTAAACTTTCTAGTTGTCTTGCGTCTGGTCTCCTGTCATCATCTGTCTGTTTCTCTTTCTCTATCTCTTGTCACGTTCTCGGTTCTTTTCAGGTATTGTTTATTTTCTTTATTATTGTTTCTGTGTTTTCCATTTCTGAAATCAATTCTTTTCAGTCTCAAAATCATAACATATTTACAGTCCCGGTGACTCACTCATTGACAAACCAAGAACGATTTTTTTCCACCATCCAAGCTCACATCATCCACCATCAATATCAACATGTCTGAACAAGAAGAGAAAACTGACAGTAAACAAAACATTCCACTGCTGGACAAAGAAAATTTCGCTGCATGGTACCTTCGAATTCGGAGTTATCTCCGTAGGAAAGGCCTTTACAACATAGTCATTGAAGAACCAGGAGACCAAATATCAGCGGCGCACAAGAAAAAGCTTTACGAAGCTGCTGACATTATTATCCAACACCTTGGGGACACCGCTTTTGATGCCATAGTGAATACCAACAATGACAACAACCTGTATCTTATGTGGAAAGCTATACACAATCGATACACTTCACAATCTTCAAACAATCAAGGTTGGTTATGGTTAAATTTCATACGTTATCAATATAAAAATAGTCTCATCCAATATATCAACAAGTGTCAAAAACTTATGAACAAGTTGGCAGTAGTTAAGCTAGAAGTCCCTCAGGATATTCTGAGCTATACAATCTTGGCAAAATTGCCTATGCAATTCTATCACATTGTGGATACAATCTTACTAAACGACGAACTGCTCAAAAATCCGACGGGCGTTCTCAATAAAATTCAAGAAGTAATTCATTTGGAATCATCCCGATCTACCATGGAACAACCTTCCCCAGAAGAGTCAAACTCAACGGCCTTGTATAAGACAAAACAAAAATCAAAATCTCAAGGCCCAAAACATCCCTGCACCAAAGGAAAACACAATCTGTTAGCCAAACATCCCGAACACAAATGTTGGCAACTTCATCCACACCTGCGTCCTTCAAACAATCATGACAATAACCCAAAATCAAATCTCCACAAAGGAAATAACCCAGATAATAATACTGAAACCAAAGAAGAAACCGCCAAAGCCCACCTGAACGTCCAGCTGTATCTGAGTCAAGGCAACAGTTCTGCTGATCTTCTTCTGGTTTTGGACAGTGGCGCCTCACATCACATGGTGAACAGTGCCAAGTACCTCATCAAGTCCACACCAACCTCAATCAACATCGGGACGGGAAGCTCCAATAATGTACTAGTCGCCACTGCCAAGGGAGAAGCCCATCTTATTAATCATGAAGGTCGTCGTCTTATTCTGACTAATGTCCTCTTGGTACCAAAACTTAATCGATGCTTATGATCGCTGACTCAAATCATGAAAAATAAGAAAACACTCTCTAAATTTGGCTACTCAGGCGTGGACGTTAACCTGGACAATTTCCAGCTCATCGGTTCTTCTAAAAACAATCTTGTAGAACTGTGCGGTACCCAGTTCAAAGCTTTCTCCAAACCCATGACTCACTTATCTGAAACTGTCAGCAAGAACCTTTGGCACTCTAGATTGGGGCATCCATCTATTAATAGCCAACGAAAACTTTTTCCCCGTTCCGACTCTGAACTTCTGCGATGTGACGTTTGTCGACTTGCCAAATGCTCTGCCACTCCTTTCAATCACAGTTTCAAAAGCGTCACCAAACCTCTAGAGTGTATCCATCTAGATGTCGTCGGACCCATCTGTCCAGCTACTATCAGTGGTTTCTTGTATTTTCTCACAATTGTGGATCAGTTCTCAAAGTTCAAGTCAATTTCCCTGCTGAAGACTAAAAATGATTCTGCTGAAGCAATTAAGAACTACATCTCAAAAGCGGAAAGAGTGACGGGTCATCGAGTGCAATTGCTGGTATCCGATAACGGTGGCAAGTTCATAGGGAAGGAACTTGGCGATTATCTCAAAAATTCTGGCATTTCCCACAATTTCTCTTCCCCTCACACCCGTCAACAAAACGGCATTGCCGAACGAGCTAATCAAACTATCCTCGACAAGACTTGTTGCCTTCTGCTGCAAAGTAACTTACCAAAATATCTGTGGGGAGAAGCTGTTAGTACCGCTGCCCATCTCTCAAACCTTTTACCCTTGTCTAATAAAGACAATAAATCCCCTTATGAAATTTGGACTAATAAGTCTTTCAACTACAACTGCCTTCACCCTTTCGGTTGTAAGGTCACTTATCTAAGTCCCAAGGCTAACAGAAGCTCCAAGCTGGAGCCTCCTGGCCGCACTGGCTACCTGATAGGTTATGTCAACAATTTCTCAAACTACAAAATATTTGATCGTACTTTAAAAAGAGCTCTAGTCTCTTCAAATGTTCGATTTCATGAAGACGAATTCTTTCCTTGTAGACAAAATCATTCCAAAAATTCGTCTCAATCTCTTCCATCTGAACCTTCAAATCCAATCATCAATCTACCAATATTAGAAGAAGCTTCCCACTCGACAGAACAGCCTACATCGACTGTTCTCAAAGACGTTTCAATCTTGGAACCTCCATCTTCTGTCTCTGCCGACTTCTCCACAAACAACATTCTGAATTTTCCCCGCCGACCAAACTCAAACATCAGCACGTCACCAACAGCTTTGATCAACTACATCGAAGAAGATGATCCCACAAATCTTAAAGAAGCCTTGGCCTCCAAGAACCGTCTTGAATGGATCGAAGCAATGAATAGAGAAATCCTTAATATGCTCACTTTTCAAGTGTGGGAGGAAGTTGACAATACTCTCTCTCACAATCCAGTAAAGTGTATCTGGGTATTCGAAACAAAAAGGGACGAGCGAAATCATATTATCAAATTCAAGGCAAGGCTCTGTGCACAAGGATTTAATCAAGAACTTGGTATTAACTATCACGACTCATTCTCCCCGACTGGCAACAAATTGTTGTAAGACTCCAAACGGTGCTAAGCCGTGGCAGTTCTGTGGAGGGGAAAGGTGCTGTTTAGGCTGCCCTCCTAGGAGTTAAAATAATATTTAAATGTAACCGGAATCAAGGTCCAGAACCTTATGGATGAGAAATCAAAATAAGGGAAGAGGATAAGAGTTGTTGGTAGCGATGGAAACAACACTATCTGAGGCAAGATGGTGCAGGTAAAGACTTGAAAAAATAAGTCAAGGTTTGTTCAGAGTTCAATAGAACAAGGCAGTTGTAAGTAACAACGCCCACAAGCTAATAACTCTGGTCGTCAGCAGCTGATTAGGAAAGATCAACTCAATCCCAACCAACCTCCAGGTTCTCAATGAACCTGCCCAACTCTCCGCAATCAAGCGCTTGAAGGGTACCAGATAACTGTGGGAGGCTGAACAAAACAAAAAAAATTGTTTATGAAGCTCTAGAAGCAAATCAATAACGAATTTGAGCAAGAATATCCCAACACTTCTCAAGGGACTCAAGAATAGCGTGGCAAAATTCAACCTCAAAGAAGAAGGGAGGTATAACACTCCAGGTTTTAAGCTTAATAAAACCTCTTCAATCAAACGTGATTGGCTCCGGAAAGATGATCAAGGAGAGATCAAGACCAGTATGGTCGGAAAAAGGGATCAGAGTGGTATAATACACTCAAGAATTCAGACAGACAGGAATTCTTCTTCAACCAGCAAGGCTATTGGTTGGTGATAAGGATCAAGGTCACAAGGGACAGAGTTTGAGTATGGAGGCACAAAAGATCAAGGGGCAATCCTAGATATACCCGGATAAATGGCTCAGATGGGTGGGGAAGGATGCCCACAGATAAGTTGATTACTGATGATGGTCTGATAGGATGATGGGATCCTCTGATGTTCTGGGATGCTCTGATGATGGGACAAAAGGCAGGGTAGAGCCCCTCCTTTTATAGACATGAGGCCCTGTATACTATGTACAAGAGAGATTTACAAATAGGTGCGGAAGAAAAAATGAAAACATAAAGAAAATTAAAAAAAAAAAAAAAAAAAATTACATGAGAAAAAAAAGAGATGTTGCCCGCGTCAAGAATGACCGCGGGCAACCAGATGGACACCCGCGACAGCCGTCGCGGGTGTCGACAACGGTTGTTGTCGCCCGATTGGCGGCGACAACAGAGTGAAAGTCCCAACGGCCGCGAGCGGTCGCTTGCGGTCGTCGGTCGGATTGGATGATGAGGATGAGATGGTTGATGGGGGAGATGACTCGGGGCGGAAACAGTAGGGGAAGCAATTCTGATTCAATCTGGATACTTTGGCTGGGTCTATATCACTTCGATTGACAAACGCGTCCAACTGTTCGGACAGACTGAGTGGATCAAGACTAGGTTTATGGATGCTTGAGGCGATCAAAGGCTCCGATTGAGAGGAGATATCCTTCTGTTTGGTCAACCCAATGAGGAGACTCTTCTTGACCCAACGGTCCTTTGACTTGATAGGTTTGGGCTTGGAGGGATAGTTGGAAGGTTTGAAGGGAGTGTGTTGAAAGAAGTGCTTGGAGAGACCACCGATGAGATGGTTGGAGAGGTTGGAGGTCGTTGTTGTGGGACTGATGACAACGTTGGTAGGACTGAATGGGGCGGCGGGGGCCTCCGGGGTAGGGGGGAGATCGTAAACCCAAACGTAAAAGTTACCAGACCACTTCCGATAATGTTGATTGGGGTTAGATTGGAGGAGGTTGTTATAATTATGGCCAGCAATTAGCTTAGGCAAATGAGCAGTATTTAAAGCAAAAGAAATGCTGGACACTGTGTGTCAATAATGGCTAATGGGGCTCTCACAATGGGGAAATATGTTGGATGAATTCAATTGGATGATGAATGAATGATGGAAAACAGCAGGGAGAAGAGCTCCTTAAGTACAAAAGATTGGCCTCTTGTGAGCCCATGATACAACAAGCCAAAGGGCAAATTTTCCGCCCCAAAAGAGCTCTACAGGCTCTACAGGCCTTGTTACTTGGTTTGGACTGCATCAGCCCACATGGCATTAGTCCCTGAACCCTTACAACCAGATTATTCCGGTCCATTCTTGTGTTTCCACCGTTACGGGGCTGAACCAGCCAATTGCTGTTCAGTCCCTTAGTTGGTTGTCTATTACAACCGGCCCTGATGGCATCATTACCCCTGTTACGGGCTGGTTGCCTCATGCATCCAGCCCCTGGCCCCTGAAATGGGCCAGGTGGGACCCAGGGCTCACCTGGGTCCGGTTTCAACCTCACATGGGGGGGTGTGACCAGCGGACATGCTTTCCCCCCCTCTATCTCTTACAAATCCCTGGTGGGGGCGGTCAAATCCCCTCACCAGGGGCCCTGGGGGTCGATACCCCCAGGGCGTCGTCATGTAAATTGGCCTGGGAGGTGATCAAGCCCCCCCAGGCCCATCGCTCCTCCCCCTCGGTAAAGGGGGGGGGAGAGCGCCCCTATCTGGTTTGGTTGCATTGACCAATCAATGGTGGGGGGGTGGTGAAATCCCCCCCACCTGCCGGTCGCTACTCTTGAGGCCGGCGCCGCCACCTCCTTGGGCAAGGGGGTGATCAGGTCCCCCCTGCCCTGACCGACTGCCTCGTTGCGGCCGGTCGCTGGCTGGTTCAACCCAGCCAGCCTGCCCCCTCCCCCTCGCGACGGCGAGCGAGGGGAGGGGGAGCGAGCCGGGGCCGCGAGCCCCGGCTCTGCGGCGCTGGTCGCCGGTCGCGACCAGCCGGGCCTGCGCGGCATCGCACCGCGCGGGATCCCTTGGCCGCGCAACAGCCCCGCGCGGGCCGTCGGGCCCCGCGTGGGCCGTGCCGAGGAACACAGGCGGCCCCGAACGGGCCGCGACGCGAGCAGCGGCCCCGAGCGGGCCGCGACACGGGCGGCAACCCTAATGGGCCGCCCCAAGCCCGAATTGTGAGAAAAGACTACTTTTGCGGGCCAGCCCGTCTGGCCAAGTATGTCCAAAATAAACCTTGGGCCCAATTATGCCCATACAAGCCCATCTGGCCGTATTTGCCCATATACCCCATCAGGCCCGTTAGGGCCCGTGTACCAATGGGTCTATTTCACGCGTTTTGAGGCCAGTTTCCCCAACTCTGTTGCATCCACATGGGCCCGTATGGTCCGTGTGTGTGTCCAATGGGCCTCAGAGGCCCATTTGTGCATCCCATTTGGATTACACTTATACGTAGCACCCGCGTAAGTGCGTACGTATTTTAACACACCCCCTTAATCCAAAAGGGGTGACATCCGCATATTAGTCACAAAGCCTTGATGCTTGTTTCTGTCTAATGCCTTAGTCAAGATATCTGCAATCATTGCTCCAGTGGGCATGTACCTCAACACAATCTCATTGCAGTTAACTGCGTCGCGAATATATAGTTATAGTGAACATCAATATGTTTTGTTCTTGAATGGAACACTTGGTTTTGTGCCAACGCAATGGCACTCTGGTTATCAGAATACAACAACGCAAACCCTTGTGGTTTATGTGTATCCTCTAAGACTTTTCTCAACCATTTTGCTTCCTGTGAAGCTGCTAAGTAAGCTCTATACTCAGCCTCTGTTGATGAAAGACTTATTGCCGACACCTTCTTGGACATCCATGACACCAGATTCTTACCTAAAAAGAATATAAAACCACTTGTTGATTCCTTAGTGTTACCATCTGCCCAACTTGCATCGGAATAACCAACCAAATCAAAGTTTGCTGACTTTGTAAACAACAGTCCCAGACTGTGTGTTCCTTTAAGATACCTCATAACTCTCTTAAACGCTGACCAATGCCTCATGCTTGGCTTCTCTAAGTGTTGCGACAAGACCCCAATTGCAAACGCAATATTGGGCCTTGTACACTGCCCCAAATAATTAAGCAATCCAACAGCTGACCTGTAGTCATTCCCTGATTGAACAAACTCCAGATACTCCTCATCTGTAGACTTCTCTAAACTAATGTTTGACTGCATGGGAGTACCAAACTCCTTTGCATCCTCTAAGCCATACTGCTTAAGAAGAGCTTCAATGTAATGGCTTTGGTCTAACTTAATACCATTCTTGCCCTTACTAACTTTCATTCCTAGCACCTGTTGTGCCAGACCAAGATCTTTTATCTTGAACTCCTTTTTGAGTGTCTCCATGACTCTCTCTTTACCATCACCAATAATGATAATGTCATCGACCCATACAAACAAAATTGCATCCTTTCTCACAAAAAGGCAAGGATCGGCCTCAGACGTCTTAAAACCAATCTCTATCAGTTTCTCACTCATGGTGTTATACCATGACCTAGCTGCTTGCTTCAATCCATACAGGGATCTACACAGCTTGAGGACATATTCCCCTTTATCTGCCAAAAGAAAAGTTCTAACACAGATTTTCTTCATGGTTTCTGGTTTAGTCTCTACTAACCATTCACAAAAACCATCAGGAATCGACATATAAACAGTCTCCTCCTCTCCAAGTTTTGCATTCAAGTATGCTGTTACAAAATCAGCTTGTCTGATTTCTTCACCCAACTCCACTGCCAGAGCAATGATGTACCTGAAGGTGGACAGCCTTCCAGTTGGTGAGAAAGTTTCTTGGTAATCAATACCCTCTCTCTGCTTGAAGCCCTGTGCAACACATCTAGCCTTGAACCTTTTCAAAACTCCATTTGTGTCAAACTTCTTGTTTAACACCAATCGAGACCCCACAATGGTCTTTCCTTTTGGAACAGAATCCCGCTTAACCACTTCAAAGACACTATTATTCTCTAGAGAATCAAATTCCTCAAAAATAGCACTCTTCCAGTTGGCTCTCTCATCAGAATTCATAGCTTGGCCAAAGCTATTTGGGTTAACCCTGTTACCCATTTCTGAACTCAACTCCAGGACTTCATTGAGCATACACTGTTCCTGAAATGTATCTTCCTCATATCCTGCGGCAGCATAATGGGATCTCCACTCCCCGTACCTGTCAACAGGTACTCTAACCCTACCACTCCTTCTAACCGGAGGTGGAGGCTCATCAGGTTCTGATTCCACAGAATCACCTGGAGCGGGTACTGAACCCTCTTGTGGCACGTCTGCCACCTCTTCATCTTCTGGAACCACATGTTCCACAGCTTTTGCTGGTGAAATAGGTGCTAATTCTATTTCTTGTTGTGGCTTAATCACAACAACATCTTCACTCCTTTTGAGTGGAAAGGTACTTTCCTCAAATTTTACATCCCTGCTACGGATAACCTTTCTTTTCCCTGGACAATAGATCCTATAAGATTTACTTATTAAATCATAGCCTACAAGTGCCCCTGTTCTGGCTCTAGGGTCTAATTTTCCGACCATTTCATTATGGTGGACACTATAATACACCAAGCAACCGATTGTTCTTAGGTGTGATGTTTTGGGGTACAACTTCCAAAACTGATAATGGGGGCACTTCCCATTAACACTTATAATGTTGTGCAACAGACACACCGTGCACATCAACTCAGCCCATAAGAACTTTGGCAGACCAGATTGAGACATAATAGTTCTGACTTTGTCCAGTAAAGTCCTATTCATTCTCTCAACTATTCCATTATTTTGTGGAGTACTTGCAGTAGTGACTATATGAATGATACCATAATCTTTCAACAGCCTCCCAAAATCTTTACTCACGAATTCACCCCCTCCATCGGTAATAACCCTCTTGATCTCCTTCATCAGACCATTCTGTTTCCAGACTTTGAAGATTACAGAAACCTCCTCTGTGGTCTGATCCTTAGATCGAATTGGTTTAACCCAAACATAATTAGTTGCAGTATCAACTAAATTGATGAAGTATCTTGCCCCACCAAGGGACTCTGGAGTGAATGGCCCTGCCAAATCAATTGAAAATTCCTCTCTAGGAACATCTGTGTGATCTCTACTCTTAGAGAACACATTTCTAGTCTTAGCCCCCAAGGTACAACTCTCACAGTTGCTGTCCTTTACCTTATGGCCACTTCTATTGTGAGAAACAGTGCTCAGAGCTGAGAATTTGAACAAGCTTGCACACAGAAGCTTATTCCGAACTTGTCCACTAAGAACAGTTCTCCCATTCATATCAATAACAAACCTATCTCCTTTAAGATAACGAATTTGGAAACCTTTTTTCCATAACACCCCAAGAGACACAAGGTTGTAAGGCAACTCTGGTACATAGAACACTTTATCAAAAGTAATTTGGAAACCCAGTTGATTTGCAAGAATAACTTTTCCAATTCCTTTAATCTGAATTGTTCTGCCTTTCTGACCAATATTTACAACCCCATCATAATCACTAAGATTTGAAAATAAATTTGGTTTAAAAAACATGTGATCTGTACAACCAGAATCAATCAAAACAAGAACATCCTCCTTCAATCCTCCTAGTAGGAAAGAAGCTTTATCAGTCACTGATAAGTTCTTATCTTTGAGGTTAAGATTACTCACTTCATAATCAATCAAGTCCATTTCTTGATCCTCATCGATTTTGGCCTTCTTGTTGGGACCTTCTTCCACAACAGCCTCTTCAATTGGAGCATCCAATGCCACCATTGCAACATTTTCAGTTGTGAGATTGACCTCCTTGTCATTTCCTTCAGACTTCTTCCTTTTCTTGGCCTCCTTGCAGTCCTTAGCATAGTGACCCTTATTCTGACAATTGTAACATAAGAACTTGGAAAAATCCTTTTTCGCCTTCTTGCGAGATTTTCCAGTCTTTCCAACTAGGGCTGTTCCAGAACCCCCCTTCATCTTGAATTAAAGGTCATCCTTTTCAATCCTTTTAAGCACATCCTCCTCCCCAGGAAGAGGATCCAATTGAGAAATGATTCTGACTAAGGAATCAAACTCTTTTGGCAGCTTTTGAAGGATTAAGAGTGACAAACACTCTGGATCCATGTTAAGTCCAGATGACTTGAACTTGGCTATACTAGACCTAGCCTCTGCCACAAACTGTTTACAATTCGAATATTGTAACTTGAACAGTTTATTAAAGGCTATACCCTTCTGGTGAACAGAATCACCAGCATACTTGGACTTAAGCAGCTTCCAAAGGATGCTGCCCCTCCTCCTCTCATCTTCCCTAAGAGTATCAGCAACCCATGTCACATGATTCTCATCAAGATTCCTAAGGATCAGATGGTAAGACTTCTTCTCCACTTCTGAACTGATCAGAGTGTCATCTGCATCCATAATTTCCCCACAGCAGATGTTATCCAGCTCACTATCCATAAGGACAGCCCAAGCATTATAGTTCTGACTATTCAGAACTATTTTGGTAGAGCTAACATCAGGGATATAGGACATCTTCTTGGAAAACTTGAGGTCTTTGAGGTTCTCCAAAGTAAGGTACAAAGGTCTAGATGGCTTGGAAGTAATGATGATGTTGGTACTGATAATGTGTTATAATTATGGCCAGCAATTAGCTTAGGCAAATGAGCAGTATTTAAAGCAAAAGAAATGCTGGACACTGTGTGTCAATAATGGCTAATGGGGCTCTCACAATGGGGCAATATGTTGGATGAATTCGATTGGATGATGAATGAATGATGGAAAACAGCAGGGAGAAGAGCTCCTTAAGTACAAAAGATTGGCCTCTTGTGAGCCCATGATAAAACAAGCCAAAGGGCAAATTTTCCGCCCCAAAAGAGCTCTACAGGCTCTACAGGCCTTGTTACTTGGTTTGGACTGCATCAGCCCACATGGCATTAGTCCCTGAACCCTTACAACCAGACTATTCCGGTCCATTCTTGTGTTTCCACCGTTACGGGGCTGAACCAGCCAATTGCTGTTCAGTCCCTTAGTTGGTTGTCTATTACAACCGGCCCTGATGGCATCATTACCCCTGTTATGGGCTGGTTGCCTCATGCATCCAGCCCCTGGCCCCTGAAATGGGCCAGGTGGGACCCAGGGCTCACCTGGGTCCGGTTTCAACCTCACATGGGGGGGTGTGACCAGCGGACATGCTGTCCCCCCCTCTATCTCTTACAAATCCCTGGTGGGGGCGGTCAAATCCCCTCACCAGGGGCCCTGGGGGTTGATACCCCCAGGGCGTCGTCATGTAAATTGGCCTGGGAGGTGATCAAGCCCCCCCAGGCCCATCGCTCCTCCCCCTCGGTAAAGGGGGGGGGAGAGCGCCCCTATCTGGTTTGGTCGCATTGACCGATCAATGGTGGGGGGGTGATGAAATCCCCCCCACCTGCCGGTTGCTACTCTTGCGGCCGGCGCCGCCACCTCCTTGGGCAAGGGGGTGATCAGGTCCCCCCTGCCCTGACCGACTGCCTCGTTGCGGCCGGTCGCTGGCTGGTTCAACCCAGCCAGCCTGCCCCCTCCCCCTCGCGACGGCGAGCGAGGGGAGGGGGAGCGAGCCGGGGCCGCGAGCCCCGGCTCCGCGGCGCTGGTCGCCGGTCGCGACCAGCCGGGCCCGCGCGGCATCGCACCGCGCGGGATCCCTTGGCCGCGCAACAGCCCCGCGCGGGCCGTCGGGCCCCGCGTGGGCCGTGCCGAGGAACACAGGCGGCCCCGAACGGGCCGCGACGCGAGCAGCGGCCCCGAGCGGGCCGCGACACAGGCGGCAACCCTAATGGGCTGCCCCAAGCCCGAATTGTGAGAAAAGACTACTTTTGCGGGCCAGCCCGTCTGGCCAAGTATGTCCAAAATAAACCTTGGGCCCAATTATGCCCATACAAGCCCATCTGGCCGTATTTGCCCATATACCCCATCAGGCCCGTTAGGGCCCGTGTACCAATGGGTCTATTTCACGCGTTTTGAGGCCAGTTTCCCCAACTCTGTTGCATCCACATGGGCCCGTATGGTCCGTGTGTGTGTCCAATGGGCCTCAGAGGCCCATTTGTGCATCCCATTTGGATTACACTTATACGTAGCACCCGCGTAAGTGCGTACGTATTTTAACAGAGGTTCGGTTGGGAGGATGAGGAGGATGAAGAGGAGGATAGGTCTGGGAAGATGGATTGACTGGAGCTGGATTGATACATGACCATCAAATGGAACGAGGGGGCAAGATCCCGGGAGGGTTTGGAGGATAGGATTGGATGATCGTTAAAGCCAGCGGTGGTGATGGCCGTGAGAGGCGGCTTGATGATTTTGAAGGGAATATCTAAACTGGAGGAGACAGGGTGTGATCCATCCTTGAAGATGGAATCCAATGGATTGAGCCTTAGGGGGAAATCGACAGGGGTCGAGCCGGTGGCTGTGAATGGTGTGAGGAAGATGGTCATGATGACTGGAGGAGTGAGAGAATGGGGGTGATTGGAAGATAACCATAGGGGTACAACTGAAATCCGATTTTTTTTTTTTTTTTTTTTACCGTGGTTTCCCGGATTGGTCACCACATCTCTCCCCAACTTACAGACTGTCCCTAGTCTGCATCTAAAATTTGAAAGGATTAAAAAGAGAAAAGCAGGGAACAAAAGAAATTGAAGCAAAGATTTGCCATTTCTTGATCTTGAGAGCAATTGAAGAGTTGAGGAAAATATCTTGATTCTTCCAAATGAACCCTAGAAGCGGCAGGAATAGAACAAGGAGGGCGTCCCAGGTGCTCACATTTGTGGCATACAGTAGAGTTTTACAACAAAAACGCAGCAAATGACCCTTGTGGTGCACAATTGGGAGGACTTAATTCTGAGATAAGTTGCCCCCACAACAATGAAACTTCTTGGCTTGATCAGCAGAGAACCTTCTGGCCAACCGAGTACCATCCAGCTCCTCCAAAACATAAGATCCACCCCTAACTTGATGAATCACTCGATAATGGCCATTCCAACGATTAGAGAAAAGCTTGCCCCACTGGGTTTCCAAAGATCGATTATAAGCTAAAACTAGGTCACCAGGGTTCAAGGGCTCCCTGATTTGATTAGAGTGCTTGTCCTCCCAATACTGGACGGATTTTGCTCTGGCCTCCATCATCGTTTGATAAGCTTCATCACGAACGTCTTCACTTTGCTCCAGTTGCTTGGATCTAGCAACTAACAGATCAGTGGTTGAGGATACCTCTTCCCAAGAGATGCCCAAGAAAGATTCCATTTCCAGATCCAAAGGAAGGACTGCTCTTTGACCAAAGATGATTTCATAAGGTGAGTAGCCAGTAGTTCTTTTGGTTGAGATTCAATCAGAGAAGAGAACAAGAGGAAGGAATTTGCAACAGTTCTTGCCACTTTCACCAGCCAGTTTAACAAGTGCAGCCTTCAAAGGGGCATGGCCTTGTTCCACCATGCCTTGGCCTTCAGGATAATAAGGAGTAGTAACTCTATGTTGTCCAGGAAGGGATTGGATCATTTCAGCAAGCTTTCCCCCAAATTCAGAGCCACCATCAGTAGAGTAAGATCGAGCCAGGCCATAACGCATTGTCCAAGTCTTGTAGAGGAAAGCTGCCACTGATTCAGAGCTAAGGTTCTTAAGAAATTTTGCTTCAACCCATCCAGAAAAATCATCTCTAGCCACAATGAGGTACTTAGCACCACCTGCCTTAATATGAACCACATCCATAGCAATCCTTCCAAAGACAGTGGACTCCCCAGTAGGATAACAAATTTCAGCTGGGTGCCTAAGATCACGCTTTTGACAAACTTCACAACTCTTGCACCATTGGGAGACGGATTTCTTCAAAGATGGCCACCAGAACCGTTTGGATAGTTGTCGATAAGTTTCAGTTTCCCCACGATGACCAAGGCCTTCATGGAGACTTTCAAGGATAGAATCTTGTTTAGAGGGAATAGTAACAACAATAAGAGCACAAGGATTGCCTCTCTTCATAAGTCTAGAACCTTGAACAAAAAAATTAGAAGACTTTCGTTTAAGAAATTGAAATTCCTTAGCAGAGAGATTGGGAGGTTTTTGAAGAGTTGAAAGGTACTGCTCTAATTTAAACCAGAAGCCTTGTTGAAAGCCAGAATAATTTTGGGAAGAAAAAAGAGAAAATAGGTTGAATTAAAGGTTCCTCTTCATTGAAATCGGTTCCAACATCAGATTCGTTGTCCCCAAGAGGTCATCGAGATAAACCATCAGGCATGGTGAAAGATTTTCCCGGCCTGTGAACAATATCAAAAGAGAAAAGCTGAATAAAGGCCACCCAATGAGTCATAGGAGCATTTGGAAGACTGGGAGCGTTGATCATTTCAATGATGGATTGAGCATCAACTTGCAATTCAAAATGTTGGCCCCAGAGAATGGTTTGAAGTTTCTTCATCATTCGAGCCACACCACAGAGCTCCAGTTTGGGCTGGGAGTATATAGATTCTACATCTGAAAACAACAAAGATTCATAAAGAGCAGGATGGTCCCGACCATTTTCATCTTCCTGAGTAAGGACAGCCCCAACAGATTGATAACTTGAATTGACAGCCAGCTTGATCTTGCCAGCTCCAGGTCCATAAGAGATCTTTTTCAAAACTATGTCTTTACCAACTATCCTTTTGAGTAGCTGGAAAGCACATTCACAATCTTGGGTCCAAATCCATTCAGCATCTTTTCTAGTTAGACGACGCAAGGGTGCACAGATTTCGGATAAAGATGGGATAAAGATTCTAACATAAGTGACAACACCTAGAAAACCCCTAACTTCAGTTGGATTCATTGGGGTAGGCCAAGAGATGATCTTGTTGACTTTGGCTGGTGCCATACTTCTTCCTTCCTTGCAGACCACATGACCAACAATTTCCAGAGCAGGGACACAAGCCGCCAGTTTAGATCCAGAGACAGTAAGGCCAGATTCCTCAATTTGAAACAGAATCCTCTCCAAGGTAGTAGCATATTCCCAGATAAAACGACAAATTCCTGAATGCCAAGGTAAGAGCTCATTATCATAGTCAGATACTGGACCTTTAATTCCGCCATCGTCAATAAAGATACCAGTATGATCAGGGATTTCATCCTGGAGGATCCACATCATCTGAGCCTGATAGACTGCAACCAAGTTGGTGGCTCCTTGAGGCAATCAAGTAAGTTGAAATTGACCAAGAGGAGTATTGAAAGTAGTGAGAGGACAAGAAATAGGATGTAAGGATCGCTCGTCATAGCCACCCATAATATCCCCTAGACCATAGCAAGCTCTTCCCGCAAAGGATTCAACAAATTCTTCAGTAGCAGGAGGGATACCAGAGTCTTTAATAGTAACTTTATTAAGAGGTTGAAGATCATGAACTATTCTAAGTTTACCATTACTCTTGAGGACACAGAAGATGGGGCTGGAGTAACTAGAAGTTGACTGTTCATACAGGCCAGTTCGAACTTGTTCCCGGACCAACTTGATGAATTAGTCAACTTTAGCAGCAGGGATCGGGATCTTTTTCTTTTGCCAAGGATCATGTTCAACTACAGGGATGATATAAGGGAGGCCATAGGATTCCCGCAAGAGACCTCTCTCTTCTTCACAGAAAGCAATAGATTTTTCTCTTAGAGATAAGACATTTTTGATTAAGTTTAACTCATCAGGAAGAAGCCATCCATCTGGACCAAAGTTGACCACCTTCAGACGTTCTTCAGTGACCCGTCCATTAGGCACAAAGGGGCCAGTAAGAGATTGAGGAAGACCACAGTAAGGATCGCGAGATAGAGGAGGACGCATAAGGGGAGGATTGAGGTTGAGAGGCATAGGCTGGTTGACTGGTTGGATCTTCTTAGCAACTGGTTTATACTTAGTGGCAAAAGAGAGAAGCTCTTGTTTTCTCCAAGATTTGACCAGAGAGACTTGATTACAAAAGCTGAGTCCAAGTTCCAACATCTTCCAAGTCCGATGTTCTGCAATATCCTTGAAGGGTGCCTTTTCCATAAAAGGAGAACCAGGAGATAATACGTTGCTCACATGTGTGGCACAAGGTAGGGTTTCAAAAATGACGGTAAAAGATTGCCCTGGCAGTGCACAATTGGGAGGACTTACTTGTACCCCAAATTGCCTCCACTGAAGCCCATATTCCTTCATACCAAAACCACCAAAAACGGAATTGCAGTTAGGATCTAGTTTAAGCTCATTGCAGAGATTTGTACCGGAACTGAGGGAAGATTGATCAGACTCAAAAGTAGAAGGAAAAGAAGACACAACAGATCCAGAGAGAGAAGGAGATGGAGAAGAAATATTTTTGGATTTTTCTTTTTTGATATGTTTTTGTTTTTTAATATTCTTGAGCTCAGAAGAGAATGATGAAAGGAATGAAAAATAAGCCTGAGGGATGGGAGTTGACCCTTGAGTTGCAGTCTGAGGCTGAAAAGAACTACAACCATTGGTAGGATCAACTATTCCCCTAAAAAATGAGAGGAACTAGAGTTATCCTTCTGCTTCCCCTTAAAAGATGATTTGGGAGAATGACCAGGAAAATCTCTTTCCCAACAACCAGAATCCAAGGAGCAAAGAGGAACTTCAATTTTTCTGCCATCAGCATCAGGGAGAAGAATTCTCTCCCCAACTTGATCAGAAAACATCAGGGTTGCACCAAAGTCCATTAAGAAGGGTTGTCCCAAGATCATAGGACTGTCCAAACGAGTGATCCAAAAGTGGCAGGTTCCCACAATATTTCAACCAATCCTGACCGGTACATCTTCAGCAATACCAACCAGTTCACAAGCTTGATTTCCTATCCCATACACTGCCGAGTTGAAGCTGACCCTAGGACTAAGTTTGAGCTTGCAGGCCATAGCATCCAAGATTAAGTTAAGCTGAGATCCATAATCCACAAGAGGAGAAACAGTTTTAGCTGAGTCACCAAGATAACAAGGAAGAAAGCCAAGGGGACAGGAATAAAGATTGGCTTCTATAGAAGGACTGGTTCCACCAGAGTCCTCCATTAAAGTGCCAGAGGAAACTTTGAGTTCTTCAGGGCCAATTTCCACACGTCAACAAGAGACCCATTTCTTCATTCCTTCAGCAACAGATGGAGAGATTGATAGGAGTTCAGCAACAGATAGATCAGGAATTTTGAGATCAGAAATTTTCTTTAATACTCCCTCCACAGCATTGGGGTGATCCTTGGAGATGCCCCTTTCAAATTGAACTTTGGGCTGGGTGGAGGGAGGAAGTTCAGGTGACGCAGAATCTAAGATAGGATTAGAAGGTTGAGGTGAGGGAGAAGGATCAGGGTGATCTGGGAACCTTTCCATGAGTGGTTCCTTTTCCACCTCCATGTCTTCTACATCAGAGGAAGGAGGCTCAAGTGATGATTGACGTTTAACGGGTTTTCAAAGGATTGAAGTTGGCAAGGAAGGAGCCTTATGAGGTTTAGGTTCCTCATGTTGTTTCCTGGCTGGATCAGATTGATAAGTAGTCCCAGAAAGACTAGAGGAAGAAATAGCTGGAGGATACCAAGGTTGGAGGGTACCACAGGATGCTCGAAATTCAAAGGAAGCAAGAGATGCTTTCACAGGGGGTGATGGCTGGTAAGAGGCCACCACATGTCGGATAGGACGAGATGAGTCAAAAGGGATTAGGGCACCATTAGGGAGGAAGTAATTGTTTCCCCTCTGCTCTACCAACTTTTCCTTTAGGTCCTTCTGAAGTTCTTGACATCGTCCGGTTCCATGGCCTTCCCTATGACAGTAGTAACAGACCAGAGTTGATTTGGGGACAGAAGGAGGAGCTTTAGGCGTAGCTAGCGAGGAAATCTTTTGATCTATTTTGTTCTCAAAGGCCCTAAGTAACTTGGTGATTTCATCTATAGTAGTAGGTTCCTGATTGGAATTAGGATCTGCTTTAGGCCTACAATCTGCCTCCATTTTAATCATAATATTGTTTGACTCTTTAAAAGAAGGAGCATGGACTGGTTCAGTAGTTCTAGGCTTTTCAAAGGTAAGAGCAGTTTGACCTTTCATGACTTTATCCACAGTACTCCTAAGGGTGAGGAAAACAGGGAGCTTGAATTGATTATCCCTGGTGGTAATCATGGATCCAGATTTGACCAGTTCTTCTTTAATCCTTTCCTGCACAGCTGACAAGAAAGATTGGAAGAACATTGCTTGAATTTCGTCCACTGTGTCAATGTGATCGTTTCGGATAAGATAGTTTTGAATGGGATCCCAAGATTTTCTAAAAATCTGATAGTCAGAGGCTGAAGAAATACCACCCTTGGAGATCCACTGAGAAACCAGAGCATCCAAATCTTGCAGAGTAAACCTAGCCACATCTATTTTACCCTAGTATGCCAACATAGCCTCCCTGAGAAGCGTCCAGTTGTGGGATTCAAATCCCTCGAAAGACTCGATTACCTCCATAACTTCATCAGAGGAGATAAAGAACCGCAACTGATAAGCCATATCAAATTCACTAGCTCCATCCACTTCAGCAGCCATTTCGTAGGAGTCCAAGAATTGCTTGACATTTGTACCGTTGAAGCCTAAGTTCTTGTTCTGGGGTTTGATCTTTACCATCTTAGGTCGGACAGAGGTGGTTGGAGTAGCGGGAGATGCCATATTGAATAACAGAGTTCCTAGGGGATCCAAAGAGCAGATTTCCAAAGTGGCGCACAAGTGTGGAAAGAGTAGGGTTTTGCCAAAAACAACAAGTATCTTGCCCAAGCGGTGCACAAATTGGGAGGACTTAATTCTAGACCAAGCCGCCTCCACAGATTAGATAGAAAAAGAAAGAGAAATCGGATAGGATTTCGGAGTTGATTCTTCAAGTTGGGACTGTAAATCCCAAGGTTGCTGGTTTGATCCCGGCCCGGGGGACCAAATGTAAGACTCCAAACGGTGCTAAGCCATGGCAGTTCTGTGGAGGGGAAAGGTTCTGTTTAGGCTTCCCTCCTAGGAGTTACAATAATATTTAAATGTAACCAGAATCAAGGTCCAGAACCTTATGGATAAGAAATCAAAATAAGGGAAGAGGACAAGAGTAGTCGGTAGCAATGGAAACAACACTATCTGAGGCAAGATGGTGGAGGTAAAGACTTGAACAAATAAGTCAAGGTTTTTTCAGAGTTCAATAGAACGAGGCAGTTGTAAGTAACAACGCCCACAAGCTAATAACTCTGGTCGTCAGAAGCTGATTAGGAAAGATCAACTCAATCCCAACCAACCTCCAGGTTCTCAATGAACCTGCCCAACTCTCCGCAATCAAGCGCTTGAAGGGTACCAGATAACTGTGGGAGGCTGAACAAAACAAAAAGAATTTGTTTATGAAGCTCTAGAAGCAAATCAATAACGAATTTGAGCAAGAATATCCCAACACTTCTCAAGGGACTCAAGAATAGCGTGGCAAAATTCAACCTCAAAGAAGAAGGGAGGTATAACACTCCAGGTTTTAAGCTTAATAAAACCTCTTCAATCAAACGTGATTGGCTCCGGAAAGATGATCAAGGAGAGATCAAGACCAGTATGGTCGGAAAAAGGGATCAGAGTGGTATAATACACTCAAGAATTCAGACAGACAGGAATTCTTCTTCAACCAGCAAGGCTATTGGTTGGTGATAAGGATCAAGGTCACAAGGGACAGAGTTTGAGTATGGAGGCACAAAAGATCAAGGGGCAATCCTAGATATACCCGGATAAATGGCTCAGATGGGTGGGGAAGGATGCCCACAGATAAGTTGATTACTGATGATGGTCTGATAGGATGATGGGATCCTCTGATGTTCTGGGATGCTCTGATGATGGGACAAAAGGCAGGGTAGAGCCCCTCCTTTTATAGACATGAGGCCCTGTATACTATGTACAAGAGAGATTTACAAATAGGTGCGGAAGAAAAAATGAAAACATAAAGAAAATTAAAAAAAAAAAAAAAAAATTACATGAGAAAAAAAAGAGATGTTGCCCGCGTCAAGAATGACCGCGGGCAACCAGATGGACACCCGCGACAGCCGTCGCGGGTGTCGACAACGGTTGTTGTCGCCCGATTGGCGGCGACAACAGAGTGAAAGTCCCAACGGCCGCGAGCGGTCGCTTGCGGTCGTTGGTCGGATTGGATGATGAGGATGAGATGGTCAATGGGGGAGATGACTTGGGGTGGAAACAGTAGGGGAAGCGATTCTGATTCAATCTGGATACTTTGGCTGGGTCTATATCACTTTGATCGACAAACGCGTCCAACTGTTCGGACAGACTGAGTGGATCAAGACTAGGTTTATGGATGCTTGAGGCGATCAAAGGCTCCGATTGAGAGGAGATATCCTTCTGTTTGGTCAACCCAATGAGGAGACTCTTCTTGACCTGACGGTCCTTCAACTTGATAGGTTTGGGTTCGGAGGGATAGTTGGAAGGTTTGAAGGGAGCGTGTTGAAAGAAGTGCTTGGTGAGACCACCAATGAGATGGTTGGAGAGGTTGGAGGTCGTCGTCGTGGGACTGATGACAACGTTGGTAGGACTGAATGGGGCGGCGGGGGCCTCCGGGGTAGGGGGGAGATCGTAAACCCAAACGTAAAAGTTACCGGACCACTTCCGATAATGTTGATTGGGGTTAGATTGGAGGAGGTTAGGTTGGGAGGATGAGGAGGATGAAGAGGAGGATAGGTCTGGGAAGATGGATTGACTGGAGCTGGATCAATCCATGACCATCGAATGGAACGAGGGGGCAAGATCCCGGGAGGGTTTGGAGGATAGGATTGGATGATTGTTAGAGCCAGCGGTGGTGATGGCCGTGAGAGGCGGCTTGATGAGTTTGAAGGGAATATCTAAACTGGAGGAGACAGGGTGTGATCCATCCTCGAAGATGGAATCCAATCGATTGAGCCTTAGGGGGAAATCAACGGGGGTCGAGCCGGTGGCTGTGAATGGTGTGAGGAAGATGGTCATGATGACTGGAAGAGTGAGAGGATGGGGGTGATTGGAAGATAACCATAGGGGTACACCTGAAATCCGATTTTTTTTTTTTTTTTTTTTTTTTACCGTGGTGTCCCAGATTGGTCACCACATCGTCTCTTCAATTACTGATCTCGTTTGCGGCCAAATACAATTTACAATCCCACCAAGTGGATGTCAAATCAGCATTTTTAAATGCTCCTTTGGATGAGGACGTCTTCATCACTACTCCGTCTAATGTAAACATCCAACCTGGCAAGGCTCTCAAATTACGTAAGGCCTTGTATGGTCTCAAGCAATCCCCTAGGGCATGGTACTCGACTCTCGCCAAATGGCTCAAATCAATTGGTTTTCACCAAAGTGAAAAGGACAGATGTGTCTTTTGGAACAGCAATACGTGGTTATATGTACATGTGGATGACATTGCGATTTTCAGTAAGACCCCATCTATCTTCATCAACAAACTAAAAACCAAATTTAAAATTAAGGATTTAGGTCCAGCCAAGCTTCTTCTTGTTATGAACGTGGAACAATCCAAGGACGGAATCAAGTTGTCTCAACATACATACATCGACTTGCTTGTCAAACAATACAAGATTGATCCTTGGAAGAAGTTTTTGACTCCACTCAGACCCTATTCCAAACTTATCCCTTCAACTGACAAAGAGCACCAAAAATTCCTGGATTCGGGACTTAACTACAGGAAGATTGTAGGAGAACTAAATTATCTCAGCTGTAACACGAGAGCAGATATCACATACGCGTCTAACTATCTCTCTCAATTTCTACAAAAACCAAATCTTCACCACTACGAGGTTGCCCTAAATGTTCTAAACTATCTCCAACACACTCGTTTCCTTGGAATCAAATTCAGTAAATCAGATTTTCCTGATCAGTCTCTCAAGGCCTATGTCGACTCTGACTGGGCTACTTGTCCGTCTACACAAAGATCTGTAAGCGGCTTGACTGTACTATGGAATAACCATCTCATCATCTGGAAATCCAGGAAACAACCGTCAGTCACGCTTTCAACTACGGAAGCCAAATACAAGTCAGTTTGCGATGCAACAAAAGAGATCCTCTGGTTGAAAGGTTTAATCAAGGAACTTTTTGCAGTCCAATTCATCAAACCGACATCAATATACAAAGACAAAGATGGCTGCGTCAAATTATCCAGCAGCCTAGCAAATCAAGCGTAATTTCATTCCAAACACATCAATATTCGTCAACATTTTATCAAAGAAGAAATCAGCAAAGGTGAAATCAAGTTGATAAAAATTCCATCTGAAAACAATTCTGCTGATTTTCTCACGAAACCGGTCTCAAGAATAAAGTTAACTCAATCTTTGAAAAACATCAACCTGACTTAAAGCCTGTTCAGGACGGGAGGGTGTTGACATTCTCTGATTCTCTGATCATGATGAACTTCAATCTCCCTATGGCGTCTTTCATTTTCTTTTCTTCTCTTTGTCTCTCTAGTTTATCAATTGTCTCCTTGTGTCCTTTTTGTCTATTATCTTTTCTCTTACCTAGTTGCTGGGTGCGGCGCGCTTGTGTTTCATTTTCCACTGCTCATACTCCATTTGTGGAGTATACCACTCTTTATCAGTTGTAGACGCGAGTCAGTGCCTGCTTCTCCCATCATGAGTTCAACCATGTTGGGGAAGCGGTCTACACTGCCACTTGGGTTGGGTACGTCTTGTTTTCTTTCTATTTTCTGTTCTCTTTCTTTTCTTCTTTTCCTTTCTTTATCTTTTACTCACGGTCTCAACTTTCTAGTTGTCTTGCGTCTGGTCTCCTGTCATCATCTGTCTGTTTCTCTTTCTCTATCTCTTGTCACGTTCTCGGTTCTTTTCAGGTATTGTTTATTTTCTTTATTATTGTTTCTGTGTTTTCCATTTCTGAAATCAATTCTTTTCAGTCTCAAAATCATAACAGATAAAACCTACCAGTTGATTGAAAAAGACTTCTATTGCCCTGGTATGACCAGAGAAGTAAAGGACTATGTTAGTGCGTGCTATGATTGTGATTGTAACAGTTCCTCAAATCAGGGAAGTATGGTCTGCTTCAGCTACTTCCAATTCGGCATATTCCTTGGCACTTGTTGTGTATGGATTTCATTTCTCAATTACCTCTTTTTAATGTTTATGATTCTATTTTAGTAGTTGTAGATTGCTTCTTGAAAATGGCTTTGTTTCTCTGCTCTACTGTAACTGCCTCTTCAGAAAAACTAGATAATATCTTCATAGAAAATTTCTTCTCAAAGCATGGTCTCCCTGATAACATAGTTAGCTATTTTGGATCATTGTTTTTTTGAGATTTTGGACCTCTATTTATCATCATTTGAAAATCACTTGAAACTTATCAAAGGATTAACACCCAGTAATGGATAGGCAAACCAAATGAGTAAATCAGATCCTTAAACAGTATCTTCAAATTTATGTTGCCTATCAATAGGGAAATTGGTCACAATGGCTTGAACTTGCCAAATTTGCATACAACAAATCCACTCAAGCCTCAACAAAAGATTTTCTCTTTCAAACTATTTATGGAAGAAAACCCACTTTTGATTTATTCACCTTGCACCTTCTCAACCCGCTAAAAACTACCTTAATCTAATTCAATCTCTCCAATCACAACTTTGATCCAACCTTGAAGCAGCAAACAAAAAATACAAGGAGCAAGAAGACCAACTTTGCACTTTGGCACCAACCTTTGCAGTAGGAGAAAATTTTTGGCTTGATGCTTGCAACATTTGCAGCACTTGTCCTACCAGGAAACTCTCTGAGAAGAAGCTTGGCCCACTCCAAGTAGAATCAGTCATCTCCCCTAATGTGTTTATAATTTCCTTACCTGCAAAATGGAAATGTATCCACCCAGTTTTTCATGTGTCTCTCCAAGAACTGGCTTGAGTATTGTACCCAGGAAAGGCTCATGCCCCTCCAGAACCTGTAAATGTTTGAGATCACTTAGTGTTGGAAGTAAGCCATATTCTGGATTCCAGGGTACAGAACACAAGCTTCAATACCTTTTTGAATGAACTGGCTTCCAGTCAAAGAAAGATTGCACCTTGTGGGTACCAGCCCATAACCTTCTCAATTCTCCCAACTTGGTGCAAGAATTCCACACAAAGTACCCGCATAAACCTTGTCAATCTTAAATCCCATTTCATTCCCATTGAATTCCATGTGTATTCCAATCTCATTACATCCCATTCCATTTATTCTCTCCTCAATTCTTCAATCCTCTTACTACAATACTTTCATATTCCTTTTCTGATCTCTTTCATTAAATTTCTCACCACATTATTTGAGATTTGATTTTTTATTTCATTCCCTTCTATTTCAAATAATCATTATCTCTTTTTTAAAAAAGTAAAAAAATATTTAAGTATAATAAATCAAAAATAAAAAAATAAAAAATCATTAAAACTTTTTTTACCTTGTCTTCAACATTTTTCCAAATTCTTTTTTAATTCTGCCACTATCTCTTTCAACTCTTCCAAATCCTCATTGCTTATTAGGCTAGTCATCCTTTGCATCAAGCGCACTTTTGCAAAGAACACCTTCTCAAAGACCTCTTCTCACTTTGAAATATGAGTCTTCTTTGGCCTGGAATTCCATTTGTCATTTTTCATCAGCACCTCATGAGGCCTCTTCTGCAGAACTCTTGACAAAACTTTGGCAATATTTCCAGTCAACCACCTTGCATCATTTTCAATTGGGAGCACAACAAGCATCTTGGTAACCTTGCCTTGTCCCTCCATTCCATTCCCTTCTGTCACCTCTCTTCCTTCCCTTCTGTACCATCTTCTCTGTTTCCAATTTCCTCTTTTTATGTCCTATTATTTTCAGTTCCTCCTGCTTGTGTTTCCTCCATTAACTGTTCTCCTCCCACTTTGACTTCCCCCGCAACTTTCCCATCTCCTCTATTTCCAATTTCCTCTTCTTCTTTCCTATTCCATTCAGTTCCTCCTGCTTGTTTTTTCCTCCATTAACTGTTCTACTCCCACTTTGAGTTCACCTTCCACTTGCTCTTTGCCTCACACCTTGGTCCCTTGGTTCATCTCAAATTCCATTGGCGGTCCAAAGTGAGGTGGAGGTGGCAGTGGCTTATTAGTAGTATAGCTTGAACCCATGGTAATACTAGAACTGATTTATTTCATTTAAATCCGCTCATTATATTACTCATTGGTCAATTTCTCACCTGCTATTTGCACCCTAAGAAACTCTATCTCCAGCACTTGCGGGATATGATAATTAAACCAAGGAGCCATCCTACAACTTTTACCTTTGCTTTGTGGTGCCTCAGCTACCTCCATTGATGTTTTGCTACTTATAGTGAACAAATAAGCCACCTTTTGGAGTCAAAATTGATTTCGTTTTTGAACCCCACAAGAAGCAGTACTGGTAACACAACACAGGTTTTGGTGAACACAGTTTTTGAAAAAACAAGAAGTTGATGACATGATATTTGATATATAAAATTTCTTAAACATTATACTATTGAGCAACAATGTATAAGGGATTTTTCTTCAAGTAAAGTATAATTATTAAAACTTCTTAAACAGTAAAATATTGAGTAACAATGTATAAGGGATTTTTCTTTGAGGAAATTATTAGACTTGTATTCAATGGAAATTCATAAAGGAAGCTTTCAGGAGCTTGTGGCTTTATACCCGGGCAACTGTCATGCTCCAGCGTCAAGGGTTATTTTCCCCTCACTTTTTGATATACCCTTATCATCAGTACCATCTACCTAAGTCTTAAGCGTGACAAAAAGTAATGCACACAATCAATAGTGGTATCCGCTTGCTACCTCTGGCTTGTTTGATAACCTTCAAATCTTGGGAACTCAGTCTATTCCTGCAACACCTCACAGTTGGTCAACCATACATTCCAACATTCCTCCATCTCTCCTTGGGTATCTCAGCCCTTGGACTTTCATTCTTGGTTATCCTACTCTTCTAGATCACACAATCATCAAATCACATCAATTTTATAGTTCCATCTTTTGACTAACACCCTTCCCTGCATTGTCACCTCTGTTACTACTTTTTTCATTAGAAGTGTCATGCCATGTCATTCCTTCATGCATTGCATTTACTACAACACATAATTGCATTTTTTCCTTGTCTTGAACCCATTCTATGACTCTGAATATATTGTATTTTTCAATTTCATCTTCCTGTTCCATTCCTTTCATCCATTGCATCATGCTCTCTAGCTGTAGAAGACTTTCCATCAGGTTTTATCTAGTGACTCCAGATTACCTGATAAGGACTCACTCCTTCCCTGCACATTGTTTCCTCAGTTTGTTAATTTAATAAATTATACTTTTTGCTAAGTAAAGACCATCACATAGGGCCCTTTCCTTATTATCATCTCTAGGGAAAAACTCCATCCCTTCTGCTACTTGCTTCTGACCATATAATGCAGTTATCAACTTGCTACCTTGCACTTTTCCTTGAAATTAGTTTTCTCCCCCGTGCTCCAAATTGCCTAAAGATCCCCTCCAGTACATGGCGCAGTTGTGTGACATAACCCCGGTAACCAAATGGCCTCAATTCCCAGAAGAAGGAGGGTATAACTACATCAAATTTATTCAATTTATTGACTAAACTTTTGCTTCATGTGAGCTCCCTGAAACTATAGCAGTAGTAAGGTTGCCCAGACTATTCAAAGGAGTAGCACAAGATTGTTTCATTAACAAGAGGGAGGAAGTAGGATCCCAATCCTGGAATTCTTGGAAAGGACTGATCAAAGACCAGTTTGGCTCCAGGATTTGGAAAAGGAAGATGATGAAGACCTTTGAAAATTCATTGTTTGATCCCTCAAAGGATAAAGCTCATAGAGGGTGTCTAGAAAAAAAGAAGAGGTTGGATTGCTTTTACCCTAATTCTGAAAAAGAGGAGATTAATGAAACACTCCTTAAATTATGTCCGGGTCACTGTAACCACATATACAATGTAGGATGCCTATGGATTCTGAAATCTCTACTCTCATTGGAATATTGCAGGAAAATATTGATGTGAATGGCCTTGGCAAAACAAATAACAAATCAAAGTATCTCAGCAACAAGACTAGAGAAGAATAAAAAACTAAAACCAAGGTCAATTTCTCTACCCCTAACTTGGGAGTCACTCTGTCAGTAAGGGTTCTTACCTACCACAGCAATGGAATCCCAATATGAAAATTCAAAATGTTTTTGAAGCCAAAACTTTGATTCTGAAACCCTCTGTTGGTAAGAGCTACACCACTGGCAAAACTTGAAAGGCCACTGGTAAAATACAAGGTTCTTGCATAAAGTTAATTCTGGATAGTGGAGCTTTTTGCTCTTGTTTTGGATAAATCTATGTGGAAAACCAACTTCCCAATTGGATGAAGAACTTATTACCAGTACCTCAGGCTAATTTTAGCAGGTGCAAATCTTTCCTCAAAGCTATTGGATTATGATCCTCAGATATCAAACTACCCCATTCTAAGGGTTCACTGAAACTGAAAGTTGAATTTGTAGTAATTCAGAATGGAGTATGAGATTACTTTATCCTAGGAAATGACTCTCTGCCTGTATGAAAAAGATGTGTTCCAGAGCAAGGGTAGATACTTCAGTGTAGGAGGAGACTGGAACAGGAAGTTCCAATCTTTCATGTTAATACCCAAACTACTGATTCCACTTATGAGAGGCACTTGGAGAGCTTGAACTAAGAATAATTTTCTCAAGCAGCTCTGAATTCCAGGCTCAGTAAGGATCAAAAAAAGGGCATTCTCAAAGTTTGCTTTGAAAATCAGAATGCCTTTTGTAGTAAGGACTACCTTGTTGGTAAAATTAAGAGACATGACATGACCTTTAACTGAACTATCAAACCAACTTACCCTCCAAACCTCAGGAGACCTGCTAACCCCTCTAGCCCAAAATCAAGAGCTTCTCTTGAAAACCATATTCATGAATTGATTCAATTTCTAGTTTTAAGGAAAGTGGGACGTAATAAAAAATTAGATGTCACTAATCAAGTTATCATATCCTGCCACAATTACAAGTAAAGAATGGTTGGATTTTCAGCTTGCTACTATGTACAGAGCAAAACTGTCAAATAGTAACACAAACTATGAAAAAAAAGAATACCTCAATTAACAAAGTAAGGAGTGAGAAATCCATAAATATTATTACAGGAATAGATTCCTCACCCAAAATTAGGTAGGGTCACTCACTGACCCCACCCTTGAATTCCAAGTCCTTATATTTTTAAAATAATTAAAAAGAAAAGTACTAAAAATTACAAAACCTGTATGGCACTTTTTGGCCATTCTAATATTTCACACGTATTTTCAGGTATAGCGTTTACACCTAAAATTCACTCAGAATTGAGATGTTGTGTATATTTTAGGAGTTAAACGCAGAAATGTGTTATGTCACAATTCCCGCGCGCAGCCCCGCATCATTACATAACCCTAGGTACTAGTAGCAGCAGGATCCCGCGTACTAGAAACCGCGCGCAGCTGATTCTGCCACGCACGCAGCGGATACTACACTGTGCGCATCTGTACTAACTGATCCCCGCACCTGGATTAGTCGTGACTAATCTGAAAACCAGATACTGCTCAGAAGAGCTACAACCTAGTTAGGGTTGCCTAGTATATGTAAAAAACAGACATATGCATTACTAATAATCTAAAAAGATCAAAACTTAAACAAAATTAATGAAAATTAAGTTTTAAACATTTTTTAATAATAAATCAAAGATCAAGGAATACCACGTAAATCACTGATCTTGATCTTTGAAGACCACTAAACACTACAAGAAGTGTTCATAAAAATTATTTGAAATTATCTACATGATTAGCAGATAATGAAAAATCAGTAAACATTCACATCTGCACGCTTTGAAACAATATCAATAGTACAAATAAAGGATGAGTACAGAATGATCAAATTGAGGCCATAACAGATTAACAGATCCTGTGGCTAAAATAGTACAGAAATCCAGCAGATCTAAGGACAGCTGATTGACAGCACCAAGTGGACGTGCTAATCTTGCCCTGACTAGCTTGCAAGCCTCAGCCCACGAGCAGAACCCTCTCTACATGCCCTGAGAAGACCAAAATCACCCCAAAAGGTATTTATACAGACCTCTTTGGATCCATTATGCCAGGAGTTAATCAGTTTACCAGGAATTATTTATTATCAATCAGACACCGTGTCATTGTTAATCAAGTGCTTATATGAAGATAAGCAAGTGATTTATGACTTAGTCTGCAGTAGTATTTTTTACCTATATCAACCAATCAACCATTGAAGTTTAGTCAAGAAATCTACCCCATCTTCTCTGACACCCTTCCAATTATTCCAGGATTTTTGTGGTAAAGTTCTCAGAGTAAGTGTTACCCTTCCTGTCTAGGCCATTTTTGATGTTAAGCCCGGCCATTAGTGGAATAAGTCCTTTCTAAGGCACCCATATTTATTCCAAGGTTCTTCAACTACCTAAGGAGGCCCCTTGAAGAGAGGTTGCTAGTCTGTAAAGATCCCCAGTAGTATAATACTGTGGCCCCTCTTTTATATTGTATTGAAAACCATTGATTACCAAACCAATTAAACCTTGCAACTGCTCTTATTAAATCATTTATCTGAGCTTGTAAGCGTTTATTATTGGAATAATAATAATTATTATCATTCCAGAATTTTTATTACTCTCTGTAGCTAAAGGACTGCAAGGTTCCTGGTATCAGAGAGCTGGCAACTGGAGGTCTGGCCGGAAAATATCCTTAAATAATTAATTTTTAATTATTTATTCCTTGGACCAGTCTATTTATTTTTAAAAAAATAAGTTAACATACTTATAACATATATTTTTGATCATTTGTTTCTCTAGTGCATCTTAAGACAAACGGAGAATTGATCAATTATTATTTGAACTTCTTAAAAAGAAAAAAGAAGAAAAAGTCCATAACTTTGTCCCTGTTATTATAACTCCTGAGCAACAACAGGAGAAATTGCTTTATTATAAACAGCAGGTTATAAAAGACAAAGAACTTGAGCTTGAAAGAATTATCAATTTCAATTTTTTATTAAGGCAACATAAGGAGTGGAAGATTTATCAAAGGAAGCTTTATATTTATAAACTAAATAACCCGGAAGATAAAGAGAAATCCAAAAATAACAAAAGTGATTATTTTTTTCAAAAAATCACTTTAACACGTAAAAATACAAAAAAAAAATTAAACTTATATTTTTTGTCTTTATCCATCTCAGTGGATTTTGTTTTTGGTGATCTCATTGACCAGGACCTCCTAGAGGACATCCCAGAAAGTGTACCATTGGACTTACCCTTGGATTTATCCCAGGATCTGATTGGAACTCACTCAGATCCCGTTGGAATACCCTCCAAGGATAGTTGTGACCCCAATCAAGTGTTTGTACCCTTGAATTTAACTCTAAGTAAGTTAAAATATTTATAAAAAATTATTTAAAATATAAAACACACAAAAAATATTATTTTTATAATTTTAAAGTCTTTTTTCAAAAGTTCGACAAAAGACTTACACATTTTTTTGGTGATATGTATCAAAATAGGCGCAACACCCGTGCAACCCGTAGAGCCCCATCATATGGATCTCTGCCTGGAGGAACCCATGCGTGCAAGGACTCCAGTTGCAAGCGCAATGAGGGGACTCAAACCGGTGACCATAGCCTCAGACGGGACAACGAGGGCAACGACCGCGGACCCAACTCGACCAAAAAACCGTTGGAGAGCCATCTGTTGCCCACCATGTTATCCCAGGAGGGTACAGGTTGAAGAATTAAAGAACGGCTATGATGCCATGGAGAGATGAACGGATGGTTGTAGGCTATTGAGGAGTCTAATAAGGAGTCATAATGAGGCTACAAGAGCCAGGGAAAAGGGAAAATACTTGTATAGTCAAGTGTAACTGATCCGATGAGGAGGAAGGGACACTCCGGTTTTGATAACTGGTGATCAGATGAGTTTCATTCCTGGTTCAAGGGGAGGACCAGTATTTAAGCACAACTAGAGAACCCCCAAAAGGGGCCTAAGACAGAAGGTTAGTGACAACAAGAGAGCCCCAGAAGGGGCCTGAGACATGAGTAGTTATTTAATGGAAAAGTTAAGTTGGAGATAAAGGTAACTAAATTTTTTAGTTACAGAATAAGAACAGAAAAAGAAAACACACCACCTTAACTGACAAATTTAGGAAACAATTTGAGACCAATCAACATTTCAGAGATTCATGAGAATTGAGAAGAGAATATGAGAATGAGAGATATGAGATTTGAGAAAGGATGACAAGACACCACCTTGTCAGCATATGAGATGGGGAATGAAAGCCTATTTTAAGAGGAGCAACTAGGGCCTCAGGCATAGTTGCCTAGTATGGTATGGGAGAATAGCATTACTATTTTAAGAGGAGTAACAAGGACCTCAGGCATAGCTGCCTAGCATGATGGGGAGGATGATATGATGATAATGATGATAGATGAGGGTAATGGTAATGGAATGGTGATGGTGATGGTGATGGTGCTGGTATGGTGATGGTAATGGTAATGGTGATGGTGATGGTAATGGTGATGGTGATGGAGTTGATGGGTGACAGTTGTTGAATGATGGTGGGTGATAGTGTGGAATATGAATGAATGTGATTTTAATAATGAAAGAGGGTGGAGAACAGGAAGATATAAGATAGTATTGAACAAAAGGAGGGAAGGATTCCAACACACCAGCCTGTTCAATACTAGATGAAAAGGAATGTTGATGTGTTGTTGGAGTTGAATTGAATGTTGTTGAAGGTGAAGTTGAGAGTTGGTTGTTGATATTGTTGATGGATGATGGGGTGGCAAAGGATGATGGAGGTATTGATGATGTAGCAGGTGGAGCGGAGGAGATGGATGGGAGCAAGCGAGTGGCTGAGAGGGAGCAGAGCAAGAAAGTGGTGAATGTTGGAGAGGAAGCGGCGGAAATGGATGAAGGGAGCAAGCACAAGGTCGGATTGGAGAGAGGGGAAATGGATGAAGGGAGCAAGCACAAGGTCGGATTGGAGAGAGGACAATGGGCAAGAGAGGGGGAATGTTGATGATGAGCAGGGATGGCGAGTGAAGCAGTAGGAGAAGTTGCAGATGAAGCGCGACCAAGGTTGCAGATGTTGATGGATGCAAGATCGCGCGAGATGTTGGAGGTGAGTAGCGAAAGGGAGGTGATCAAAGTCGCAAGCACGGTTAAGTGAGTGAGCGAGCAAAGGCGGAGGTGAGCGGAAATCAAGGTCGCCATTGAGGTAGCGAGAGAAGCGGTGGAAAGGCAAGGGGAAGTGAGCGAGCAAAGTCGCGATTATGGAGGAGAGGAGACAGGAAAGAGCGCGCAAGACGTCAGAGGTGAGTAGGATGATTTCAGAGAGGGTATGAGGAAAAGAGAGCAAGCAAGGTGAATGAGCAGGTAGACTAATGACAATTGATTTGGAAGAGTTGATTGGGATTGATAGTCAAGGAGCGTTTCTCAAGCTTGTCTAACTGTAAATGTGAATTGGCTTGGATGATGAAGAGAGGCAAACAAGGTCGCGTCCAAGACACCAATAGGAAAGCAAGGGCGACTGGGGTTGAGCTGAGAGGTGATTGAAGTTGCCATCAAGGCAGCAAGAATGAGAAGGAGGTAGCAAGGGAAGAGAGTGTGAACAATGTTGCGGATGGAGGAGGAAGCGAAGAGAAAGAAAAAGGAATCGTGATTGAGATTGAGGAGGATGTGAGCCGGGGAGGATCTGATGGAGTTGTGGGCGAGGTCGCGGATGGGAGCAGGATTGAAGGCCAGACAGCCAGGTTGTAAGGTTGGGGAGCGAGGTTGCAGATGGTGAAAAGCTGAGAGGCAACCAATGTCGTAAGCAAGATTGCCATTGAGGTAGAGGATGAGAGGAAGAGAAAGTTGAGGGATGGGAGGATGAATGAAGCCAATGAGGGGTCTTTGGAGCTTGAGAGAGCAATAGCAGAGGATGATGGGGTTGGATGAGGAGAAGCTGGAGTGGTGATGGAGGGAATTTGAGCAAGCCGTGGAGGGGAAGCGGGAGCCAGAAGATGAGAGGAAGCGGGATGATAATGGAGACCGAGTAAACTGGGTCGGAAGAAGATGAGGACAAGATCCAATCAAATGGGGGCGAGCGCAATGGTTTGAATGCTGGAGCGGGTGTTGAGGGAGAGAGGATGACGGCCGATTTTGCAACAAAGGAAGACGCTTAGAGAAGCAATAGACCAAATAGGGAGCAAATTGGCAAAGGATTGAATAAGCGCAAATTGTCTGGGGGGGCATCGATGCGAATGAGAGATGGACAAGGGAATCGGCCAAGATGGAGCTGAGATGGCGTTGGTGCTTGGACGTGATCGACCGAGCAACTTTGCAATTGATAGGAATGACAAGCTAAGGTAATGGAGAAAATGACGGTCGCGGGATTGCGAATAGAACAGGATGACCAAAAGGATGCAAGATCACAATTTTGATGGATTGGAACTAGGCAGCCAGAGCGATTGGGTGAAGATGGTCAAGATTGCTTGTGATGAGATTAGAGGGGAGACAACAAGAAGGGAGGATTGAGATAGCCACAAGACAAGCAGGTGCTAGATTAAAGAAATGCTGAGAGCGCTAAATTGATCGATCAAACTGATGGCAGGAGATGGTCGAATGTGAGCAATCGTTCTGTTTTTGGGAACGACCAAGGTGGTAGCTCAATTGTAGTGGGATTGGATGGCAACAGAGATTAATAGATGAGGCAATCAAGCAACTGGGATCGAGGTTGCAGCACATTGTCAAGATGGCAGCGACAGAGATGACTATGTCAAGTGCAAAATAGAAATAGGCAGGTAAGGATGACTTAGATCCCAGAAGGATGAAGAGAGGATGACTGAAAGAGTTCCAGGTCAAGGTAGGAGATAAGAGAGATTGGTCGTAAAGGGTTTGAGGAATAGGGATGGTTGAAGATGATGGTGGACAAATTGTAGAGTTGCTGACAAGGGTCCAGTCCGATGAGGGTGTAAGCTTTGATGGCCAACCAGGAGAAGCTCGATCAAGGGATGGATGATTGGAGTGGACAAGCAAGGATTTGATGGAGAGTTGAGGTGAGAGATGAGGCTGGGCCAATGACAAGGGTTGAGAAGATGAGGTTGGAAGGATCTGGGTGGATTGAGAGTTTGATGATGATGAATGATGATGTTTGTCAAAGCGGACAAGAGGGATGGAATGGGATGGTTGTAGTAAGGCAACCAGTGGGAACAATGAAGTCAACTGGATAGCTTTAGCGGGATGAGTTTTGGCTTTTAACCGTGAAGAATTAAAGAACGGCTATGATTCCATGGAGAGATGAACGGATGGTTGTAGGCTATTGAGGAGTCTAATAAGGAGTAATAATGAAGCTACAAGAGCCAGGGAAAAGGGAAAATACTTGTATAGTCAAGTGTAACTGATCCAATGAGGAGGAAGGGACACTCCGGTTTTGATAACTGGTGATCAGATGAGTTTCATTCCTGGTTCAAGGGGAGGACCAGTATTTAAGCACAACTAGAGAACCCCCAAAAGGGGCCTAAGACAGAAGGTTAGTGACAGCTAGAGAGCCCCAGAAGGGGCCTGAGACATGAGTAGTTATTTAATGGAAAAGGTAAGTTGGAGATAAAGGTAACTAAATTTGTTAGTTACAGAATAAGAACAGAAAAAGAAAACACAGGTCCTCCTACGCCACCCCAGCTGGACTCAACCAAGGAGGAAAGAGTCAAAGTATTAGTGAAAGAGCACGTGAGCTATTGGGAACAATTCAGGTTGGCTCAGACCCAGGAGGATCAACCAGGTATGAGAAAAGCCATTTCTCAGGAAAAGAAATCTCAGATTTCTCTGCAAAGGTTGATCCCAAAGAAAGAAGTAGAAGGCTACGTGCAGAACTGGAATCCTTGGGATCAGTTAGCTTCCTTAAAGGGAAAGGACCCCAAAAAGAAGAGGTCCTCAGCCCATCAGAAGTTAAGGAACCCAAAGGATTGGGACAAAATAATATCCTTAGCCCAGAAGTGGAAAAAGGTGTACCACAATTAGATGTAGAAGCTCTTAATAGCTTTTCTGTAAATGTTTCTCACAATTTTACTATTATTAGCCAATGCTTTGACAAAGTTTATCACCAATCGGACAAATTAAGTTCAAGTATTTTTAGAGTGATTGACACTCAGTCTCAGATTATGAGAATTGATGAGTTGGAAATACAACAAATCAAGGATAGTATAAGAGCTAGTAAGTTGGACCTGATGAAACATATTGATGACAACCAATCAATTCTTCAGGAAGATATTCTTGCAACCATAGACCAGCTTAAGGAAGAAGTTGAGAAAACTAGTCCTACTCCTTCAGCTCATCTGAATAACAAAATTGACTTATTAAGCAACAAACTTGATTTAGAGTTAAGTATGATTAAGAATGATCTCAGAGATCTTAAGATCAACTCTACTAACTCTCCGGTCATTGACTTAGAAGAACATAAAACCGCCAGGTTCACCAGTACTCCTAGTGCTACTCCCAGAGCCAGGATAACTAGGAATGAGTCTTTCAGACCCAGTCCTACTCCTGAAATGGAGCAGGCTTTGAAGCTACTTCCTCCCATAACTAAATGGCCTAAATTCTCCGGAGAAGGAGAATACAACCATGTCAGTTTCATTAAGTTTATTGAATATACTCTTTCTTCCTATGAGCTCCCTGATGCAATAGCTGTGGTAAGATTTCCCAGATTATTTGAAGGAGTAGCTCTTGATTGGTTTATCAATAAAAGAGAAGAAGTTGGATCTTTATCCTGGAATTCTTGGAAAGAATTGATCAAAGTGCAGTTTGGTACCAGGATTTGGAAAAGAAAGATGATGAAAACTTTTGAAACTTCCCAGTTTGATCCATCCAAGGAAAAACCTCATAAGTGGTGCTTAGACCAGAAAAAGAGGTTGGACTGTTTTTATCCTGATGCTGATAAAGAAGAAGTCAATGAAAGACTCCTCAACTTATGTCCCGGACAAATCAACCACAGTGTAAGGTGTAGAATGCCTATGGATTCAGATCTTTCCACCTTAATAGGTGTATAGGAAGAAAGTATTGATATGAATGGTCTTGATAAAAGGGTCAATAGACCTCCAAGGGAACAAAATACTAGGAACAGGGAAGAATATACCACCAAAAATAAAGAATCCCCTGCTACTCCATCTACCTTGGAAGTCAATAAGACTCCAGAATCAAAAGAAAAAGTATTTTGGAATTGTAACCAAACAGGACACGTAAAACCTGATTGTCCTCTACCTAGGAAAAGGATTAATCTTATTGAAGGAGAAGAGTATGACAATCCTGACCCTCACCTTGATGATACTGATGGACCACTCTCTGATTGTGATCTAATAACCACTAACCCTATCAATGTTATTGAAGGTAGTATTGAGTCTTCTCTGGACATAAATTCCGTCAATGAGGATTCTAACTTGCCTCAAAAATGGAATACCAACATGAAGATTCTCCACATCTCTGAGGCTAAGGCTTTGACTCTAAAACCTTCTGCCAGTAAAAGTTACACTTCAGGCAAAACATGCTATGCTACTGGTTTAATCCAAGGTTCCCGTGTTAAGTTACTTCTAGACAGTGGAGCCTTTTGCTCTTGTGTTGGTTCAACTTATCTGGAGAAACAAGACCCAAACTTGAAACTGAACTTACTACCAGGACCTCATGCTAAGTTCAGCAGTTTTAATTCTTCTCTCAATGCTGTTGGAGTATGGACTTCTGATATCATACTCCCTCACTCTAAAGGATCACTCAAACTGAACATTGCATTTGTAGTTCTCCAAAATGGAGTATGTGATTATTTTATCCTTGGGAATGATTCTCTTTTCCTATATGGTATAAATGTATTCCAAAGCAAAGGTAGATACTTCACCGTAGGAGGAGACTGGAATAAGAAGTTCCAAATATGTCATGTCAATGCTCAAACTTCTGATTCAACTTATGAAAAACACTTAGAGAAGTTCAATCAGGAATAATTCTCTCAAGCTTCTTTGAATTCCCTTCTCAATGAAGAACAGAAACGGGATATCCTACAAGTGTGCTTTGAAAATAAGAATGCTTTCTGTACCAAAGATCACCCCATTGGTAACATTAAAGGACATGATATGATCCCAACTCTAACTATTAAGCCTCCTTACCCACCTAACCTCAGGAGACCTGCTTACCCTTCTAGTCCAAAATCCAGAGCTGCTCTGGAAGCCCATATTCAAGAGTTGGTTGACTTACAAGTCTTAAGGAAAGTAGGCCACAATGAACAAGTGGATATTACTACCCCAGTAATTATAGCTTGGAACAATGATAAGTCAAGAATGGTTGAAGATTTTAGAATTCTTAATAACTACTCCCAAGCTGATTATTATCCAATTCCAAGAATTGACCACCCTCTACATAACCTGTCCAAGGCTAAGTACATAACCACCATCAATATGCTGAAAGGTTTTCACCAAATACCTATCAGCCCTGATAGCTGGAAATTCATGAGAATTATCTGTCATTTGGGAATTTATGAGTATCTTAGGATGCCTTTTGGTATTCAAAATGCTCCTTCTCATCTTCAAAGGATGATGGACATAGTCCTAGGATTATTCATCAGACAGGGATGGATGATGGTAAACATTGATGATGTAATCATTTACTCTGATCATTGGGATACTCACATGGAGAAATAAAGGCTAGTCCTCAAAACCATCTCTGCCATAGGATTGAAAGTATCAATGAAAAAATGCAACTTTGGCTACGGGGAACTCAAAGCCTTAGGACACATTGTCTCCTGACTAACCTTAGCTGCCAACCAAAACAAGATAGCAGCAGTAATGAATAGGCCTATGACTCAGAATAAAACTGAACTCCTATCCTTCATCAGCTTCTGCAGCTACTATAGGAATTATTTACCAAAGTTTGCTCTTCTAACCAAATGTTTGTAAGAGATCTGCAACAACACCACCATCTTTGAAATGACTCATGATAGAGTCAAGAACTATGAGGAACTCAAAATTGCAATGACCTCAGCTCCAGTACTGATCCAGCCAGATTACTCTAAACCTTTTAAGCTCTACATAGATGCCAGCATGGAAGGGCTAGGAGCTGCTTTACACCAGGAATTCATAGAAGATGATAAACCAGTGGAAAAACCTGTACTATTCATATCTAGACAAATTGAAGATACTGAGAAAAGGTATGGTGCAAGACAAATGGAATGCCTGGCCTTAGTATGGTCCCTAGAGAAACTCCATTATTACTTAGAATGCACCATTTTCACTGTTATTACTGACTGCAAATCTTTCAGAACCTTGATGAACATGAAGACTCCTAGCAGGCATATGTTGAGATGGCAGATAGCTATACAACAGTACAGAGGACAGATGACCATAGTTCATCAAGCTGGGACTAAACATCAGAATGCTGATAGATTAAGCAGGAATGTGTTACCCAATGACCCAAGTAACCCTGGCTATGATCCAGAGGATAATGAAATCTTCCCTATCCTTAATATTAACAGTTTAAACATTGAAGCTCCTATAATGGGCATCCACGTTTGTGAACTAAATGAATCATTTTTCAACTCTATCAAAGAAGTTTACAGTTCTGGAATAAAGACTCTGATCACTATTATGGAAAGTAATTCTCCACCTCCTGAATTGATCAATAGCCTACCTGAACCTCTTTTGAAACCATACAAAGCCAGAAGGTTCACAATATGGGATGTTCTGGTATACTATAGGCATCAAAATTCAAGTGTCATAGTCTTAACTAAGGATAACCATATCAAACATGGTCTGGCTGAGTGCCATGATAACTGCTCATCTGGTCATTTGGCTGCTGATAGAACTTTGGATAAAGTTCAACAAACTGCTTGGTGGGTTAATTGGAGAGACTCCACTGTAAAGTACGTTACCAGTTGTGAAACTTGTCAGAAGTCCAATAGGACTACTGGGAAACGGTTTGGACTACTACAAAAGATTGCTGAACCCAAGAAGAGATGGGAGATCATCAATATGGACTTTTTAACTGGACTACCACCAGGAGGAGCCTATTCCTACAACTCAGTCTTGGTGGTTTGGATAGGTTCTCCACGAAAGCAAAGTTCCTATCAAATCACAAGGAAGACACTGCTATGGAAGTTGCCCTATTATTTTGGAACAGACTCATTGCTGATGTTGGAGTTCCCAAGATTATTATCAGTGACAGAGATCCTAAATTCACCTCTGAGTTCTGGAGGAACCTACATTATATTCTTGGAACCACCTTAGCTTTCTCTACTGCTTATCACCCTCAGAAGGATGGATTAGCTGAAAGGATGATTCAGACCTTGGAAGACATGCTCAGGAGATTCTGTGGCGTTGGACTAGAATAAAAGACCTCTGAAGGTTATTGCCACAATTGGGTTAGCCTTTTAGCTGCACTGGAGATGGCCTACAACAGTAGCAAGCACTCTACCACTAAGGAAGCACCTTACATACTGGAAAGAGGATGGATTCCTAGACTACCCAAGGATAACCTTAACCACCAGCTGACCATTATTCACCCTAAATCACTTGATTTCAAAAACATGATAGATGTAGCAAACAAACATGCTGTTCAATTTGTCCAGGATGCTATAGAGTATAACCAGCAAAGGTGGGATAAAACCCATAAGGAACCTGATTTCAAAATTGGTGATCAAGTCTTGATCTTTACCACTAACTTTACCAACTTGAGTGGAAACAAAAAGCGTAGACCAGCTTTTGTTGGACCTTACACCATTAATAAAATTCATGGTAAAAATGCTGTGGAAGTAATCCTCAGTGATGAGCTTTCTAGGAAACATCCAGTCTTCCCAGTAAGCCTCATCAAACACTACCACCCAAGGAATGGAGAACATACTCCTTCACCTGAAGTATCTGTTACGGAAGAAACTGAAAAGGAAAAAGGTAATTAGCAAGATCCTTAAGGATAAGAAAGATATGATCAATGGAAAAGACATCAGACTCTACCTGGTTAGATACAAGGGAGAATCAGCTGATAAAGATGAATGGTTGCCTGAACATAATATCCCTGATGGACCTATACACCTGAAAACCTACAGAGCCAACAGGAGGCATTAGCCCAAATTTTTTTTTCAGATATAGACATATCTTGGAGCGGGGGAATGTCAACTTGCTACTATGTACAGAGCAAAACTTTCAAATAGTAACACAAACTATGAAAAACAAGAATACCTCAATTAACAAAGTAAGGAGTGACAAATCCATAAATATTATTACAGGAATAGATTCCTCACCCAAAATTAGGTAGGGTCACTCACTGACCCCACCCTTGAGTTCCAAGTCCTCATATTTTTAAAATAATTAATAGGAAAAGTACTAAAAATTACAACACCTGCATGGCACTTTTTGTTCATTCTAATATTTCACACGTATTTTCACGTATAGGGTTCACACCTAAAATTCACTCAGAATTGAGGTGTTGTGTATATTTTAGGAGTTACACGCGGAAATGTGTTATGTCACAATTCCCGCGCGCAGCCCCGCATCATTACATAACCCGACGTACAAGTAGCAGCAGGATCCCGTGTACTAGAAACCTGCGCGCAGCTGATTCTGCCACACACGCAGCGGATCCTACCCCGCGCGCATCTGTACTAACTGATCCCCACGCCTGGATCAGTTGTGACTAATCTGACAACCAGGTACCGCTCAGAAGAGCTACAACCTAGTAAGGGTTGCCTATTATATGTAACAAACAGACATATGCATTACTAATGATCCAAAAAGATCAAAACTTAAATAAAATTAATGAAAATTAAGTTTTAAACATTTTTTAATAATAAATCAAAGATCAAGGACTACCACATAAATCACTGATCTTGATCTTTGAATACCACAAAACACTACAAGAAGTGTTCATAAAAATTATTGCAAATTATCTACATGATCATCAGATGATGGACAATCAGTAAACATCCACATCTGCACGCTTTAAAACAATATCAATAGTAAAAATGAAGGATGATTACAGAATGATCAAATTTACGCCATAACAGATTAACAGATCCTGTGGCTAAAATAGTACAGAAATCCAGCAGATCTAAGGACAGATGATTGCCAGCACCAAGTGGACGTGCTAATTTTGCTCTGAATGGCTTGCCAGCCTCAGCCCACGAGCAGAAACCTCTCTACGTGCCCTGAGAAGACCAAAATCACCCCAAAAGGTATTTATACAGACCTCTTTGGATCCATTATTCCAGGAGTTAATCAGTTTACCAGGAATTATTTCTTATCAATCAGACACCGTGTCATTGTTAATCAAGTGCTTATATGAAGATAAGCAAGTTATTTATGACTTAGTCTGCAGTAGTATTATTTACCTATATCAACCAATCAACCATTGAAATTTAGTCAAGCAATTTACCCCATCTGCTCTGAAACCCTTCCAATTATTCCAGGATTTTTGTGGTAAAGTGCTCAGAGTGAGTTTTACCCTTCCTTTCTAGGCCATTTGTGCTGTTAAGCCCAGCCATTAGTGGAATAAGTTCTTTCTAAGGCACCCATATTTATTCCAAGGTTCTTAAACTGCTTAAGGAGGCCCCTTGAAGAGAGGTTGCTAGTCTGTAAAGATCCCCAGTAGTAAAATACTGTGGCCCCTCTTTTATATTATATTGAAAACCATTTACCACCAAACCAATTAAAACTTGCAACTTCTCTTATTAAATCATTTATCTGAGCTTCTAAGCGTTTATTATTGGAATAATAATTATTATTATCATTCCAGCATTTTTATCACTCTCTGTAGCTAAAGGACTGCAAGGTTCCTGGTATCAGAGAGCTGACATGGATACTTTAGGATGCTGAATAATTAAACTCAAGCTGACTACTATCATATCACTAGGATTGACCATGCTCTCCATAATCTCTCTAAGGCTAAGTATATTACTACCATGCACATGTTGAAAGGATTCCATCAGAGCTCTATTAGCCCTTACAGAAGGAAATTCATCAGGATTGTATGCAACTTAGGTATATATGAATACTTGAGGATGCCCTGTGGAATCAAAAATGCTCCCAATGATGGATACAGTACTAGTCCAGTTCATCATCCAAGGTTGGATGATTATATAAATTGATTATTTTGTCATTTACATTGATGATTGGAATAACCATATGGATAAAGTAAGGCTTTTTCGTAAAAACATCTCTGCAGTAAGACTGACAGTATCTATGAATAATGGAAAATTTGCAGATGAAGAACTCAAAGCATTAGGAAACATAGAAGTTGGGCTAACCATTACAGCTGATCAAATAAAAATATCTTCAGTTATGAACAGACCAATGCCCCAGAAAAAGACTAAACTCTTGTCTTTCATCAGCTTCTACAGCTACTAAAGGAGGTATTTACCCAAGTTTCCTTTGCTGACAAAATTTTTGTATGAAATTTGAAACAATAACACTCCCTTTGAGATGAATCATTAAAGGGTAAAGAATTAAGAATAACTCAAAGTAGCTATGACCCCAGTCCCTGTGATAATCCAACCTGATTACATCAAAGCTTTTAAGCTATACAAACATGCTAGCATGGACAGATTAGTTGCTGCTCTAAACCAGGAAATTGTTGAATATAAAACAAATCTTCCAATTTAAATCATGCAACACTGGTAGGCCTGTCCCACTAGGACTGAAAACCCAGAGGACACGCTAAAGACTCAAGCTAATCCGCCCAAGTCCCAACAGACACTCCTCAGCTTTTCCATTGCCTTCAGCTCCTCATCATCATCCCTTAGACCGTGTATCAACCAAAAAATCTTTGCCACAACTTCTGGACTGACCAAACATACACTCCCCCCCTGCGGCTCACGTAGACTGACCCCCAAGATGGTAAATATCTAACTCAGACTACTCAATCTAAGTAAGCTGATTGAAACCCCTGAACAACTAATATACCAAGAGAGACTTCCACTGAAAGGCCCAGGGGTCTGTCCTACAAGCTGCCGATCTATCCAATTGTTCCATGATGTCCAACAGAAATGACCAAACCTCAACGTGCTGACAACCTAAGCGCTCAAGATCAAATTTTTCTCACCTGTTTGTCTATTGTTCATCCGCAATGTGTTCTTGACATCATGCTCAGTTCTCATAAGTTTGTTTCCTGTACTTGAAATATAAACAGTGGTCCTGTTTCTCCAACAATTTATTTATCACGGTTAAAAGCCAAAGCTCACAATGGCAAAGTCAACTGCAACACCAGGACCATGGGGAGACAGCACAATGAGGACAATGAAATGTAGGACCCTCATTGAATCAACTCCATTTCTGAAAAAAGACAAATATTTGATTTGGAAAATCAAGATTGAGAGCCTGTTTGACCAATGGGGGATAGGACAAATCTGTACAGCTGTACTTTGAGATCAATAGAGAAATTGCTCCGTCCATCTTGGCTAAACTTGAACCTGCTACCCACACTAATATCATCAAGCCTGGAAATGCACGTAATGCAAAAAGTATCCGGCTAGCCACAAAAAACTACTTTGCCTCCTCCCAAGAAACAAATCAAGCGCAAATATTCAACACATTTCTGTAACTTCCATTTGGCAAAGACAGAATAGATAAGTTTTTCACCAGAATCCGGAACCACATCAACAAGCTCACCAAAGTAGGAATAGAGCTGCCTTCAGAAATTCTTGCCTACTTGATTCTTTTCAAGTTTCCTCCCAACCTCAAAGCCATGGCAACCCAGATTATGCACAGAGACAGAGAAATAACTGTTGACCAAGTCGTAGGTCATATCACCCAACACAAGAACAAAATCAGTGCAAAGGGCAGAGATCAGAAAGCCTCTAGAGTCAACATGAACCTTTACAAAAATTACCCTAGATGCGAAAACAGAAAGCACAATCCTTTGTTTCAGAACCACACCAGAGTCAAGTGTTGGATAGAGTTTCCAGAGCTGCAACCAAAAGTTTTTTGACCTAGAGGAGGTGAAAAGAAAAAGAAAGAAGAAGTTGTCAATTTCTTTTCCTTCTTCCACTCATTTGCTGCCATAGCCGCTATTGCTCCCAACACCTTTGTTCTTGACTCAGGATGCTTGATCTATATGATCAAAGACCGGAGTCTCTTTGTTAACCTGACCACCAAAGACGGGTCCCAGCAGATAAAAACCGGGAAACCCGGCGCCTCCCTGTCCATTATGGGTCTTGGAACCACTCGGATCCAGTGCAACAACTCACAGATCACTATCTCCAACAATGCATGCACACCAGATTCTTCTGTGAACTTTCTGTCAATGGGGGCTGTCCTAGCACAAGGAGCAAGGCTGTACTCCATCCACCGAGCCTCTCCACCTATGTTTGAATTGAAGAAAGGCCCAATGACCATCCTCTCCGGAACAATAAACAACAACATATTTCTGATTGATACAAGTCCCTCAAGTTTTGTTGCAATAACAAACACCAATAAGCTGCAAGATATTCACATTAAATTAGGACATGCTTGGTTAGCTCAAATTGGGAGATATCTAAACCATCCCATCAGAGGCAAAATCAAAGACAAATTCCACTTCCCAAGTTGCAACAAAACAAAAATCGCTTGAGCCACATTAAACCAAACTTCAACCAAAGCATCATATATTTTTGAAAAAATACATGTTGACTTGGTGGGACCTATCAACCCCACAGCAAAGGGTAGGTACTGGTTTGCTCTAACACTGGTGGATATTCATAGTGGCTACTAAGCCTGCTTTCCTCTCATATTCAAAAGTGACAGGGGCCCAAGAATCAGATTTGTGCTGGACAACAAGTTCAATTACCTTGGTCAATACCCAGCCAAATTTTTCTGTGACAGAGCAGGAACGTTTATCAACAACTCCCTTACCCTGTACCTTGAAGAGAAAGGGATCCGATGGCTTTTTTCCAAACCATACCATCCCCAACACAACGGCAACGCCAAACGCGCTAATCAAACCATTGCCAAATAAGTCAGATCAACTCACTCCTCCTCTGGGATTCCAAAGTGCTACTGGAATGAAAAAATTAAAAGCTGCTCCAAAGCTCTCAACCAGATACCTAACAATTGAAGAATTGAAGGAAGGCTATGATTCCAAAGAGAGATAAATTGGAAATGATAAGGCTACAAAGAGCTAAAGGGAAGAGGAAATACTTTTCAATTCCTTTTAAATTCAAGTGGAACTGATCTGAAGGGGAGGAAGGGAAACTCTGGTTTAGTTGTCTGGTGATCAGATGAATTTCATTCCTGGTCCAAGGGGAGGACCAGTATTTAGGCACAACTGGAGAACCCCAAAGGGGGCCTAAGGTAGCAGGGTTAAAAAAACTAGAGAGCACCCAATGGGGGCCTGAGAAAATAATAATAGGATAATAAAAGCGGTAAGATAGAAGTAAGGCTGACTAAATTCTTCAGTTACAAAATATGAACAAAAAAAAGACAACACACCACCTTAACTGAAAAATTTAGGAACCAATTTAAAAACATTAAAAATTTGTGGGATTCATGAGAAATGAGAGGAGAATATGAGATTTTGAGGAATAAATGAAAAGACACCACCTTGTCAGGATATGAGATGGGGAAGGAAAGCCTATTTTAAGAGGAGAAACAAAAACCTCAGGCATAGTTTCCTAGCATTATTAAAGCTTATTTTAAGAGGAGCATTAAGGACTTCAGGCATAGTTGCCTAGCATGATATTGGAGGATAATATTAATATTTTAAGAGGAGCAACAAGGACCTCAGGCATAGCTGCCTAGCTTAATGGTGAGGATGTGATAATGATGATGATGATGATGATGATGATGATGATGATGATGATGATGATGATGATGATGATGATGATGATGATGATGATGATGATGATGATGATGATGATGATGGTGATGGTGATGGTGATGGTGATGGCAATGGTGATGGTGATGGTGACGGTAATGGTGGTGATGATAATGATAGAGATGAAATTGGAATGGAGTTGTGACAGTTATTGGATAATGGTGGTGGATGACAGTATGTAATGGTAATGAATGTGGTTATGATAATTAAAGAGGTTGGAAAGTAGAGAGATATGGAGATAGTATTGAAAAAAGAAGAGGGAGTGCTCCAACACACCAGCCTGTTCAATACTTGATGGGAAAGGATGTGTTTTTGAAGTTGATTTGAATGTTGTTGGTGGTGAGCTTGGATGAATTGGGTAATGAAGGAGGTTTGGAGGAGTGAGTTGTGATGTAGGTCAAGGATGATGGGTGAGTTGTTGTTGCAGAGTAGGATGTGATGTTGGAGGAAATAGAGAAATGATGGTTGAGGTTGATGGGTGAGTTGATGGAGGAGATAAAGCAAGTTGGGGTGCAGTTGATGGATCTGGATTGATTGGGTTGAGGCGGTAGACCAATGAGGATCAATTAAAACCAGTCAATCAAGGAGAAATGGTTGAGGATGATTGAGAGACAATCTTGAATGGCTTCAATGGCGGTACAATACTGAGTGTAAGCTTGACCAGGATGGAGGAGGATAGGTTGTAGGCTCAAGATCCTAAGGAATGAGATTGAAGGAGGAGGAGAGGGGATGGATCAATCAAGGATGATGATGAAATTTTTGAGGATGGTGCGATTGTCAAGTAGTTGATAGGTAAGGGGATGGGATGAACCATAAGCCTCTAGGGTGGATCAATAGGTCTCTTAGAGGGAGGTAGGTGTAGGAGGGTCCTGAGCTAGATCTTGATTGTGAAACCATTGGGACCAAAAATCTCTGGTCAACAACCAATCCTGGGATAGATTGGGTAGGTTGGAGATTAGATTGATTCCAATTGAATTGTGATAGGCGGTTAGGGCTTGATCAAGACCATAGATCAATTGGATTGGGATGTTGGAGGAATTGATGATCCTAACAATATAGGTGGAGATGAGAGCATTGAAGCTGAGTAGATCAGGAGGATTGGGTAATCTCAAGGATTGTGGGTAGGGTTGAAAGGGTAGTAGGAGATGAGGATTGTTAGGATGAGCGTGGATGAGGATGATGAGCTTATTGATAGGATGATGGTTGGATGGTAGTTGATTGGGTAGATTTTCAAGTTGAGGATGATGGAAGATCAGTTGAACCTTGGATTGGTTTGGTAGGAGTGAGTTGGGTAATCTTTTGAGCTGAGAGATGTTGAGTTTGAAGGATAGGATTGAATTTAGTTCTGAGTTTGAGATTGTGGTGGTTTGTTGTTGTTGTTGATGTGATGGAGCTGGGGAGTTTAATTGGATGAGATTAAGTGAGGTTTATGATGTTGAGAAGGAAGTATTCATGTTACCAGCTGGTATGGTATAGAGAGAGTATAGGATAGGATAGCATAGCATAGCATAGCATAGGAGGGAGGATTTTGGGATGGTAGCTGAGGCTGGGAGTGATTCTTGTCAAAATAGTACCAAGGATGGAGGGGGGGATTGAGAGCAATAGCTGAGGAATGGTTGATGGTAGTTCTTGATATGATTGGGGACAGATGATTAATTGCATCAATGGAGCCAGGTGATGAGAGGATTGAGGAATAGTTGGACTGCAGAGATCAATGTTGGGTTGATGGCGGTAGGATCAAAGGAGCCATGTAGAAATCAAAGTTGAAAGAAAGCAATTTTGGGATTGAATTTTTAATGTTGAAGAAGCAAGGAATGCCAAAGAAGAGGAATGAGATGAGGAAGCAATAAGGGGAAGCTGGATCCTTGAAGGGGAAGCGGGAGTGAGAAGATGAGAGGAAAGGGAAAATAATGGAAGGTGAGTCTTGAGATGATGAAGAAGTGGAGGGTTGAGGAAGGAAGGGATGAAGGGTGAATTGAGAGGGAAAAAATTTTTCAAGTGGAGGTGAGCTGCAATCAGGTTTGAAAAGGCAAGATTAAATATCAATTGGGTTTGCAAGATGATTTCAAGCTAAGTATTGAAGAGATGAGAGATAGGTGGTAATGAAAACAGCCTTTGAGCGTTCATGTGCCAAGTTGGGTGCAAGAGATTGAGGATGAGTAGTGGAAGCCAGGGTAATTGACCAATGGATGGGAGGAGAGGTTAGGTTGAGTTGGACACCAAGTGACCACAAAGGGGAGGCAAAGTAGGCCGGATAATGATGGTATTGGACAATGCTGTGGGTCACAAGCGTATTGTTGGCCCTCTTCTTGGATAGGATTGAGACCCCATGGTGCAAAAAAATTGGCAGCGGCGATAATCAATGAGATTTGGACTAATTTACCAATGATTATTGAACCAAAACCAAGCCACAGGACAATCATTACAAACAAAATTAGCAACCAGGGTCAGGAGAAGCTGTCCACAAAGGAGGGATAATTTATGGCCAAGATGATGAGGAGGGAAGCAAGCTGAGAGTGTCTGAACCAAATCAATCTTGTATCATGATTGAAGAGACTGAGGATGGGGATGACTAGTTGGAATACTCCAATGAGCAGGAGGAACATTACTAGCACCAGCACTGGGGATTCAAGTTGTCAGAGGTAATTGGGTTGATCATCAATTTTGAGACGTGTAGAATCAGGAGATGAGGAACAAGTGGAAAGGGCAGGACTGCCAATTGAGGGCCAAGAAGGAGCAGAGGTGGGGATTGATCTCAAGCATAGATTTTGAAGTCAATCAGTCCTGCTCAAATGGATTCAATGGAGGTGGGAAGCCTGAGGGAAGGGATGGTGGAGATAGCAAGATTGAGGAGGAATGATGGTGTTGATAGGGAGGTGATGAGGGAAAGAGTAGGAGGTAAGGACGGAGGAGGATGATGGTGATGGATTGGTCAAGATGATAATGGTCAGTAAACCAGTTGGAACAATGAAGTTGACTGGATAGCTAAGTGGGATGAGAGTTTGGCTTTTAACCATGAAGAATTGAAGGAAGGCTATGATTCCAAAGAGAGATAAACAGGAAATGAAAAGGCTACAAAGTGCCAAAGGGGGAGAGGAAATACTTGTAAAGTCAAGTGGAACTGATCTGAAGGGGAGGAAGGGAAACTATAGTTTAGTTGTCTGGTGATCAGATGAATTTCATTCCTGGTCCAAGGGGAGGACCAGTATTTAGTCACAACTGGAGAACCCCAAAGGGGGCCTAAGGTAGCAGGATTAAAACAACTAGATGGCCCCCAGAGGGGGCCTGAGACAATAATAATAGGACAATAAAAGGTTTAAGATAGAATCAAGGCAGAATAAATTTGTCAGTTAAAAAATATGAACAGAAAAAAGACAACAACAATGACCTTCAGTCACCGTGGGAACTCATGCATGGAACAAATCTTACCTCCCACTAACTGAAACCAATGAGGTCACAGGTTACATAACTGAACTTCAACAACTCAACAATCAACAATTTTTATGAGAAAGGTAAAATGGGACAGCTTATAGGCTTCCAACCTAGGCTGCTCTCCTACCAAATCTTCACCGCAACTGGGGGGGGGTCATAGAAACCAAAAACATGAAATTCACTCCCATTCCTGAGGACAATGAAGACAGCTGGTTGGATGAGATCTTGGAAGAAATGTTTAATCAAAAAAACCACTCACAGGTGGAAACTAGCGCAATGCCTCAAGTTGTGACAAATGACAACTCCAAAAACACAAATCACCAATATCAAACAAGAACCTGAGGAAGAGAACCAACTGAAAAGCCCAGCGGATACCAAAGAAAAAGCTGAAGACATCTCCCAGCCAATCAATCAGAGACAAATCAACCATTAAGAAATCCAACAGGTTTGGATTCATTTCAACTATGGTTCCCATGACTGTGGAGGAGGCTCTTTGCTGCCCAACTTGTAGCAAGTCTATTAAGGCTGAGCTTGGAAATTGTGAGGACTACAGAGTATGGGAAGATTATTTTGTTCCAAAACCAAGAAACATTCTGAACCCCACCTACGCTTTCAAAATTATAGAAAACACCCACAATGATCCTTCTTTTCAGAAGTCCACAGTTTGGGTTCAAGGGTTCAATCAAAAGTATGTGATTGACTTCTTCAAAACTTAAACTCCAACCAGCAAGCCAGCCTCTCTTTGGGCTCTTCTTCTATACGTGATTGAAAACAACCTTGAGATGAAGCAGTTAGATGTGAAGGGAGCATTCCTTCATGCCCCAATCAATGAAGATGTGTTCATCAAACAACCGGTAGGATCAAATCAAAGATTGCCAATATGGAAGCTCAAGAAATCACTCTATGGACTCTGGCAAGCTCCAAAGAATTGGTAAATAATGCTCAGCACCTGGATCATCAAGCAGGGGTTCTCCCCATCAGAAGCTGACCCATGCTTGTACCCATGCTTGTACATAGGACGTGACTGAGCTTCAAGACTATTCATACATGTAGATGACATCTTGGTTGTTGGCAAAATCAAAAACTTCAAGGACTAATTCTTGTCAAAGTTACCAAAATATTCAGCTCACAAACCAAACATGCTCCTGGGCATGAAACTTGAATGCACTGAGGAATTCATCCAACTATCCTTGCCAATGCATATCCAGAGGTGACTGAAAGAACTTGGCCTAAAAAATTTCCAACAATCCAACTCACCCTGCACTCCTGGAATCCAGTTCTTGCCCCCCTCAATTGAAGAGATCAAGGATTTCAACAACCTTAGGGTAATCTATTGACCGCCAATAGGCCCTCTCAACTTCATTGCTGGGCTAGCTCAACCAGAAATTAGTTTTGCCATTTCCTCTCTGGCCCAATTTTCCAAAACACTAGGAATATGTCACTGGAATGAGTTTCTCAGATTCTGGAGGTACCTATTGTGCACAATGAACCAACCTCTGGTTATCTCCAAAAAGAAAAACTCACCTAACTTGGTCTGCCATAGGAATGCCATATGGGCGGCTGACCCAGTTACAAGACAATCACAAACAGGAGTCATTTTCCTATTTAGGGGCTCACCCTTGTACTGGACTAGTCAAAGAGAACACAATATTACATGCTCATCAATGGAGGATGAGTGCAATGCACTCAACAAGAGCCAGTTAGAAGCAACATTGATCAATCAAATCATCAAAGAACTCTAAAAATGTAGAAACACTTCCTCTATCCACTTCATCAACAACAAGGGTTTAGATGAAAAGGTAAAGAACTTTGGTAGCAGCTCAAAGACCAAATTAATTGAATTGAAAACTAAGGGCCTCCAAGAAGACCTGCAAAATAAGAAGATAGAGATCAGGCTTGTGACCTCATCACAGATGGTAGCAGACTGCCTCACCAAACCCGCCAACTGATCATCACTCAATTGGCTTTTAAACCATTTAAGCAAATAAGTCTTTGTGCTCTGACTTAAGGAGGGCTGTTGAATATGAACAAACTCTTCCAATCAAAATCACGCAACCCTGGTAGGCCTTGCCCACTAGGACTGACAACCCGGAGGACACTCTAAAAACTCAAGTTCATCTTTCTGAGTCCCAACAGACACTCCTCAGCTTTGCTATTGCCTTCAGCTACTCATCACCATCCCTTAGACTGTATATCAACCACAACATCTTTACCACAACTTCTGGACTGACCAAAAATACACTCCCCCCCCTGCAGCTCATGTAGACTTACCCCCAAGATGGCAAATATCTATCTCAGACCACTCAATCCCAGTAAGCTGATTGACATCCCTGAACAACTACTAGAAAAAGAGAGACTTCCACCGCAAGGCCCAGGGGTCTGTCCTACAAGCTGCAGCTCAATCCAATTGTTCAATGATGTCCAACAGAAATGTTAAAACCTCAACGTGCTGAAAACCTAAGCACTCAAGATCAAATGGTTCTCACCTGTTCATCCATTTTCCATCCGCAATGTGCTCTTGACATCAAGCTCATTTTCTCATAAGTTTGTTTCCTGTACTTGAAATATAAAAAGTGGTCCTGTTTATAAAAAAAATTATTTCTCAGAAATTATAGAAGATTACAAACCAGTGGAAAAACCAATACTCTTTATCTCTACACAATCCAAAGATACGGAGAAAGGATTTTTTTCCAGTTTAATGGAATTTTTTGTCTAGTATGGCCTTTATAAAAACTCCATTACTATGTTAAAGGCACTAACTTTGTGGTAATTGCTGATTGAAACTCTGTTAGAAATCTAATGAACACGAAAACTCCTAGAAGGCATTTGTTAAGACGGCGGATAGCTGACCAACTGCAAAAAGGACAGATGACTATAATCCATCAAGCTGGTAGCAAAAACCAGGAATCTGAAAGTCTGAGTAGGAGTTCTCTACCTAATGACTCTGGAAACCCTTCTCAAAACCCAGAAGATAATGAAATTCCTCCCATAATAAATACAAACCTGCTTGATATTGAAGCTAAAATTTTTTGTATACACATCTGTGAGTTGGTTGAATCCTTGTTTGAATCCATTAGGAAAACTTACAATCCAAGTATGAGGACTTTGATCTCTATTATGAAAAGTAATAAGCCTCCATCTGAACTAATCAACAGCCTCCCTGAACCTCTGTTGAAAGTATACAAGGCTTGAAGATTTAACCTTTGGGATATATTGGTATATTACATACATCAACACTCCAGTGTCCTAGTCTCAACCAATGGAGAACATATTAAACATATCCTTGCGGAATGCCATGATCCTCTGGGCACTTATCTTCTGATAGGAATTTAGAAAATGTCAAACAAACAGCCTTGTGGGTTAACTGAAAATAATCAGACATCAAATATGTTTCTAGCTGTGAAGTTTTCCAGAAATATAACAGAACTGCTGGGAAGAGGCTTGGCTGATTGCAGAAGATCACCAAACTCAAGAATAGATGGGAAGTCATCCATATGGAATTTGTCACTGGATTACCTCCAGGAGTAGCTTATGTGTACAACTCAGTTTTTGTCATAGTGGACAGGTTCACCAAAAAAGCCAAATTCTTGCCCAACAACAAAGACAACACTGCCATGGAAGTAGCAATACTGTTCTGGAACAGACTCATTGCAGATGTAGGAGTCCCCAAAATTATCATAATTGATATAGACCCCAAATTTCCCTCTTGATTTTGGAGAAATCTTAATGATATGTTAGGAAACACATTAGGCTTCTCCACAGCTTATCATTCACAAAAAGATGGATTAGCTTAAAGAATGATCCCAACCTTAGAAGAATTGCTCAGCAGATTCTGCTGCTTTGAACTAGGATACAATGGATATTTCCATGAATGGGTTATTCTTTTTTCCTGACCTTTGAATGGGTTACAACAGTTTTAAACATTATACCACCTAAGAAATAACCTATCACCTAGAGGGAGGATGGATAGCCAATCTACCCAAAAAACAATGCCAATGAGAATATGGTAAATATACATCCTACCTCATTGGACTTCAAGAAAATGATTGAAAAAGCTAATAAACATGCAGCTCAGGGTGTTCAACAAGCTGTTGAATACAATCAACAGAGATGGAACAGAACTCATAAGTAACCTGATTTGAAAATTGGAGATCAAGTCCTGATCTCAACTACGTATTTTAACAACCTTTCAGGGAACAGGAAATTGATACCTGCTTTTGTAGGATGATTCACAATCAAAAAGCTTCATTTAAAAAATTCTGTAGAAGTAATCCTGATTGATGGACTGACCAGGAAGCACCCATTATTCCCAGTAAGCCAAATAAAAAATATCACCCAAGAGAAGGAGAGAAAACCCCTTCACCAGAGATACCTGTGGAATCTGACCCTGATAAAGGAATATGGAACATTAGCAAGATCCCTAAAGATAAAAAGGAAAGGATCAATGGAGAAGATTTCAGACTTTACCTGGTGAGATATAGAGGAGAATGTGCTGAAAAAGATGAGTGTTTCCCTGAAACCAACATTCCAGATGGGCCTCTACACCTGAGAGATTGCAGAGCTGATAAGAGATATTGATCCCGAAATTTGTTTTCAGATATAACCATATATTGGAGTGGGAGAATGTCAGCTTGCTAATTGTACATAGCAACCTGTCAAAGTAGATCAAAAAATTGAAAACTAATTATAAAAATAAAAAGATTGAGAAATCCCAAAATAGTATAACAGATTTTGATTTCTCACAAGGTAGGGACATTGACTGACCCACCCTTGAATTCCAAATCCTTATATTTTTAAATAAATTAAAATTAAAATGACTCAAAAGCCACAGCACCACTATGGCACTTTTTGGACATTTTTATATTTCACAAACAATGTCATTTATAGGTTTTACAGCTAAAATTCACTCAGAATTGAGGTTTTTTGTACATTTTAGGAGTTACAGGCAGATTTGTGTTCTTTCACAATTCCTGCGCAAAGCCCTGCACCCATACAGAAAGCATACACGCATCTGACACTCAATATGTAGGAACCTGTCAAGAAAACCAGATGCATTATGCTGCTGGCCATGGATGATGGATTCCCGCAGGCAGCTATAAATCCTGCGCGCTTCAAAAACAAATTCAGCATTCCTGACAGCCAGGTACTTCAGGAACGTGCTTCAACCTCCATGCATACACCATGCATATTTAAAATTTTGACTGACACATAGAGGGATTTCTGAAACCTCTGAATAGTGAATAAAAATTTTTAAATTCAAAATATAGAACAAATAAATTAATGGAAACAATAATAAAGGTTGTCACATAAATGTGATTTTCAAATGTTTATGAACCACAAAAAATATCAAGAAGTTCCCCTAAAAATTATTAGAAATTACCAACATGCTCAGATAATGCCTCAAAGTCTACAAATACCCCCTTCTTCCCATGTCACTCAAGATAAAATGATACAGGATAAAGAAATATTCCAGAACTGTTAAAATAACAAACTAACATTTAAACAGTTTTTTACAATTATTTCACAAATAAATATGACACAGACATGGCTAGCAGACTGATAGCACTAAGGATATGTGCCAAAATAGCCTTGGCTAGCTTTATAGCCTCATCCCACAACCAGAACTCTCTCTACATTCCCTGAGAAGGTCTTATTACCCCAAAAAGTTATATATACAGCTCCTTTTTGATGAGTTAAACACCCCTAATTTTTAAGTAATCAAATAAGAACAGGTGCCATCCGTGATAAAGTCTTTACAATTAATAAACAGGTGATTTATGGCTTCAGTATGTTATTATAATTATTAATTCTAACCCAACCATTAATTCCAAAGAATAATATCAGCAAAATCCCCAACAATTGTCCTGAAAATTTCAACCGTGAATTTCTGAAAGTTTCTTGAAGTTCCTCCATAAAGTAGTAAATTATCTCATCCTTGCTTCCAGGAATAAGGGCTGTGAGACAGCCAGTCCACCCACTTCCCTTGAGTAAGCCCCTTTTGACCAATTACTTAGGACCTTATTGTCCCAAGGTCTTCACAAAGTTCAAAAGAGCCCCTTGAAGAGCGGTTCTTTCAATAAAGATCCCCTGTTTGTATAAACTTTGGCCCCTCTTGAAAGAATAAAAAATATATTTAAAAAATTTTAACCAAACCAAATACTGCATAATTTGCCCTTGCTCTTAATCAATAATTTTGAGAATTTTACGTTTTTTCTTGGAATAATTATTGTTCCAACACCAATATCACTTGCTGTAGCTAAATAATTTCAAATTTCCTGGTATCAGCAATCTGACAGAATAAGCTAAATATTCATATTTGGATTTTCCTCACATGTCATTCCTTCCTGGCTAATCTAGTACATCCTTGTACACTCATATTCTAATGTCTTGCACCTATGCTACAACCTTGGAAAGAATTGTACTGTTATTTATTTTTTCCCATTCTTTTCCTGTCATTCCTTGCCCCATTTTGCTGCAGCTTTAGTTAAAAAACCATTGGGTGGTATGTAGTCATCTGTGGATTAGGTTTTAAAAACTGTGTTTCCTGCCTGAAGATTGTCTCGTCAGTTTGTTAATTTCATAAGTTCTTGAATTTTCTAAATCCAGTTATCACATTGGCTTTGGCTTTAGTTCCTTTCCATTGGAACACTAAAGTCCTCTTGCTGTTTGTTTGGTCATGGAATCATAATTTTTCACTTTCCAGTTAGCCTTGCTACCTCTCACCTTCCTTGGACTCAGCCTCTCCTTTTGCTCTCAATATCATCTAAGATTGCCCTATAGTATGTGGGGTTGTTCTGTGAAAGTGATATGTATTGGAGTTGGTTGAAGTTGATGATTGGAAGAAAAGAGAGTGGGTATTAATTAAGGGGAGGAATTATCATAATGTCACAACTGCCCCTGGCGTGCAAGGTGATGAAGGCACAGGCACTACTAATCATAGAAATTAAGGATGATTTTCTGTAATTGCAATGAAGAAGATGAAACAAGGATTACAAGTGATGAGGAGATGGAAGGATGGAATGAAGAATTCCAGGAGGAGTTTTTTGAATAAGGGGTGCTTCAATTCTATAATAGTAACACCAGTGAGGGATAAGGTTATATTATTTAAGCATGCTGAGTGAAGGATTCCTTGTACTTAGATGACACTTTCTGCCAGAGGGACTAACCAGTAATAATTAGTATACTAATTCCTTTGGGGAATTAGTGCTGGAGGGAAGTAGAGGCCAGTATATGAGTGGCTGTTGTTGCAGGTTGGAGTCCCCATATTAGTATTACATGTTGAGTGATTGGGCTGGAGGCTGTGGTTGACTGATTGGGTGATTGGCCTATCCAGGAAGGTTTGACATGTACTGACGTGGAGCCCTGGGGGTATGTGCTGAACAGACAGAGGAGAGTATGTACTACATATATACTAAGTGTAATATGTACTTACCCATATACCAACTGTGTTGGGGAGAGATAAAGGATTCAAAAAGCCATAGAGAGAGAGGTAGAGAGCCTGGGAAGGTGGACTGAATCACATGACACAGTGGGGAGGTGCACATGGACAAAGAGTGTATACCATACGGAGAGATGGTGAACCTGGTAGGAGGAGCTGGAGACTGCAAGACATGCAGGAGTACTATCCAGTGGAAGGTACAGGAGGAGGTGGAGTTGGGTTTGATCTGAGATTGAATTTGATGAATTATTGGATTGGTGTCACAAGGGCTGCTGGAATGCAAGAAGGGCTTGGAACAAAGGGGACTCAACTCTCAGGACGCTTGGGGGAAAGGATACTGGAAGGTGCTACCAGGAGTAGACTAGATGCGAATTGAGGATAAGGTGCTGATGACACTTGCTGGGATGTATTCCTAGTAAGAAGTATTCAAGTCATTTCTTGGGGGAAAATCAGGAAGGAGGAAGAGAAGGCCAATTTAAATAGACAAGGGATGGAGCTACAACAGAGGTCAAGTTGGTTGGTGATAAGACTACATATGTAATCACAAGGGAATAGTATAGGTAACAGAGAGGGCTGATCAGGTAAGCTACTAAATTAGGTTAGGCTTCTTCTACATTGGGACAAGGTTACAGGTCTGAGATGTCTAAGTTTGGATAGTACAGTTGAAGGATGTACAGGATACATTGAGTTAATGACACTGTACTAAGTGTAATGTTATGCAACCTGAAAATCCACCACATCAGACATTGGCTTCAAGTCTGGGACAGTCCCACATTCAAATCTTGATGAGTTACTTGGAAGTTTCTCACTTACCAGACCACCAACCGCATCAGCCATTGGCCTCAATTCTGGGCCAGGCCTGAATCCCAATCATGGTGAGGAGAGATTGCGCCATACAAAATCATTGACAAAGTAGAAGGCCCTTCTGAGATAGCATGTGCTCTTCTGTGATGCCTCATTAGTGGATAATCAGATTGAAAAGCCTTTTTATTTCAATAGATCATTTACAATAGAACAAATTTGGTGTCTCCCAACTTCAGCCGGGGATGCATAAGGATTTGGGAGGTGTAAAACAGTTCCAGGTACTGAGCAGGACATGTAAACATTCGCACAACTGTTTGCCTTTTTGATCCCCAGGCCATTGTGTTTCCTTTTTGTTCAATTACATAACCACTATTGAACTGCTTGTGTTTGCCGCCAATGTTTGTGTCTACCTACATGGTCAATCCTCCAAGACCACCGCATAGGTAGAAAAGGGAATTTTTGGTTGATCCCTGGAGCTATCCAATGAGGTGATTGACTTTGACCTAGTGTGCTGAAAAAGGGTTTCATTCAAACCTAGCCAAAACATTGACCATGTACGTAATTTCCAGCCAAGTGCCACAAGATAGATATATCAGTGAACCCAAGATTTATTGATAGTCCATAGTGGAAAAACCTTCCCCATGTATGTCTCCAGGGAATTCCCAGACATGGAAATTGTTTCTGGATGATAGGCCTTGGATTTTTGGCCACAATTTCCTCTGAAAATAGCTCCTGGTCCATATTCAACACCTCCCCCATTGGAAGTATCCTGATCCCAACAATCTTGTCCACCCCACACTTCCATTTGATCTTCAGCTCCATCTTCACCCCTTCTCTAAACCAGTGCATCATCTTATTTGAGGAAGCCATCACCACCGCATCATCCATGTGGATCCAGAAAATCACAAAATATTCCCCATCTTGGAACATGTATAGCAAATCCTCAAGAATGCTAACACTCAGGCCAAATTTCTCAAAAACCAAATTGAAGTTTTTCCACCAAAATTGTGAAGCTTACCTTATCCCTTACATGGCCTTCTTGAGTCTCATGAAAAATCCCTTCCATTTGGGACACAATAGGTTTGGGGTTTAGACATATAACTCCCCATTGATGGGGCCATATAGGTAAGCCATGCTGACATCAAATCTTGCCAAGGGATAGGTTCCGCTGTGGGCAATTTCCTGGAGGAGCCATAAGGTGTTGAGGGAAGAAGTTGGCCCGTAAGTCTTGTAAAACTGTATTCCCATCTTCTGAATACAGACTTTGGCAATGTATAGTGACTTCTGCTGAATCAGTTTCCCATCTGTGTCTTGTTTGTGTGCGATTCAAAATTTTCTCCAAGAACTTTCATCCCCTTGTGAGGTCTAACCAGTTCCCATACATCAAAATTGTCAAACTGCTGTATCTCTGCCTTTCCTTACTCACACCATTCCGCTTCCCACTGGCCCTTGAGTGCCTTAGGCATTGAATGGGGTAGTGACCTCTCTATCATCCTTGGCAGAGCCTGGATGGCAGCCTGCTCAGCCATGCCAATGCTGTGTTTGTCCTCTTTTCCTAGAAGGAGTTGACTGATGATGTCAATAGTCTGCTCCAATGATTTTTGGAAAGGAATTGTTTGGAAGGAAGGGAAGACAGCTGAGGTTAATGGATCACCTTCCGCTCTTTCGAGGACCAGAAGAGCCATCCCATGCCTCCAGGTGGATAGCCCAGTAGTCTTCAGGGCTGAACTTGTTCTTCCAGCTTTCCCCTCTTCTCCGCAGGTATGTGGACAATTTCCTATTCCCCAAAGGGGTGAAGGATGCCCTTTTTGGGTGTTTTTCTGGGGAGCAGCTCTAATTGTGACATGTTCCCTGTTCAGGAATTTGGTATGCGGTTGATGATGTAAGTTGCTGCCTGGTAGGCAAAAGAACAATACTTGGAGTCCATCTTGCTCCAATTCAGCATATTTCTTGCAATGTCCCAAAGAGTGCAATTAACTCTCTTGGCCTCCCCATTATGCTTGGTTTGGTAAGGGGAAATGGGTGCCATTTGAACACCCAGTGGATTCAGCTTCCTCATTAGTGGACCAGTGAACTCTGCCACATTTTTGCTTGGGATGAATTTTGGGCATCTGCCTAGCCTGACCTTCAGGTTTCTCAGCCAGCATAAATTCTTACCAGGGACTTCTGAAAGCGCCTTCAAGATTTCCAAAAAGGTATAGGTGGATGTTTTGTTGCAAAAAGTCAGGAAAAAGCAGGCTCCCATGAGGTCTTCCTCAATATGTCCTGCTATCTTGGTAACAAAGAGATCCATAGGTTCATCCCTTGAAATTCCCAACTCCACCCCAGGAGAATCTTTTTTTAAGCTCTTCTAGATTGCACAGATTTTTCAGAAAAAGGACCACCATGGGCCACTAATTTCCTCCAGGTAGTGTCTCTCCAGGAAATTTCTCACCACTTCCTTGGAGGCATGTCCCAGAAAAACATGCCATTTATATTTGTCAAAAGAGGGTTTGGACAACATCTTCATTGAAAGGCTTTCCAAATTACACGCATTCATAACCCAAATCAAATTCAGGAATGACGTCTTGAAGCTTTTTCCCATTGGATCAATCAATGTTGCCTCTGGACTGCCATATGTTTACTTCCACCCCTCCGCCAGCAGCCTCCCAGTAGATGGAATTATCCTGCTAATGTTTTGACACATGTAGACTCCTTCAATTATCATCTGTCCATTCTCCATTGGGATCACAAGCCTTCCAATAAAAATGGGATCCACATGGTTTTCATTAGTATCAGCTTGCTACTTGTACACAGCAAACTGTCAAAATAAATAAAAAACTTAAGAATAAAATTATAAAAATGAAATTAATTAGAGATCCAAAAGTATTATTATTGATTTGGATTTCTCACCAAAAATAAGGTAGGGTCACTCACTTCACCCACCTTTGAATTCCAACTCCTTATATTTTTAAATAATTTTAAAAGAAAATGACCAAAAGACCACGGCCACATCTTTTTTCCATTTTAATTTTTCACATGTAATGTCATGTATAGGTTTTACACCTAAAATTCACTCGGAAATGAGATGTTTTAAATATTTCAGGAGTTACAGGTGGATTTATTTTGTTTCACAATTCCCACACGCATCCCTGCATCCATAAAGCAAGGGTACACCCACCTGACACTCAATATGTAGGCACCTGTCAATAAAAACCAATTAATTATGCTGCTGGCTACAGATGATGGATTCTTGAACGCATCTGTCAAGCAGGTGCGCATCAGAAATCAACTGCACCATTCCTGACAGCCAGGTACCGCAGGAACATGCTACAACCCACATGCATACATCATGCATGCGTAAAAACTTGAATGAGGATAGAGGGATTTCTGAAATCTCAAATATTGAATAAAAAGTATAAAATTCAAAACATAAGACAGAAAAATCAGGGAAAATAATAATAAAGTTTGTCACATAAATAAAATGATCAAATATTTATGAAAAACAAAACATACCAAGGAGTTCCCATAAAAATTTTCAAAAATATTCAAAATGTTTGGAGATGGCTTAGAATCTAAAATGAACCACTCCTGCCCATGTCACTCAAAGGAAAAAAATAAAAAATAACAAAATATGCCAGAACTGTAAAAATAAAAAATTAACATTCAAACAGTTTCTGACAATTATTTCACATAGAAATATGACACAAGTAGGGCTAGCAGATTGAAATCACTGAGACTACGTGCCATAATATCCCTGGTCAGTAAGATGACACTCAGCGCACAAGCACAACCCTCTCTACGTACCCTGAGAAGGTCTTATTACCCCAGAAAGGTATGTATACAGCCCTTTTTGATGATTTAAACACCAGTAATTCTGAATTAATAAAATCAGACCCCTTGCCATCCTTGATGAAGTTTAAATAAGATATAAACAAGCAATTTATGGCCTCATTCTGTTAGTATAATTATTAATTTTGACACCACCATAAATTCCATTGAAGAATATCAGCAAAATCCCCAAGAATTGTGCTGAGAACCCTTGGAGCTCTGAATATCTGAAGGAATCTTGGATTGCAAGCTCAAAGTAGTAGGTTATCTACTCCTTGCTTCCAGGAATAAGTGCTTTAAGACAGATATTCAAACAATTCCCCTGGAGTAAACCCCTTTTTAGCAATTACTTAGGACCTTACTGTCCCAAGGTCTTTACACTGTTCAAAATAACCCCTTGAAGAGAGGTTTTTTCAATAAAGATCCCCTGTTTGTATAAAATTTGGCCCCTCTTGAGGAAATATATTTAAACCATTTTAACCAAACCAAATGCTGCATAATTTGCCCTTGCTTTTAATCAATAATTTGGATCATTTTACATGTTTTCTTGGAATAATTATTGTTCCAACACCAATATTGCTTGCTGTAGCTAAAGGACTGAAAGGTTCCTGGTATCAGTAATTTTGAAAATAGGGGTCTGGCTGTGAAATTATCCTTCAATAATTAATATTAAATTAATGAATTTCTTTGAAGCAGATAATCTATTTAAAAAATAAGTAAAAAAAATTATTATCATACTTTTTTTTAAATTCCTTTTCCAGTACATATTAAGAACAATTGATAATTAATTGATTATTATTCAAACCTTCTCAAAAAAAAGAAAGGAACCAGTTCACATGTTCTTTTACCTAATTATTGCAATTCTTGAACCCCTGAACAACAGAAACAAAGACTTCTGGACCATGATCAGGAAGAGATTAAAGAACAAAAGGAACTTGAACATGAAAGATCTTTTGATTTCTAGTCTTTAATCATAAAAAACAAGGCCAGGGAGAATTATCAAAGACAGCTCCTTTTATTTTAAAGAAATAGAAGAAGTAAATTTGATATTTTTTTTATTTTTTTTAAACAAAAATTTGAACAAAAATTCCAAAATTAATATAAATTAATCAAAATTATAATAAATCCAAAAATTATTAATTTTAATTTACTATCTTATTAAAAGTGGACATAACCTTCCCCCTTGCTTATTTTAATGTTAAAAAGTCAGTCTGATCACCAATCTTTGGACTGAAGCCAAGAACCCATTGGTACCCAGCAAGATCCCCCTGGATTACCCACCAAGGACTCCATTAACCCTAATTAATCCTTGGTAATGTTGGAATTAAGTTGAAGTGAGTTTTAAATATTTCAAAAATCCAAAAAAATATTTTTTTATTTTTTTGTACAAATGTTTTGACAGAAAAACTTACATTTTTTTTGCTTTATGTCCCAAAACAGGCCAAAAACCCATGAAACCAGATAAGCCCCGTCCTATGGATCTTCTCCCAGAGTAACTCCTGAATGTAAGAGCGCCCATAGCAAGCACAATGAGGTGACTCAAACCTGCAACAAGAGCACTTCAAGACCCTCCAGCACTCATACCACCCAGCTTTACCAAAAAATTGTTAGAGATTGCTCCCTCTCCCTTTGAGTATGCTGGCAATTATGCCTCCTCCCACACCACTCTGGTTGAACTCATCCAAAGATTCCAAAATAAAGGAGTCAATAAAGGGCCATGTAAGTCACTGGGGAGCCTACAAACTGGCCCAAGTCTAAGAGGACAGGGTAGCCATGAGAAAGGCCATATCACAGGCCAAGTCCTCTCAGATAACCCTCCAGAAATTAATTTTCAGGAAGGAAGTGGGGAAATACGTGGAAAATTTGAACCCTTGGGATCTATCAGCCAAATTAAAGGTAACATACCCCAAAAACTTGAGGTCTTCAAATCACCAAAAGATGAAGAATCCCAAAGATTGGGACAATATAATATCTGAAGCTCAGAAGTGGAAGAAATTTTATCACAACTACACGCAGATATTACTCCTAGCTTTAATAAATTTTCTGATAATGTTTTCTACAAATTTAACATCTTGAGCAGCAATTTCAATAATATTCATTGTTAAAATACATATGCACTTACGCATGTGCTACGTATAAGTGTAATCCAAATGGAATGCACATATGGGCCTCTCTGGCCCATTGGACACTCACACGGACCTTACGGGCCTGTGTGGATGTCACTGATTTGGGGAAACTGGCCTCAAAACGCATGAAACAGGCTCATTGGTACATGGGCCCTAACGGGCCCGGTGGGGGATATGGGCAAATACAGGCAGTTGGGCTTGTATGGGCATAATTGGGCCCAAGGTTTATTTCAAACATACTTGGCCAGACGGGCTGGCCTGCCAAAGTGTGTTTTTCTCAGGTTTTGGGTTTGGGGCAGCCCATTGGGGCCGCCGCCCGTGTTGCAGCCCAATCAGGGCTGCTGCCCATGCCCCAGCGCACTGGGGGCCGCTTGTATTTCTTGGTTTGGCCCAAGGGGGCCCCAAAGGCCCGCGCGGGGCTGTCACGGCAGCCAAGGCATTGCACCGCGCGGGGCCGGCCAGTTGCAAACAATGGCCACCGCTGCGGGAGCCAGGCCCAGTGGCCCCGCCTCCCTTCCCCTCCCCTTGCTTGCCATTGCTAGGGGGAGGGGGTGGCTGGCTGGGTTGAACCAGCCAGCAACCGACCACAAAAAGGCAGTTGGTCAGGGCAGGGGGGATTTCATCACCCCCTTGCCCAAAGGATGATGATGCCGGCCGCAAGGAGAGCAACTGGTGGTGGGGGGGATCTGATCACCCCCCCACAATTGAAGCAAAGCAGGGACCAGGGGCACTCTCCCCCCCCCCCCTTTACCAGGGGGGAGGTGCGACGGGGCTGAGGGGATTTGAACACCCCCCAGCCCACTTTCATTGAAAATGCCCTGGGAGTATCAACCCCCAGGGCCCCTGGTAGGGGGATTTGACCGCCCCTCCAGGGATCTGAGAGAAAGAGGGCGGGAAAGCATGTCTGCTGGTCACCCCCCCCCCCCCCCCCATGAGAGTCTGAGACCAGACCCAGGTGTGTCATGGGTCCCACCTGGCCACTTTTGTGGCCAGGGGCTGGTTGCATGAGGCAACCAGCCAGTGTGTGAGGCAATAGGACCAGTTCAAACAGACAACCGGCTCAGGGATTGAACAGCACAGGGGTTGGTTCAGCCCCATTGAGGTGGAAACACCAGAAACAACTGGAAAAGCCTGGTTGTAAGGGTACAGGGACTGATTCCACGTGGGCTGATGTAGCCCAAACCAAGGAACAAGGCCTGAAGATCCTGTAGAGCTTTTTTGGGTCGGAAAAATTGCCTTTTGGCTTGTTTTATCATGGGCTGACAAGAGGCCAATATTTTGTACTTAGGGAGCTCTTCTCCCTGCTGTTTTCCAATCATCCATTCATCATCCAATTGAATTCATCAAAAATATCATCCAACTTTTTGCCTCATTGTGAGAGCCCATCAAGCAATTATTGACACAAGGTGTCCAGAATTTCTATTGCTTTAATTACTGCTCATTTTCCTAAGCTAATTGCTCGCCATATTTATAACACATTATCAGTACCAACATCATCATTACTTCCAAGCCATCTAGACCCTTGTACCTTACTCTGGAGAGTCTCAAATACCTCAAGTTTTCCAAGAAGATTTCCTATATCCCTAATGTTAGATCCACCAAGATAGTTTTTAACAGTCAGAATTATAATTCTCTGGACAACATCTTTTGTGGGGAGAGAATGGATGCAGATGATATTTTGATCAGTTCAGAAGTGGAGAAAAAGTCTTATCACCTCATCCTTAGGCATCTTGATGAGAATCATGTGACATGGGTTGCTGATACTCTTAGGGAAGATGAGAGAAGGAGGGGAAGCATCCTTTGGAATTTGCTTAAGTCCAAGTATGCTGATGATTCCGTTCACCAGAAGGGTATAGATTTCAATAAACTGTTCAAGTTAAAATATTCAAATTGTAAACAGTTTGTTGCAGAGGCTAGGTCTAGCATAGCCAAGTTTAAGTCATCAGGACTCAATATGGATCCTGATTGTTTTTCACTCTTAATCCTTCAGAAGCTACCAAAGGAGTTTGATTCTTTAGTCAGAATTATTTCTCAATTGGATCCTCTTCCTGGGGAGGAGGATGTGCTTAAAAGGATTGAAAAGAATGATCTTCAGTTCAAGATGAAGGGGGGGTTCTGGAACAGCCCTTGTTGGAAAGACTTGCAAATCTTGCAAGAAGGCAAAAAAGGATTTGTCCAAGGTCTTATGCTATAATTGTAAGCATAAGGGGAATTATGCTAAGGATTGCAAGGAGGCCAAGAGGAGGAAGAAGTCCAAAGAGAATGCAAAGGAGGTCAATCTCACTACTGAAAACATTGCAATGGTGGCGTTTGATGTTCCAATGGAAATTTTTGTTGGGGAAGAAGGTCCCAAAAAGAAGGCCAAAATTGATGAGGATGAAGAAATGGACTTTATTGATTACAAAGTGAGTAATCTTAAAGTCAAAGATGAGAACTTATCAGTGACTTATAAAGCCTCTTTACTATTAGGAGGATTGAAGGAGGATGTTCTTTTTTGATTGATTCTGGCTTTACAGATCACATGTTCTTTGAACCAAATTTATTTTCAAATCTTAGTGATTATGATGGAGTTGTAAATTTTGGTCAGAAAGGCAGAACAATTCAGATTAGAGGAATTGGAAAAGTTATTCTTGCAAATCACTTGGGTTTCAAAATTTGTTTTGAGAAAGTGTTCTATGTGCCAGAGTTGCCTTATAACCTTGTGTCTCTTGGAGTGTTGCTGAAAAACAGTTTCCAGATTTGTTATCTTAAAGAAGATAGGTTTTTTATTGATATGGATGGGAGAACTGTTCTGTGTGGACAGGTTTGGAACAATCTTTTGTGTGCAAGCTTGTTCAAAATCTCAGCTTGAGCACTGTTGCTCACAACAGCAGTGGCCAGAAGGTAAAGGACAGAAACTGTGAGAGTTGTACCTTCGGGGCTTAGACTAGAAATGTGTTCTAAAACAGTAGAGATTGCACTGATGTTCCTAGAGAGAAATTTTCCATTGATTTTGCAGGGCCATTCAAACCGGATTCTGTTGTTGGGGCAAGATACTTCATCAATTTAGTTGATACTGCAACTAATTATGTTGGGGTTAAACCAATTTGATCTAAGGATCAGACCACAGAGTAGGTTTCTGTAATCTTCAAATTCTGGAAACAGAATGGTCTAATGAAGGAGATCAAGAGGGTTATCACTGATGGAGGTGGTGAATTTGTGAATAAAGAGTTTGAGAGGTTATTGAAAGATTATGGTCTCATTCATATAGTCGCTACTGCAAGTACTCCACAAAATAATGGAATAGTTGAGAGAATGAATAGGACTTTACTGGACAAGGTCAGAACTATTCTGTCTCAATCTGGTCTACCAAAGTTCTTATGGGCTGAGTTGATGTTTACAGTCAGTCTGTTGCATAACATTGTAAGTTTTAATGGGAAGAGTCCTCATTATCAGTTTTGGAAGTTGTACCCCAAAACATCCCACCTAAGAAAAATTGGTTGCTTGGTGTATTATAGTGTCCACCATAATAAGATTGTTGCAAAATTAGACCCTAGAGCCCCAACAGGGGCACTTGTAGGCTATGATTTAATCAATAAATTGTATAGGATATATTGTCCAGGGAAAACCAAGGTTATCCGTAGTAGGGATGTAAAATTTGATGAAAGTACCTTTCCACTCAAAAGGAGTGAAGATTTTGTTGTGAATAAGTCACAGAAAGAAATAGAATTAGCACCTATTTCACCAGAAAAGGCTGAGGAAAATGTGGTTCCAGAAGATGAAGAGATGGCAGAAGTGCCAACAGAGGGTTCAGTACCCCCTTCAGGGGAGTCCGTTAATTTGGAACCTGATGAGCCTCCACCCCCAGTCAGAAGGAGTGGTAGGGTTAGAGTACCAGTTGATAGGTATGGGGAATGGAAGTCCCATTATGCTGCTGCAGGATATGAGGAAGATACATTTCAGGAACGGTGTATGCTCAATGAAGTCCTGGAGTTGAGTTCAGAAATGGTTAACAGGGTTAACCTAAATAGCTTTGGCCAAGCTATGAATTCTGATGAGAGAGCCAACTGGAAGAATGCTATTTTCAAGGAATTTGATTCTCTAGAGAATAATAGTGTCTTTGAAGTGGTTTTGCAGGATTCTTTTCCAAAAGGAAAGACCATTTTGGGGTCTAGATTTGTGTTAAACAAGAATTTTGACACAAATGGAGTGTTGAAAATATTCAAAGCTAGATGCGTTGCACAGGGCTTCAAGCAGAGAGAGGGTATCAATTAAAAACAAACTTTCTCACCAAATGGAAGGCTGTTCACCTTCAGGTACATCATTGCTCTGGCAGTGGATTTGGGTGAAGAAATCAGACAAGCTGATTTTGTAATGGCATAATTGAATGCAAAACCTGGAGAGGAGGAGACTGTTTATATGTCAATCCCTGATTTTTTTTGTGAATGTTTAGTAGAGACTAAACCAGAAACCATGAAGAAAATCTGTGTTAGAAGTTTTCTTTCAGCAGATAAAGGGTAATATGTCCTCAAGCTGTGTAAATCCCTTTATGGATTGAAGCAAGCAGCTAGATTGTGGTATAATACCATGAGTGAGAAACTGATACAGATTAGTTTCAAGATGTCTGAGGCCAACCCTTGTCTTTTTGTAAGAAAGGATGCAATTTTGTTTGTATGATTCAATGACATTATCATTATTGGAAATGGTAAAGAGAGAGTCATGGAGACACTCAAAAACAAATTCAAGATAAAAGATCTTGGTCTGGCGCAACAGGTGCTAGGAATGAAAGTCAGTAAGAGCAAGAATGGTATTAAGTTAGACCAGAGTCATTACATGGAAGCTCTTCTTTAGGAATATGGATTAGAGGATGCAAAAGAGTTTGGTACTCCCATTCAGTCAAAAAATTTTTTAGAGGAGTCTACAGATGAGGAGTATCTGGAGTTTGTTCAATCTGGTAATGACTACAGGTCAGCTAATGGATTGCTTAATTATTTTGGGCAGTGTACAAGGCCCAATATTGCTTTTTCAATTGGTGTCTTTTTGCAACACTTAGAGAAGTCAAGCATGAGGCATTGGTCAGTGTTTAAGAGAGTTATGAGGTATCTTAAAGGAACGCACAGTCTGGGCCTGTTGTTTACAAAATCAGCAAACTTTGATTTGGTTGATTATTCTGATGAAAGTTGGGAAGATGGTAACACTAGGGAATCAACAAGTGGTTTCTTATTCTTCTTAGGTAAGAATTTGCTGTCATGGATGTACAAGAAGGTGTCGGAAATAAGTCTTTCATCAACAGAGGCTGAGTATAGAACTTACTTAGCAGCTTCACAGGAAGCAAAATGGTTGAGAAAAGTCTTAGAGGATACACATAAACCCCAAGGATTTTTGTTTTTGTATTCTGATAACCAGAGTGCCATTGCGTTGGCACAAAACCAAGTGTTCCATTCAAGAAAAAAACATATCAATGTTCACTATAACTATATTTGCGCTGCAGTTAACTGCAAAGAGATTTTGTTGAGGTAAATGCCCACTGGAGCAATGATTGCAGATATCTCAACTAAGGCTTTAAATAGGAACAAGCATCAAGGCTTTGTAACTAACATGTGGATGTCACCCCTTTTTGATTAGGGGGGTGTGTTAAGATACATATGCACTTACGCGTGTGCTATGTATAAGTGTAATCCAAATTGGATGCACATATGGGCCTCTCCCGCCCATTGGACACTCACACGGACCATACAGGCCTGTGTGGATGTCACTGATTTGGAGAAACTGGCCTCAAAACGCATGAAACAGGCTCATTGGTACACGGGCCCTAACAGGCCCGGCAGGGGATATGGGCAAATACAGCCAGATGGGCTTGAATGGGAATAATTGGGAAAAAGGTTTATTTTGGACATACTTGGCCAGACGGGCTGGCCCGCAAAAATGTGTTTGTCTCAGGTTTTGAGCTTGGGGCGGCCCATTGCGGCCGCAACCCATGTTGCAGCCTGCTTGGGGCTGCTTCCCATGTTGCAGCCCATGCCGCGGCCCGCTTGGGGCCACTTGTATTGCTTTTTTTGGCCCACGCGGGGCTTTCGCAGCGGCAAAGGGATCCCGTGCGGTGCAACGCCGTGTGGGCCTGGCCGGTTGCCAATGGCGGCCACCGCTGTGGAAGTGAGGGCCAGAAGTCCTAGCTCCCTCCCCCTCCCCTCGCTTGCCATTGCAAGGGGGAGTGGCTTGCTGGGTTGAACCAGCCAGAAACCAACAGCAACACGGCGGTATGTCAGGGCAGGGGGGATTTCATCACCCCCTTGCTCAAAGGATGACAAAGCTGGCTGCAAGAAGAGCAACCGGCAGTGGGGGGGATCTGATCCTCCCTCCACCATTGAAGCAAAGCAGGGACCAGGGGCGCTCTACCCCTCCCTTTACCGAGGGGAAGGAGCAACAGGGCTGAGGGGATTTGACCACCCCCCAGCCCACTTTCATTGACAAAGCCCTGGGGGTATCAACCCCCAGGGCCCCTGGTAGGGGGATTTGACCGCCCCCTCCAGGCATCTGAGAGAAAGAGGGGGGGGAACATGTCTGCTGGTTGCACCCCCCCCCCCCCCATGAGAGTCTGAGACCCAACCCAGGTGTTTCCTGGGTTCCACCTGGCCACTTGTATGGCCAGGGGCTGGTTGCATCAGGAAACCTGTCAACTTGCTACTATGTACAGAGCAACCTGTCAATAGCAACACAAAACTATGAAAAACAGGAATATCTCAATTAACAAAATAAAGAGTGAGAAATCCATCAATATTATTACAGAAATGGATTCCCACCCAAAATTAGGTAGGGTCACTCACTGACCTCATCCTTGAATTCCAAGTCCTTACATTTTAAAAATAATTAAAAAGAAAAGTACTAAAAATTACAACACCAGTATGGCATTTTTTGGCCATTCTAATATTTCACAATTTTGGACATACTTGGCCAGACGGGCTGGCCCGCCAAAATGTGTTTGTCTCAGGTTTTGGGCTTGGGGCGGCCCATTGCGGCCGCCACCCATGTTGCAGCCTGCTCGGGGCTGCTTCCCATGTTGCAGGCCATGCCGCGGCCCGCTTGGGGCCACTTTTATTGCTTTTTTTGGCCCACGCAGGGCTTTTGCAGCGGCAAAGGGATCCGGTGCAGTGCAACGTCGCGTGGGCCTGGCCTGTTGCCAACGGCGGCCACCGCTGCGGAAGTGAGGGCCAGCGGTCCCGGCTCCCTCCCCCTCCCCTCGCTTGCCATTGCAAGGGGGAGTGGCTTGCTGGGTTGAACCAGCCAGCAACCAACAGCAACAAGGCGGTTGGTCAGGGAAGGGGGGATTTCATCACCCCCTTGCCCAAAGGATGACAAAGCTGGCTGCAAGGAGAGCAACCGGCGGTGGGGGGGATCTGATCCCCCCTCCACCATTGAAGCAAAGCAGGGACCAGGGGCGCTCTCCCCCTCCCTTTACCAAGGGGAAGGAGCAACAGGGCTGAGGGGATTTGACCACCCCCCAGCCCACTTTCATTGACAAAGCCCTGGGGGTATCAACCCCCAGGGCCCCTGGTAGGGGGATTTGACTGCCCCCTCCAGGCATCTGAGAGAAAGAGGGGGGGGAAACATGTCTGCTGGTTGCACCCCCCCCCCCATGAGAGTCTGAGACCGGACCCAGGTGTTTCCTGGGTTCCACCTGGCCACTTGTATGGCAAGGGGCTGGTTGCATCAGGAAACCTTTCAACTTGCTACTATGTACAGAGCAACCTGTCAATAGCAACACAAAACTATGAAAAACAAGAATATATCAATTAACAAAATAAGGAGTGAGAAATCCATCAATATTATTACAGAAATGGATTCCCACCCAAAATTAGGTAGGGTCACTCACTGACCTCACCCTTGAATTCCAAGTCCTTACATTTTTAAAACTAATTAAAAAGAAAAGTACTAAAAATTAAGACACCAGTATGGCACTTTTTGGCCATTCTAATATTTCACAATTTTGGAAATACTTGGCCAGACGGGCTGGCCTGCCAAAATGTGTTTGTCTCAGGTTTTGGGCTTGGGGCGGCCCGTTGCGGCCGCCACCCATGTTGCAGCCTGCTCGGGGCTGCTTCCCATGTTTCAGCCCATGCCGCGGCCCGCTTGGGGCCACTTTTATTGCTTTGTTTGGCCCACGCGGGGCTTTTGCAGGGGCAAAGGGATCCGGTGCGGTGCAACTCCACGTGGGCCCGGCCGGTTGCCAACGGCGGCCACCGCTGCGGAAGTGAGGGGCAGCAGTCCTGGCTCCCTCCCCCTCCCCTTGCTTGCCATTGCAAGGGGGAGTGGCTTGCTGGGTTGAAACAGCCAGCAACCAACAGCAACAAGGCGGTTGGTCAGGGCAGGGGGGATTTCATCACCCCCTTGCCCAAAGGATGACAAAGCTGGCTGCAAGGAGAGCAACCGGCGGTGGGGGGGATCTGATCCCCCCTCCACCATTGAAGCAAAGCAGGGACCAGGGGCGCTCTCCCCCTCCCTTTACCAAGGGGAAGGAGAAACAGGGCTGAGGGGATTTGACCACCCCCCAGCCCACTTTCATTGACAAAGCCCTGGGGGTATCAACCCCCAGGGCCCCTGGTAGGGGGATTTGACTGCCCCCTCCAGGCATCTGAGAGAAAGAGGGGGGGGAAACATGTCTGCTGGTTGCACCCCCCCCCCATGAGAGTCTGAGACCGGACCCAGGTGTTTCCTGGGTTCCACCCGGCCATTTGTATGGCCAGGGGCTGGTTGCATCAGGAAACCTGTAAACTTGCTACTATGTACAGAGCAAAACTTTCAAATAGTAACACAAACTATGAAAAACAAGAATACCTCAATTAACAAAGTAAGGAGTGACAAATCCATAAATATTATTACAGGAATAGATTTGTCACCCAAAATTAGGTAGGGTCACTCACTGACCCCACCCTTGAGTTCCAAGTCCTCATATTTTTAAAATAATTAAAAGGAAAAGTACTAAAAATTACGACACCTGCATGGCACTTTTTGTTCATTCTCATATTTCACACGTATTTTCACGTATAGGGTTCACACCTAAAATTCACCCAGAATTGAAGCGTTGTGTATATTTTAGGAGTTACACGCGGAAATGTGTTATGTCACAATTCCCGCGCGCAGCCCCGGATCATTACATAACCCTACGTACAAGTAGCAGCAGGATCCCGCGTACTAGAAACCTGCGCGCAGCTGATTCTGCCACACACGCAGCGGATCCTACCCCGCGCGCATCTGTACTAACTGATCCCCGCGCCTGGATCAGTTGTGACTAATCTGACAACCAGGTACCGCTCAGAAGAGCTACAACCTAGTAAGGGTTGCCTAGTATATGTAACAAACAGACTTATGCATTACTAATGATCCAAAAAGATCAAAACTTAAATAAAATTAATTAAAATTAAGTTTTAAACATTTTTTAATAATAAATCAAAGATCAAGGACTACCACGTAAATCACTGATCTTGATCTTTGAATACCACAAAACACTACAAGAAGTGTTCATAAAAATTATTGCAAATTATCTACATGATCAGCAGATGATTAAAAAGCAGGAAAAATCCACATCAACCCGCTTCAAAGCAATATCAATAGTACAAATGAAGGATGAGCACAGAATGATCAAGTTTACGCCTTAACAGATTAACAGATCCTGTGGCTGAAATAGTACAGAAATCCAGCAGATCTAAGGACAGCTGATTGACAGAACCAAGTGGAAGTGCTAATCTTGACCTGACTGGCTTTCCAGCCTCATCCCACAATCAGAACCCTCTCTAATTGCCCTGAGAAGATCAGAATCACCCCAAAAAGGTATTTATACAGACCCCTTTGGATCCAATCAGTTAATCAGTTACCAGGAATTATTTATTATCAATCAGACACCGTGTCATTTTTGATCAAGGGCTTATATGAAGATAAGAAAGTGATTTATGACTTTGTCTGTAGTAGTATTATTTACCCTTATTAACCAATCAACCCTTGAAGTTTAGTCAAGAAATCTACCCCACCTGCTCTGAAACCCTTCCAATTATTCCTGGATTCTCGTGGTAAAGTGCTCAGAGTGAGTTTTAACCTTCCTGTCTTGGCCATTTGTGCTGTTAATCCCAGCCATTAGTGGAATATGTCCTTTCTAAGGCACCCATCTTTATTCCAAGGTTCTTAAACTGCCTAAGGAGGCCCCTTGAAGAGAGGTTGCTAGTCTTTAAATATCCCCACTATTATAATACTGTGGAGCCTCTTTCATATTATATTGAAAACCATTCATTACCAAACCAATTAAACCTTGAAACTGCTCTTATTATATCATTTATTTGAGCTTCTAATTGTTTATCATTGGAATAATAATAATTATTATTATTCCAGAATTTTTATCACTCTCTGTAGCTAAAGGACTGCAAGGTTCCTGGTATCAGAGAGCTGAAAAAACCAGCCAGTGTGTGAGGCAAAAGGATGAGTTGTAAAAGACAACCGGCCCAGGGATTGAACAGCACAGGGGCTGTTTCAGCCCCATTGAGGTGCAAACACCAGAAAGAACCGGAAGAGGCTGGTTTTAAGGGTACAGGGACTGATGCCATGTGGGCTGATGTGGCCCAAACCAAGTAACAAGGCCTGTAGAGCCTGTAAAGCTCTTTTGGGGCGGAAAAATTGTCTTTTGGCTTTTTTTGTATCATGTGCTCACAAGAGGCAAATGTTTTATTGTTAAGGAGCTCTTCTCCCTGCTGTTTTCCAATCATCCATTCATCATCCAATCAAATCCCTCAACAATATCATCCAACGTGTTGCCCCATGGTGAGATCCCATCAAGCACTTATTGACACAAGGTGTCCAGAATTTCTTTTGCTTTAATTAATGCTCATTTGCCTTACTAAATTTCTGGCCATAATTATAACATTAATAAACAATTGTATAATATAATTGAGACCAGCTGCCCATCTTAAAACTGGTTACTTATAAAATAAACAATTGAGAGATATCATCAACAAATATAAGGTATCTATGATCAAACATAGAAATAACACTTATTCTTCAGGGCATGAAGAAATTCTCCTCTCTGTTTTACAACTCAAAGGAAAAATAGTAACAAAGCTGATACCCCTTCTGCTCAATTGGCTAATAAAATAGAATTATGAAGCAGTAATATTGATCTAGCATTAGGTATGATTAAGAATGATCTAAGAGATCTTATAATCACATCAACTTATCCTCCCCAGGTCAAAATAGATAAATGAAATCTCACCAGAACAATTATCACTCCTGACATCCCTTATAATTCTGGAGCAGTAAGGAATGAGTCTTACAGGCCCATTCCAACCCCTGAGGTAGAAAAAGCCCTTAAGCTTTTAACTCCTAGAACTGAATGGACTAAATTCTCAGGAGAAGCAGAGTATAACCATATCAGATTTTTTGAATTTAATGACTATACTCTTGCTTCATATGAGCTACCTGATACCATAGCATTTGTAAGACTACCCAGACTATTTGATGTTGTAGCCTTAGATTGGTTCATCAACAAAAGGAGAAGTAGGCTTTCAAAGTTGAATTTTTGGAAAAGATTTATCAAAGATAAATTTGGTACTACAATCTGGAAAATGAAAATGATGAAGAACTTTGAAAATTCTCTACTTGGCCCTTCAAAAGGCAAAGCCCATAAGTGGTGTTTGAAACAGAAGAAGAGATGAGATTGTTTTTATCCTGAAGCTGAAAAAGAAGACATCAATGAAAGAATCCCCAATATATTTCCTGGATACCTTAATCACAGTGTAAGGTGCAGAATTCCTATGTATTCTGATCTCTCTACCCTCATTGGTATTTTAGAAGAAACTATTCCTATGAATTGTCTTGACAAGAGAAGCAAAAAAACCAGAGACCCTATCCCCAAGAATAGAGAAGATTACAACCCCAAAACCAAAGATTCTTCAACTCCCCACACAGAATTCAAGAAGACTCCTGAAACTAAGGAAAAGGTATGCTGGAACTACAACCAGACAGGTCATTTCAGACCTGATTTCCCCCAGCCCAGGAGAAAGATAAAATCCATTGAAGGAGAAGAGGATGATAATGACCCTGACCCCCAGCCTGATGATAATGATGGATCACTATCTTGATGTGAAATAATTATTAATAATCCCTTCAATGTTATTGAAGGAAAATTAGGGTGTTCCCTGGAAATAAACTCTGTCAACAAAGATTCCAATCAACCCCAGAAATGGACTCCCAATTTGAGAAATTTAACATTTTTCTGAAGCCAAAACCTTGATTCTGAATTCCTCCGTTGGTAAGAGCTACACCACTGGCCAAACTTGCTATGCCACTGGTCTAATCCAAGGTTCACCTATAAAGTCAATTTTGGATAATGGAGCTTTTTGCTCTTGTGTTAGATCAAACTATTTGGAGAGCAAAGGTCCCAATTGGAAGGAGAAATCATTACCAGTACCTCAAGCTTAGTTTAGCAGTTGTGAGTCTTCCCTCAATGTTATTGTATTATGGTCTTCAGATCTCATATGACCCCATTCCAAAGGTTCACTAAAAATAAAAGTTGAATTTGTAGTACTACAAAATGGGGTATGTGATTACTTTATTCTAGGAAATGACTCTCTCTGCTTGTATGGAATTGATTTGTTCCAGAGGAAGGGTAGATACTTCACTGTAGGAGGAGACTGGAACAAGAAGTTCCAAATATTTAATTTTAATGCTCAAACTACTGATTCAACTTATGAGAGGAACTTGGAGAGATTCAACCAAGAATAATTCCCTCAAGCAGCTCTGAATTCCCTGCTCATTGAAAATCAAAAAAGGGAAATTCTTCAAGTTTTCTTTGAAAATCAGAATACTTTTTGCACTAAGGACCACCCTATTGGTAACATTAAAGGACATGAAATTATCCTTACCTTGACTATCAAAACCCCTTACCCTCCTAACCTCAGGAGAGCTGCTTATCCTTGTAGCCAAAAATCAAGAGCTGCTCTGGAAACTCACATTCAGGAGCTAATTGACCTACGAGGTTTAAGGAAAGTAGGACATAATCAACAGTTAGATGTCACTACAGCAGTAATTTTAGCTTGGCACAATGACAATTAAAGAATGATTTGATAATTTAGGATTCTTAATAATTACGCTCAAGCTGACTACTATCAAATCCCTAGGATTGACAATGCTCTCCATATCCTCTCTAAAGATACATTTATAACTACCATGGAAATGCTGAAAGTATTTACCCAGATCCCCATCAGCCATTTTCAGCCTCCTGGATGCCAAGACTCTTGCTATCCTTTAGCTACCAGAGGTGATGGAATAAATAATAAATACATTATTTAATAAATGCAGCAAAAATCTGTAAAATATTTGGATTAAGCTTTTTTGCAAGGTTAATTGGTTTGTTTATAGTATATTTTTATTAATCAATATGAATAAATTGATTATTAAATGTTTTTATAGACGGGCCACAATTATATTGGGGATCTTCAACACCTCTCTTCAGGGATTTCAGTGTGAAAACACGTACTCCTGAATACTTTGGGCCCTTTAGTTTGAAGGATATTTTGCCCAAAAATAATATGTATATAAAATACATGGTGGAGTGGCAGGGCCTTGTAACAAAGCTTTCACAACACAGAAAGGACAATAAAACTCACTGGTATATTATTAAATCCTTTGGGTATCTGTTTGGGACATGCACTGATGGGTTAAACCTGTATACTGGGGTTATAAGGTTGTTGAGCAGTTTTTAATTGATAAAAAAGAGGTTGAGGACGGATATTATTGATCAGACTTAGCCATAAATCACTTACTTATCTATTATTAGTACTTGATTTCCTTGGCACGGTTTCTGGATATAAATATAACTGGGTCTCTGCTCATCAATATCCTCAAAAGAGCTCTTTTATTTATAGCTTATGGAGTCCAAATACTATCCTTATGAGGGGTACAGGGGCTCAAAGGGACAGACACTAAGGCTAGCAGGGTAACTAGTGGTAGCCTGTTCCGTGTTTTTGGTGCTATAGCACGGTTAGCATCAAATTCCTCAGGGTATGGGAATTATTCTACTTTGTAAAAGATATTAGGACGTGTGAATAACACTAATCTGTCCTATTTATGTATTATTTAATTAATTATCCTTAGTAAATGCTCCCAGTAACTTACTAATTATTTAAATAGACATTTCTACGGACATCCTGATGTCAGGTGAGTTCTCATTATGTTTTTAATAACTGGAGTAAAGTCATGATATTGATTTTACTCCTTATTTTCAAGTTCCAGTTGATTTAATAAAATGATTACTTAAAAACATAATTCATATGAATTCATGTAATATTTTTACATCATTATTTTTCTTAGTATGTGACAAAGATATTGATGTCTGGAAATTCCCATAAAAGGATATTAAAGTATTTTCATATATTTTTAGAAGGTTTGATTGTCTTATTTTCGACATTCTTGGTACTTTGAATTATATTTAATGAAAAATACGTATAAGGGTTAATTAAGTACTTTTATATAATATTATGTACTTTCAGACTATCTACTATCCATGGGAACATTCATTACATATGTAGAATGTTCCCGCGTAGGTTTTAGCATGTTTACGTGGTACCTAAGCCTCTCAGGCCGCCTGTAACTCTGTCAAACTGTAGTCCCATGGCTGCATACTTGTCAGAGGCCCGGGGCTGCATACACAACCTTGACGGAGTGACAGGCCTGTATCTCAGCCGCGCGCGGGTGCATTGGCTCCTGCGGCTGCCTGCGGGAATTTTGAAATAACACATTTTGGTCAGTAACTCCTAAAATATACACAACACCTCAATTCTGACTGAATTTTAGGTGTGAAACCTATACGTGACAATACATGTGACATATTTAATTGACCAAAACATCAATATTGGAGCCGTGGTATTTTGGTCTTTCTTTCCTTAATTATTTAAAAATATAAGGAGTTGGATTTCAAGGGTGGGGTCAGGGAGTAACCCTACCTAATTTTGGGTGGAAAATCCATTTCTGTAATAATCTTCATGGTTTTCCTACTCCCTCTTAGGTTAATTATATTATTATTATTTATGAAATTTTTGTTACTTTTGCAGCTTTCTTTGCAATAGTAGCAAGTTGACAGCCATGATATCAGGAAATTTATGAGGCTTATGTGCCACCTCTGTATGGAATCTGCAACAATAACACTCTCTTTGAGGTGACTCATGAAAGGGTATATAATTATTAATAAATAAAAGTAGCTATGACCACAACCCCCATGCTAATCCAAACTGATCACAGAAAACCTTTCAAGCTATAAACAGATGCTATCATGAACAGATTGGGTGCTGCTCCTCACCATGAAATAATAGAAGATGACAAACCGGTGGAAAAACCAATACTCTTTATCTCTATGCAAGTCAAAGATACTGCAAAAAGATATGGTGCCAGTAAAATGGAATTTCTTGTTCTATTATGGGCTTTAGAAAATATCCATTAATACATTGAAGGCACTAAATTTTTGATAAGCACTGATTTCAATGCTTTTAGAACTCTAATGAACATGAAAAATCCCAGCATACATATGTTAAGATTGTAGATACTATCCAACATTATAGAGGACAGATGACTACAATCCATCAAGCTGGTGGCAAACACCAGAATGCTGACAGTCTGAGTAGGAATGTTTTATCTTATGACTCTAGCAAACCTGCTCACAACCCTGAAGATCATGACATTTTTTCATACTAAATATAAACCTGCTTGATCTTGAAGCTCCAATTGTTGGGATACACATCTGTGAATTGGATGAATCCTTGTTTGAATCAATTAAGACAACTTACAATCTGAGTATGAGGACTTTGATCTCTATCATGCAAATTACTTAGCCTCCATCTGAAATAATCAACAGTCTACCTGAACCTCTGTTGAAAGTAAACAAGGCTGGAAGATTTTTCCAATGGGATCAAAAGGACATCAAAACTGAATTTTCTTAGTCTTAACCAATGAAGAACATATTAAACACATCCCAGCTGAATGTCATGATAACTGTTCCTATGGAAACTTACCTACTGACAGGAAGTTAGAAAAGGTCAAGCAAACAGCCTGGTGGGTTAACTGGAGGCACTCAACCATCAACTATGTTTCTAGCCCTGAAGTTTTCCAGAAATCTAACAGAAGCACCTGGCAACAATTTGGCTTATTACAGAAGATCCATGAACCCAGAAATGGGTGGGAAGTCATCAATATGGAATTTGTCACCCAATTACCTCCAGGAGGAGCTTATTCTTACAACTAGGTCTTAATCATAGTGGAAAGGTTCCCCTAGAAAGCCAGATTCTTGCCTAACCACAAGGATGACACTGCAATGGAAGTAGCATTACTGTTCTGGAATAGACTCATTTCAGATTTAGGAGCACCCGAAATTATCAGAAGTGATAGAGAACCCAAATTTACTTCTGAATTTTGGAGAAATCTTCATGATATGTTAGAAACCACATTAGACTTCTCCTAAGATTATCATTTAAAAACTGACGGATTAGCTGAAAGAATGATCCAGAACTTAGAAAACATGCTCACAGAATTAAAATTCTGCTGCTTTGGACTAGAATACAAGAAAACTGATGTATATTTCTATGACTGGGTTAGCCTTTTGCCTGCCCTACAAATTGCTTACAACAGTGGTAAAGATTTTACCACCAAAGAAATACCCTATTTCCTAGAATGAGTATTGATACCCAAGCCACCCAAAGAAAATGTCAATCAGAAGATGGTCAATATACATCCCACCTTATTAGAATTCAAGAACATGTGTGAAAAAGTTAATAAAAATGCAGGTAAGTTTGTTCAAGAAGCTATTGAATAAAATCAACAGAGATAGTACAGAACTCATAAGGAAACTGATTTAAAATTTGAGATCAAGTCCTGATCTCAACTACCAGTTTTGAAAACCTTTCAGGTAACAGAAAATTGAGGCCTGCTTTTGTAGGACCATTCACTATCAAAAAGCTTCATGGAAAAGATGCTGGAGAATTAATAATGAGTGATGGACTTTCCAGGAATCACACAGTATTCCCAGTCAGCCTAATCAAACACTTTAAGTCAAGAGAAGGAGAGAAAACCCCTTGAACGGAGATACCTGTAGAAGCTGAACCTGATAAAGGAAAAGGGAATATTTGCAAGGTCCTTAAAGATAAAAATGAAAGGATCAATTGAAAAGATATTGCACTTTACCTGGCCAAATTTATAGGATAATCTGCTGACACAGAGATGATTTTTTACCTGAAAACAACATTCCAGATGGACCTATAAACCTGAGAAATTACAGAGCCAATAAGAGATATTGAGCCCCAAAAGTTTTCAGATATAGCTGTATCTTGAAGTGAGGAATGTCAGCTTGCGACTTGTACAGAGCAACCTTTCAAAGTAAATTCAAAACTTTAGAATAAAATTATAAAAATGAAATTCATGAGAGATCCAAAAAATATTATTACAGATTTTGATTTCTCACCCAAAAAAATGTAGGGTCACTCACTGACCCCACCTTTGAATTCCAACTCCTTATATTTTTAAATAATTTTAAAAGAAAATGACCAATAGACCACGGCACCACTATGGCACCTTTTGGCAATTCTAATATCTCACATTTAATTTCATGTATAGGTTTCACACCTAGAATTCACTCAGAATTAAGGTGTTGTGTATATTTTAAGAGTTACAGGTGTATTTGTGTTGTGTCACCAATCCCACGCGCACCCGTGCATCCAAACAGCAAGGGTACACGCTTCTGACACTCAATATGTAGGCACCTGTCAAGAAACCCGCATGAATTATTCTGCTGGCCGCAGATGATGGATTCCTGCAAGCAGCTGTCAAGCAGGTGTGCGTCAGAAATAAACTGCACCATTCCTGACAGCCAGGTACCGCAGGAACATGCTACAACCCGCATGCATACATCATGCCTTTTTAACCACTTGAATGAGGATAGAGGGATGTCTGAAACCCCTGAATATTGAATAAAAAGTATGAAATTCAACATATAAGAGATAAAAATCAGGGAAAAAAATAAAAAAGTTTTTCATGTAAAAAACATTATAAAATATTTATGAACCATGAAAAATACCAAGGAGCTCCCATAAAAATTATCAAAAATTTTCAAGGTATTCAAAAGATTGCTTAAAATCCTCAAATACCTATTTATGCCCATTTCAATTAAAGGAAAATAATAAAAAATAAAGAAATATGCCAGAACTTTAAAGATAACAAATTAACATTCAAATAGTTTCTGAAAATTATTTCACATTGAAATATTCCACAAGAAGGGCTAACAGATTGACAGCACTAAAACTACGTTCAAAACTATCCCTGCCCAGTAATCTGACACTCAGCCCACAATACAACCCTCTCTACGTTCCCTGAGAAGGTCTTATTACCTTAAAATGTATATATACAGCCCCTTTTCAATGATTTAAACACCATTAATTGTTAGGTAATCAATCAGACCCCTTGCCATCCGTGAACAAGTGGTTATAAAAGATAAAAAAGTGATTCATGGCATCACTCTGCTATTATAATTATTAATTCTAACCACACCATTAATTCCATTGAAGAATATCAGCAAAATCCCCAAAAATTGTCCTGAGACCCCGTTAAAACGTGAATTTCTGCAAGAATCATTGAGTTCCAGCTGAAAGTAGTAATTTATATCCTCCTTGCTTCCAGGAATAAGTTTTTTGAGACAGCCAGTCTACCCATTACCCTTGATTAAACCCCTTTGAGCAATCAATTATGACCTCATTGTCCCAAGGTCTATACACAGTTCAAAAGAGCCCCTTGAAGAGAGGTTTTTTGAATAAAGATCCCCTGTTTGTATAAACTGTGGCCCCTCTTGAAAAAATCAAAAATATATTTAAACCATTTTAACCAAACCAAATACTACAATCTTTGCACTTGCTTTTAATCAATAATTATGAAAATTTTATGTATTTTCTTCAAATAATTATTGTTCCAAAACCAATATCACTACCTGTAGCTAAAGGACTGCAAAGTTCCTGGTATTAGTAAGTTGACAACTGGCCACCCAGAAGAACCTTTTAGGGCTCCACCGGTTGTACATAGAATTGAAATACTGCAAGGGGCCACTCAAATGTGCGCTGGCCCCAGAGTCCAGCCAAATCTCCCCCCATTGAATTCAGGCATGTCCACAATTCTGAGTTGGCCTTCCTGTTTTTTTTTTTTTAGATTTGATTTTTGCACTGGTAATTATTGCAAATGATTTCTGGTATGATCTTCTGGTGGGGTTAGAATTCATCCAATTTGTAAATTGGTCCAGAAGGTCCTGCAATGGGCGTATCAATAACCCTCCTATCCGCAGTAGCGGCACTTGCAACCATAGGTATTGAGTAGAACTTCTGATTTCTTCTTTCCCGCGTAATATGCAGCCCAATAAATTGATATTTGAGGCTTCCCCAATTTTTTTTTGGGTCCGTTCCATTTTCCTTGGTACCTCCGCTGCGGCAGTACATAGTTCCCTCTCATCGCGTTGATACAATCTAATTCCATTAGGTCCATAGCAGCTTCCTTCTTGGGCAGGAGTTTTCTAATTGCACTCTGTAAGGAATTGGGGTGGGTCCTTCACATTTTTCAACTTTTGAGATAACATGTTCTCATAGGTCTTGCTGTTAATACTCAGTGGGGCCACCACAACAGATTGGAACAGCATGCCAACCAGCTCATTCTGGGAGATTTCTAGATTATTTAGATTGGACATGACTGTATGGAATCCAGTTATCCTTTTCATGAGTAGGATAATCATCTTCTCTTAAACCAGTAGTTTGCGCCTCCTGTTGGACCCTTTGCGCATTTCTACCAGGGTCTTGTAAATGTACCATGCCAATTTGACAGTGAGGCTTCTATTATGGCAAACACCTCATTGTCAACCAAATTGCAGAGGAGGTTGACTATTGCTCTGTTCTCTTTGTTGGTCAATTTATCAAATTTTCTTGTTTTGCTAAGGAAACTAGGGTTGCAATCAAATTCTTGACAAAGTCTTTGTCAATTGCACCCTCCCACAAATTGAAGTTTGATTCATTGAAGGCTAGGATGGGTTTTTTGTTGTTGATGTTCCAGTGAAAAGACGTAGGGTCTTTGACAAATTTGAAATTTAGAGGCTTCTTAATTTGAAGATTTGGAAAAGCCCTATGGGGGGGAATTTTAGGGCCCAGCGCTTCCTGCTGTGTGGCTAAACTGCCCATGGCCTTTTCCATCCTCTGGAATCACTGGGTGAGGTTGGTCTGTAGTGACTCAAATTATGATTTGAACTTTCTCTTGGAGAAAAAACCCCCTTACAATGATGATTGGTCCCCTGATTCCTTGTCTGCCCCTGCACCAGTGGATTTGATCTGGTTCTGTTTCTTGGCTTAATTTTCTATTGAATCCTCCTGCCTTTTTTGATATTGATTTTCCATAGGTATAACCTTTCTTTGCCAATTCAGTTGGTTCACTGGCTTTTAACCTGTAATATTATGCAACCTGACCACCCACCCCGTTGGCCATTGGCCTCAAGTCTGGCCCATTTGTGGATACAAATGTTGGTGAGTTACTTGCAGGCTTCTCACTTACCTGACCATAGACCATGTCAGCAATTGCCCTCAAGTCTGGGCCAGTCCCAGATCCAAATATTGATGAGGAGAGAGCCAGATCCGGGGGCGGGTGGATGGAAGGGTATTAAACTAGGTACAAGGTAAGTGAAATTTGAGTATTTTGTGAAAATTTTTGGTTTATTCCCTGTGAAATAATTGTGTCTTACCACATCCTTCAACACTAAGCAGAGATAGTATGGAAGACAATCTGGAAGAGGATGTACATAAGGATTCCCAAAGTATAAACCATGAAAGAGTATGTTTCAGACAGAGTTAATTGGGTAATAATATGTGCAGACAAGGGAGATTAAGTATGTGTAAGCCTATGGAGTCTACCTGCATATTGTATGAGGTTATACTATATGCAGATATGTAATGCATGAAGATCCTGGGGTATATAAATCAGGGCCAAATTTGAGTTTCTGGCTGACCAGTGACATGAAGTCACTTTTGTGGCCACTTTTGTCCCCAATAAGGATCAAAAGTTTCACCATGAAATCACAATGATAGATTCAATTTTTCACAATTCTGTACACAATATTTCTTTTGGGTTTCACCTTTATGGAATATAAAATTCCAGGAAATTCCACTGCCAATGAAACTGAGAATCACCTTGATTTCACCTTTTTCCAAATTGAAAGTCATCCATATTTCCCAAATCATGAACTTTCAATTCTGGAATTTCCACCAAGATAAAACAAGAACTATTTATGGAAAATATCAATTTTGTGAAACATGCTGATTTTTTACAGGGAAATTTATTTCTACAGGAAGTTTGTTTTTTAAAAAAATTGAAAAAATGATAAATTTTTTTCAGTTTTTGGCATTTTTGCTTTTCACAGATTGAAAATTATAATTTCACAAATATCCATGTCCCCTACAAGCAGTTATAATTTTTTTCCAGGCCAAGATTGAAGGCCATACAGAGTTTATATAACAAATGTGAGTATTAATACATGAAATCCTGTGGAAAATGAAATTGATGCTAAATTTATCCTAACAAAAAATATATAAATCAAAAGAAAAGAAAATGCGTTATAGCAAAATCCCAAATAATTTTCTGTTCAGAGATGGGTGTTACACTGCCTTGCATTTTCCTGAAAAGAAATTTAACAATGCTTTCACAAAAGTGTCCCCAGGTGTCACTATAAGTTCACAAGGGAACCACTTCCAATCAACTCACAGTTTCTTTTTTTTGGTGACACACCGGGGGCATAAGCCCCACTTTTACTTTGTGCAAAAAAAAGCTAGCAAACATGCTTCAAGGTTTCCCTCTTCAAGCTCTTCCTTAGAGTGAGCTAACCCATCTCAGGGCTGGAAACATGGGTTTTCTACCTGGTAAAAAACCCTTAATTAAGTGCATGAACACCATAGACTTCCTTCCTTGCATTATTCTCTACCAGCCCAAGTGTTTTGAATAATCCAGGAGTGTTTTTGAATTCCCAGATCCCCCTCAGTTATTTTCACAAGGGAACCATTTCAGAAAAACTCCCATTTCACTCAAATATTGCATAATGTTTTATGGATAAAGTTTTACCAAAAGAGCTTTGGTTTACCAAAAATTTATTTAATGTGAAAAAAATGGTAAGTTTCAGCCTCCTGAATGCCAAGACCCTTGCTATCCTTTAGCTACCAGAGGTGATAGAAAAAATAATAAATATTTTATTTAATAAATGCAGCAAAAATCCATAAAATATTTGGATAAAGCTTATTGCAAGGTTAATTGGTTTGTTTATGGTTTATTGTTATTAATCAATATGAATAAATTTATTATCAAATATTTTAATAGAGGGGCCACAATTATATTTGGGATCTTTAAAACCTCTCTTCAGGGATTTCAGTATGAAAACACCTAGTCCTGGTTACTTTAGGCCCTTTAGTTTAAAGGATATTTTGCCCAAAGAGAATATGTATATAAAATACAAGGTGGAGTGGCAGGGCTTTGTAACCAAGCTGCAAAGACAGAGAAAGAATAATAAAACTCACTGGTACATTATCAAATCCTTAGGGTATCTGTTTTGGATGTGCACTGATGGGTTAAACCTGTATACCGGGGTTATAGGGTTGTTCATCAGTTTAAATTGATATAAAGAGGTTGAGGACGGATATTATTAATCAGACTAAGCTATAAATCACTTACTAATCTAGTATAGGTACTTGATTACCTTGGCACAGTGTCTGGATATAAATATAACTGGGTCTCTGCCCATCAATATCCTCAAAAGAGCTCTTTATTCATAGCTTTTGGAGTCCCAATATTATCCTTCTGAGGGGTACAGGGGCGCAAAGGGACGGACACTGAGGCTAGCAGGGTATCCAGTGGTAGCCTGTCACGTGTTCTTGGTGCTTTAGCATGGGTAGCATCTAATTTCACAGGGTATGGGAATTATTCTACTTCATAATTGATTTTTGGATGTGTGAATAACACTAATCTGTCCTATTTATGTATTATTTAATTAATTATGCTTAGTAAATATTTCCAGTAAGTTAATAATTATTTTAATAGACATCCCTACGGACATTATGATGTCAGGTGAGTTCTCATTATGTATTAAATAATTGGAGTAAAGTCATTATATCGATTTTACTCCTTATTTCCATGTTTCAGTTGATTTACTAAAATAATTACTTTAAAATATAAGTCATGGGGATTCATGTAATATTTTTAAATAATTAGTTTTCTTAGTATGTCACAAAAATATTGACGTCTAGAAATTTTCATAATGGTATATTAAAGTATTTTAATATATTTTTAGAAGTTGTCATTGTCTTATTTTGGACATTCTTGGTACTTTGAATTATATTTATAAAAAAATACGTATAAGGGTTATTTAAGTAATTTTGTATAATATTATTTACTTTTACACTATCTAATATCCATGGGAACATTTATTACATATTTAGAATGTTACCATGTGGGTTTTTGCATGTTTACGCAGTCCCTAAGCTTCTCAGGCCGCCTGTCACTTTGTCAAATTTTAGTCCCGCGGCTGCATACTTGTCAGAGGCCCAGGGCTGCATACACAAACTTGACGGAGCGCCAGGGCTGTATCTCAGGTGCGCCAGGGTGCATTGGCTGCCGCCGCCGCGTGCGGGAATTGTGACATAACACATTTTTGTCAGTAACTCCTAAAATATACACAACACCTCAATTCTGAATAAATGTTAGGTGTGAAAACTAACTGTGACAATACGTGTGAGATATTTAATTAACCAAAAGATTAATAGTGGTGCTGTGGTATTTTGGTCTATCTTTCCTTAATTATTTAAAAATATAAGGAGTTGGATTTCAATGGAGGGGTCAGTGAGTGACCCTACCTAATTTTGGGTGGAGAATTCATTTCTGTAATAATATTTATGGTCTTCATACCGCTTCTCAGGTTAATTGCACTATTATTATTTTTATGTTATTTCTGTTACTTTTGAAGCTTGCCCTGCAATAGTAGCAAGCTGACATTCCCCCACTCCAAGATATGGCCATATCTGAAAATAATCTGGAGCATGTTTGGGAAAAAAATGTTTCAGTTCCTCTTGCTGGCTCTGTAGTTCCTGGGATGTATTGGTCCATCAGGTATGTTATTGTCTGGTAAACATTCATCTTTTTTGCAGATTATCCTCTGTATCTTACTAATTATAGTCTTATATTGTTTCCTTGTACTCTCTCTTTCTTTCCTCTCAATATCCTGCTGAATTTCCCTTTTTCTTTTTCAGGGTCAGGTTCTATTGGGATTATTTTTGGAGGAAGGTTGCTACCTTCTCTTGGTTGAAAGTGTTTGACTAGGCTAACAGGAATTAAGGGGTGTTTTCTTGATAATTCTTCACTCAAGATTACTTCCACAGCATTTTTTCCATGCATCTTTTTTGATAACAAATGGTCCAGCAAAGGCTGGTTTCAGCTTTCTGTTACCTGCTAGATTGTTGAAGTTGGTAGTGGATATCAAAATCTGATCTCCTATTTTAAATTCAGGTTCTCTATGTGATTTGTCCCGTCTTTGTTTTTTGTATTCTACTTCTTCTTCTACACACTTTTGAGCATCAATATTTGCAAGATCTATCATCTTCTTAATATCAAGAGATGTTGGATGAATAGTGGCTAAGTTATAGTTTAATTTATTCCTAGGGAGTTTTGGAATCCATCCTCTTTCTAGTATATAAGGAGCCTCTTTAGTAGTAGAATGATTACTGCTGTTATAATCCATTTCTAGGGCTGGGATTAGGCTTACCCAATCATGCCAATAACCATATGAGTTTTTTTATTCTAGACAAAAGCTACAGAACCTCCTTAACATATCTTCTAGGTTCTGTATCATTCTTTCAGCTAATCCATCAGTTTGGGGATGATATGCTGTAGAAGATGCTAGAGTACTACCCAATATATCATTTAGATTCCTCCAAACCCCAGAGGTGAATTTTGGGTCTCTGTCACTGATTATAATCTTGGGTATACCAACATCAGCTACGATCTGGTTCCAGAATAGTAAAGCTACATCCATAGCACTATCTTGTTTGAGTTTAGGTAAGAATTTTGCCTTCTTAGAGTATCTGTCAACTATAACTAGGACAGATTTATATGAACAAGTACCTCCAGGGGGGAGGCCGGTGACAAAATCCATATTGATGATTTTCCATCTGCTTTTAGGTTCAGAGATATTCTGTAGGAGTCCAGACCTTTTGCCAGTAGTTTTATTAGATTTTTTGCAGGTCTCACAGCTAGTAACATACGTAATAGTGATTTCTTTCCATTCTATCCACCAAGGAGTTTTTTTGACTTTTTCCAAGGTTCTTTCAGTGGATAGATGCCCTGATGAAAATTTTTCATGGAATTCCGGGAGTATATGTTGTATATTTTCTTCCTTTCTTAGTACTAATACACTGGAATGTTGGTTTCTGGAGTAAAGGAGACTATCCCAAAAGGTAAACCTTTCTGCTTTATAGGGTTTAAGTAATGAAGCAGGTAGACTATTTATCAGAGCTGCTCCTGGGGATTTACATTCCATAATGGTAATAAGCAGCTTTATTTCAGGAGAGTAGTTGTCCCTTACTAGGTTGAAGAAAGCAGTATCTAATTCACATAAGTGGATCCCCATTATTGGAGCATTTAATGCAAAAAGATTGATGTTCAGGATAGGAAAGATATCTTGATCTTCAGGGTCATATGCTGGATTGTTAGTCATTAGTTAAAGCATTCCTACTTAGACTATCATCATTCTGATGTTTAGCTACAGCTTTATGCAGTATAGTTATATGACCTCTATACTGTTGTATAGCAATTTTCCACCTGAGCATATGTCTTCTGGGGGTTTTCATGTTCATAAGAGTTCTTACAGCCTTACAGTCCATGATCACACAAAAAGTGTAGCTTTTCTAAAGCCCATAATAGAGCCAAACATTCCAACTGACTGGCTCCATATCTCTTTTCTGTATCTTTGACCTGTCTAGATATGAAGAGTACTGGTTTCTCTACTGGTCTGTATTCTTCTATCCTTTCTTGATGTAGAGCAGCTCCTGACCCTTCCATACAGGAGTTAATCTACAGTTTGAAGGGCTTGGATTAATCTGGTTGGATGAGTAAAGGAGTAGAGGTCATAGCTATTTTTAGTTCCTCATAGTTTTTCAATCTCTCATGACTCATTTCAAATAGAGTGTTGTTGTTTCATAATTCATACAGACTCTTAGTTAGCATAGCAAAATTTGGTATGTATTGTCTGTATTAACTGCAAAAACTAATGAAAGACAGTAACTCTGTTTTTTTTGAGGCATGGGTCTATTCATGACAGCAGCTATCTTATTTTGATCAGCTGCTAGAATTAGACCGGACACTATATGTCCTAAGGCTTTCAATTCTCCATAGCCAAAGTTGCATTTCTTCATGGACACTTTCAATCCTGCTCTGGAGATAGTCTGGAGTATTAATCTTACTTGGTTTATGTGAGTATCCTAATCATCAGAGTATATGATAACATCATCTATATATACCGTCATCCATCCTTGTCTGATGTATGTACCTAGAACTGTATCCATTGTTCTCTGGAAGTGTGATGGGGCATTCTTTATACCAAAGGGCATCCTAAGATATTCATATATTCCCAAATGACAGATTATTCTTATAAACTTGCTGCTTTCAGGGCTTATAGGTATCTGGTGTAAACCTTTAAGGATATCCATAGTAGTGATATATTTGGCCTTGGACAAGTTATGAAGAGCATGATCAATCCGGGCTATAGGATAATAATCTGCATGAGTATAGTTATTGAGCATTCTGAAGTCTCCTAACATTCTTTACTTGTCATTATGCCAGGCTATGATTACAGGTGTGGTCACATCTACCTGCTCATTGTGCCCTACTTTCCTTAATACTTGTAAGTCTATCAGTCCTTGAATATTTTCCTCAAGAGCTTTTCTAGACTTAGGACTAGAAGGATAGGCGGTTCTTCTTAATTTTGGGGGATAAGGAGGCTTAATGGACAATGTTAATACCATATCATTTCCTTTAATATCACCAATGGGATTATCTTTAGTAAAAAAAGCATTTTGGTTCTCAAAGAAGACTGTCAATATATCTTTCTTATGCTCTTCAGAAATTTTAATATTCAGAGCTGCTTGAGAGAATTATTCTTGGTCAAAGTCTTCTAAATGCTTTTGATAAGTAGAGGAGGGGAATTTAGATTGAATGGTGCATATCTTAAACTTCTTCTCCCAATTACCACCCAATGTGAAGTATCTCCCTTTACTCTGGAACACATCTATACCATATAGACATAAGGCACCATTACCTAGTATCAGTTAGTCACATAGTCTGTTGAGAAATACTACAAATTCCACTTTTATTCTCAAAGATCCTTTAGTATGGGGTAGTATTATAGGATCATTCCATACTCAAATAGCATTGATGGTAGAGTTGCAAGGGATAAACTTGCCTTTTGGGACGGGCAGAAGGTGTTCTTTCCAATTGGGATCCAATTTTGTTAAGACTTCATCACAGACACATGAGCTGAAAGCTCCACTATCCAGTAATAACCTTATAGGTCTGTCTTTATACAATGCTGTTGCATAGCAAGTTTGACCAGTGGTATAACTTTTCCCACTAATACGTTTAACGGTTAACAGTTTAACATCCGTAATATGTCTAGGAATTATGGTAGGATCCCATTTTTGGGGCACACTAGAATCCCCATGGATGTTATTGATTTCTATAGAAGTGCCTATATCTCCTTCTATAACATTAATAGGTTTGGTCAAGATCAATTCACATTCAGAAAGAGATCCTTCAGTATCAGCTATATCTTCATGGTTCTGATTCCCTTCAACCTCCTGCTCTCCTTCAAAGACTGCTATCTTTCTTTTTGGTAATGGGCAGTCTTGTCTCATATGCCCTGTCTTGTTACAATCCCAACAAGTTCCAGGCATCCTCTCTTTGTCCCTATTCTCATTAGGTTTCTTATTATCAGAGGTATTTACAAGAGGTGGTTGTTATCTGGTTTTTTTAATTTTGTAGTTCTCTTTGGGTCTAGAAGGGACTTTCTTGTATGACCCATTCATATCGATGACTTCTTCTAACACATTGATTAGAGTTTGCAAGTCAGCATCCATACTCATCCTGCATCTTACAATATGGTTATGATTTCCAGGACACAAATTGAGGATTCTTTCATTTACTTCCTCTTTATCAGCATCTGGATAGAAGCAATCTAGTCTTTTATTCTTTTCAAAGCACAATTTGTGAGGCTTATCCTTGCAGGGATCAAATGAGGAATTTTCAAAATTTTTCATCATCTTTCTTTTCCACATTCTAGAACCAAATTGTTCTTTAATCAGAAGTTTCCAAGAATTCCATGGTAAGGATCCTAGTTCTTCTTTTTTACTGATAAACCAGTCCAGAGCTACTCCTTCAACTATTCTGGGAAGCCTGACTACAGCTATAGCTTCTGGTAATTCATAAGAGTTAATAGTGTAGTCAATAAAAATTATAAAATTTATATGATTGTATTCTCCTTCACCGGAGAACTTGGGCCATTCAGAAATAGGGGGTAACAGTTTGTGGGCTTGCTCCATCTCAGGGGTAGGACTAGGCCTGAAGGTGTCACTCCTATGAATTCCTAGTAAGGGTGGTGCATAAGGAGTAGTGGTTTGTCTGCAAGTTTTTGGTTCCTCTGTGGTACTCCCCAAGGGGTTGGTAAGAAAGACTTTTAAGTCTTTAAGATCATTCTTGATCAGATTAAGTTTCAGGTCCACTTTATCATTAAGCAGATCCAGTTTCTCACTAATGGATAGAATGAAGCTTTTATTAGTGGTTACCAACTCTTCTTTTAAGGATTGGAAATACATATAAAATCTTCTTGGATTCCTGATAACATATTCTCAATCGTTTGAATCTGTCTGATCCTACCTTTTTTAATTGTCTCCAAAAACTGTTCTGTGTTTCCTTTGATCTCTTCCATTCCTACCAACTTTGTTTGGTTATTAATCAATTTGGCTACTACTGAGGTTAATTAATTCATTTGGGTATAAACACCATCCAAATTTTCACAAACAATGTTGAAATTATGACGCATATCATTAAAAAAGGAATTAATTACATCAGAAGTTTGTTTGGGCTCAGAATTGAAGCTAATTGGTGTAAACCTATTTCCATTTTGGAGCTAAGGATATTATCTGATCCCAATGTTTCTTTACCTTTGGCTGTGGATGGGAAGAGGATCTCTTCTTTCCTGATCCTTTGCCTTTCAGTTGGGCTAATTGATCCCAAGGATTCCATTTTTCTATGTAGGATTCTACCTTTTTCCTTGGAATCATTTTCTGAAGAGCTATCTGGGTTTCTTTTGCCTGGGAGATTATCTTTTTCATAGATACCATGTCCTCTTTGGCTTGGGCTTCTTTGAACTCTTCCAAATATTTCATGTGCTCTCTGACTAAGTCTTTAATCCTGGCATCCTTGTGCAGATTCTTCTGGGGTGGCTGCAGGGAATCTTCTGGTAATGGAGGGTGGCTTAATTCTACTGCCTTCTATTGCTTTAGGTTGGGGGAGGGCAGAAGTACTTGGTGCTGTTCCTTGTCCATCAAAATTTGATTTGCGGGTTCCAGTCCCCTCATGGTTCTCATCATTGGTGGTCCACGGTTACTGGGAGCTCCTGGAAAAGATCCATAGGAGGGAGTTCTCCCTGGGGCTCTTGTTTTATGTCTATTCATATTTGAATAAATTTTTTATAAGTATCTTTATTTCTACATAAAAAATCTGTAAAAATAAGTTTTATTTAAAACTTTATTAAGTTGATTTTCAAGGGTACCAAGACTTCATTGGGATTAAATTGGTCCTTAGTAGGTAATCCTATGGGTTCTTGGTGTGTTCCAATGAGGTCTTCACCTGCCCAATCAATATTTTCTGGGCTTCAAGAGATATCTGGGACTACTTCATCCAATAAATCAATTTCAGTGGCTGTGGTTTCTGGTAAAGGAGGTTTGAATGATTTAAAAAGGGTATTCTATTGGTTAATGAAATATATTAATATTATTTAAAGAAATAATATGGTAATACAATTTGTATACTTACTTTTATATTTCAAAAAGTAATTTATACGGTATTTCTTCCAAGCTTTATGTTTCCTTAATAGGGCTTGGAAGTTGATACGCCTCTTAAGATCTTCTTGTTCAAGGAGTTGATCTAAGTGTTTACATGCAGAAGAGATATTAAGTTTCTCAGCTTGAGTTAAAGCTTTCCAACCAGTAGTTTTATAATTTTTAGTATATTCTTCTTTTCTTATCTTCAAAAGATTAAAATGATAAATTTTTAATTCTGCATTGGTTATTAACTCCACTGCAAAGGAATTTAATGATAAATCACCCTTATAAAGTCAGATAAGTTTATCTTTGATTTAATTTTATGTGAAATGTCTGGTCCAAGGTATCAAATATAATAAAATGGAATATTAAAATGGAATATTTCCCGGCAAGACCCCCAATCTTCAGTCTCCTGGATGCCAAGAACCTTGCTATCCTTTAGCTACCAGAGGTGATAGAATAAATAATAAATATATTATTTAATAAATGCAGCAAAAATCTGTAAAATATTTGGATAAAGCTTATTGCAAGGTTAATTGGTTTGGTTATGGTTTATTGTTATTAATCAATATGAATAAATTGATTATTAAATACTTTAATAGAGGGGCCACAATCATATTATCAACTCTCTTCAGGGATTTAAGTATGAAAACACATAGTCCTGGCTACTTTAGGCCCTTTAGTTTAATGGATATTTTGCCCAAAGATAATATGTATATACAATACAAGGTGGAGTGGTAGGGCTTTTTAACCAAGCTGCAAAGACAGAGAAAGGATAATAAGACTCACTGCTATATTATCAAATCCTTAGGGTATCTGTTTTGGATGTGCACTGACGCGTGAAAACTGTATACTGGGGTCATAGGGTTGTTCAGAAGTTTAAATTGATATAAAGAGGTTGACAATGGATATTATTAATCAGAATAATTCATAAATCACTTACTTATCTATTATAAGTAATTGATTACCTTGGCACGGTGTCTGGATATAAATATGAGTGGGTCTCTGCCCATCAATATCCTCAAAAGAGCTCTTTATTTATAGCTTTTGGAGTCCCAATATTATCCTTCTGAGGGGTACAGGGGCTCAAAGGGACGGAAACTGAGGCTAGCAGGGTAAGCATTGGTAGCTGTCACGTTTTCTTGGTGTTGTAGCACATTTATCATCTAATTCCACAGGGTATGGGAAGTATTCTTCTTTAAAATTGATGTTTAGACGTGTGAATAACACTAATGTGTCCTATTTATGTATTATTTAATTAATTATCTGTAGTATATATTCCCAGTAAGTTAATAATTCTTTTAATAGACATTTCTACGGAAATTCTGATGTCAGGTGAGTTCTCATTATGTATTAAATAATTGGAGTAAAGTCATGATATTGAATCTACTCCTTATTTTCAAGTTTCAGTTGATTTACTAAAATAATTACTTAAAAATATAAGTCATGGGAATTCATGTAATATTTTTACATCATTAGTTTTCCTAGTATTACAAGAAATTTTTGACGTCTAGAAATTCTCATAATAGTATATCAAAGTATTTTAATATATTTTTAGAAGTTGTCATTGTCTTATTTTGAAATTCTTGGTACTTTGAATTATATTTAATAAAAAACAGGTATAAGGGTTTTTTAATTCTTTTTATATAATATTATGTACTTTTAGACTAACTACTATCCACGGGAACATTTATTACAAATGTAGAATGTTCCCGTGTGGGTTGTAGCATGTTTATGCGGTACCTAAGCTTCTCAGGCCACCTGTCACCCTGTCAACCCGTAGTCCTGTGGCTGCGTACTTGTCAGAGGCCCGGGGCTGCGTACACAACCTTGACAGAGTGACAGGGCTGTATCACAGCCACGCCCGGGTGCATTGGCTGCCGCGGCTGCGTGCGGGAATTGTTACAGAACACATTTCCGTCCGTAACGCCTAAAATATACACAACACCTCAATTCTGACTGAATTTTAGGTGTGAAACCTATACGTGACAATACGTGTGAGATACTTAATTGGCCAAAATTTAAATAGTGGTGCCGTGCGATTTTGGTCTTTCTTTCCTTATTTTTTTAATAATATAAGGAGTTGGATTTCAATGGAGGGTTCAGTGAGTGACCCTACCTAATTTTGGGCGGGCAATCCATTTCTGTAATAGTTTTTATGTTTTTCCTACTCCTTCTCAGGTTAATTGTATTATTATTATTTTTATTTTATCTCTGTTACTTTTGCAGCTTACTCTGCAATAGTAGCTGACAGAAATCTCTGCTGGAAAGTGCAGAATTCAAATAGACATCTCCTTAAATTTATCACATGGAGTATTGAAACAGACCCAAGTTGGCACTCACTAACAGTAATGGGGAGAAGAATCATACTAGGATAAAAAAAGACAGCCAGGCTCAGAATTCCAGCAGAAAAGGAAAGATTCAATGCAGTTTAGAGCACCAACTACCAGTTCAACAAAATCCTCAAAACCTTTCAGGGTATGTGGTGGTAAATTTTCATTTCAAAAATAAATCATATTCTTCCTGATTCTCCCATTCCAGTTGTGGTTTGGTGTTTCATTTAATTCATATCAATCAATTTTCTGAAAGAAAGGTGATAATGTGTGTAACCCACAAAAATGATCTACTTTAAGCAGATTTCTCCTTTCAGGTTTCATTGTATGCTGTTTCAATACTCACCTGAGGAGCTGTCTTAGTTTCCTCTATTTTGCATGGATTCTTTGATACAGATTTTATAGTTAGTTGGCTTTCTTTCCTCAAATCTTTATCATCCCGGTGGGTGTGTATTTGTTCAAAAGATTCTCTTTACTCATAATCTCAAAAACCCCTTCTATTTCTGTCACTAAAACCACTCAAATTTGAATGTATTTTCAAGGGCTACATGCTTGGATGCTTGCATTTTCAGTCAAAGCCTTAAATGACCATTTTCAGAACTCAAAATTCCCCCCTGGAACATATTTAGGCCATTTGCTGTCTGCATGAATTGTTGATTTAAGCTATTTGACTACAAATAAGGGGTAGGAAGGAATGCCCATTAAGCATGGCGTGGCCACAGCCCAAAAAAACAAACACCATCATCAACAAAAGTCCACAAATTGCACATTTTCCTTAATGGACTCATTTGCGCGCATGACACATTGTCTCCAGCATGCAAAAGCCAATTAATATTGACCAGCGCAACTACCCAAAAATCTTTGTTTTTCAATATTTTAGACTTAAAAAGCAACATTTATTTATTAAAAGAAACTTTATTCTTGTAAAAAGAGTGAAGGTACTTTACAGACTCATCATAGTGTGTATTTCATCCACATGAGAGGGTAGGCAGACAAGGGACTACATTCTTATGTGGTTGTAGTTTCACCGTTGCCAGTGCAGTTATGTGCAATCCCATATAGTAAGGAAGGCATGAAAATTTGGGCTGAAAGAACCAAAGTGTGGTCCAGGTGACTTGAGCCCCACCACCAAGGTTAATTCACACAACACCAGTACGTGTAAACAACTTAAACCACACCTCACTCAATGTTTTGAAAACCACACTGAAGTTTGAACACCTCACCAATTTTTAAAATTCCTCACTTGATTTGGAACACCCCTCAACTGTCCACACCTTCACCCAAGTGGACGTTTACACTCCTCACCCTGAACACATTCACCAAAGGGAATTCAAACAACCACTACCCAAGTTTTAACACTCCTCACCCTTCAAATCCTCACCAAAGTGAATTCAAAGAATTGTTACCCAATTTTCAATACTCCTCATCCTGCTACACTGCCACCAGAGTGGATTCCAACACTCCTTGCCCAATTTTGAACACACCTCACCCTGCACACTCTCACTGGAGTGGAGTTAAACACACCTCACCCTGCTACACTCTTACCAAAGTAGATTTCAAAAAACTTTATCCAATTTTGAAAACAACTTACCCTGCTAAGCTCTTACCAGATTATATTTCAACACTCCCCACCTATCTTGAACACTCCTCACCTGCTAAACTCGACCAAAGTTGATTTCAACACATCTCACTCATTTTGAACATACCTTACCCTGCTACCCTCCAACCCAAAGGGAATTACAACTATCCCCACATGATTTTGAAGACTCCTTGCACTTCCACACCATAAAAAAAATGAATTTCAATACTTGTCACCCATTTTTGAATTCCCCACACTCTTTCCCAACCTCAATCAAGTGATCTGTGCCACTACTGGAAATTGGGATAAAATCATGAGAGTTACAAAGATATATTAGTTCTTGGAATCATGCATCCAAACATCAGCATGTTTTCACAACTACAGGAAATACAGGGAAAAGAATTTTTGTACAACTACAGGAAATTAGGATTCAATTATTTTTTTCAAAATACAGGAAATTAGGATCAAAGCATGGAAGTTGCACAAAAATGTTAGTTTTTGGATGCATGCATCCAAACAGGAGGATTTTGGTGCAACTTTGAATAAAGCATGGAAGTTTTGTTGGAAGTTTCTCTTTCTTTTTTTAAATACGGCTTTGGTTGTCTCTCCCTTGTCTTCCCTACTCATCCATCTCATCAAAATCCTACAAATGATTCTTCCAGCTCTCCTTATTGAATTTCAAAAAAAATTCTACATTGCTCTCTCCAAATTCAAAACTCCAATCTTCTTTATCACCTCACAACTGAAGATCCTCTGGAATGGAATATTTTCCATCTTGATCTGTCAAACATTCTTGGTAAATCAACAGTGGACCTCCCACTGCACCCTGACAATTGAGTTGTTGATTTTTCAATTGGATCTCCTCTTTTTTTTATATATATTTGTTATTCTTTTTATACCTGCTTTAAAGCGTTTCCTCCTGATCTTTCACCAAGTCACTTGTCCAATTCCTCAAATATGGTGTTAACATACTCTTTTCAGGATCTTCAAATATTTTGGAATACTGGAAAGATTTTTCACAAGAATTAAACCTAGAATTGGATGATTTCTTGACATCCATCATCAATAAATTCCATAATCTCAATAATCATCCATTAACAATCTATTCATCCCTCAAAAATACACCTTTGATCAAAGACCAGATCCTCATCCCTTTTTCCATCAGAGACACCAAGCTACCAGTTCCATTTTGCGGAATTGGTCATTCTGTTGGTAAAAAACTGAGAGCTATTCCTCTTGCCTACAGTGCTGAAACAAACAGTAAGGAGGTCAATCCAAATCCATTCATTATCCGTGATGAAATTGGATTTATCAGTGCTTTTCAAACCAAAAAACAAACCATAATTGTCTTCATTGGGAGCCTTGACTTCTTTTTGGATGAAATCAATAATGCCCAAGTCACTCTTCCTAATGGTACAAAGTTAGCACCCCTCCCCTTTATCTCCCTTGAATGATCCTTATCAATCCTTAGTTCAACAAGATATGTTGAACTTCATGCATCAAATCTCTTACTTGATTTGCTTCCTCCCTTGTAGATCACCCACTGGAAACCAAAAAGTGGCTGATCATATATCAAAGTGGGTATTTCCAATTGATGAATTATGGCACAAAAATCTGCATTTTTTAATCCCCAGCTTGATTATCTCATCAATCCTCATTGGAATCCTGGAGTTTTTTGTTGATGACAATCACCAACAATGATATGAGATCAATTTGGTTTGAACACTCTCAGCTTGCTCCTCCAGCTCATCCTCCTCCTATTCCCATCTGCCACATTGATCACAGCCTTTTTTTCTTGCACTTTTTCCGCAATCTCATTGTCAATTGCAAAATTATTGCAACCTCCCATCATCTCATCTCCAAATTTCTGGCTCTTTCTCTGCCAATATGTTCTTCACCTTGCTGAATTCACAATTCACCACTCACCTCCTGTGGGGAAGATTATAGCTTGATGGATTCAACGCATAGATCTTATGTACCAACCATTGAAAGAACTGTTTGACATTGGCTCTGAGGACAACTCATGCATCACCAACTTCATTGCCCACAATCCAGCCCCACAGAACCTAGTATACACAGACAGTTGAGCTCACCCATCCAAAGGCCTGAGGGCAGCAACAACAATGGCAGATGGCTCACACAACTGTGCGGCCCACTTGGGACCAACTCATCTAGCCTCAAATCTTGAATGTGAACTGGTGGGGATTGTCCTGGGAGTGAAACTTGGTCAGAACCTAATCAAAATTGGCATTGCTTCTGAAATCACCATTGTATCTGACAGCCAGGCTGCTCTGTGCCAACTCCATTCCCCCTTTTCCCCATTGCCAGGGCAGTACCTCCTCATCCATCTCACATTCATCCTGCAGAAAACACACCCTCACATACCTATCTCCTTTTTGTGGTGCCCGGGCCACATGGGAATCCTCGGAAACAAGAAGGCAGAAAATCTGGCTGACGCGGCAGCCCCACACCCTGGCTTTGACTGCCCAGTCACCAAAAGAGCTCCTAACTTGATGAAGAAACTCACCCCAACTAAACCTAAACCACTCATGGCTCCCATCGTGTATTTCCCCCTATCAGCTATCATCCACCAACTCCGCTTGACCCATGAGAAACTAAACCACTACTTCTTCAAATTCAAAAAACTACCGTACCCCATATGTTACAATTGCAACGCAGAGGAATCCATGGCTCATTAGCTCACCAGCTGCAAATGGTAACGAGTAGAGAGAATCAAACTTTGCCAACAGCTGAAAGCTCTCTGACTACAAGCCACAGGACTTGATGGGGTATATCTTTCACACCAACCAAAGGCTCTTGCCCAAATAACTACTGGTTTTTCATGCTGTAAGGCCGCATAGACCATCTCCCTCTGAATCCCGCCACCGCCTAATTTGAATAGGACCCAACCTACTGGAGCTCCAGGGGTGGTAAATACAAACCTGGTCCTTCCTCAAGTCCAAGGTTCCCCCGGCCCCTCATCACCAGCCAGCTTGGGTTAACTCCTGTCTTCTTTCCTTCTCCTCCTCCTTGTTCTCACCAGCCAAGACTAAGAATAAGACGCTACAATCTCAACTGATTAATGATAAGGTTGAGATGAAATTTCTTTGAACTGAAAACCAGCAGACTACAGACAGAGGTTAGAAGGTTGGAAGACAAGATGTGAGACGTACAAAGAGGAAGAAAGATGAAGAGAAAAACAGTTTAGACTTTATTTGAAGAGTAAAAGACAGATCTGACATTACAAGAGTGATAGAGGCAAGTAGATGTAGAAAGATAACTGTAGGTGGTGGAACTGAGTTGTCAGAGGTGTTGAGTCAGTGTAATCTTGAGGACCAGTTTCTTACCAGGCATGGATCCATGGATGGTGAGACTTTTCTGGGCAAGAGTTATTGGAGAAATCAAACCGGGTTAAGAACAGTGTCAATTTGAGGTGAGTTGTGAATCAAGAGGAGAAGATCAGGCCATAGGTTGAGAGGAGTCAAGAAGATAAGATGAGAAAGAAAGAGGAGAAAATAAGAATAGAAGACGTATTGAGACCGGAAAGAGAAGGAAGGGAAGAACAACTAGAGAAAGAAGGAAGAAGAAAAGAGGAAGAGCTCCTGGGTCATCTTGTTAGGGGAGAGACCCAAGCTGGGTGAGGTGAGGGGCTCCCCGGGTAGTACAGGACATTTCACAGGGGCTTGTCCCATTTTGCAGCAACCACTGTGGTTGAGACAGAGGAGGAGAAGAACTAGGGAGGGACAGAGAAAGATTAGATGAGGCTTAATTCATGATTAGAGTGGATTCATTCTCAACAATCAACTCCCGTTTGATCAGAACCTCTTCACTTTCACAACATTCAATAATCAGGCCTCAAACTTGATTTATTGATTTACCAAGAGAATCATCATCTCCATTGAGATAATCAAACATTCCAGACTTTTTTTGGGTGACCTGATCATCCAAAAACCTGCTCTGACCACCCAATCTATTCATTGAATAGGCTCTCCTCATTCCACTTCCAATGCTCACTTGGTACCCCAATTCTCTTCTACCTTACTCTTAGAACCTGCCTGACTTTCATTGATACTTCCCTTGTCATCAGTCTCATCCCCATCCCTTCTTGGTTGGCATTGCATCCCATGGCCAGGAAATACCCTTCAACCAAATTGTACATCCTGCACATCCTTCCTTCCATTCTTATATCTATCCAATCTTGTCCCCTCTAATATAATCTCTCTAACTCCTTGGCTTCCAATATCCTTCCAAACAGCAGTCCTACTATCCTTGGATTTTCTCATCAGTGCTGGTCTTCAAGCTGGTGACTTGGTCAATCTTATCCCTCTCCCACTCATCCTGTCCTCAAACCATTAAGGCACTAGTCTTCTTTCTAATGTTAATTAATGCCACCCTGGCTTTGTGTAAAGCCTCCGTGTAACAGTTCTCTAGCAACCTTGGAGTCTTTACTCCATCTTTCTGAATCTTCAGCCTGGTCCATCTTGGATCTCTTTTGGTACTAGTCTTCCTTCTACTGTTAGTTGAAGCCACCTGGGCTTTTTTCAAGCCTTGGTGTGACAAAAACTTTATTAATCATACTTGTTCTATGAATAGTATATTTCTGTAAAGGAAATATTTGAAGTAATATATGTACTGCATTTTTAGTATTTTCCTGACAATGTTTAATTTTATATTTATATTATGAGGCTTGAAAATTCAATTCTGTTTTCCACCTGCCCCATTTTCTCCAACTGCCTTTTTCAAACTCTCCCTTCAGATATGTTTTACTGGGTCCCCCCACCCCCGGATCTCACACCTTGTACAAGCCCCCTTGCAGCCCTTTCATAGTTTAATATGCATAGTGCGCAATGTCAAATCAAACAGCACTTTAAAAAAAATAGCATATGGTTTGGAAATATGATACTGTTGAGATTTCACGTCAGAGGAGTCTCATCAGCCCGGGGTTCCATCTGCCAGTACTTCCCAGCACTCACTCCCGCGCTCTCAGACCCCCGGGGTGTCAAAGACGGAGATGGTCTGATGAGGATCTCTTTCCTGATCTTGAACTTCACTTCTGGACCTCACAACCTTAACTGACAAGATCACTCAACTCCTCAAAACTCTTTGCACACCTCTTCATTGGAATCCTCATCCTCAACCAAGATCTCCTTAACTTCCTTCTCAACTGCTTCCCGTCTCATGTCTCCTGTCTCTCTTTCCATAACCTTAATCCCTGTCTTATTTGCCTCACCCTGTTTGATCATCCTCTGACTCAAATCATGCCTGGTGAGATTTGTCGACTGTTTCATCCTTCTTCCTAATCATCTCCCAATGGCTCACTTCTTTGAAGGTTCTAGCTTTTCATCATCCTCCTACATCCCAAACTCAAGACCTACCAAATAAAGACCTGCCTTATTCACCAAATTCACAATCAACCTCACCTCAAATAATCACTCTTGCAGTCTTGGTTTCCTCTCTCAATTCAACTCTCAATTCAAGTTTCATTATCTCTTCACGGTTAAAAGCCAAAAGGACCTATCAAGACCCCGCTTGACCGCAGAACAATCAACTGAGAGAGGATCATAACCAGGCGCCATGGAGTCCTTCAAACAAACTATGCTCAAGACTGCACTCAAAACAATTCCTTTGCTCGGAGAGGACAATTACAGAATCTGGAGGGACAAAATGGATGCAGTGCTTGATGTCAGAGGATGTTCCTCGGCCATGAATGACAAGATCTCTGTGTTGGAAACCTCTGTCAATGACAAACTCAAGCTCCTCATTATTCCCAAACTCGACTCTACAGCGCACAAGAACATAGTCACAGCCAAGAACAGGAATTTGGCCAAACTACTATGGAAAGCCATCATCCACAAGTACGCATCATCTCAGGCTTTGAATTGGGCTAGAGTTTTCAACAGCCTTCTCTATCTCTCTTTCAATCCCAACAAAATTGTTGATTTCATCACAAGGGTGAAGGTCTGCCTCAAAAAGATGGGCGAGGTTGGCATGAAGCTGCCTGAAGACATTATGGCGTACCTTATCCTATTCAAGTTCCCAACCTCCATGGATGATTTCAAGAGTCAAATTACGCACTCGGACAAGGAGCTCTTGGTGGAATTTGTACTCAACCATCTGACTCAACTCAACAACAAATCCATGGCACAATCGTCTATTTGGAACTCCAGGCAAAAGGGTGATGTAGCTCTTTTTGGTGGCAAAACCGCGACGCACTCTATATCAACCAAAGGATCCAACTCAAAGCGATGTGTCGAAGGCTTCCATCACCCTGGCCAAGACAACAATCACTCAGCTGGAGAATGTTGGCACCTTCATCCCGAGATTGCTCCTGAATGGTAAAGAGACAATCAAAAAAAGTGTAAAGCAAAGAAGGTTGGATCAAAAGCCAAGGCTGAGTCACATTTGGCTCACTACCTAGCCTTACTCAATCAGTAGATTGAAAACGGCGATCCAAATCGACGTTTTCTACTTGACAGCGGCGCGTCAGTCCACATGATCAAAGACAGTTGGTTCTTTAGCAAGATGGAGCCTTACTCTGGTGAACCTATTAATAAGGGAAAGGAAGGAGCCAGTTTGCCGATAAAGGGGAGAGGAACTTCAGTACTTTGTTGGGAAAATCTTATGCTTAGACTCAGTGATGCCTTCTACGTACCCAATGTGACCATTAATCTAATCAGTGCAGGTGCTCTGAACAGCAAGGGTTGCTCAATCAACTCAACCTGCAGCAAGTTCACAGTGTCTCACGCCGGCAAGGCTGTACTGACTGGACGGATCAAGGACAACCTTTACACTCTCCCTACGCCCTATTATGATGCCGCCTCTCCTCCGAAAAATCTCTTCTCATCCACCATCTCTTCGCCAGAAGACACTCTACTCAAGATCCACAGAAGATACAGACATGCCTATCTCTCAAGACTTGCTTCTCTCACTCAACACATTCCCAGCAAAGTCAAACAAAATTTCCAATGTGTTGAATTTGTCAAAAGCAAGATCACAAAGTCGTTGTTCAAACTCTCATCCACAAGGTCATCCAAGGCGTTTGATAAAATACATCTTGACCTCATGGGGCCAATCCGACCGTCCTCCAAATCAGGTCACCAATTCATCTTGTCTCTGATTGAAAACGCTACTGGCTATCTTTCTGCGTTTACAATGGCTTCAAAGGACAAGACAGCTGATATTATCATCAGTCTGCTTGAGAAGGAACAAAATTGCCAAGGCGTCTATCCGACTGAAGTCTAAACTGATGGAGGAACCGAATTTGTCAACGAGAAACTCACCTCCTTCCTTGAAGACAAGCACATCTCCCACATCATTTCAGAACGGTATCACCCGGAGAACAATGGGCAAGCCAAGCGCGCTAATCATACAATCATTGAATCCATGCAAGCGACCATTAAGGACGGCCATATCCCATCTACAATGTGGCACAAGGTGGTAAAGGGGTGTTGTTTGATGCTGAATCATATCCCACTCAAAGGCAAAATGGAAACGCCCTGGGAGAAGATACATGGTCAAGGCCTTCCCTCATCCTTCCTGAAACCCATCGGCAACCCGTGTATCTATCTCATCAACAAAAGAGAGCAAGGACTAAAATTTGACTCAAAGGGTGAAGAAGGCACACTAGTAGGCTTCAATCACGTTCTTCACTCTTATTGGAAATTAACTAAGCATGGTTCTATTGTCTCATCTAAGCATGTCAGATTATTGCAAATGCCCGCACCGCAAATGAGTGGACTCAACTTTGACGTGGAATCTGAAATAGACAATGTTCATCCAACGCCAGCTCCTGAAGATCCACCCGACCGCCATGTACAATGGACAAACTATCAAGATAGATCCAACGACTCAGTCAGCTCAGCAGATGAAGACAAGTCAATCAGTAAATCCTCCAAAGAAGCGGGCTCGCCATCTCCTCCGGCCACCAGGCAGTAAAATTGGACAACATCACCGGAGAATCATCGAGAAGCTCAGCCCCCAGCCGGACCCTCCGTGCAGGTACTACAAGACCGGTCAAGGATCAAACCTCCACAACGGTATGGATTCTTTCACTTTTACAAGCCCAAGACCTACAAAGACGCTCTTCGTTGCAATGAACATCTAGATTGGATAGAAGCAATGGACGTCGAACTGGACTCCATAGAGGATCTTTGCGTGTGGGAAGAATACAAGGGTCCGGACCCAAAAAATGCGCTGAAGACAACATGGATTTACAAGATCAAGCTGGAATGCCACAGAGATCCTGTTTGATACAAGGAGAGACTCTGGGTGCAGGGCTTCAACCAAATTCAGGGCCTGGATTACTCAGAAACATTCGCACTGACCAGGAAACCATCAAAATTGCGTCTCTTGCTCCTCTACGCCATCAAATCAAAACAGAAGATCCGCCAATTTGACGTCAAAAGTGCGTTTCTTCACTCACCAATCAACAAGGAAATAATTATCCAGACTCCAAAGGGGTCAAAAATAAAGTGCAGATTCCTCAGGCTTCGAAAATCTCTTTATGGATTGAAACAGGCGCCCAAGAATTGGTATGAAATGTTGATGGGCTGGTTTGGGGAGGTAGGCTTCAAGGAGTCCGCATGCAACCCATGCCTCTATCTGTCCAACAACGGCAAATCCCGAATATTTTTCCACGTGGAAGACCTGGTTCTTGTTGGCAATGGCAAAGATTTTGAAAGAAAATTCCTGAATCGCTTTGCTGGCTCCACTGCAAAAGATCTGGACACCATCCTGGGCATGCAAATAGAAGTGAAAGGCAACAAAGTTCTTCTCAGTCAACCCAAACACATCAAGCGTGGCCTCAAGGAGCTGGGATTGCAGGACGCGAAATCAAGCAAATCCCCACTTACTCCAAATCCTCAACTCAAGCCCGCAACAGACAACAAGCACGAAAAGTTCAGAACACTCAATATTAACTACAGGTCGGCCCTCGGTCTACTCAATCACATAGCTTGCTACTCGCAGCCGGACTTGAGTTTTGCTGTATCCAGCCTGTCTTGATTCAACGTCAAGCCAGGTATAATCCACTGGAACAAACTGAAAAAGACTTGGAAATACTTAAAAGAAGCCACTCATCTCAAGCTGCGCCTGAAAGTTAATGATGCTGACACTCTTATCTCAGCTTATTCCGACGCGTCATGGGCAGACAACCCAGACACCCAATGGTCTCAAACTGGGTATCTCTGTGCAGTTTACGGGTGTGTTGTGTTGAGGAACAGCTGCAAGCAAAAAAATATCACCTACAGTTCTACCAATGCTGAGCTCAATGCCTTTGTTGATGCTTTTCATGAGGCCACTTGGATTTGGTTGCTCACGTGTGAGATCTTCTCAGCTGGGATCTCCCCCATAGCGATTCATACGGATAACAGTGGACTGATAGATAAAATTGAAAGATTTGGCTCAAATTCAAAAACTTGGCATCTTGACTTGAAAACCAGAGGAATGAGAGAAGAGCTGAAGTTGGGCAACATCATGCCCGTGCTGGTCAAGTCAGAACAAATGCCCGCGGACGCTCTCACCAAGAGCGCCGACTTGGCAAGCTTAAATTGACTCCAGTTGTCTTTCTCCACTCTGGAATCCTCATGATATTTTTTTGGTTTTGTTTTTTTTTTGTTGTTCTTTCTTCTCCATCTTACTCACTGGGGGCGATCACAACTCCTCATCTCTCCAGGCACGGGGTGTGTTGAGATTCCACATCAGAGGAGTCTCATCAGCCCGGGGTTCCATCTGCCAGTACTTCCCAGCACTCACTCCCGCACTCTCAGTCCCCCGGGGTGTCAAAGACGGAGATGGTCTGATGAGGATCTCTCGCCTGATCTTGAACTTCACTTCTAGACCTCACAACCTTAACTTACAAGATCACTCAACTCCTCAAAACTATTTGCACACCTCTTCATCGGAATCCTCATCCTCAACCAAGATCTCCTTAACTTCCTTCTCAACTGCTTCCCGTCTCATGTCTCCTGTCTCTCTTTCCATAACATTAATCCCTGTCTTATTCGCCTCACCCTGTTTGATCATCCTCTGACTCAAATCATGCCTGGTGAGATTTGTCGACTGTTTCATCCTTCTTCCTACTCACCTCCCTATGGCTCACTTCTTTGATGGTTCTAGCTTTTCATCATCCTCCTACATCCCAAACTTAAGACCTACCAAATCAAGACCTGCCTTATTCACCAAATTCACAATCAACCTCACCTCAAATAATCACTCTTGCAGTCTTGGTTTCCTCTCTCAATTAAACTCTCAATTCAAGTTTCATTATCTCTTCAGATACCCCATATATTTTATCATTTTGGATTTTGCATCATTCATAATCTTTCTGATTAAAATTCCTGATTTGTATTCAATTAGTATGTTTTTCATAAAACCCCTATGAAAATTTTGAGATTAGGTATTCTTTTCTATCCATACAAGTGTGATGAAGAATAAACTTAAAGTGATTTGTAGCTAATTTTTCAGAAACACAACCAGATGTGAAACCCAGGTGAAAGATTGGAAAATAGTGGATGGAATTCGTAATATATACTTGTTAATTGTTCAGAAAAGTGATATTGGATAAACTGTGAAATAAATTTTTTTTACAAATACTTAAATCAATTATAATGAAACTGTCATTGCAATGTTGAAAATATTGACCACTGAAATTTTAGCTGGGATATCAGAAAGTTCAATCTTGAATTGGGAATTTTAATTTTGAGGGTAATTTCAAGTGAGTCCTGGTTGAATCAACGTGAACATCCAAGTGAATTCAGTTTTTTTCATTGGGGAATTCAAAGTGACATTCTTTTTCCACCGTGGTGAATACAATGTGAATCATATTTTCTCTTTGATGTAAACTGAGTTTAACTCAAGAATATTCATTGGTGAATACAAGTTTCCTCCAAAGGGACCCAATGGGTCAGGAAATGTGACTGGATGGTGACATGAAGTCACTGACCAGCCAGAGACTCCAATTTGGCCCTGGTGATAGTTACCAGAATCATAATTATGTAAGTCTCCTGAGCTCTGAGGTTAAAGTTCCTTGGAAAAAAGGTTAGGCCTGAGGGTTTTACTGGGTTTTCTGATTTTAGACTGACTTTTTTGTCAGTATGAAAATTGGTTGAGTCAAAGAGGTGTCAGGACTGTGGTAATGAAAATGAGCCACTAATTCTGTTAATATGTATAGTGTGTTGAATGGTTGGAATGGTGTCAAACTGGGTATAAGAGTGCTTCAGAGGAATTTTAAGATTCCCTGAATTGTACTAAATGATCCATCAAGTTATTTTAACTTGTTTTCATATTACTGGTTGTAGTGTAACATTAGCATTGGTATGGTTGAAGTCCTGCTATTATGGGTATGTTGTTTTGTTGTGTGGGTATTTTAAGCATTATATTTTGCCATTAAATATTCAATTGATCTTTTATGTATTACTCCCTGTGAAATCATTTAGTCTGTGACAGGTTCTGGGTTTTTTGTGACATGTGTTTGGTATGGTTGAAGGGGGTTATCTGGTGATGGATTTAGGCTTTGAGGTTGGTTTGAGTTCAGAGTATATTTTATCAGGGGTTTGGAGTTCATTTTTTAGGTTAATTTTGATAAAAATAATAATGATTAATAAAAAAAATGAGTCTGATGGCTATAGCACAGATTTGGTTTACCACAAGGTGAGGGTACATGAGATCAAATTTTTATGTGGGAAAATGGTTTCATCAAACTGTACATGCCTACTTTCAATTATTTTTTATTTGAGAATCAGAGTATTCAGTAATATTTGCAGCTGTTTCTGTACCCAACCATTATTCCATCCCATTCTACAGGTGAGAACTTAGAGGTATTGGGATGACAGACCATCCCTTGCATTCAAAGGTTTGGAAAAACTTGTCATTGGATTTTTTGTTGAGAAGGAGCTTGAATTGGGAAACTCTAATCTTTCCTAACAAGAGGAGAGGATTTTTGAGTACCATGCGGGTCATTGAAGCTTCTCCCCACCATTAAATTGCCATGTTTGAGCCAATGAACAAACATCTTGTCATGTTGATGATTTTCTTTGTGTGCTTGGCCATCCCGTTGTGTTGAGGTGTGTAAAGTGGCAAAAATTTGAGGAAGACTCCTTTCTTTCTAAGAAATTCATTCATATTTTCATTGAAAATTCTCCTCCTTGATTGCATAAAACTGCTTTGATTTGGAATACAGTGTTGTTTTTGATGAGCCTTTTGTATGCTTCAAAGTGTCACACAACCACCCCACATACTATAGGGTAATCTTAGATGATTGTGAGTTCAAATGAGGAGACCAAGTGCAAGGAATAATTTGAGTTAGCAAGGCTAACTGAAAAGTTCAAACTGTGGTTTGATGTCTCAACAAACAGCAAGAGTGATAAGATGTTCCAATGGAAATGAAACCAAAGCCAAGGCCAATTTGATGACTGGATTAAGAAAAAAACAAGAATGTATGAAATGAACTAACTTACAAGACAATCTTCAGGCAGGCAAAGAAGCCTTTATAAGTTAATCCAAAGGTGACTAGATAATACCTTATGGATGGCCAAATAAAGCTATAGAGCAATGAGGGAATGAATGACACAAATGGAATGAGAAAATGAAATAAAATTACACTTGTTTCCAAGTTTGTAGCGTAGGTGTGAGACAATAGAATATAAGTTTACAAGGATGTAATAGATGATACAGGAAGGAATGAAATGTGAGTACAATGCAAAGATGAAGGTGTAGCTTATGCAGGGTAAGGGACTAGTCCAATTGAAAACCATATGGTACATGTAGCTATCTACGCATGATTTCCTGACCCATAATGGAAGTCTGAGGGTTGGTGATACCCAGGGTAGAAGATCAAAGCTTGAATGGCTGGTGAATTGGTATTAGAATTCAGTCAGCTTGCTACTATTTCAGAGCAAGCTGCAAAATAAACAGAAATAACATAAAAATAATAATAATAAAATTAACCAAAGAAGGAATGGGAAAACCATGAATATTACTAAAAAAATGGATTCTCCACCCAAAATTAGGTAGGGTCACTCCCTGACCCCACCCTTGAATTCCAACTCCTTATAATTTTAAAATAATTAAGAAAGGAAAGACAAAAATACCACAGGACCACTATTGTACTTTTTAGCCAATTGAATTTTTCACATGTATTGTCACGTATAGGTTTAACACCTAAAATTCAGTTATAATTGAGGTTTTGTGTATATTTTAGGGGTTACAGACGGAAATGTGTTCTGTCAAAATTCCCACACGCAGACGCAGAAGCCAATACACCCGCGCATGGCTGAGCTACAGCACTGTCACCCTATCAAAAGCTGTGTACACAGCCCCGGGCATCTGACAAGTATGCAGCCGTGGGACTACAGGTTAACAAAGTGAAAGGCATACTGGGAAACCCAGGTACTGTGTAAACATGCTACAACCTACACAGGAACATTCTACGTGTGTCAAAAATGTTCCTGTGGATACTAGATAGTGTAAAAATATATAAACCTATATAAATACCTAAATAACGTTTATACGTATTTTTTATTAAATATAATTCAAAGTACCAAAAATGTCAAAAGTAAGATAATGTCTACTTCTAAAAATATATTAAAATAAGTTAATATACATTCCTAAGGACTTCTAGACATTAATATTTTTTGTGGCATACTCAGGAAACTGATGATGTAAAAATATTACATGAATACCCATGACCTATATTTTTAAGTAATTATTTGAGTAGATGAACTGAAATTTGAAAATAAGGAGTAAAATCAACATCATGACTTTACTCCAATTATTTAATACATAATGAAAACTCAACTTACATCAGACTAGCTGTAGGAATGTCTATTAAAATAATTCTTAACTTACTGGGAACATTTACTAAGGATAATTAATTAAATAAAAAATAAAATGGACAGATTAGTGTTATTCACACGTCCAAAAATCAATTATAAAGTAGAATAATTCCCATACCCTGTGGAATTAGATGCTACCCGTGCTACAGCACCAATAAAACGTGACAGGCCACCACTAGGTACCCTTCTAGCCTCAGGTTCTGTCCATTTGAGCCCCTGTATCCCTCAGAAGGACACTATTGGGACTCAAAAAGCTATAAATAAAGAGCTCTTTTGAGGATATTGATACCCAGAGACCCAGTTATAATTAAATACATACACCGTGCCAAGGTAATGAAATATTTATAAGAGATAATTAAGTGATTTATGGCTCTAGTTTGATTAATAATATCCATCACCAACCCTTTTTGTCAATTTAAACTGCTGAACAACCTTATAACCCCAGTAAACAGCTTTAATCCATCAGTGCACTTCCCAAATAGGTACCCAAAGGATTTAATAATATACCAGTGAGTCTTTTTATCCTTTCTCTTTTGTTGCAGCTGGGTTACAAAGCCCTGCCACTCCGCCATTTATTTTATTTACATATTATCTTTGGGCAATATATCCTTTAAGAATATAAATTAAAGGTTCCAAAGTAAGCAGGCCTACCTGTTTTCATACTGAATAATCTCTAGAGGGGTGTTAAAGATCCCCAACTTAATTTTGGCCCCTCTATAAAAATACTTAATAATCAATTTATTTATATTTATTTATAACAATAAACCATATCCAAACCAATTAACCTTGCAATAAGCTTTATCCAAACATTTTACGTATTTTTGCTGCATTTATTGAATAATTGTTGAGTATTTTCCCGCTCTCATCTCTTACTGCGCCTCTGCGCGCGGGTGCCCACTGAGTTCATGACGGGGACCCTGATGTGTTCTTCTCACTCACACTCAATCTCATCCGCTTTTACCAATCCCAATTCTTCTGGATCTTTATTGACCTATTTCCCTATCTATCTTTCTTCTCTTCTGTCTATTTTCTTCTTCCTGTGCTTTTTTATTTGCTTCCATATCTATTTCTTCCTCCAATCTCCTCGACCCTCAGCATCAATCCATCAAATTGCTCAACCCAAATACAATACGTCAATCTCTGACCGGTAAGATGTTGACTTCTCCAACAAAGCCTCTTGAACTCAGGCTGACTTCATACTACGAACAGCCTATCTTTATTTATACTCAAATACCGTCCCTTCTGTTTCCTCCGTTTTCTCTCAGTCCATAGATCTCTCTTAACTCAAAACTGCCTCATTAGACAACTCTCATTGATCTACGCTGTAGGGTTCTACATTTTTATCTTCCTACTTATTTAATTTTCTTTGAGGTCTCCTTCTGATACGCTTCTCTTTGATTCTTTTTGATCTCTCAGCCTCAGCTGGTTCTAAGTTCTCTAGAAATACAATCAAATCTCTTTACAGCTAAAAGCCAAAAGACCTACCTACAAATCTAACCGATCAAGCCATGAATGAACCAGCTGGAGCAAACAATTACTTTCATCAAGTCGCCCTGAAAGCATCCATCAACGCTATACCCCCCTTAAATGAAGAGAACTAATCTATCTGGCAAGACCAGATGCTCATTCTGTTAGACCTCAAAGATATTAAGGACGCTTTCACCCAAAATTCAGGCCCCTTATCATCAAAACAAGATAGGGCAATACTACTATCCAAGCTTGACAGCACCACTCACGAAAATGTTTTTAAATCCACAAACATCTCTTCTTCTAAGCTTTTATGGGCCAAAATTACAAGAATATTTGCCTCCTCAGAGACAGCAAACCAAGCAAGAGTATTCAACCATTTCCTCCATTCCGTCTTTCACAAAAATGCCATCAAGGTTTTCATCACATAAATGAGAAAAGCCATCACAAGGATGACAGATGTTGGGATTTAATTGCCTAATGATATCCTGGCGTACTTACTACTGTTCAAATTTCCTCCAACACTCAAAAACCTCAAGCAACAAATTATGCACGTAGAAAAGAACTTGACGATGGAAAAAGTTTTAAACCATCTTATCCAATACCACAATGCGAGAAAGGCCCAATCCAACCTTAGTAAAACATCCACGGATGTCTCACTAGTATTTACCAAGACAAGGAACTATAAGGACAAGAAGAAGACAAATACAAGATTTTGTGAAGGATATCACAATCCCAATGCACCTCACGCAGAGTGTTCTTGCTTTCATCTCCACCATGAAATTTCTCCGGAATGGTGGATCAAACCACAAAACAATTGGAAAAATAAGAATAAGAAGAATCCAACCATCAACTACCATGCTTTACTGACTCTCTCAATCAATGCAGATAACAATCCTAATCTACTATTGGACTCCTGAGCTAACGTTCACATCTTTAACAATCTAAAATTTTTCTTATCCATAGAACTGCAAGACAAGTCCCAAGAGATCAAGACTGGAAAACTGGAAGCCAATCTCAAAATACAAGGAATTGGAACAGTCAAACTAGAATGGAAAGATTTGGTGATCACGCTCAAAGATTGCACTTACGTACCGGACATAGTTTTTAATCTGATCAGTCCTGGACTTCTTCCAAATAAAGGTTGTAACCTTACTCAAACCCGCAATACATTCCAGGTAACTCAAGGAGATCAAATTTTGTTGAAGGGCTTGATAAGGGACAAATTGTTTGTCATTGAAGAACCTTGATTGGCTGGCCAGATTAATGCTGTGAATGTCACCAACCAATCCTCTAACTCTTCTTATACTCTATCAGATTTACACAAAATGTACAGCCATGCATCTATCTCTACACTCAAACTTCTTCTAAAGGATTGCTTTTCCAATGACAAGCTCCAGACTTTTCAATGCGACAGTTTCATCAAAAGCAAGATCACCGATCCCCCTTTTTGAATGTTTCTACTCCTGCCGGTAAACCCCTAGAACAAATTCATCTTGATTTAGTTGGCCTGATTACTCCTCAATTGAAGGCTGGTCATCAATACCTACTCACTCTGGTCGACAATTATACTGGCTACTTTGCATGCTTTCCTCTAACTTCTGAAGATCAGACTCCTCAAACAATTATCAATATTCTAGAGACCAAATAAAAATGTTTAAACTACTATCCCTCTGAAATATTCTTGGATAAAGGAACAGGATTCACCAATTCTACCCTGAAAGACTTTTCCAAAAATAAATTCATTAAACTTTGCACTTCCAAACCATACCATCCTCAACATAACGGACAAGTTGAAAGAGATAATAGGACAATCATTGAATCAGCCTTATCCACCTTCTCTTTGTCCCACCTAGCCAAGAATTACTGGCATATATTGAAACATAGTTGTTGCCTTATGTTAAACCAGATCCCTCAAGAAGGTAACCAATTGTCTCCCTGGGAACTCATGTTTGGTGAGACCCTCCCAGCTAATTACTTAAAACCTGTAGGTTCTTCTGTGATCTACCTTGCCAATTGTCTTCAAAAAGGAAGAAAATTTGATGAAAAAGGTCTCAAAGGAGTCCTTGTTGGATTCAACCCCATCTTTCACTCTTACTTAATTCTGAATGCACTTGGAACCGTCATAGAAACTAAACACATCAAATTACTCAAGAAGCAACTGAATGAATTTCCCTTCTTCAAATCTTCTGGCCTGGATATCTTCTCTCAACCTGATTTCAATTCTTACAAAACCAATTTCTCCACTAATGAGAAACAATACTCAATTAGGGAACCTGCCTTGGAATACTCTGACTCTGACTCTGATTGAGAAGTTATTCTCCACTCTACACCTCAAACTCCCCCTCCTCCTTCCCATTCTGAATTGCAATCACCTCATTAACAACCCAATGTACTTCCTAGACATGAACTTCAAAAACCTCAAAGATACGGCTTTCATCATTATTATGAACCTCCCTCTTATAAGGCCGCTCAAAAATGTTCCAAATGGCCTAGGTGGAAAGCAGCTTCCAAGGAAGAACTTAACTCAATTGAAACTCAAGAGGTTTGGGAAGATTATTATGGAAAACCCAATAATATACTAAACACAACATGGGTATTCAAAGTGAAAAAAATTGCCATGGAGAGCCTGTGAAATATAAAGCACGTTGATGCGTGCAAGGATTTGACCAGGTTCAAGGTGTAGATTTTGAAGAGACTTGGGCGCTGACGGGGAAACTTGGATCCCTTTGTCTTGCTCTGATCTATTGCTTAAAGAATAAAATGACTTTCACTCATTTCAATGTAAAAGGGGCTTTCCTTCACGCTCCCTTGAATGAAACTGTGATAATAAAAACTCCTGAAGGATTGAATCAAAAATCTCCCTATCTCAAATTGAAGAAATCACTCTATGGTTTACATCAATTACCCAAGAATTGGTATGAGAAACTTACCGCGTGGATCAAATCTCAAGGATTCCGTGAATCCACCAGCGATCCATGTTTGTATCTCAATTCTAAGTTGGGGGAAGTCCTTTACTTCCATGTCAACAATCAAATCTTAGTAGGAAATTCTGACTTGTTTGCAGTCAACTTCTTAAAGAGATTCTCAAATTCTTCCTGTCACTTGCCAAATGCAATCCTCAGAATGCTAATGCAATTTGATGGAGACAGTATATTTCTAAGTCAACTGAAACATATCAAAAGAGGCCTGGAAAAATTGGGTCTCACCGATTGCAAAGGCATTAATATGCCTCTTACTCAAAACTTCCATCTCAAACCAGCTTCCAACAAAGAACATGCTCAGTTTTGTCAACTCAATATCAATTATTAATCTACAATTGGATTTCTGAATCATCTTTTTCAATACACTTGTCCGGATATTTCCTTTGCCATTTCCAGCCTGGCAAGATTCAATGCAAAACCGGGACTCACTCACTGGAAAGAAGTACGCAAGGTATGGAAATACCTCAAGACCACTAGGGACTTCAGGTTGACTCTGAAGTATGACTCATCCAAAGACAGTATCTCGGGATATAGTGATGCTACGTGGGGCAAAGACCCCTCTTCTTGCAATTCTCAAACCGGATATATAGTACTACAATATGGCAGTCCAGTCCTCTGGAATTCCTCAAGACAGCAGAACGTAACATACTCCTCTACCAAATCTGAACTCAACGCCTTGCTTGATTGATACGTTGAATTGAAGTGGATCACTCACCTTGTGGATGTAATCCATGGCTCTTCCTTTAACAAACCAACGATATATCTAGATAATAAGGTATTGGATGACAAAATAAAAAAATTTGGGTCACACTCCAAGTCACAACACATCAACATTAAAACTAAAGGTCTACGTGAAGACTTTTCTCTTTCTAAGTTTTACCTCCATATTGTCTCCACCAATGAAATGATAGCGGATCCTTTAACTAAAGCTACATCCGTTGGGGCCCTCCAACTCCTTCAACGCACCATTTTTCCTAATTAATCTAATTAATACTAAATCAAAGCTCCTCTTACCAGTCACGAGGGGTGTTGAGTATTTTCCCGCTCTCATCTCTTACCGCGCCTCTGCGCGTGGGTGCGCACTGAGTCTATGATGGGGACCCCAAAGTGTTCTTCTCACTCACACTTGGTCTCATCCCCTTTTCCCAATCCCAATTCTTCTGGATCTTTATCAACCTATTTCCCTATCTATCTTTCTTCTCTTCTGTCTATTTTCTTCTTCCTGTCATTTTTTATTTGCTTCAATTTCTATTTCTTCCTCCAATCTCCTTGACCCTCAACATCACTCAATCAAATCACTCGACCCAAATATGATACATCAATCTCTGACTGGTAAGATGTTGACTTCTCCAACAAAGCCTCTTGAACTCAGTCTGACTTCATACTACAAACAGCCTATCTTTATCTATACTTGAATCACATCCCTTCTGTTTCCTCCATTGTCTCTCAGTACATAGATCTCTCTCAACTCAAAGCTGCCTCATTAGACAACTCTCATTGATCTACACTGTAAGGTTCTACATTTTTATCTTTCTACTTATTTATTTTTCTTTGAGGTCTCCTTCTGATACGCTTCTCTTTGATTCTTTTTGATCTCTAAGCCTCAGCTGGTTCTAAGTTCTCTAGAAATACAATCAAATCTCATTAATAATATATTTATTATTTATTCTATCACCTATGGTAGCTAAAGGATATCAAGGATCTTGGCATCCAGGAGGCTGACAATTGGGGGTCTGGCTGTGAAATATTCCATTTTATTATATTTCATACCTTGGACCAGACATTTCACATAAAATTAATTCAAACATAAATTTATCTTACTTTTTAACTGTGATTTATTGTTCAATTCTTTTGCAGTGGATTTCAAAACCAATGCAGAATTAATAATCTATTATTTAAATCTTTTAAAGATAAGAAAAGAAGAATATATTAAAAATTATAAACCAACTGGTTGGAAAGCTTTAACTCAAGCTGAGCAACTTAATATCTCTTCAGCACGTAAACACTTAGATAAACTCCTTAAAAAAGAAGATCTTGAGAGCAGTATCAACTTTCAGGCCCTACTAAGAAAACATATATCTTGGAAGAAATACTATATAAATTACTTTTTATAATATAAAAGTAAGTATAAAACTTGTATTATCATATTATTTTTATTAAAATAATATTAATATATTTTATTGACAAAAAAATACCTTTTTACCATCAGTGAACCCTCCTATACCAGAAACCACCGCCACTGAAGCTGATTTATTGGATCAAGAAGGCCCAGATATCTCTGGAAGCCCTGAAAATATTGATTGGATGGTTGAAAACCTCATTGGAACACACCAAGACCCCTTAGGATTACCTATTAAGGAACAATTTAATCCCAATAAATTCCTGGTACCTTTGAATATCAGCCTAATTGAGTTTCAAATAAACTAATTTTTACAGATTTTTCTTTAGAAAAATACTTACAAACAATTTATTCAATATGAATAGACGTAACACAAGAGCCTCAGGGAGAATTCCCTCCTATGGATATTTGCCAGGAGCCCCCGGTAACTGTGAGACCACCAATAATGAAAACCATGAGGGGATTGGGACCCATGAATCAAAATGTTGGTGGACAAGGAACAACTCCTGTTGTCTTTTTGATGTTCAAATTCTGTAACTAACAAATTTAGTTACCTTATTGCTATCTTACTGTTTTCATTATCTCATTAACCATGTCTTAGGCACCCTCTGGGGCTCTCTAGTTGTTTCTAACCTGCTGCCTTAGGCCCCTTTGGGGTTCTCCAGTTTTTCATAAATACTGGTCCTTCCCTTGGACAATGAATGAAAATCATCTGATTACCAGAAAACTAAACCGGAGTGTCCCTTCCTCCTCTTCAGATTGGTTCCACTTGACTATTCAAGTACTTTCCCTGTGTCCTTGGCTCTTTGTAGCCTTATCAATACATCTAATTTGGCTCTTCAGTAGCCTACCATACTCCTTCCTTCTCCAAATAACCTTGCTTCTCATATTAAACTCTTCAGGGTTAAAAGCCAAAGCTCATCCCGCCAAGCCATCCGGTCAACTTCATTTTTCCAAGTGGTTTTGTCACCGCAAATCTCATCAATCCTACACTTCTCTTTATTGTCATCCCTCCGCTCCAATATCCCTTTTCCTTCCTCTCCCATTCATCTTGTCTCCTCTCCTCCGCTTTAACCTTAACCACGCTTACCCTTACTTGACGCTCACCAAATCTGATCTCTTGCCTTGGCTTATTATCCTCACCATCCTTGACAAATTCATCATCATTGTTGGCTCTATGGATCATTATAGCTACATTGGCGCCATTCATCTCAATCTTCAAGCTCAGTTTGGGCTTCAAATTCTACCAATCTATCCTCATCACCATTGTCCTCCAATTTGAGTGCTCCCTCAACTCTTGCTGATCCTCAGAAGGTCTCATTGCACCGGACTGTGGCCATCCTGGATCCTACTTTCTCAGCTATCCTTTTCTCCTTTGACTCATTCCTTTCATCCTACTCTCCAAACCTTGGACTCGGAAGTGGCTTCCATCCCAACACTCATCTCAATCAACCATCCATTCAAACCCTTATCCAATCCAAAACCTCTCCCTCCATCCTTATCTCATCTCTGTCGGGATATCCTTGACTGTATCCTTGCCAGCCTCCCACCAGCTCCCAAACTCAAGTCCCATCTCACCTTCACTACCATTGGTACCAGGATGCTTTCTAAATCCTCCTTCCTCCCTGATGTTCTTTCTCAGCCTTGGATGGGTTGGGATTGTTGGGCGTGCTTGATTCCACTAATTAGGCCCTCTTCAGTCCTTGTCACCTCCCATTCATCATGATTGCAACTTCAAGTTTGGTTGAAGAATCCAAGTAACAATCCGGAATCCAATGATTCCCAACCCCCTTGCCCTCTCAACTCCTTCTCTTCCTCTACCCATATCATCAGGATCATTGATTCCCTAGAGATCCCAACTGAGTTAATCTATGGTCTCCATCAATTTCCAACCATCTATCTCAAGCGATCCTGCCCCAATCATCAATCACGACTTTGCTCGCAATCTCTCATCATCTTGGCGACCTTGCTTGCAACCTCAATGGAAACCTTGATTATATTGCGCTTGACCCTGCCATCGCTGTCCTTCTTCCACATCATCCGCTTCTTCCCTCAGCTCGCTCTCCCTCTCTGTCCTACGCTCTCACTCCCCTATTATCTGCTCAATTGCTCAATCATCTCCTTCCCTAGCAATCTCGCACCTCTCTTGAGATCCACTTGAATGGCAATCAATCGCTTTGGGCTTTGCTGATACAGTCCTCAAACCCCAATTGCTCACCGCTTCCATTACTATCCGCTTGCCGTTGATTTGTTCTTTCAACCCTCATCAATCTCTGTCCATCATCTATTCCATCAACTCCCAATCGATTTATCAGCCCATCATCCTTCAGATCCTACCTTTAATTGTTTTTCAACAACCCAGTTGCTTCTTCAATGCCTTGCAACCTTTTTCTCTATTCAATATCTCCACCTCAACCTCTGCCATCTCCACCTCAACCGCAAAATTGTTTCTGGCTCTCAGCCTTCCCTCATCTCCAACGTCTTGCGCGCTCTCTCCTCTCTCCTCCTCCCCCTATCCTTGCTTGCTTGACTGAATCTTCAACCTGTCAACCTTGTGCAATCTTGCTTGCACCTTAACCGCAACCTTGCTCAATTCAAACCTCCCTCTCTTGCTGCCTCAATGGCGGCCTCATTGCTCCCTTGCCCGCTCATTCACTTCATCATCCCATCCGCAACCTTGCTCTTGATACCTCTTGCTGCCTTCTGCAACCTTGATTGCTGCTCACCTCAACCTTTGCGCGCTCAATCTCTCAACCTTGCCTGCAATCTCAATTGCTACTCATCTCTTGCTCTGCTCTTCATTCATCAATCAAATCTCCATCATTCCAAATGGGTGGTCCATTCATTTGGCCTTTCCTGTCACCCTAACCATTCTTCCATTGCTCCACCCGCTACTTCTTTCCTCATTTCATCTCCTCCATCTTGTTTGCTCCACCTGCTACTATATCACCCATTGCTACATCTCCATCTCAACCGCTCCACCCGCTACCTCAACCACCACTTGCTCACTCCCATTCATCTCATCCGCTTCACCTGCTACTTCTTTACTTGCTCCATCTCCAACATCAATACACCCATCATCAATCCCATTCAATCATCATTCCATTCACCAACCATATAAACAACCAATCATCATCAACCTAACCAATCAACCTCAACAACATATCAACCTCCCTTCCATCCAGTATTGAAAAGGCTGGTGTGTTGGGATCCTTTCCTCCTTTTGTTCAATACTGTCTCTATATCTCCAGATCCCCACCCTCTATCTTTAATATATCCACATTCCTTATCATGCTATAATGTCATCCACCACCATTATCCTATAACTGCCACCACTCCATTCCAACTTCATCTCTAAAACCATCACCATCACCATTGCCATTACCATTATCATCACAATTACCATCTCCATCACCATCAGCATCACCATCACCATCACCATCACCATCACCATCACCATCACCATCACCATCACCATCACCATCACCATCACCATCACCATCACCATCACCATCACCATCACCATCACCATCACCATCACCATCACCATCACCATCACCATCACCATAATCATCATATCATTCTGACCCATTAAGCTATACTGTTGATTATTTTTCTTGATTTTTCTCCAAGATTTCTCATTTGTTATCTGTCTCTTTCCTTAATTCACTATCTTCTGTCTCTGCTGGGTTATCTCATATTTACCGTAGTCTCTGTACTCCTGTGATCCTTCTATCTTCACAACTCACATTGTTGTTACTCAACTGTCACAAATCACAACACACAACAGGAAAAAGAACTACCAATCCATCTACATCACCCCAAAACAAGCTCCATCATTCCACCACCCAAGTCAGTCAAGTTGTAGTAGGATCTTGTTTGAACCTCACCTTTGAAGAAACTTCAACCCAACTGAAGGCAACAATAATCCTAATAATACAAATGTAGGTGTTTTCAAGATCATCAACTCATCATCAGCATTGACAAACTTTGTATTTGTCTATCAGTGCAATGGTGTGAATTTTGTTAGACTGCTCTTTAGCTGCTTGTGCGCGCAACTCTACTTAGTCTTTTTAGAGGCCATAACCCAGCCTGTAGACTTACATTTGCCTGTTGGTATTTCCAAGGATTCTTATTCTATTCTTTCACTTTCTGCTATTAATTAATCCTCTACAATGATTCTTATGTTTTTTTTGACTTATTTTGAAATGACAGCTAGGTCTAGGTTTTTAACTTATCTCAACTCTTTTTCACGGTTTAAAGCCAAAAGGTTGATCTCATCCAGCTAACCCAATGGACCAACAAACCATTTCCCCTGGACCTGGAGGCGACAGAAACTTTAAGGCGCTGGCACTTAAATTGCTGATGGAATCAACTCCACTCCTAACCAAAACCAATTATTCAATTTGAAAAAAAAAAAAATGGAAAGACTCTTCAAAATGCATGGTATTTTATCTCTCATGAATTCAAATAATTGACTTGAGGAGATTCCTGAAGCAGATGAAACTGCCACTTACATTATTTCCAAACTGGATCCTTCCACTCACACCAACATAATAAGGGCCAAAAACAAGGACTCACCTAAACTCATTTGGCTTGCTGCAATGGAACATTTTGCCTCCAATCAAGCCGCAAATCAAGCCAAAATGTTTTTCAACTTTCTATACCTTGGATTAAACCAAAACAACATTGATTCATTTGTTACTTCTGTTAAACTACATCTTGGGAAACTTGATGAAGTCAGAATTGATCTCCCCAGCAATATCCTAAGCTACTTAATTCTATTTAAACTACCCAATTCTCTGAAAGGAATGCAATCTCAAATTATGCACTCTGGTATTCATCTTACGGTAGCCTATGTCTTGAATCATCTAGTCCAACATAAGAATGAAGTTCAATCCAAATCAAAGGACGCATTGGAAACCAATTTGGCCCTGTTCACTCACAGTCAACCTGATTCAGATTACCCTTGTTGCCAAAATCGCAAACATAACCCTGCTGTCAAAACCCATTCCACTGAACACTGCTGGGAAGAATTTCCAAATCTTAAACCCAAAAAACCACCAAATAAATGGAATTGTGGAGGCAAGAAAAAGACACAAGAGTCGCACTATTATTCCTTCTTTTGTGGATTGAACCAGCAGAACAAGACAAGCAATGATCAATACATTCTTGATAGTGGATTTTCCATTCACATGATAAAGGATTGTTCCTTATTTTCCTCAATAATTGACCAATCAGGTGATTAACTAATCAAAAATGGAAAGAAAGGCAATGGAGTACCAATTAGAGGACTCGGTTAAGTAAACTTAGATTTAGGAAAAATCAAATTAAAGTTAGAAAATTTGGCCTGGGTTCCTGATGTAACTGTCAATCTAATTTTGATGGGTTCCCTGCTCAAACAAGGTTGCTCTCTGAGAGTCAATAGCAAGTCTGATCCGCCTACTTTCTTGCTGAAGAAAAAGAAAGTAAAAATTCTAGGAGGAATCATTGAAAAAAATCTCTTGATCATCAATCCTTCCTCTCTGTCCAGTGGACAAGAATTTTTCATGAATCTTGAAGAGCTTGAAGAACTGCATCAAACCCTTGGCCATGCTCGCCCGGAAAGAATGGAAAAACCTCTTGGACATGGCATCAAAAAGGAAATCTGGACTGCCTTCAAATGCTTACCATGTAAGAAAGGAAAAATCACTAAGTCTCCCTTAAAACACAAACAATGACCAGCTGAGCAAGTCTTTGACCGTTTGCATTTAGACTTAACGGGCCTGCTCAATCCGCAAAGAAAAGGTGGCATCAGATATGCGCTTACCATAGTCAACAATAAATCCGGATATCTCTCTGCTTTTCCCTTACAAAGCAAGGATGCGGCTGCCAAAACAATCATCTTTGTCATTGAAAATGAAGCAAAGGAAAAGAATAGATTTCCCATTGAAGTTGTTTCAGATGGAGGCGGAGAATTTGTAAATGAAACTCTTGCCACGTTTTTCAAGTCAAACGCAATTCAACAATTAGTTAGCAAACCTTATCACTCCCAGCACAATGGAAAGGCCAAACGGGCAAATCAAACTATCATGGAATCATTAAGATTGGTTTTCAGTTCATCTCCCATTCCTAAGAGTTATTGGAACGTGGTAATCCAAAGTTGCTTTCTAGCGTTGAATCAAATCCCCCAAGAAGCTGGTATGAAAACACCTTGGGAAATAATGCATGGTACTACCCTGCCGGAAGACTACTTGAATCCTTTCAGCACTGCATGCATTTACTTGCTGAAAAACACCAAAATGGTCTCAAAGCTTAGTGAGAAATGTGAGGAAGGTATTCTGTTAGGAATCAATCCCTGTTTGCTATCCTAGAAAGTCATGTCAAGATCTGGAAAAATCCTGAATACCCAGCACATCCTCTTTCTCAAATCTCCAGGGCCTAAAAACGCTATTCTCAATGACAAACTTGAAGGCAATGTTGAAATCAACATGGGTACATTGACCAAGAGAGAACCGGTATTAGCGGACCTCAAGCTAGAGTCTGAATCCTCAAGCAATGAGAAGCAAGACTTCCCTGTTGAGGAGAACTCAATTCCCTCTGACTCCAAAGAAAGCTCCAGTTCATCAATTGAGGAAAGACTCCTCCCTAAACTACGCAACCAAGACAATCTAAAACCACCAGCGCAATATGGCTATCATCACAGCTATCTACCCAAAACTATTCAGGAGGCACTGAAAATGCCAGAATGGGTTGCACCAGTTCAAAAAGAGCTAGAGACGGCGGAAGAATTAGGAGTGTGGGAAGATGCTTAAGAATCCAAAGTGATCAACCCCTTGAATACCACTTGGGAATTCAGTGCTAAAAAAGATCTTCACTTGGGTTTGAATTCACTTAAAGCTTGGGTATGCGTGCAAGGGTTCAACCAACGTTATGGGGTCGACTACCTAGAGACTTTTGCTCCTACTGGTAAAATAGCTTCACTCCGAGCTCTTCTCATCTACTCTGTCAACAAGAAGCTTCCAATAATTCAATTTGATGTAAAATGGGCCTTCCTACATGCGCCGCTAGAAGAAAAATTTTACATCAAAACTCCCATTGGTTTGAGAAGAAAGGCAAAGTACCTTAAACTTATCAAATCTCTTTATGGTCTCAAAAAAGCCCCACTTAATTGGTAAAAGACTCTCAGAGAGTGGATAAAGAGCATCGGATTTAATGAAAGTGATTGTGACCTGTGTCTGTATCATCATGAAGATGGGGTCACTTCCTTATTCTTTCATGTTGACAATTTAGTTGTGGTGGGGGAGGTAAATTGGTTCAAAACTCTCTTTCTGAATAAGTTCAAAGATTTGTCAGCTCACAAGGTGGAAAACCTACTTGGGATGAAAGTTGAGAAGGATGAGAACTCAATCAGCTTATCCTTACCAAACCACATTCTCAAAGGGCTTGAGGAGCTGAATCTAATGTATGCAAAACCGCTTTCAAATCCGTGCCAAACCCAATTTCATCTAGAACCAGCAACAGAAATTGAGAAAAAACAATTCAAACAACTAAATGTCAACTATCAATTGCCCATAGGTTTTCTGAACTTTATAGCCACTCTAGCTTGTCCTGACATCAGCTATGCTGTTTCAAACTTGGCAAGGTTCTCGGAAAACCCTGCAATCCTACATTGGAGGGAAGTAATTCAAGTTTGGAGGTACTTACTCAAAACAATAGACTACAAACTTACCTTCAAATCCAAGTTTGAATCAAATCACCTCATCACGTACAGCAATGCAACATGTGGAGAAAACCCCAACTCTCGCCTCTCTCAAACGGGTTTCATCACCTTATTCAAAGGAAGCCCTCTCTACTGGACAAGCCAGCGTCAGAGAAGCATAGCTCATTCTTCCACCAAATCAGAGTGCAATGCTCTCTCCACAAGTCATCTTGAAGCCAGATGGTTAAATCATCTTATCTCAGAAGTATGGCAAACTAACTTTGATCCTCCCTTACATCTAATTGAAAATAAAGGATTAAATGACAAAATAAAAAAATTTGGAACCAAATCTCGCGCTAAGTATATCAATATCAAGATAAAGAGCTTATGGAATGACTGGCACGACAAGCTGATTCAAATTGAACTAATCTTGTCCCAAGACATGTTAGCTGATCCATTAACCAAGGCAGCAAGTTATATGTCAGTCTCCAAACTGGCTAGATATGTTTGCTCTTAACTAAGAGTGCTGATAATGAGTTGAGCCGGCGTGTTGATTATTTTTCTTGATTTTTCTCCAAGATTTCTCATTTGTTATCTGTCTCTTTCCTGAATTCACTATCTTCTGTCTCTGCTGGGTTATCTCATAGTTACCGTAGTCTCTGTACTCCTGTGATGCTTCTATCTTCACAACTCGCGTTTTTGTTACTCAAATGTCACAAATCACAACACACAATGGGCAAATTAACTATGGATCCGTCTACATCACCCCGTGACCAGCTCCATCATTCCACCACCCTAGTCAGTCAAGTTGTAGTAGAATCTTGTTCAAACCTCACCTTTGAAGACACTTCAACCCAACTGAAGGCAACTATAATCCTAATAACACAAACATAGGTGTTTGCAAGATCATCAAGTCATCATCAGCATTAACAAACTTTGGATGTGTCTATCAGTGCAATTGTGTGGATGTTGTTAGACAGCTCTTTAGCTGCTTGTGCGCCTAACTCTACTTAGTCTTTTTAGAGGCCATAACCCAGCCTGTAGACTTACGTTTTCCTGTTGGTATTTCCAAGGATTCTTATTCTATTCTTTCACTTTCTGCTATGAATTACTCCTCTAAAATGATTCTTATGTTTTGTTTGACTTATTGTGAAATGACAGCTAGGTCTAGGTTTTTAACTTATCTCAATTCTTTTTCATATACCATTACCCTCATCATCATCATCATCATCATCATCATCATCATCATCATATCATTCTTCCACATTAAGCTAGGCAACTATGCCTGGGGTCCTTGTTACTCCTCTTAAAATAGGCTACCATTCCCGATATCATGCTAGGCAACTATGCCTGAGGTCCTTGTTGCTCCTCTTAAAATAGGCTATCATCCCCCATATCATGCTAGGCAACTATTCCTGAGGTCCTTGTTTCTCCTCTTAAAATAGGCTATCATTTCCCCATCTCATATCCTGACAAGGTGGTGTCTTGTCATTTATTACTCAACTCTCATATCTCTATCATTCTCATATTCTCCTCTCATTTCTCATGAATCTCTGGAATGTTTGCTGGTCTTAAATTGGTTCCTAAATTTGTCAGTTAAGGTGGTATGTTGTCTTTTTGATGTTCAAATTCTGTAACTAAAAAATTTAGTTACCTTATTGCTATCTTACTGTTTTCATTATCTCATTACCCATGTCTTAGGCCCCCTCTGGGGCTCTCTAGTTGTTTCTAATCTGCTGCCTTAGGCCCCTTTGGGGTTCTCCAGTTGTCCATAAATACTGGTCCTTCCCTTGGACCATGAATAAAAATCATCTGATTACCAGACAACTAAACCGGAGTGTCTCTTCCTCCTCTTCAGATCAGTTCCACTTGACTATACAATTACTTTCCCTCTGTCCTTGTCTCTTTGTAGCCTTATCAATACATCTCATTTGGATTTTCAGTAGCCTACCATACTCATTGCTTCTCCAAATAACCTTGGTTCTCATATTAAACTCTTCATCTTCTAGTACTGTTACCCTCCCCCAACCTAGAGCCAAAGAAGGTAGTAGAATTAATCCCCCCTCCATCACAAGAAGGTTCCCTGCAGCCACCCCAGCAGAATCTGGTCAAGGAAGCCAGGATCAAAGACTTAGTCAGAGAGCATGTGAAATATTGGGAAGAGTTTCAAGAAGCCCAAGCCAAGGAGGACCTGGTATCTATGGAAAAGATAATCTACCAGGAAAAAGCTATCCAGATAGCTCTTCAGAAAATTATTTCAAGAAAAGAGGTAGAATCCTATGTAGAAAAGTGGAATACTTGGGATCAATTAGCCCAACTGAAAGAAGAAGTATCAGGAAAGAAGAGATCTTCTTCACATCCAAAGCCAAAGGGAAAGAAGGATTGGGATCAGATATTATCCTTAGCTCAAAAGTGGAAAAAGGTGTACAACAATTATCCTCTAATTCTGAACCCAGTAACTTGTCCAAACCAACCTCTTATTCAATTGCTTCATTTTCTAATGATATTTGCCATAATTTCAATATTGTTTGTGGAAATTTGGACGGTGTTTATACCCAAATGGATAATTTAACCTCAGTAGTACCCAAATTAATTAATAACCAAACAAATTCTGTTGGAATGGAATATATCAAGGAGCATACAGAACAATTATTGGAAAAAATTAATCAAGGTAAAATAAGACATACCCAAACAATTGAAAACATGAAATCAGGTATCCAAGAAGATTTTATTATGTCTTTTCAGCCTTTAAAAGAAGAAGTCATAAATACTACTAACAGTTCCATTCTTTAGCTTAGAGAGAAATTGGATCTGCTTAATAATAAAGTGGACCTGCAACTTAATCTGATCAAGAATAATCTTAGAGACTTAAAATTCTGTCTGACCAACCCCTTGGGGAGTATCACAGAGGAACAAAAACCTCCCAGACAAACAACTACTCCTTATGCACCACCCTTACTAGGAATTCATAGGAGTGAAACATTCAGGCCTAGTCCCACCCCTGAAATCTAAAAAGCCCTCAAACGTTTACTACCAATTTCTGAATGGCCTAAGTTCTCTGGTGAGGGAGAGTATAATCATATAAATTTCATTAAATTTATTGACTACACCATTAACTCTTATGACCTACCTGAAGCTATAACTGTAGTCAGGTTTCCCAGAATATTTGAAGGAGTAGCTTTAGACTGGTGTTTTAGTAAAAGAGAGGAATTGGTATCCTTACCATCAAATTCTTGGAAACTTCTAATTAAAGAACAATTTGGTTCTAGAATGTGGAAAAGAAAAATGATGAAAAATTTTGAAAATTCCTGATTTGATCCCTCCAAGGATAAGCCTCACAAATGGTGCTTGGAACAGAAGAGAAGACTAGATTTCTTCTATCCAGATGCTGACAAAGAGGAAGTAAATGAAAGACTCCTCAACTTGTTTCCTGGAAATCTTAGCCATAGTGTCTGATGCCGGATGAGTATGGATTCTGAATTACCAACTCTAATCAATGTGTTAGAAGAAGTCATAGACATGAATGGGTTAGACAAGAAGTTTTCTTCTAGACCTAAAGAGAACTTCAGCATTAACAAAACTAGATAACAACCCCCTCTGGTAAATATCTCTGACAATAAGAAACCTAATGATAACAGGGACAAAGAGAGAATGCCTGGAACTTTTTGTAATTGTAACAAGACAGCGCATATGAGACAAGACTTCCCATTACCAAAAAGAAAGATAGAAGTCTTAGAAGGAGAGCAGTAGTTTGAAGGGAATCAGAACTATGAAGATATAGCTGATACTGAAGGATCCCTTTCTGAATGCGAATTGATCCTGACCAACCCTGTCAATTTTATGGAAGGAGATATAGGCACTTCTATATAAATCAATAAAATCCATGGGGACTCTACTTTTCCCCAACAATGGGATCCTACCATCATTCCTAGACATATTGCGGATGTTAAACCATTAACAGTTAAACCTATGAGTGGTAAGAGTTATACTACTGGTCAAACTTTCTATGCAAAAGGGTTGTATAAAGACAGACCTATAAGGTTATTACTGGATAGTGTAGCTTCCTGCTCATGTGTCTGTACTGAATCATTAAAAAAATGGTATCCCAATGGGAAAGAACACCTTCTTCCCGTCCCAAAAGCCAAGTTTAGCTCTTGCAACTCTGCCATGAATGCTATTGGAGTATGGACTGCTCCTGTAATATTACCCCATACTAAAGGATCTTTGAGAATACAATTGGAATTTGTGGTATTTCTCAATGGATTATGTGACTACCTGATAATAGGTAATGATGCTTTATGTCTATATGGTATAGATGTGTTCCAGAGTAGAGGGAGATACTTTACCGTGGGTTGTAATTGGGACAAGAAGTTTAAGATATGCACCATTCAATCTAACTTCCCCTCCTCTAATTATAAAAAGCATTTAGAAGACTTTGACCCAGAATACTTCTCTGAAGCAGCTCCGAATATGAAAATTTCTGAAGAAAATAAGAAAGATATATTGAAATTATGCTTTGAGAACCAAAATGCTTTTTTTACTAAAGATCATCCAATTGGTGATATTAAAGGAAATGATATGGTATTAAAATTGACCATTAAGCCTCCTTATCCTCCAAAATTAAGAAGACCAGCCTATCCTTCTAGTCCTAAGTCTAGAAAAGCTCTTGAGGAAAATATCCAAGGACTGATAGACTTACAAGTATTAAGGAAAGTAGGGCACAGTGAGCAGGTAGATGTGACCACACCTGTAATCATAGCTTGGCATAATGACAAGTAAAGAATGGTAGGAGACTTCAGAATGCTCAATAATTATACTCAGGCAGATTATTATCCTATACCCCGGATTGATCATGCTCTTCATAACTTGTCCAAGGCCAAGTATATCACTACTATGGATAACCTTAAAGGTTTACACCAGGTATCTATAAGCCCTGAAAGCAGGAAGTTTATGAGAATAATCTGTCATTTGGCAATATATGAATATCTTAGGATGCCCTTTGGTATAAAGAATGCCGCATCACACTTCCAGAGAAAAATGGATCCAGTTCTAGATACTTACATCAGACAAGGGTGGATGATGGTATATAAAGATGATTTTATCATATATTCTGATAATTGGGATAATCATATAAACCAAATAAGATTATTATCCAAACTTTCTCCAAAGCAGGATTAAAAGTATCCATGAATAAATGCAACTTTGGATATGGAGAATTGAAATCTCTAGGGCATATAGTCTCTGGTCTAACACTATCTGCTGATCAAAATAAGATAGCTGCCGCCATGAACAGACATATGCCTCAAAATAAAACAGAGTTCCTTTCTTTCATTATTTTTTGCAGTTACTACAGGCAATACATCTCAAAGTTTGCTATGCTACTCAAAAGTTTGTACCAAATATGCAACAATAACACTCTCTTTGAAATGACAAATGAGAAATTGAAAAACTATGCGGAAATGAAAATAGCTATGACCTCTAATCCTCTACTCATTCAACCAGATTACTCCAAAACCTTTAAGCTTTAAATTGACGCCTGTATGGAAGGGTTGGGAGCTTTTCTACATCAAGAAAGAATAGAAGAAGACAAACCAGTGGAGAAACCAGTACTCTTCATATCTAGAAAGATCAAAGACACAGAAAAGAGATATGGAGCCAGTCAGATGGATTGCTTGGCTCTCGTATGGGCTTTTGAAAAGCTGCACTATTACTTAGAAGGCCCCAATTTCCAAGTGATCATGGACTGTAATGCTTTAGGAACTCTCATGAACATGAAGACCCCCAGCAGACATATGCTCAGGTGGAAAATTGCTATACAACAGTATAGAGGTCAGATGACTATAGTGCATAAAGCTGTAGCTAAACATCAGAATGATGATAGTCTAAGTAGGAATGCTTTAACTAATGAATAACAATCCAGCATATGACCCTAAAGATCAAGATATCTTTCCTATCCTGAACATCAATCTTTTTGCATTAAATGCTCCAATAATGGGGATCCACTTATGTGAATTAGATACTGGTTTATTCAATCTAGTGAGGGAAAACTACTCCTCTGATATAAAACTACTAATTACCATTATGGAATGTGAATACCCAGAAGCAGCTCTGCTAAATAGTTTGCCTGCTTCATTAATTAAACCCTATAAAGCAGGAAGGTTTACTTTTTGGGATGGTCTCCTTTACTACAGACACCAAAATTACAGTGTATTGGTACTAAGTAACAAAGAACATATACAACACATACTCCAGGAATGCCATTACAAATGTTCATCAGGGCACCTATCTACTGAAAGAACCTTGGAGAAAGTCAAAAAAACCGCTGGGTGGATAGACTGGAAAGAAGTCACTATTAAGTATGTTACTAGCTGTGAGACTTGCCAAGAATCTAATAAAACTACTGGCTTTTGGAATTCTTACCTCATTTTTTGTTCAATACTACCTGTTTATATCTTTCTATTGTCCACCCTCTTTCATTACAACAATCACATTCATTCCTATTCAACACTCTATCAACACCACCATTATCCTATAACTTCCACCACTCCATTCCAACTTCATCTCTCAAACCATCACCATCACCATCACAATTACCATTATCATCACCATTACCATCACCATCACCATCACCATCACCATCACCATCACCATCACCATCACCATCACCATCACCATCACCATCACCATCACCATCATCATCATATCATTCTCACCCATTAAGCTATATCATTACCCTCATCATCATCATCATCATCATCATCATCATCATCATCATCATCATCATCATCATCATCATCATCATCATCATCATCATCATATCATTCTTCCCCATTAAGCTAGGCAACTATGCCTGAGGTCCTTGTTGCTCCTCTTAAAATAGGCTATCATTCCCCATATCATGCTAGGCAACTATGCCTGAGGTCCTTGTTGCTCCTCTGAAAATAGGCTATCATTTCCCCATCTCATATCTTGCCAAGGTGGTGTCTTGTCATTTATTACTCAACTCTCATATCTCTATCATTCTCATATTCTCCTCTCATTTCTCATGAATCTCTGGAATGTTTGCTGGTCTTAAATTGGTTCCTAAATTTGTCAGTTAAGGTGGTGTGTTGTCTTTTTGATGTTCAAATTCTGTAACTAAAAAATTTAGTTACCTTATTGCTATCTTACTGTTTTCATTATCTCATTACACATTTCTTAGGCCCCCTCTGGGGCTCTCTGGTTATCTCTAACCTGCTGCCTTAGGCCCCCTTGGGGTTCTCTAGTTTTCCATAAATACTGGACCTTCCCTTGGACCATGAATGAAAATCATCTGATTACCAGACAACTAAACTGGAGTGTCCCTTCCTCCCCTTCAGATCAGTTCCACTTGACTATACAAGTACTTTCCCTCCATCCTTGGCTCTTTGTAGTCTTATCAATACTTCTCATTTGGCTCTTCAGTAACCCACCATACTCCTTCCTTCTCCAATCAACCTTGCTTCTCACCTTAAAATTTTTCACTGGCAAAAGGTTTGGACTCCTACAGAAAATCTTTGAGCCCAAAACTAGATGGGAAATCATGAATATGGATTTTGTCACCAGCCTCCCCCCTGGAGGTACTCATTCATATAACTCTGTCCTGTTTATAGTTGACAGATACTCTAAGAAGGCAAAATTCTTACCTAACCACAAAGAAGATAGTGCTATGGATGTAGCTCTACTATTTTGGAATAGGATCATAGCTGATGTTGGTATACCCAAGATTATAATCAGTGACAGAGACTCCAAATTCACCTCTGAGTTTTGGAGGAATCTGAATGACATACTGGGTACTACTGTAGCATTTTTTACAGCATACCATCCCCAAACTGATGGAATAGCTGAAAGAATGATACAGACCCTAGAAAATATTTTAGGAAGGTTCTGTAGCTTTGGTCTAGAATAAAAAAACTCAGATGGTTATAGCCGTAATTGGGTAAACCTACTCATAGCTCTAGAGATGGCTTATATAAGCTGTAAGCATTCTACTACCAAAGAAGCCCATTACATACTAGAAAGAGGATGGATTCCAAAACTCTCTAGGAATAAATTAAACTATAACTTAGCCAACATTCATCCAACATCTCTTGAATTCAAGAAAATGATAGATTTGGCAAATAATCATGCTCAAAAATGTGTAGAAGAAGCAGTAGAATACAACAAACAAAGATTGGACAAATCACACAGAGAACCTGACCTTAAAATAGGAGATCAGATCTTGGTATCCACTGCCAACTTCAACAATTTAGCAGGTAACAGAAAGCTGAAACCAGCCTTTGTTTGACAATTTGGTATCAAAAAGATGCATGGAAATAATGCTGTAGAATTAATCTTGAGTGAAGAATTACCAAGAAAACACCCAGTATTTCCTGTTAGCGTAGTAAAACACTTTCAACCAAGAGAAGGTAGCAACCTACCTCCAGCAATGATCCCAATAGAACCCAACCCTGTGAAAGAAACAGGGAAAGTCAGCATTATATTGAAAGAAAAGAAAGAGAGAGTGCAAGTAAAAGATGTTACACTATACTTAGTAAGATACAAAGGACAATCTGCAGACAAAGATGAATGGTTACCAGAGAACAATATACCTGATGGACCAATACATCTTAGAAACTACAGAGCCAGCAAAAGGACGTGAAACACACATGGAATTAATTTTTTCCCAACATGCTCCAGATTTTTTTCAGATATGGCCATAGTTGGAGTGGGGGAATGTCAGCTTGCTACTTTTTCAGAGCAAGCTGCAAAAGAAACAGAAATAAGATAAAAATAATAATAATAAAATTAACCTAAGAAGTAGTAGTAAAACATAAATATTATTGCAAAAATGGATTCTCCACCCAAAATTAGGTAGGGTGACTTACTGACCACACCCTTGAATTCAAACTCCTTATAATTTCAAAATGATTGAGAAAGGAAAGACCAAAATACCACAGCACTACTATTGTACTTTTTGGCTAATTAAATATTTCGCATGTATTGTCACATACAGGTTTCACACCTAAAATTCAGTCAGAATTGAGGTGTTGTGTATATTTTAGGCGTTACAGACACAAATGTGTTCTGTCAAAATTCCTGCACGCAGCTGTGGCAGCCAATACACCCGCGCGCAGCTGAGCTACAGCACTGTCACCCTGTAAAAAGCCATGTACGCGGCCCTGGGCCTCTGACAAGTACGCAGCCCCAAGCCTCTGACAAGTATGCAGCCACGGGACTAAGGGTTGACAAAGTGACAGGGACCCTGAGAAACCCAGGTGCTGCGTAATCATGCTACAACCTACACAGGAACATTCTACATATGTAATAAATGTTCCTGTGGATAGTACATAGTGTAAAAATACATAAAATTATATTAAAATACCTAAATAACCTTTATACGTATTTTTTATTAAATATAATTCAAAGTACCAAAAATGTAGAGAATAAGATAATGAATACTTCTAAAAATATATTTAAATACTTTAATATACAATTATGAGGACTTCTAGACATCAATATTTTTTGTGACATACTAAGGAAACTAATGACGCAGAAATATCACATGAATACCCATGAATTAACTTTTTAAGTAATTATTTTAGTATATCAACTGAAATTTGAAAATAAGGAGTAAAATTAATATCATGAATTTACTCCAATTATTTAATAAATAATGAGAATTCAACTTACATAAAACTATCCGTGAGAATGTCTATTAAAATAATTATCAACTTACTGGGAACATTTACTAAGGATAATTAATTAAATAATAAATAAAATGGACAGATTAGTGTTATTCACACGTCCAAACATCAATTATAAAGTAGAATAATTCTCATACCCTGTAGAATTAGATGCTACCCGTGCTACAGAACCAACAAAAAGTGGCGGGCTACCACTAGGTACCCATCTAGCCTCATTGTTTGTCCCTTTGACTCCTGTATCCCTCAGAAGGACACTATTGGGACTCAAAAAGCTATAAATAAAGAGCTCTTTTGAGGATATTGATACCCAGAGACCCAGTTATATTTACATCCAGAAACTGTGCCAAGGTAATCAAATACTTATAAGAGATAATTGAGTGATTTATGGCTTTAGTCTGATTAATAATATCCCTCCACAACCCTTTAATCAATTTAAACTACTGAACAACCTTATTACCCCAGTAAACAGGTTTAACCCATCAGTGCACGTCCCAAACAGGTAGCCAAAGGATTTGATAATACACCATTGATTTTTATTATCCTTTCTATTTTGTTGCAGCCTGGTCACAAAGCCCTTACACTCCACCATTTATTTTATATACATATTATATTTGGGCAATATATCTTTTAAAAATATAAATTAAAGTTTCCAATGTAACCAGGCCTACGTGTTTTCATACTGAATTCCCTGAAGAGAGGTGTTAAAGATCATCAATATAATTGTGGCCCCTCTATGAAAATATTTAATAATCAATTTATTCATATGGATTTATAAAAATAAACCATATCCAAACCAATTAACCTTGCAATAAGCTTTATCCAAATATTTTACAGATTTTTGCTGCATTTATTGAATAATATATTTATTATTTATTCTATCACCTCTGGTAGATAAAGGATAGAAAATATCTTGTCATCCAGGAGGCTGAAAAATTAACTGCAAAGATTTGCAAGTATATATGGACTTGCCAAGATTGGAAGATTGTTACGCAAGCCAAAGGTGGTAAGCGGACAACACCATTGGTGATGTGCATTACTTGTGTCTCACTGATGTAATGAGGTAGATGTTACGGAGGAAAAGTATATGTCAAAGTGATGAAGACAATTAACCTTAACCTTGGAGTTTTACAGTTTGCAAGGTATAAAGCCACAAGCTCCTGCAAGCCTTTAGATGATTTTCCCAAAGCCACAAGCTCCTGCAAGCCTTTGGATGATTTTCCCGTTGATTCCAAAAGTGGTTACCTACTGTATAACCTTAGAATAATACAGTAATTTTTTGCTTAAATAAAATAAAATTAACTATGTCTTCATCCTTGTCTTGTCTTTTCCAATACTGCATTTGTCAAAATTAAAAATGTGTCCCTAGTGCTGCTGCCCATGGTCTCCAAGGCACGTGCAAACAATGTTGCCTTTGAAAATTAGCTTGTACATTTCCCATAAAAAGTGGGCCATTTTTGATACCCCATGGGCATCCACAGGTTAAGTTGGAAGTAAAAGGTTTGCTCCACGCGTGAATTATCACATCTTTCTAGTTCCAGAGATTGAATTCCTAGGAGTATGAAATCCAGGTAGGTAAGGCTAGAAACTGATTAAATCAGCAAGATGAAGCTAATATGATGTAATTGTTGTCATTTGTATTCTTTCCAAGGTTTTTTAGATACACAACTAATAGGCCACCACCACCCAAACTGAATTTTGGACTGTTGGCCAAGTTCCAAACAAACCAGATGAATTCCAAGGTGCAAAGTGAAGTGCAAGGTGAAGAATGGATTGCAGAAGTAACCAAGGAGACAAGAGAAGAACAAGATGAAATGGAAGGAGGGAATGAAGGGTTTGAAAACAGGGAATGAAGGAAGAGGAAGGAATGGAGAGGAGCAAAGAAAAAAGACAGGACAGGAGGAAGGGGCTTCAATGGAAATATATGGAACAGAAGGGGATGGCATTGAAGACCAAGGCAAGGGGAACCAAGTGCAAGTGGTGGTGGCAGTAAAAACTTATGTGAGGCAGTAAACTGACAATTTTGGGGAGGTTTTCTTGCAAGTTCAAAGGAAAAGAGCTCTCAAGGAACTATTATAGGCAGATTAATGGAATGCCCAATAAAAGAGGGCTTTTAATTCAAAATGCAAGGAGATCATGGAGAACCTTTTGGTTACACAAGTCCTTATATTGTGCGGGATATTGGGGTTGATAAGTTATGAAGATTTGGATGAGTTTAAATTGATGCTAACAGAGTAAACTGAAAATCTGGAAGAGGCAGAGAAAGAAGTAAAAGAAAATTGATAATTTCTTTTTATATTTTTATATATTCTTTCTTTTTATTATTTATTATTTTTATTTCATTATATAAATATATATATAAATTTTTTTATCTAAGGAATGAAAATTTTCTCTAATAAGGAAAGAAAGAAATATAAGCCAAAAATAGATTTTTGTTACAAAATGTGAAAAGTGTAAATTAGAGAAAAAAGGAGTGATATAGGATGAGATATATGATTGGATTGGATGAGATGGAATGGAATGGGTATATAGGATGAAATGGGATTGGATGGGATGGAGTTAAACTTGACAAGGTTTTCAAGGATAGATTGCATGAAAGTCTCAAGCCAAGTTGGGAAAATGGCAAAGGTGATGGGCTAGTTCCCATAAGGCATGATCTTTGTCCAACTGGAAACCAGTCCATTTGAAAATTTATTGAATTTTTCCTTTTCATAACCTGGAATCCAGAATAAAGATTACTTGGCACTCTAGATGATCTTAGAAATCAACCAGTTCCAGAGGGGGATGAGTCTTGCCTTGGTGTAGGACTTGAAATGGCTCTAGGAGAGACACATGAAAGACTGGGTGGATACCTTTTGATTTTTCAGGTAAGTTAGGTTTGAAAGCATTGGGAAAGATGACTGTATTTTTTTCAGGGATTTTTTGGGTTGGACAATTATTGTGAATGTTTCAAGCATTGGGCCATACCCAATCTCCTACTGTGGGTTGGTTGGTGCAGTAGTGTGAAGTTGATCTACTTGCTCCTTCTAGACCTGATTTTCTGCTTTGAGGTTTTATTTTAGTTGCAATTGAAGGTATTGAACATTAGTGAGATAATTGGCAGCAGGTTTAGAAGATGATACATGAATAGAAGAGAAAGTTGGGTTTCTACCATAAAGAGTCTGGGAGGGAAACTGTTTGGTGGAGGAATGACTTGAGTTGTTTTAGGAAACCTTGGCTAATGGAAGTCATTCCAAAAAGTTGTCCTTTTGATAGTTGAACTATGTTCAAAGATGCTTTTTGAAAAACTGATTAACTTTTTTGGTTTGCCCATCTGTCTCCGGGTGGTATGCCATTGATAAGTTTCAATTAATTGTCAAATGCTGGTATAGCAAGGTCCAGAAGCTAGAAAAAAACAAAAATCCATCAACACTAACTATATTATCAGGGAGGCCATTTTTTTAAAATACATATTCTATTAATAAATTAGCTAAGTCTTCCAACAAGGAAGTCACAGTACTGCAAAGAAATCAATCCATCTTTGAGAAAAAATCTACTACTACTAAAATAGAATCATAACCACTAGAAAGAGGTAATTGAAAAATAAAATCCATCAAAAATGAGTTCCAAGGAATAGGATGGATTGAAAGTGTCTTGAGCATAACATACTTCTGGTGTTTGGAGGACCTGTTACAATTTCAGTCCCAGCACGCACTAACATAGTCTTTTACTTCCTTGGTCACACTAGGCCAATAGAAATCTTGTGAAATCAATTGGTATGTTTTATCCTTCCCATGATGAAAATTGAGCAGAGAATCATTCCAACACTCAAAGATATCTAACTTATCGCAAGGTTCATCAGGTACTACTATACAATCTTCATAAAATAAATAATAATTTTCATCAACACTGTAATCACTATCTAATAGTTTTTCAATCTTGCAAATGTTTTAAGACTTGGGGTTATTGAGTTGAGCTTTTAAAATTTTGGAAGCTGTGTCTCAAAGGTGGGTGATGATTGAACTGAGTTGCGCAGACGGGTTGGAGAAGAGTGACATAAAATTTTCAGGGTTGTTATTGGCAAAGTTTCTCCCCGCCCCTGGGTAAAATTTGTCCCAGCATGATAAAGCATCAGGGAATACTGCTTGTTTCCTGGGGTGGTACGTGATTTTAAAGTTTAAATTGGAGATATAGTTGGCCCAAAATGAATGTCTGCGTGTAAGGAATTTTGAGCTCATAAGATATTTTAAAGAATTTTGATTACTTCAGACCTCAAAGGGTTCCATAAGAATCAAAAGGTATGAATTCCATTTCTTCAAGCAATAAACAATTTCAAGAATTTCCTTTCATTAATCTTGTAATTAATATGTGTAGTACGCAATTTTCAAGACTCAAAGTTTATGGGATGAAAATAGCAGGAGAGCAAGAAAACTGGAATATTACTCCTGAAATTTCATAGTCCTTTGCGTCTGTTTCAAAAATATTGCAAGCTAGCTTGTCAAAGTTACCAGGTATTAGAGAAGTGTTAAAGTTTTTCTTTAAATCTTCAAACACCAAGGCAGACTGATTGCTAAAAAAAATCAATATCTTTTTGAAGAATGTTGGTAAGATGCATGGTCTTCTTGGTGTAATGCTCAATAAACCTCCTGTTAAAATGACTGAAACCAAGAAAAACTTGAAGTTATTTGACTGAAGATGGTGCAGGCCAGTCCAATATATGTTTCCTTTTTTCTTGTTACCAATAGTCCTTGCTGAAAGACTATGACACCTAAAAGCTGAAGAGAATGGGTGTGAAATATGCACTTAGAGGTTTTTGCAAACAGGTTATTCTCTCCCAGTTGCTGAAGCACCTCTTCCACATGTGCAAAGTGATTTTGAAGAGTTTTTGAATAGGCAAGCATATTTTCAAAATACAACACAATTTATTTCACTACAAGATCAGAAAAAATATCATTGACAAAATTTTAAAAAGTGGAACAAGCATTGAAGAGGCCAAAAGGCATGACGCTATACTCATAGCTGCCAAAGAGTGTTTTCATTGAAGTGAAATAGTCATGAACTTTTGCAATGAAAATGAATTTATGGGTACCTAGAAGTTCTAACTTTGAAAAATAAGCAGCTACATGGAAGAGAGTGAGGAGGTGCAACATAGTTGGTACTGGGTAGGCATTCTTTGGGGTTACCTTGTTCAGTTCCTTTATTCAACACAAAGGCAAAGGGTGCTTTCTTTCTTTGGGACAAAAAAGGAAAGGTGAGCCATTATGCAAATTGCTTGGTCAAAGAACTCCTTTTGATACATTCTATGCAATGTATTCTTGAAGCGCAGTTGATTCTTTCTTTGAGAGCAATTAGACTGGTCCTGGTTCTGTAGGTGGGCCAGTAAGTTCAATCCTGTGATCATAAGAATAGGAAGGAGGTAATTTATCTGCCTTTAAAGCTGAAACCACCTCAGAGAATTCATGATTAACCAAAGGTAAAGAATCTTGAATCATCTCTAAATCTTCAATCTTCTCATCTTTGAGCAATGGATTGGAAGTGCTTGCATGATTGGAGAGGATCAGGGAGCTCAAAATACAAATTTTTTTGGCGCATGTTTTTATTCAAAGAAACAATAGAGATTTAAGTCAGAAAAATAAGCAATAACTCCTAAATATGAAAAGGGAACTTGGGAATGAAGCTCAGGATATTGCAAATCTCCTGGAGGAAATTTTTTTCCAACTCAATGACATTGTTAGGTAGGCTGTTTAATTCCTATTTGAAAGAATGTTTAGTATCCTGAGGTTGCAAGTTTCAAAGGTTAATTACTTGTTCTTTCCAATTAACATCAGGATTCCAGTAAAATAGGAATTTCGGGCCTAGAATAGTGTTTTCCATTCTGGGGATATCCAAAAAAAAAATAAATCCCATTTAAAGCTGGGGAAACTGGAAAATTCAAAGCTCCATTTTGCCTTATTGGTAACCCAATGAGATGGTTTGGTTTCACTACTTACTAAATTGATGGGGAATTTATATATCTTGGAATGAATAAGATTTTTAGAGGTGTCAAAGGATGAACTTAAAAAGGAACATTGGTGCCTGAATTGAGTAAAAAAAATAAGGAGTATTTTTGGAGTTCAAGAGGAAAAATCTTGAACTCAGAGAACCCTGTGACTTGCAAGTGTAAAAACTGAATTTCTGTAATTTAGATAATTTTTAATTTTCCTTGCGAGTATCACAAAAACTACAAGCTAACTTTTTGTATTTTTTTTTGCTTTGCACAAATATTTGAATCATGTTTTCCTCCAAAATCCATAAATAACTAATCTCTTTTTCTCCTTTGACATTCCTTTTTCCAGAGAATCCCGGTTTCCTTGTCAAGAAACTTTGGAGTTTTGGCAACAGCTTTCCCTTTTGAGTTGGAATTTGGAGTTGGATTTTGTTTGGAAGGTTTCAGATTCTTTGAATTTTGCTTCAAGGAGTTTTCCTTCTTTGGAGACAAGGTTTAAAAAACATGGTTTTTTTGCAAAGAGAATTTCTTGTTGTGATAGCCATTATCAAGCTCAATCACCCAATTGATTAGCTGCTGAAGGGAGGTTGTCTTATGTCCCCCAACTTCATGTTCTTCAATTGGGAGTTCCATTAAACCCTTTAGAAAATAAAATAAGATTTCTGCCTTGTTCCATTGAATTTGAGACTTTAGAGCTCAGAAATGAGAGATATAAATGGAAAACCTACTATTGTCCTTCATAACAATATTATTAGGCTTATATTTTGTTTTTTGTACTTTTTCAGGGTTGCCAAAGAAGGTGAACAGTTTATTCTTGAACTTGTATCAATTTTTTAGAATACAAATGGGACTAGGAGTGTATAATAGTTCAAGATATGGTTTGAACCACTGCAAGGCTCTACCACCTGAGAAGAAAGACACATACATAACTTTATGTTATTGGAGGGAAAGTGTTTGGGATCTGTTGAGAAGATAATTTTAGAGGACTGTAGGTAAGATCTAATTTTATGGGAGTGTTCCCCAGTGAAATTATCTGATTGATTCATTCCTGTGGTTCAAAAACTGGGACCACCCATGCTAGATTTCCAGGCATTGTGATTAAGAGCCTGGAAGAGAGCAGTAACAAGGGTCAAAGCTTTGATCTTGGGAACATTAGTGGGGACCCTTCATCTACTGCAAGTCATTTTTTTATTGGAGGAATGTTTTTAATCTTTGATCTCCTCAAGAAGATCAACCAGGGATTTTTGAGAAGCTAGGGGGTCATCAAGATTTTCAACAAAAGGACATTTGGAAAAAGGGACAATCTTGGATTGATGGAGGTCTGATTGGCTCTTGCTTTTGGTGGCATAGTTGTGATAAACTTGGTTTGGTCTCCAAATGGGCCTTATCTCTGGGTGCAACTCCCAACAGTCATCCTCCATGTGCGGGCATTGAGGATTGTGGTTCCCCCTTTTCATCCCACATGAGGCCTTTTTCTTGGTCTATATTGGGTGTGGAAACGTTTTTCTGCTCTCTCCTGCACAGTTATCAGCCATAAGCCAAATATAGTTGTTTAAATTTCTCAAAAACCCATATGTCGTGTTAGTACAGTGGTTCAGTACTTTTCCCATCTTCCATTACCTGACACCAAGGTTCCTGGTCAAACCCACCATAGAGCCAGGAGTGAATAATGATAAATATTTTTATAATTTTATAACAGATTTTGATAATATATTGTCATAAGTTGTAAGTATTTTTTTATGAGTTTTCATTATGTAATTAAAACCTTGATAGTATATATTATCAAGATGGAGATCCAATATAAATGAAAATTAAGTAATGAGCACTTAGATGTGTCCCAGGCTTGTGAACAAGTGTGTTGTTGCAGAGGGTTCTAAGTTGGTCAATTAAGAACTTGATGGAGGACATTGAATGGGATTCAAGTAGCAATCAGTCAAATATAGCAGCACAGTTATTGAATATTTTGGCCATAATTGATTGGCAGATAGCTTCCTCCTTCTGTTGGAAGCCAATTGATTTGAACTGGAGGAGACAACTTTCATCTTGATCCAGGTATGCCTTGAGGTTTCTGTTGAATATGATTGACACCCATCTGGTGAGAAGTCTGCATGTGGTGTATGGGGTTGCCTTGGTGAAGGCCTTGTAAATTCTCTTCCATATCTTGTATGAGTTGTTGCTGTTAGATTTGTTAAATATTGCCATGAAGATGCCTTTGCTTAATTTCTGTATGAGGATCCATGCCGCCTCCCTTAGTTGTTTCTTAATTTTGCTGTTGGGATCAGAACCAGCATCAGTGATTTTTATCTCTAATAGTTCTTTTTATTGAATAAAGATGGTCATCTTTTGATGCCATATAGGGAAATTGCTTCCTCCTTGGAGCATTGGAATACAGTAGATTTCATCATCCGAGAATACTTATCTGTTCATGTTTTTTGGCGCAGATTTCAACTGTTAATCTGTTAGATCTCTAAATTTTTGAGCATGGAGTGTCTGAAGGTTATTGGTTCTATGAGTATTTTTGTTTGCACTAGAGAAAATAATGCATTTTATTGCTTTCTTTTGAGCTAGGATGAAAATCTGATTTTAGATCATGATGATGAGCAAACATGGTTTTGAGTTACAAGCTGGGGCCAAGCAATTCACTCTTAAATAATAAAGAATACAAGTGCATTGACCTCCCTCCTTCCTTCTGGGTCAATAATGATTGTCCTGCACTGATCCCCAATCCAGGTTTCACTTTACCTGGATGATAAGGAAGGATTGGAGGGATTTAGCCTTTTATGTCATGACTTCCTTGCCCCTAGGGTGGGTTTCTTGGTGTTGTGAAGTCACAAGTGTGTTTTTATTTGATTACTCAGTTACTCACATCTCTTAGCAATTGCTTTTGTCATCTAATTAGGCCTTTCTCTTATTTTTCTGTTTGACCAGTTTCTTACTTGGTCAGTCTGCTAAATTTGAATCCCTGTTTGCCTGTTTTTAATGGTTGGTACACATTGTCAGTTGGTTTCTGATGGACAGTTACATCTATCAAGATGTCATTCTGATGGACTCTCAGACTTCACCTTGTCAAAGTGCTTTTCCTCACTGTTAAATTGTTTTTCTCACAAATGTTGTGTCACATTTCTATATTTACTTTTTCTTTTTTTCTTGCTTTATTTCCAATCTGTCATTTCATCTCTTGTCTACTTCTCTTCAAGTCTCAGTCTTGTATCTTTTAATACTAAGAGCATCCACAATTGTTGTCAATTACTTTTTGTTAGCTAACCCCTTGTTAGCTAAAAAAGAAAATAAGCAAGGGCTTTAGTGAGTGTGAGAAGCAAGTGCACTTGTTAAATCCGCATGCCAGCTAGCTAATGAGGCTTGGCCTGCAATCAACCACCTATCCATAGCCACTTGGTATCTCTGGACGGGACAAAGGGATATGGGGGGGGATTGATGATATGGAAGGACAAGAGAAGATAAGGGAGACTTACCTTCATGGCAAAATAATATGATCAATGTCATTAATGGTGATTTGTTGATGGTGGGTGTTGTGGAGTTATGGGAGGTATGGTAAATCCTGCCGGGGGCTGGCGCTAGCAAGCTCCATAAGATTTCATAACTTTGCCGATTTTTTATTGAACTTATGGAGCTCGCTTGTAAGCGAGGGTTTGTTTTTGCCACGGCTGGAGACCCCACTCGGTATATTTACTTATCGAGCGGGGTTAGCGAGCATGATTGCAGTTGCTCCAAGGCGCCTGTTGTTCCTTCCTTTTTTGTCATCACTCCACTCCCAATTGTTTCGCTTCTCTTTATACGCTTGTTTCGCTTCTCTTCACAACATCCTGTCAGAGCAGCAGTGCCTCGGACCACCGATGTAAGAATGGCCCCCGGAGTAGTTTGGCCGCCGCCACCGCAGTGAAGGACCAATACCACTGGGTGCGTATACAACGGGAGGCTAGCTAAAGATAAAAGCCCATAAAGGCCTAAGGATGGAACTAACCAACGCCATACCCGGGTTCTGACATACAGACCAGGAGAATCCAGCCGGCCGGCGGACATGCAACACTAGCGAAAGCCTAGGACAAAGAGAGCAGAGGAAGCACGCCATGAGAAGCCCCAACAGGATGACGAGTTTAATAACTTACCCCGTGATGATAGGCTAACCCAGGCTGGTGTCTAAATTACCCCATCCAGGACGGCAGCTAGTCCCAATTGGGAAGGGAAGACATGCTGTAGTACGCGACCCAATTTGCAACGGTACGCAACCAACGACCCTATGCCTATCCATGCCCAAAGGACAGAGAACAGGGTCGCCAAGGGAGCAGTGTAAAGGAGGATAGCCATTGGGCATTACTCGGCTCATCACCAATTTGAAATCATTCACTTGCATAAGGCACATTGTCTCATCCCCTATTTTACAGTCATACATAAGAGCAATAAAACCTTAGGCTGGATAGCAAAACCAGAACGCTCCTGTTCCTCAGGCATGCAACCGGTGACTGTGTCCCGACCCATTGGTCTTCTACTGAGAGCTTCATAGTCAAAGGCCAATTTTCCCGGGCTACTCAATCCGTATCCCGTCCTCTTCTTGTGAGCTAGAGAACTGCCTCAACTCTTACACGTCCTACGCTACGCTCCCACACGATTGCCATTTGTCCTATAGGTTCCTAACCTCGCTGTTCACCTTTCAGGTACTCACTTCTTCAATGTTCTCTTGTTGCTTTGCGTTGCGCTCTGATCACTTGTGAAATCAAACCTTTCAGTTTCTGATAATTCTAACATCATCGCTTTAGGGGACCTATCCAGTAATATGGGTTTGTCCTTTTCGCTTAACTTTGGTTCCGGTGTGTTGGTCGCGAGATGCGCCGAAGCACTAGAATCTCTGCTCCGACAGCGACGAATTTTCAACTGGACCTTCCTATAAATGGAAAAACTTCCGGTCCGATTCGTTACACATCGCTCTTCAATTTCTCAAACAGAATGTCTAACAGCATGCAGACCTATGAACCATTCTAAACCCAAATATTTCCAGTTCCAGCCTGGTTCCTTACGACAAGGTTGAATCGGTACTGAAGGAATTTCGGAAGCGGTATAAATGAGACAGTAAGAGAAGTACGGCAGATAAGGCGATTCCGGAGAAGTATTTGGCGAATCCGGCTACAGTATTCCTTAATTAATACTCGCGACACCCCTAGCCCGTTTCCCACTTCCACCCCGATCGCTTATCAGCAGACGGTATCCGAATTGGTACGTCATGGGCTCAAGCTAGTCCCTGCAGCGCAAGTTTTTCCCGCTCGATACTGAAACCCTTTCATCGTTACAGCCGCCGAAAAATCTTTAGAAGCCCATCTCGTTAGGGTATTTAAGTGTTGAATTTTCTCTCTCAGCCCACCCCCAGTGGATGAAGCACATTGACCTAGTCATCTGCCAACGAAACCCAAGCAAGTGGCTCGAAGAGCCTTTCATCAGTGAGTTGACTTAGATTCCTCTTCGCCGCGATTGTTCATTGGAGAACTGCTCTTGATTCCTTTGAATTTCTCATTTGGGTTTATGATTGTTTCAGCAACAGATTCCTAGTCATCTCTTTTAGCTTGAGCTCGATAAACTATTGCTTCCCCAGCTATCATTGAAATAGGTCTTCGCTGTGAGTGATCGTCTAATTCGTAAACACCGGAAATTTGCGATTCAGATTGAGCGCTGACTGACTAATTCTGGTCCGCTTAATTACCTAGCGCAGCCAGAACAATGAAGATGAACTTGAAAACCATTAAAAGTTTTTATCTTGCACTCTCTCTAGCCATCATGGCCAATTTTTCCATAAGCGTCCTGGACAAGTTAACACTCGCGCCTGATGGATACCTGAAGGATTTGCCTACCGGCATAACCTATGGGAGATGGGAAGTCCACGACGATAATGTTTATTTTACCGTAAATGGGATTGGGAAAAACTATAAATACTTCTTATCACCTGAGCGTGAAGGTGAAAAGACGATGGTTCATAAACAGTCCACATTTTTTGCCCACGAATCACAAATTCACGGAAGACTCGTTGGACCTAAATACATCTACTATGAAAAGATTCGTAGAGGGGGTGCATAATGTGAAGATTCAGACCCACAGGAGCTGCGGAAGTCAGAGAGTAAAGACAAGGAAGACGGAAAACATGCATATGCATGTGAGCGTTGTCCCGTGTGTTGTTCTTAAATAGCAGCCTGTTGTCTTTCCTCTATGTTTCTTTCTATCTTTCTTTGTCATATCTTGTTATCTGTTTCATCACCTCCAGGTGATAGTTCGTGTCCTCGCTCATCAACCGTTTCTCTTCCTCCTCTCCTGTCTCGCCATCTCAGGATATCACCCACGGTAATTCTTTCAACGGTTCAGATAACTCCCATTTTGATGCCTCCTCTCTTTCTTCCTTTTGGTCTTCTTGTTTTTCATGACCTTCCGTTTCTTTTTGCTTGCTCAGAAATCTAATCCTGATCATCTCTGGTTATCTATTTCATTACCCCCAGGTGATCGTCTGTGACCTTGCTCCTCAACTTTTTCTCTTCCTTCCCTCTTGTCTTGCCATCTGAGAGTCTCACCCATGGCGGTTTGTTCAAAGGTGATCATCCGTGTCCTTGCGGCTCAAAGGTTTCTCTGTTGAGATGTCAAAGACACAAGTGCTAAGAGAAAAAGGGTAACCTCAGGCAAGGAACCAAAAGCTGTTAAGGTTTGAGTGGGGTGCTCTGGTCAACCTTTGGAGAAAGAGATGAGAAGGGATCTTATGACACTAAGAGGAGTGTACCCAAGGAGTCGATGGAGGGCACTCTGGCTCATTGTGAGTCAGAATGGATGATTGAATTTCACTAGATCAGACATACACTTCAATAGTGTAAGTACAATGTGGCTGACTAGTGGTTAATAATTAATATAGTGGATAAGTATAATGAATAAAGATTGACACTGACACACCTGTCAGCCTCCTGGATGCCAAGACCCTTGCTATCCTTCAGCTACCAGAGGTGATAGAATAAATAATAAATATATTATTTAATAAATGCAGCAAAAATCTGTAAAATATTTGGATTAAGCTTTTTGCAAGGTTAAGTGGTTTGGTTATGTTTTATTGTTTTAAATAAATATGAATAAATTGATTAAATATTTTTATAGAGAGGACACAATTATATTGGGGATCTTTAAAACCTCTCCTCAGGGATTTCAGTATGAAAACACGTAGTCCTGGTTACTTTGGGCTCTTTAGTTTAAAGGATATTTTACCCAAAGATAATATGTATAAAAAATACACGGTGGAGTGGAAGGGACTTGTAACTAAACTGCCACGACAGAGAGAGGATAATAAAACTCACTGGTATATTATTAAATCCTTTGGGTATCTGCTTGAGATGTGCATTCATGGGTTAAACCTGTATACTGGGGTTATAAGGTTGTTCAGCAGTTTTAATTGATAAAAAAGAGGTTGAGGACAGATATTATTGATCAGACTTAGCCATAAATCACTTAATTATCTCTTATAAGTACTTTATTACCTTTGCACGGTGTCTGGATATAAATATAACTGGGTCTCTGCCCAACAACATCCTCAAAAGAGCTCTTTATTTATAGCTTTTGCAGTCCCAATATTGTCCTTCTGAGGGGTACAGGGGCTCAGAGGGATCAACACCAAGGCTAGCAGGGTAACCAGGGGTAGCCTGTCACCTGTTCTTGATGCTATAGCATGGGTAGCATCTAATTCCTCAGGATATGGGAATTATTCTACTTTATAATAGATATTAGGGCGTGTGAATAACACTAATCTATCCCATTTATGTATTATTTAATTAATTATCCTTAGTAAATGTTCCCAGTAATTTAATAATTATATAAATAGATATTTCTACGGACATCCTGATGTCAGGTGATTTCTCATTATGTATTAAATAACTGGAGTAAAGTCATGATATTGATTTTACTCCTTCTTTTTGAGTTCCAGTTGATTTACTAAAATAATTACTTAAAAATGTAAGTCATGGGAATTCATGTAATATTGTTTTTTTAGTATGTCACGAAGATATTGATTTCTAGGAATTCTCATAAAAGTATATTAAAGTATTTTAATATATTTTTAGAAGTTGTCATTGTCTTATTTTTGACATTCTTGGTACTTTGAATTATATTTAATAAAAAATATGTATAAGGGTTATTTAAGTATTTTTATATAATATTATAAACTTTTAGACTATCTACTATCCACGGGAAAATTTTTTACATATGTAGAATGTTCCCGTGTGGGTTGTAGCATATTTATGCGGTACCTAAGCCTCTCAGGCCGCCTGTCACTCTGTCAACCTGTAGTCCCGTGGCTGCGTACTTGTCAGAGGCCTGAGGCTGCATAAAAAACCTTGAAGGAGTGACAGGGTTGTATCTCAGCCGCGCGCGGGTGCATTGGCTGCCGTGGCTGCGTGCGGCAATTGTGACAAAACACATTTCCGCCCGTAACTCCTAAAATATACACAAAACCTCAATTCTGACTTAATTTTAGGTTTGAAACCTATACGTGAAACTGTGTGTGAAATATTTAATTGACCAAAAGCTCAATAGTGGAGCTGTAGTATTTTGGTCTTTCTTTCCTTAATTATTTAAAAATATAAGGAGTTGGATTTCAAGGGTGGGGTCAGTGAGTGACCCTACCTAAATTTGGGTGGAGAATCCATTTCTGTAATAATATTTATGTTTTTTCACTCCTTCTTAGGTTAATTGTATTATTATCATTTTTATGTTATTTTTGTTACTTTTGAAGCTTGCTTTGCAATAGTAGCAAGCTGACAACACCAGACATCACAATTCAGTGAACATTGATGAAGGAATGTGACACTGATGACAGTATGATTGCACTCAGGGTTTAGGCAACACCAAGATCTGTTAGATTTTGGACAGAAGGGTTGACAAGTGTTACACAATGGCAACAAGTTTAGACAACAATGAAAGAGAATAAAATTGAGAAAGAAAAAGAAAAGAGAAATCAACAAGGGTTGATTGAAGAGAATATAAAAATGTGATGAGGAAGAGAAGATATTTGATGGTGCAAGGAAGACAAAAGGGCTGCCAAGAACACAAGATTGCAATTTGGCCACTGAGGTGGCTTGGACAAAATGAGCTAGGATGGTGACAGGGTGTTATTGCAATTTGGCTTGTGGGGAAGGAGGTGAGGTAAGCATTTTTAGTGTCAGCAATGGCTTTCTTTGGAGCTTAAAGAGGAGTTTAGAGTCTGAATAAGAGGATGATGAAGTTTCTGAGTTGTATGATGTTTGATGAAGAAGGGTTCTTGGGTGTGGGACTCACTGCCTTTATACATGATGGAAAAAAGACTGAGGATGGATTGGAAGCAGGCTTCAGGCATGTCTTCTGCCTGGGTGTTGGTAGTCTGCATGTTCCTGGCCCAAGTGGCCGGTCAGTTTAGGGGAATTGATGCTTTGCCTGGATAAAGTAATTGGAGGGTCAGATTGTTTAAGTAGCTTTGATTTTGGACTAGACCATCAGTCTGGATTTAAATGGTCTGGGTCCTCTGCCAGTAATATTGCTTTTTCCTGATTCTTTTGGGAGCAAGGAAGAGTGAGTCTTGCCGGTTATCTTCACATGCCCCCTTGCTGAGGAGGGTGACCAACTTGGCAAACATAGATGATTCAAATGATTGGATAGCTTGCGCATGATGTAGTTGGGCTAAGTAAGCAGCACAGTATCTGTTGTTTGGAAGATGTTCAGACCTAGGAGTAATTATGCCTCACCAAGATACTTGATATAAAATTTGGCCAATATTTTGTTCTTGAAGCAAAGGGGATTTTTGCCAAAGATTACAAGATTTTCAACGTGGAAAAAAATCAAAGTTGGGCATTTCCCCAGCCTATAGAATGCACACAGGTCAGGTTGCGCAGAAGAGAAACCAACACCTTTTAAGAAGGTGCTTAGGCGTTTGTACCAGACTAGAAAGGATTTCTTAAGACCATATATGGCCTTCCTAAGCTTGGGAAAGTGTTGGTGTTGCTGAGGTATCCAGGTGGCAGCAACAGGACAACCTATTCTGGTAGATCACAGTTAAGGAACAAGGTTCAAACATCAAGCTGGTAAAATTTCAGGTTGAGAGTGAAGGTGTGAGAGATGAGAAGTTGAAGGAAAGCTGTTAGTCCGGTTGGAGAATAGCTTTCATCAAAATTGAGACCATGGGTTTGCTAAAAAAAACTGAGCGCATATTCTTGCCTTGCGCTCAGTGATGCTGTTGTGCGGCCCAGTTGGACAGGATTGGATGGTCACTGTCTTGCCTAGCTTGGTCTACCCCAACATGGTGGTGCTTAATTTTGTCAATTTATTCCTTCTCCGCTTCCAACCAGTCATATGGTGCCTTGGACAAGATTTTCTCCCTGTGTTTTGGGGGTCAGAGAGGGTGAGCAATGATTGTGCAAATTTGGGTCTCCAAGGAAAATTTAAGATGGATTCTTGGGAGATGGATGATCTTATCGGTTTGGGGTGCCTGGGCCCCTTTATGATGAGGTTTCTTTTACATGGTTCAGAGGATGTGGTTAATTCTGTTTCTATTGATTCAAGGTGCTCCTCACTGGAATCCATAAATTCTGTGTTGGAGATTCTGTCAGATTTGTCCACATTCCATCTCTTGTTCCCATTGGATTCTCCCACAGGTTCTTTGTGTTAGTGATGTCCTCAAAGAATGGAAGAATTTGGTTTCTTTCAATGATGGGTGGGTTTTTTCTGAAGTGGTAAAGACTTGGGTTGATTGCAGAGAAGTAAGGAAATAATATTTTCTCAAAGCAAACATGGCAAGATTCAAAAACTTGGCTGTCTTTGATAGGCAACAACCTGTAGCAGCTGAGTTGATTATAGTACCCAAGATGGATGCCTTCCCAGGCTATGGCATCAAATTTGCCCAATTGGTGGAATGGGGGAATTAGGGCCCATGCCTTGCATCCAAAGGTCCTGAAGACCAAAAGGTTTGGTTGCCTTATAAACATTAGTTTGAAAGAAGATTTGTTGGACTTAGCTAATGATCAAAGACAGTTTGTAGTGGCCATAGCTGTTTTGACAGCTTTCTACCACAATTTTCTTGAGAGGTGGGACCTTTATAGCATACACCTGGTCATTTTGATCACCTTCCTGTTGGCTCTTTTGGAAAACCAATTGTGTTGGAGGGTGTATGGCGGTGATAGGTTGTTTTGAATGTTGTGCTCCAAGATGGAGAGCTTCATTTTGTTGCTGATGAATTCCCCTCCCCTGTCACTGATTATCTTCTTTAGGTGCATTCCCGTTTGGCTTTCAAAGAAGTCCTTGAAGAGTTTTATGCCATTGAATTCCTTGCCTTTTTTTGTGAGAAGGGTTATAGAAATTTACCCAGTTGCCTGGTTCACCAGAGTGAGGAAGTACCTAGCCCCACTATTGGTGGAGGAGTTATTGGACCACATATGTCAGCATGAATTGCTTCCAATGGTATAGATTCTTATTCAAAGTTTCCAAGGAAGGGTAACTGGTTTATTTTGCCCTTCATGCATGTGGGGCATGAGTGCATGTTGTCTAGTTTCTTGTTAAGTGCCTTTCCTATTTTTCTGGTGCTGGAATGTCCTAATTTCTCATGCCAGAGACCAGCAGGGTTGACTTTGGTGAATGTGGAAATGGGTGTTCTAGGTGCAGGATATGCATCTGTGTCAATATCAAAGATTCCCTGGTTCACCCTAAGCTTGAGGCACAGGCTCACAGGGGACAATATTTTGAAAGATCCATCCATGGTTCTCAGAATATTGTCCCGCAACTTGACATGTGTTCAAAGTGAGATGAGATTCCAAGTTAGTCCTGCAACAAACAATGAATCAGCTAATTCAATAACCTGGTTCTTTTTAACTAAAAGTTGGACCGGCTGGCTCCCCTTGGCAGTGAGTCAACTGTCTCCCTTTCCCTTTCCAATTTGTATAATGCAATGGGAAAGATGTTCAAAGAAAGAGGCATTGTTGAACATGTGATGGCTAGCATCACTAACCAGAATAATCAGTTGTGACTTTGTGGTGGCCTTTGAAAATTCAGCAAAGGGCAGGATGGAATTTTTTTTTTTTGGGAAAAAAATTTACAGATTGATCTTCATTTTATTTATGAGGTAAATTGGAAATGTGGTGGTGACTGCTTAATTTTTTGAAGTGATTGCTGTGTTGTTTTTGCCATTCTTGCAAAGTGGAGGTGGTCTGAATTATCCGTTTCTGTGGTTGTGGAAAGTACTTTCTGTCCCGTTGGGTGTCTTCTTCATATAAGGGCTTTATCTTTGTAAAGAGAGTCCTTGGAGAAGTGCGGGCTGTGAATTCAAGTCTCAGAGGAGAATTCAGTCCACGTTTGCAATACTCTATGCAAGTTAAGATGGCAGAACATGCTGCTTGATTGCATTGTACATATCCTATTGCTTCAAACTGCATCAAGCAGATTTCAAACTGGTCTAAAAATTGGGCAAATGATCAATTGAAATTGATTTATTTACATCAGTTGAGAACCTGGTTGATGGCTTGTGGTGTTGAATTTCCAAACTTGTTGTTGATCCGTTAACAGACTTTGTACGCGTTAGTGCAGTTTGTGGGAGCCACAACAGAGGTTTGAACCCTTTTTCTTAGCCTGGAGATTATGAGCAAGATGGATTCAATGAGTTTCTCCTTTTGCTTTGGAGTTGAATTTTCCAATGGTTTTTTGGTTGTGACCTCCCAGAGTTTCTTGGTCTGGAGAAGGCAGGTAATTCTTGACTTCCAGATGGGGAAATTTGCGGATCCTTGAAGGAATGGTATGAGTTGGGCTGCTTCTCTGTTGCTGGAGGTGGCCATTGTTTGCAATTCAATTTTTAATCTGTTAGTTTTTGGACAGAGGGGTTGTGAGATTCTAGAAAATGGAAAAAAGTTTAGAAAAGAAAGCAAGAGCATACAATCAAGAAAGAACAAGAAAAGAGAAATCAACAAGTTTTATTCAAGGGAAGAGGAACAGGTGATGAGGAAGAGAAGAGATTTGATTGATCAAGGACAACAAAAGGGCTTCCAAGCACACAAGATTTCAAGGTGGCAACTGAGGTGGCTTGGAACAAATGAGCTAGGATGGTGACAAGGTGATATTAAGATTTGGATTTTGGGGAAGGAGATGAGGTAAGTGTTTGCCGTGTCAGCAATGGATTTCTTTGGAGCTTACCAAGGAGTTTAGAGTGTGAATAAGAGGATGAAAAAGGTTCTGAGTTTTATGATGGCAGATGAAGAAGATTCCTGGTGTGAGGGACTCACTGCCTTTATTAATGATGGAAAACAGACTAAGGATGGATTGGAAGCAGGCTTCAGCCATGTCTTCTGCCTGGGTGTTGGTAGTCTGCATGTTCCTGGCCTAAGTGGCCGGTCAGTTTAGGGGAATTGATTCCTGGCCTGGATAAAGTAATTTGCAGGTCAGATTGTTTAAGTAGCTTTGATTTTGGACTAGAAATGCAGTCTGGATTTACCTGGTCTGGGTCCTCTGCCAGTAATATTGGCTTGTCCTGGTTATTTTGGGAGCCAGGCAGAGTGAGTCTTTTGGTTCATCTTCACAAGATCAGGCTAAAATTCTAACAAACCCCCTTGCCTGAAGCTTGAGGGAAATAAAACAAAATAATTAGTTGAATTTGTTTAATCTGTTGTATGTCTATTCTATCCTAAATTTCTTTCTTTGAATTATGAGATTTTTGAACAGTTAAATAAGGGCCTATCCTATTGGAAAAAAAATATGAAGTGATTTTTGGAATTCTTCTGATTTTATTCCATCAACAAGTAACTAACATTCCAATTTCAATTTTTGAGCCCCAGAATATTCTGAAAAACAACCATTCTAAATTGTTATGCTCCAATGGAGGAATAATGGTGGAAGACTTATAATGTAGCAACTGGACCTGATAAAAAGTGAAAGAGATAATAGAATTAACATGAAAAGCTGAGTTAGCAACAAGAAAAACAAATGCAAGATTACTACTGGATGAGTCAGGCCAACAAATGGTTGATTGAAATGACAGTGAGGGCGAAATGGATTGAATGGTACAACATTGCCAAGAAATTAGAAAAGGTTTTCACAGGAGTAAGCTAAGATGACATAAATAGCATGGAAAGAGAAATCAAGAACTTGAAAGCCAAATTGAGAATACAACCAAGCAGGATAGGGGAAATTAAACTGGATGACTTGGATGAATATTGGGCAGCGGACTGAGATAATTAGAGAAAGGCAGGTGCAGGTTTGGAACTTGGTTTAAAAGTAAAGTTGGACAATAAACCTGGAACAGGGAGTTTTAATCCCAAAGGCTAGTTGAGTAGATAGTAAGCAGCCTTCAAAAGAATATGAAAAAATCAGAGTATGAAAAAACAGAAATGAAACCTCTACAGGCTAGGTGATGACATTGAGTAAAATAAGTATATTATTAAGGCGCTGTTCAAAAATACACCAATACTCCCAGGATAAATTGATGGATATGGAGTGACAAGGTATTCAGATCCTGGGTTGGGTTGACAGATCAGTTGAAACCTACTGCAGTATTGTGGTTGATGGTTATCAGGTTGATGAGTTGGAATTGTTGAACTGCTAAGCAATCCTCCCAAGTTGAGTCAATGATATGATTTAAAATTTAGCTGGTGATCAGGGCTGGTTGCTGAGACAACACTGAGATGAGTTCCAAGCAAGATGAGAATTGGAGAGAGATACAGAAGTTGAGAGGAGAATACAAAGGAGTTTAAAGTGCCTGATATGACCAGTGAAAGGCAAGTGAATCTTCTTGAGGAGTGGCCTGCGCACAGTGAGTCAGGTATGCTTTCTTCTGGTCTACTACAGCAGTAAAGTTTATTAAGAGGAAGAAAATGAAAAATGAAAAGAAATACTTAGGAGATAAGACAAAAGAAAGTAGAAGGAAACAGGAGGGCTAGGGGAGATATATGAGAACAAATATCAACACACATGCTCAACTAAACATCAGGATGATTTCCATGAACCAACATACTTGGTGAGTCTTTCTAAAACTGTGGTTCTGGTTGCGTTTGTAAGACATTCTGGAAGCATATCTTGAGATGAGATAAGCTTTGGGTCAATTACCTGCACATTCCAGTCATTTTTTATACTTTTAACTTGATTTTAATGTACTTAGAGTGAGACTTATATCTAAATTTCTTAATCTTATTTTTCAGGACTTTATTATTCATTAGATTTATGGGAGGTTAATGTTAGGTTCTCCAGACCTTTCTGAATAGATGATTTATCCACCACCCTTCAAGTTGACTGCGAGTTAATGTGTTGAATTCCAACTCCGTGGAATACTGTGCTATACTCCGCTTGCATTGGCTGGTCCATTAAATAGGAGACCCCTTGAAGAGACAGATAAATCCTGTTTGAAACAGTCTGGTGAAAGGGTCATTGTCAGCTTGCTAATTGTACGGAGAAACCTGTCAAATTTGAAAGAAATTAATATAAATAATAAAAATAAAAAGAGTGAGAAGTCCTCATATTCTATTGCAGATTTGGATTCCTCAACCAAAATAACTTAGGGTCATTAACTGAAACCACCCTTGAATTCCAACTCCTTATATTTTTAAATAATTAAAGAAAGAAACTACCAATGAGCCAGGGCATCAATATGTCACTCTTTGTCCATTTTAATATTTCAAATTTAAATTCATGTATAGTTTTCACACCTAAAATTCACTCAGAATTGAGGTGTTGTGTATATCTTAGGAGTTACAGTCAGATTTGTGGTTTTGACAATTCCTGCGTGCAGCCTTGCATCCATACAGCAAGCGTACACCCACCTGAAACTCAACATTCAGGCACCTATCAACAAAGCATGTCCCAATTACCTGCATTACTATTGAAAGCTAGGTACCACAGAAACAGGCTACAACCTACAGGCATACATCATGCATATCTCAAAAAGTGAGTGATTTATAGAGGGATGTCTGAAGCCTCTGAATATTAAATAAAAAGCATGAAATTGAAACTATAAAGCAAATCAATTGAGGAAAACAATAAAAAAGGTTTTGAAGTAAATGTGATGGTCAAATCTTTATGAACCACAAAAAAAAAATCAAGGAGTTACCCTCAAAATGATTACAAATTATCAAAATGCTCAGAAGATGGCTCAGAATCTAAAAAATACCCACTTTTTCCCATGTTTCTCAAAAGAAAAAAAATACAAAATTAGGAAATATTTCAGAACTGAAAAAATAACAAATTTACCTTTCAACAGATTCTGATAATTATTGAACCCCCAAATATGACCCAAACAGGTCCAGAAGATTTAAAGCAATAAAAATGAGTGCCAAAATATAACTTGTCAGTCAGCTGACACTCAGCTCACAAGAAAAACCCTCTGTATGTGCCCTGAGAAGGTCTTACTACCCCAAAAAGGTATATATACAGCACCTTTTTGATGATTTAAATACCACTAATTTTTAAGTAATCAAATCAGAACCCTTGCCATCCGTGATCAAGTGTTTATAAAGAACAAAAAAAGTGATTCATGGCCTAGGTCTGTTAGTATAATTCTTAATTCTAACCCCATCATTAATTCCACTGAAGGATATCAGCAAAAATCCCAAAAATTGTCCTGAGAACCTGCCAAACTATGAATTTCTGCAAGTATCTTGGAGTTTCTGCTTAAAGTAGTAATTCTTCTCCTACTTTCCTCCAGTCATAAGTGCTGTAAGACAGCCAGTCCACCCATTCCCCTTCAGTAAACAACTTTTGAGCAATCAGTTAGGACCTCATTGTCCCAAGGGCTTTACACGGTTAAAAAGAGCCCCTTGAAAAGTGGTTGTTTCAATATATATCCCCAGTTTTTTATAAACTGTGGGCCTTCTTTGAAAATATATTGAAACCATTTTAACCAAACCAAAATCCAAAATTTGCACTTGCTCTTATTATATCAATATTATTGAGAATTTTACACATCTTCTTGTAATTATTATTGTTCCAAAACCAATATCACTTGCTGTATCTAAAGGAATGCAAATTTCTTGGTATCAGTAAGCTGAAAAATGGGGGTCTGGCTGTGAAATATTCCAGAATAGTTTGAATAGTTAATATTTTCATTCATTAATTTTCTTTGGACCAGATATTCTACATAAAAATAAGTAAAAGTACTTATTATGATTTTTTTAATTCTTTCTTCAGTGGATGTTCAGACCAACCAAGAATTAATTAATTATTATTTAAATCTTCTTCAAAAAAAGAAAGAAGCCAATCTAAGTTACTCTGTGCCTAATTATTTGGAATCCTTAACTTCTGACCAACAGAAACAAATCCTTTGGAAACATGATCCAGAAGAAAGTAAAGAGAAAGAACTTGAACTTGAGAGATGTATAAAATTCAACTCTTTAATCAGGCAAAATAAGGTCTGAACAAAAATGATACTTTATTAATTTAATAAAGAGGAACATAAGCTTATGATAATTTTTTTAAATATTTTTTTTTTCAAAAAATAAAGAAAAATTCAACCAATTAATAAAAATTAATAAAATTGAAATAAATTAAAACTCATTGTTTTTATATTTCTTCATTTGAAAAATTTTCCCTTGCTGATTTCATTGAGAAAGACCTGTTGGAGAGCCACTCAGACAAAGGATCTTTGGACTTAAGCCCAGACCTCATTGGTACTCATCAGGACCCCCCTGGATTACTAATAAAGGCTGGTTTCAAGCCCAGCAAAGCCTTTTCACCATTGAACTTATGTTCAAGTGAGCTTCAATCAATTAATATATATATATATATATATATAAAAATTTATTAATATTTTTTTTGCCTTTTTTCTTTCAAAAAAAACTTTGACAAAAACTTACGTATTTTTTTGACATTCCAAAAACAGGCCCAAAGACCTTGCAACTGGAAGAGCCCCTTCCTATGGACCATTGGGCAGAGGAACACGCGCCTGTAAGAGCACCCTTAGCAAGCAAAATGAGGATACTTGAACCCGCAACACCAGCACTGCAAGACCCACCAGTGCCCGTACCATCCAACTCAACCAACCAATTGTTGGAGAAATCTCCCTCACACAGAGAGTTATCCCTGGCGGCTAACGTTTCGCCCAAGGCACCCCAGTTTGACTGAGCCAAGGAGTCCAAAATAAAGGTTCTAGTAAAGGACCATGTGAGTTATTGGGAGTCCTTCAAATTGGCCCAAGTAAAATAAGATATGGAAGCCATGAAAAGGGCCATACCACAGGCCAAAGGCTCACAGATATCCTTTCAGAAATCTATCCAAAGGAAGGAGGTAGAAAGGTACATAGAGAATTGGAATCCTTGTGAAAAATTAGCAAAGTTAAAGCAAAAGGACCCAAAGAGATGAGGTCTTCCAGTCACCAGAAGATGAGAAATCTCCAAGATTGGGATAATATAATATCTTAGGCTCAGAAATGAGAGAAAGTGTATCAAAATTAGATCAAGATTTTACACCCATCTTTCATGCTTTCTCTACCAATGTTTTCCGTAACTTCCACATCTCAAGTAGCAATTTAGACAATATTTATAACCAATTGGATAAGTTTATTCAAAGTTTGAACAAATTAATTCAGAATCAAGCTGCAAATCTTAAGACCACTGAGTTAAAAATCAAACAACAGAAATAGACTATCTACATAGATAAATTATCCATGACTAAACATATAAACAACACTTACTCTTCAGTACAAGAATAAATTCTACTCTCCATTCAACAACCTGAGGGAGGAGTTATGACCAAAAATGGTAACCCCTCTGATTGCCTAGTTAATAAAATAGAATTTATGAGAATTAAGATTCATTTAAAACTAGGAATGGTTAAGAATGAACTTTGGGAACTTAAATTCAATGCAACTGGACCCTCCCTTGGCAACTTAGAAGAAGAAAAGCCCATCAGAATGAGTATTAATCCTAGCTTTACCCATAAATCTGCAACAGTAAGGAATAAATTTTACAGACCCAGTCCAACTGCTGAAGTAGAACAGGCCCTTATGCTCTTGCCCCCTGTAACTGAATGGCCTAAATTCTCAGGAGAAGGAGAGTACAACCATATCAGCTTCATTAAATTCATTTAAAATACTCTAGATTCATATGAAATACCAGATATTATAGCAGTATTCCGGGTGCAAAGACTATTTGAAGGAGTAACCCTAGAATATTTCATCAACAAGATAGAAGAAGTAGGATCTCAATCTTGGAATTCTTGGAAAGGAGTGATTAAAGACCAGTTTGGCACCAGAATTTGGAAAAGGAAGATGATGAAGAACTTTGAAAATTCATTGTTTGATCCTTCAAATATCAATCTCATAAATGGTGTCTAGAACAAAAGAAGAGGTTGGATTGCTTCTAACCTAATGCTGAAAAAGAGGATATTAATGAAAGAATACATAACTTATTTCCTGGGCACCTTAAACACAGTGTACAATTTAGAATGCCTATGGATTCTGACCTCTCTACTCTCATTTGTATATTAGAGGAAACTATTGATATGAATGGTCTTGAAAAAAGAACTAAAAAACCAAAGGACTTCAGAACCAAGACTAAAGAAGAAGAAACACTAAAAACAAGTATTTTTCTACCCCCAACTTGGAATTGAAGAAGACTTCAGAAAACAAGGAAGGTATGCTGGAACTATAACCAGACAGGGAATTTAAGAATTGATTTTCCTCAGCCCAGGAGAAGGATTAATCCTATTGAAGAAGAAGAGTATGAAAATAATCCTAAAACTTCATATTGATGACGCTGAACGTTCAATATCTGAGTGTGAAATCATGATTACTAACCCCATTGATGTCATTGTAGGGAATATGGAATCCTGAATGAGGATAAACTCTGTCCATGAAGACTCTAACTTTTCCCAACATTGGAAGCCCAAAATGAAGATTCAAAATGTTTCTGAAGCTAAAACCATGAATCTCAAACCCTCTGCTATAAACGGTTATACTTCTGGTAAAACTTTCTATGCTACTGGTCTAATCCAAGGTTCTCCAGTAAAGCTACTCATACATATTTAACCTTTTTCCTCTTGTGTTGGATAATCTTATGTGGAAAAACAGGTTCTAAATTGGGAAATAAAACTGCTACTGGTACCACAAGCTAAGTTCAGCAGTTGCAATTCATCTTCAAATGCTATTGGAGTATGAAAAACAGATGTCATATTCACTTAATCTAAAAGATCACTTAAGCTCTAAATTGAATTTGTAGTACTACAAAATGGAGTATGGTAAAAAATAAATTATGGAGCTACTTCATTTTAGGAAACGGTTCTCTATTCTATTATTGAATAGATGTTTTCCAAAGCAAGGGTAGATACTTAACTGTAGGAGTAAATTGGAACAATAATTTCCAAATATGCACTGTTAATGCTAAAACTTCTGATTCCCCCTATGAGAAAAACTTGGAGACTTTCAACCAAGAATACTTCTACCAAACAGCTATGAAATCCCTTCTCAGTCAATATCAAAGAATGTATATTATCCAAGTTTGCTTTGAAAATCAGATCCTTTCTGCACTAAGGACCACCCCATTTGCAATATTAAAGGACATGAAAGGATTCTTACATGAACCATTAAATCCCCTTACCCTCCAAAACTTAAAAGACTTTCTTCCCCTTCTATCCCAAACTAAAGAGCTGCCCTTGAAACTCATAGGCAAGAATTGATAGACCTAAAAGTTTTAATGAAAGTATGAAGTAATGAAGAAGTAGATGTCACTACAAGAGTGATCATAGCTTGGCATAATGAAGCATCCATAATGGTTGGAGAATTGAGGAGGCTGAATAATTACACTGAATATGACTAATATCCTATCCCTAGGATTGACCATGCTCTTCATAAGCTCTCAAAGGCTAAGTTTATGACTACCATGGACATGTTTAAAGGATTTCACACAATCCCTATTAGTCCCGATAGTAGGAAATTCATGAGAATTCTATGCCCCCTAGGGATATATGAGGTTTTAAGAATGCCCTTCACAATCAAAAATGCTCCCTCTCATTTCCAAATAATGATGGATACAGTACTAGGCCAGTTTATTAGGCAAGGATGGATGATGTTTTACATTCATGATTTCATCATCTACATTGATGATTGGACTACCCATATGGACAAAGTAAGAATAGTTCAGAAAACTATCTCTACCATATGATTCAAATTATCCATGCAGAAGTGCAACTTTGGATATGGAGAACTGAAAGCCTTAGGGCATATAGTGTCTGGTCTAAACCTCAAAGGTGATCAAACCAAGATAGCTGCTTTTATGAATAGAACAATGCCCCAAAAAAAGACTGAAATTTTGTCTTTAATCAGCTTCTGCAGCTATTACAGAAAGAATGTACCCAATTTAGCACTAATTTTTGTACAAAATTTGCAAAAATAACACTCTCTTTGAGATGACTCATAAAAGGGTAAAGAATTATGAAAAACTCAAAATAGCTATTACCACTGCCCCTGTGCTAATCAAACCTGATTACAGAAAGCCTTTCAAGCTATAAGTTGATGCTGGCATGGAAGGATAAAGAGCTGCCCTTCACCAGGAAATCATAGAAGATGATAAACCTGTAGAAAAACCAATACTCCTTATCTCTAGACAGGTCAAGGATACTGAGAAAAGGTATGGTTCCAGCCAAATGTAATGCCTTGCTCTAGTATGGGCTCTAGAAAAACTCCATTACTACCTTGAAGGCACTAACTTTGCAGTGATCACTGATTGCAATGCTGTTAGGAGTCTCATGAACATGAAAACTACTAGCAGGCATAGGTTGAGATGGCAGGTGGCTATCCAACAGTAAAGAGGAAAGATGACTATATTCCAGCAAACACCAGAACACTGAAAGTCTGAGTAGGAATGCTGTACCTAATGACTCTAGAAACCCTGCCCATGACCCAGAATATCATGAAATTTTCCCCATACTGAATATAAAACTGCTTCACCTTGAAGCTCCAATTACTGGGATACATATCTGTAAATTAGATGAATCCTTGTTTGAATGCATTAGGAAAAATTACATCACCGGTATGAGAATCTTGATCTCTATCATGGAAAGCACTAACCCTTCATTTGAACTAATCAACAGCTTGCCTGAACCTTTACTGAAAATATACAAAGCTGGAAGATTTACTTTATGGGATGGATTAGTATAATACAGACATAAAAACTCCTGTTTCCTAGTCTTGAACAATGAGGAACACATCAAACATATCCTAGCTGAATGCAAGGATAACCTCTCCTCTGGAGACTTATCTACTGACAGGACGTTAGAAAAGGTCAAACAAAAAGCCTGGTGGATAAAATTGAGACACTCAACCATCAACTATATTTCTAGGTGTGAAAATTGCCAGAAATCTAACAGAACTACTGGGAAGATATTTGGCTTATTAAAGAAGAACAGTGAGCCTATGAATATATGGGAAATCATCAACATGGGCTTTATCACAGGACTACCTCCAGGAGCAGCTTACTTCTACAACGCAGTCCTAGTCATAGTAGATAGGTTCACCAAGAAAGCCAAATTCTTTCCCAACCAAAAAGAGGATACTATCATGGAAGTGGCATTTCTGTTCTGAAAAAGGCTCATTGCAGATGTAGGAGTTGACAAGATTATAATAAGTGATAGAGACCCCAAGCTCACATCTGAATTCTGGAGAAACCTTCATGATATGTTGGGAATTTACTTAGGCTTCTCCAAATCCTAAAATCACCAAACTTCCAGATTAGCTGAAAGTATGATCCAGAATCTAGATGAAATTCTCAGAATATTCTTCTGCTTTGGACTAAAATAAAAAAAATAGATGGATATTGCTATGAATTGGTTAGTCTTTTACCTTCCCTGGAAATATCTTACAACAGCAGAAAAAATTCTAACAGAAAATAAATTCCCTATGTCCTGGAAAGGGGATGGATACCCCAGATTACCAAAGACAGCCTTCAAAAAGACAAGGTGAGTATACAACCTACCTCATTATACTTCAAGAATATGATAGATATAGCCAAAAACCGTGCTTCTAAATGTGTTCATGAGGCTGTTGAATAAAATCAACTGGGATGGGATAGAACTCACAAGGAACCTGATTTTAAAATTGGAGACCAAGTCCTGATCTAAACCACTAATTTTGAAAACCTTTCAGGGAAAATAAAATTGAGAACTGCCTTTTTAGGAAAATTTAAAATCAAGAAGCTTCATGGAAAGAATGCTTTAAAAGTGATCCTCAGTGATAAAATTTCCAGGAAACAACCAGTATTACCAACAAGCCTAATCAAACAATTTTACCCAAGAGAAGAAGAGAAAATACCTCCACCAGAAATACCAATGCAATCTTATCCTGACAAAGGGAAAGGAAAAATCAGAAAGATTGTTAAAGACAAGAAGGAAAGGATGAATCAAAAAGATGTTAAACTTTACCTGGTAAGGTATAAAGCAGAATCTGCTGATAAAGATTAATGGCTACCTTAAAAAAACATTCCAGAGGGACCTATACAACTAAGAAATTACAGAGCCAATAAGAAAAATTGAAAAAAAACATTTTTCAGATATAGACATATCTTGGAGTGCAAGAATGTCAGCTTGCTGCTTGTAAAGAGCACCTGTCAAATTAGAAAATAGATAAAAATAAATCATAAAAGTAAAATGATTGAGAAATCCTGAAATTTTATCACAGATTTGGATTCTTCACACAAAACAAGGGAGGATAACTCACTGACCCCACCCTTGGCTTCCAACTCCTTATATCTTTAAATGTTTCTAAATAATTGAAGAAAGAAATGACCAAAAAGTCATGGAATCAGTAGGGCACTTTTTGGCCATTTTAATGTTTCAAATAAAATTTCATGTATAAGGTTGACACCCATAATTCACTCAGAATTGAGGTGTTGTGTAGATTTTAGGAGTTGCATCCAGATTTGTGTTCTGTAACTATTCCTGCATGCTGTAAGACTCCAAACGGTGCTGGCCGGAGGCAGTTCTGTGGAGCGGAAAGGTGCTTTTTAGGCTGCCCTCCTGAGTGTTACAAAAATATTTAAATTCATCCCTCATCAAGGTCCAGAACCTTGTGAATAAGGAATCAATGGGAAGTGGATGAGTTTGATATTAATTTTTAGCTTTGAAAAACACTATCTGAGGCAAGATGGTGAAGGAAAATACTTGAACAAAAGTAGTTAAAGTTTTTTCAGAGCTAAATAGCACAAGGCAGTTTTAAGTAACAAAACCCACAAGCTAATCAATCTGGTTGTCTGCAGAAGATTAGGAAAGATAAACTCACTCCCAACCAACCTCCATGTCCTCAAAGAACCTGTTCAAATGTCCCCAATCAAGCGCTTGAAGGGTACCAGATGACTGTGGGTGGATGTAAAAAAACATGGCAATTTGTCTTATGAAGCTCTAGAAGCAAAGCCATGAAAAGTTTGAACAAGGATAATTCAACAATTCTCAAGGGAATCAAGATGATCTTGGAAAGAAAGAGATAAGGGAGAAGTTAAAACTCAAGGTTTCACGCTCAAAGAAAACTCTCAGTCAAATGTGGCTGGTTCCAGAAGGGAAATCAAAGAATGATCAATACCAGTATGGTCGGGAAAAAAAGTATCAAGGAGTGATATAAACCACTCAAGAATACAAACAAATTGTTTCTTCAAAAACCAGAAAGGGTATTGGTTGGTGATAAGGAACTGGGCCACAGAAGGGCAGATCAAAGTTTTGAGTATGGAGGCTCAATGATCAAGGGGCAATCAAAGACATACCAGGGATAAGGATGATGGATTGATTATTATGGATATACCATGGATGATAGATGATTTCAGCCTCCTGGAGTCCAAGACCCTTGCTATCGTTTAGGTACCAGAGGTGATAGAACAAAAAATGAATATATTGTTAAATAAATGCAGGAAAAATCTGTAAAATATTTGGATAAAGCAATTGCAAGGTTGAATGGTTTCGTTATGATTGAATATTATTAACAAATATTAATAAATTGATTATTAAAAAAAAATAAAAAGAGGGTCCACAATAATATTTGGGATCTTTAACAAATCTTCTTCAGGGAATTAAGTTTGAAAACACGTAGACTGGGTTACTTTGGAAACTTTAATTTATATTCTAAAAGGAGATATTGCCCAAATCTAATATATATATAAAATATATGATGGAGTTTTGGGGATTTTTAACCAAGCTTCTACAACAGAAAATGGATAAAAAACTAACTGTTAAGTCATTCAATCCTTTGGGTACTTATATGGGATGTTTACTGATGGGTCAAACCTGTATCTGGGGTAAAAAGGTTGTTCAGCAGTTTAAATTGAAAAAAAGGGATTGGGACGGATAAAATTAATCAGAATAAAGCCATAAATCACTTAATTATTTCTTATAAGCGTTTTATTACCTTGGGACAGTGTCTGGATTTAAGTATAACTGGGTCTGGGTATCAATAAACTCAAAGAAGGGCTCTTTATTTATATCTTTGTGGGTCACATTTCTGTCCTTCTGAAGGCTAAAGGGGCTCAAGGGGATGGGCGCTAAGGCTAGCAGGGTAACAAGTGGTAGCCTATCATGTTTCCTTGGGGTATACAACCAGTAGTTTCTAATTATAAAGGGTATGGGAATTATTCTACTTTTTGATTGATGTTTTGGCATGTGAATAACACCTATTTATCCACATGATAATTATCCCATTAATTATCCTTAGTAAATATTCCCAGGTTGTCACTATTTCATCTTAGTAGAGATTCCTACGGGTAATCTAATTTAAGATGAGTTCTCATTATTCATTAGCTGATGGGAGCAAAATCATAATAATCATTTTGGTCTTTATTTTCAAAATTTTATAAAGTTTATTTAAGTGCTTTTATATAATTTTTTGTCTTTTTGTAATATCTAATATCAAAGCGGACATTTATTACATATGTGGTAAGTACCCCCATTAGTAGTAGTACCTTTATGCAGTACCTCAGCTTCTCATGCTTTCTGTCAGCCTGTCAGCCCGTAGTCCCGCAGCTGCATAATTTTCAGATGCCCAGGACTGCATACTTGGATTTTAATAATAGGCACAGGTGGCAACAGTGCTGTTGCACAGCTGCGCGCAGATTTATCAGTTTCCCCGGCTGCATGCGGGGATTGTGATAAATCAAATTTATGGCCATAACTCCTCCATTTCCAAGAATTAATGGATTCTTACTTCATTCTCACTAGGAAACCTCTATTTAGGGTTCCATGTGACATATTAGAATGTCCAAAATATCAAGGATGTGCTTTTTGGCAATTATCATAAATTATTTAAAATTATAAGGAGTCGGAATTTGAGGTGAGTGTTGGTGGGTTACCCTGCGTTAAATTTTATGTAGAATCAAAATTTGAAATGTTATTCTTATTATTATATCTCCTTTAATATATTATTATTTATTTTTGTTTCTTATTTTATTTTGCTGTTACTTTTGCAGCTTGCTCTGCAATTGTAGCAAGCTGACAGATGATGATTCCCTTTGATGGAAGATTATTGATTCCCCTTGATGGATGATGATTGATTCCCTTTGATGGATGATGATTGATTCCCTTTGATGGATGATGATTGATTCCTTGTAAAAAGGAAGGGAAGAGCCCCTCCTTTTAGGGGCAAGAGACCCCATAGACTATTTACAATTCAATTACAAAGATGACAGCGGTAAAAAAAATATTTTTTTTAGTTTTTTTTTATTTAAGGTATCAGGGAAGTCTGGTCCTCCCTGACAATCTTTCCGCAACTAGAATGGTGTGAGAAGATCTCACCCCCATCAATTGCTTCTTTCTGCCCACAGAAGATTCTGCCTAAAAACAACAAAACAGGTTGTGGCTGGTCAACCAACAAGCAAAAGCAGACAACCCCAAGTGCCAGTGGAAAAATGCACCCATCAGTGGAAAAAAGCGGAAAACTGCGCATGGGAGCCAAAAAAACCACACAGTCAACTAGCAGAGAGGATGATGATGATGAGAGCTTGATGAGTGGGATGACTGCATGAAGAGGATGGGTGATGAGGGCCATAACCAGTGGTGAACACGCAATGACAAGGCGGGCGGAAAAAAGCAAAAAATGCAGGATAAGGGACAAGATGATGCACAAGGGTGATGAATGATTGGTGGATGGTATGGGAAGATGAGCTCTTATGAGAGAGTTCCTGATCCAAGGCCAAAACAAGATGAGTGGATGGAACAGATTGTGGGTCTGAGGGATTGCTCATGGCAAGAAGTGGTCCAACAGCAATTTGGTTCTGAAAGATCAGAAGCCCAAATTGGAGATGCTTGGAGGGGAGTTTGATGCCAATTAACGGATGGTGGGGCAAGCTTGAAGGGACAAAAATATTTTTTTTTTTTGATAGACAGATGAATGATTATATATTAAAAAAAATGAAAAATTTTGCTTTTATTTTTGAGGTGTCCCAAATTGGTCACCACATCTCTCCCCAACTTACATACTGTCCCTAGTCTGCATCTCAATTTTGAATTTATTTTTTAAAAAAAAGGAGGAAACAAAGAAATTGAAACAAAGAATCACCATACCTTGATCTTGAGAGTGATTGAATGGCTGAAAAATATCTTGATCCATCCAAAAGAGCCCTAGAAGCGGCAGACATAAAGCAAAGAAGGTGTCCCAGGTGCTCACATATGTGGCATAAAGTAGATTTTTTGCAACAATGGTAGAAGAATGCCCTGGTGGTGGATAATTGGGAGAACTTAATTCTGAGATAAGCTGCCTCAACAACAACTTCAATTGATCAGAATAAAACATTCTGTCCAACTGAGTACCATCAAGCTCTTCCAAAAAATAAGATCCACCTCTAACTTGAAGGACCACCTAATAAGGACCATTCTAGCAATTTGAGAAAAGGTTTCCCCACTGAGTCTTCAAGGACCAATTAAAGGCTAAGACTAGGTCACCAGGATTTAAGGGATCCCTGATTTTATTTAAGTTCTTATCTTCCCAATACTGAAACAATTTTTCTCCTGATTCCATCATTTTCTGACAAGCTTTGTCAAAAACATCTTTACTTTGCTCTGGTTGCTTGGATTAAGAAACTAATTTTTCATTTTTTGAATACACCTCCCCCCAGAAGATACCAAAGAAGGATTCCATTTCCAGATTCAAAGTAATAACTGCTCTTTGAACAAAGATGATTTCATAGGGTGAGTAGCCAGTGGTCTTTTTGGTTGAGATTCAATCAGAGAAGAGGACAAGAGGAAGAGATTTGAAACAATTCTTTCCACTTTCACCAGCCAGTTTAACAAGTGCAGCCTTCAAAGGAGCATGGCCTTGCTCCACCATACCTTGACCTTCAGGATAATGAGGAGTAGTAACTCTACGTTATCCAGGAAGAGATTGGATCATTTTAGAAAGTTTCCCACCAAATTCAGAGCCACCATCAGTAGAGTAAGATTGAGCCAAGCTGTAAAGCATTGTCCAAGTCTTGTAGAGGAAAGATGCCACTGATTGTGAGCTAAGATTCTCAAGAAATTTTGCTTCACCCCATCCAGAAAAATCATCTCTAGCCAAAATGAGGTAATTGGCACCACCTGCCTTGATATGAACCACATCCACAGCAATCCACCCCAAGACAGTGGACTCCCCAGTGAGATACCCAATTTCACCTGGACACGTAACATCACAATTTTGAAAAAATTCAAAACCCTTGCACCATTGAGAGACAGATTTCTTTGGAGATGGCCACCAGAATTGTTTGGATAAGTTTCAATAAGTTTTGGTTTCCCCACAATGACCAAGACCCTCAAGGAGTCTTTCAAGGATAGAATCTTTTTTAGAAGGATAGTAAAAACACTGAGATCACAAGGATTTCTTCTTTTAATAAGCCCAGAGCCTTTTAAAAATAAATAAGAAGACTTTCTTTTGATGGGTTGCAATTATTTAGCAAAGAGATCAGGATTTCTCTGAAAAGTTAAAAGGTACTGCTCTAGTTCAAGCCAGAACCCTTGCAGAAAGCCAGAATAATCTTGAGATGAGAAGGAGAAGAAAGTATTGATCAAAGGTTCTTCTTCATCAAAATACACTCCCACATTTGATTCTTCATCTCCAAGGGGACTTTGAGATAAACCATCAGACATGGTTATAGAGTTTCCAGGCCCCTGAAAAATATTAAAAGAGAATATCTGGATAAAGGTCACCCAAAGAGTTGTAGGAGAATTTGTAAGGCTGGGAGAATTGATCATTTCAATAATGGATTCAGTTTTGAATTGTAGTTTGAAATGTTGACCCCAGAGGACGATTTGGAGCTTCTTCAACATTTGAGCCATTCCACAGAGCTCCAGTTTTGGTGGAGATTATCTGGGTTCCTCATCTGAAAAAAACAGAAATTCATAGAGAGCAGGAAGGTCCTGACCATTTTCATCCTCCTGAGTAAGAACAGCCCAGGCAGATTGAAAACTATAATCAACAGCCAGCTTGATCTTTCCAGCTCCAGTTCCATTAAAGATCTTTTTCAAAACTATTTCTTTACCAAAAATAATTTTGAGCAAATGAAATGAATGTTCAAAATATTGGGTGCAAATTAATTCAGCTTCTTTCCTTGTTAAACATTGCAAAGGAAGACAGATTTTTGATAGAGATGGGATAAAGATTTGAACATAAGTTACAACACCTAGAAAGCGTCTAGCTTCATTGTGATTGATTGGGTTGGGCCAAGAGATGATCTTGTTTAATTTGGATGGTTCCATCCTTCTTCCTTCCTTCCAAACCACATGGACGACTATTTCCAGAACAGGGACACAAGAAACCGATTTGTATCCAGAGAAATTAAGGCAAGACTTCTTTATTTGAAACAGAATCCTTTCCATAGTAGTAGCCTATTCCCAGATGAATCAAAAAATTCCCAAATGCCAACGTAAGAGCTCATTATCATAATCAGAAACCAGACCTTTAATTATGCCGTAATAAATGAAGATGAAAGCATGATCAGGGACCCAAATGCCAAGGTAAGAGCTCATTATCATAATCAGAAACTCTACCTTTAATTCTGACATAATCAATTAAGATAGAAGCATGATCAGGGATTTCATCCTGGAGGATCCGCATCATCTGAGCCTGATTCACTGCAACCAAATTGATGGCACCTTGAGGCAATAAATTAAGTTGTGTCAGCTTGCTACTATTTCAGAGCAAGCTAAAAAAGTAAAAAAATAAAATAAAAAATCAAAATCTTATAAAAGGAGAAATAATATTAAAAGTATTTTTATTTGAAATTCTGATTCTACATAAAAATTAAGGTAGGGTCACTCGCTGACACCTAACTCAAATTCCTACTGCTTATATTTTTAAATAATTTATGAAAATTTGGTAAGAAACACGGCCTTGGGATTTTGGCAATTTTAATGTTTCACATGAAACCCCACGTATAGGTTTCACAGTGAATTTTGTGTCAGAATCTAAGAATTCTGTGATTTGGAGGAGTTATGGGCGGAAATGTGATTTTTAACATTTCCCGCATGCAGCCGCAGCAACCAACACATCTGCGCACAGCAGAGTAGCAGCACTTCCACCCTGTCTGCGTACCCTGAAAAGTCATGCATGCAGCCTTGGGCATCTGAAAGGTATGCAGACGCGGGACTACGGACTCAAAGAGTGAAAGGCAGCTTGATAAGACCAGGTACTGGCTAAAGGTGCTAAAACCAAGAGGTGGACATAATAAATATTTAATAAAACTCCCTGTGGATAGTAGATAGTCTAGAAATACGTAAAATTATTTAAAAATACTTAAAGAAACTTTCTATGTATTTTTTATAAAATGTAATAAAAATACAAACTATGTCAAAAATAAGATAACTACTATTTGTAAAATATATTAAAAGATTTTAAATGTAAAATTGTGAGAAATTCAAGCAATAAGTATGTCCGTAACATAATAAGGAAACTTATTATGTAAAAAATATTACATTTATTTCCATAGCTTATATTTTTAATTAATTATTTCAAGTAAATCAAGAGAATTTTGAAAATAAGGAGAAAAATCAATATTATGATTTTACTCCCATAAGTTACTAAATAATGAGAACCCATCTGAAATCAGATTGACCATAGCAATGTCTACTAAGAAAAATTATTAAAATCCTGGGAATTTACTAAGGATAATTAATTAAAAGATGATCATGTGGATAGATTAGTGTTATTAACACGTCAAAACATCAATCAAAAGGTAGAATAAGTCCCATACACTGTGGAACTATATTTTACCCTTGCTACAGCACCAAGAAAGCGTGAAAGGCTACTACTGGTTACCCTTCTAGCCTTAGCAACCATCCATTTCAGCCCCTGTATCCCTCAGAAGGACAGAATTGGGACTCAAAAAGCTATAAATATAGAGCTCTTTTGAGGAGATTGATGCCCAGAGACCCAGTTATATTTACATCCAGAAACCATGCCAAGGTAATCAAATACTTATGAGAGATAAGTAAGTTATTTATGGCTTTATTCTGATTAATAATATCTGTCCCAATCCCTTTTTTCAATTTAAACTGCTGAACAACCTTTTGAACCCCAGCAATAGGTTTAACCCATCAGTAAACGTCCCAAAAAGGTAACTAAAGGATCCAATGATATACCAGTGAGATTTATTATCCTTTTTCTGTCTTGACAGCTTTGTTACAAGGCCCTGCCACTCCACCATATATTTTACATATAAATTATCTTTAGGCAATATCACCTTTAAGAATATAAATTAAAGGTTCCAAAGTAACCAGGTATACTTGTTTTCAAAGTTAATTCCCTGAAGAGAGGGGTTGAAGATCCCTAATTTTATTGTGGCCCCTCTATTAAAATTATTTAATAATCAATTTATTAATATTGATTAACAATATTAAACCATAACCAAACCAATCAACCTTGCAATAGCTTTATCCAAATATTTTACGGATTTTTACTGCACTTATTGAGTAATATATTAATTTTTTATTCTCTAACCTCTGCTAGCTAAAGGATAGCAAGGGGCTTGGAATCCAGGAGGCTTACAAGTTGGAATTGACCTAGAGGATTATAAAAGGTTGTGAGAGGACAAGAGATAGGTTGTAAGGATTGTTTGTCATAACCACCCATAACATCCCCCTGACCATAGCAAGCTCTCCCAGAGAAAAAATCAAAAAATTCTTCAGATTCAGGAGGAGTACCAGAGTCTTTAATAATAACTTTATTGAGAGGTTGAAGATCATGAAATATTCTAAGTTTACCATTACTCTTGAGGAAAAAGAAGACAGGGCTGAATAACTGGAGGTTGACTTTTCATATAGACCAATATGCACTAGTTTGCGGATCACCTTGATAAGTTTGTTGATTTTATCCAAAGTTATTGGAATCTTTCTCTTTTGCCAAGGATCATGTTCAACTACAGAGATGATCTAAGGGAGGAAATAGGATTCTTTCAAGATACCTCTTTCTTCCTCTAAGAAATCAAAAGATTTTCACTTAGGAATAAGAAATTTTGATCAAATTCAACTCATCAGGGAGAAGCCATCCATCTGGACCAAGTTTGACAACTTTCAGAAGTTCTTTAGTGACAAGAAAATTTGGAAAAAGGAGACCAGTAAGAGATCAAGATAAACCACAGTAAGGATTGCAAGATAGGGGAGGACACATGAAAGGAGGATTGAGGTTGAGAGGCATATGCTGGTTGACTGGTTGGACCTTTTTTGCAACTTGTTTTTACTTGGTAGAAAAAGAGAGAAGTTCTTGCTTCCTCAAAGCATTGGACAGAAAGACTTGACTGCTCCAACTGAGGCAAAGCTCCAACATCTACCATGTCCAATGTTCTGCAACTTCCTAAAAGGGCGCCTTTTCCATAATTGGAGAACTGGGAGATAATAATTTTCTCACATGTGTGCCAATAGGTAGGTTTTTGAAAATGATGGTAGAAGATTGCCCTAGTGGTGAAAAATTGGGAGGACTTACTTCTACCCAAAATTTCCTCCACTGAATCCCATATTCCTCCAAACCAAAGCAATTAAGAAGAGAATTGAGATTGGGATCTAGTTAATATTCATTGTGGAGATTAAAACCAGACCTCATAAAAGATTTATCAGACCTGAGAGCACAAGAAAAAGACAACAAAACAGATCCAAAGAGAGAATAAATATTTTTGGAATTTTCTCTTTTAACATGTTTTTGCTTTTTTAATTTTTTCCAGATTAGAAGAGAATGATGAGAAAAAAGAAAAAAAGCCTGAGAAATGAGATTTGAACCTTGAGTTCAAGTCCAAGGCTGAGATGAACTAAAACTATCAGTAGGATCAACTATTCCACCAGAAAACTGAGAAAAATTGGAATTATCCCTCTGCTTCCGCTTGAGAATTGAATCAGGAGTATGACAAGGGAAATATTTTTTCAAAACACCAGAATCCAAAGAACAGAGAGGAACTTCAATTTTTCTACCATCAGAATCATGTATGAGAATCCTCTCCCCACTTCATGAGAAAACATCAGGGTAGCACCAAAATCCATTAAAAATGGTTGACCCAAGATCATAGGACCTTCCAAACGAGTGATCCAAAAGTGACAGGTTACAACAAAATTTTGACCAATTCAAACTGGGACATCATCAGCAATACCAAGCGTTTGACAAGACTGGTTTCCTATACAATAAACCACAGAGTTGAAGCTGACTCTAGCACTAAGCTTGAGTTTGCAAGCCATAGCACCCAAAATTAAGTTGAGCTGAGAACCAGCATTGGCAAGGAGTGAAACAGTTTTAGTTGAGTTACCAAGAAAGAAAGGAAGGAAAACAAGAGGAAAGGAGTAAAGGTTGAAATCTGAGGAGTGATTTGTTCCACCAGATTCCTCAATCAAAGAGCCAGAGGAGACCTGTAATTTTTCAGGACCAATGTCTGTACATCAAAAAGACCAATTTATCTATTCCTTCAGCAACAGATGAAGAAATTGAAAGTATTTCAGCCACGGATAGATCAGCAACTTTATTTAATAAACCTCCCACAGCATTTGGGTTTTCTTTTGAGATTTGTTGAGATCTCTCTCTACATCCCTTCCATCTCCAGTTCCCCTAGCGCCCCTGGGTTAGGATACTCCAAAATAAGAGTCCTTCCCACTATAGACCAGAACTCATCATTTGCCACAACTCCAAAATTAATTCTCCCTTCTTTTATCTTACATCTCTCTGTATTCTTTTTTCTTCTTCACTTCTTTCTTTCTGATACAATCTTCCTTCCTTCTTAATTTTATTATTTCCTCTTCCTCCTCATTATACTTGGTTTTTGCTTTCCAAACTACTCTTCTGCTTTCCTTGTTTAATTTTTTGTAAAAGCTCATCTCTCAATCTCTGCCTGGTAAGAGGACTTTTAACTAATCCTCTCATTGCCTGGGGAGCTGAAAATTTTATCTCAATATCTGATCCAGCACATTAAATCTATTCCATACTCTGAGTCCTAAATATTCTCACTCTACTATATCCAATTTCTCTTGGTTCTTCCATCTGCGGTAGCTGTTGGTTCTTTTTCTCATTCTACTCCTTTTCATGATCTCAAGCCTCTGTGTTGTTCCTAACCTTGAATATCAGTCGGTTGGTTTTAGCTCTCAACCTAAAATATGAAATCTTTTCATGGTTAAAAGCCAAAGAAACACCAAGACTCTCAAACTGCAAGATGAATTAACCAACAGGAGAATCTGACTACTTCCACCAAGTTGCCTTAAAAGCTGCCATTGAAGCCATACCCCTGCTCAATAAGAAAAACTCTTCTATATTGCAAGACAAGATGCTGATTCTCTTTGAACTCAAAGATATAAAAGATGCTATTATGAGGAACTTGGGACATCTATCCATCAAACAAGCCAAAGAAACCAGAGTGGTTTTTCTTTCAAAATTAGACAGCACAACACATGCAAATGTGGTCAATTCCACAAACTTCAGTTCCTCAAAGCTTCTCTAGGCCAAGATAAACCGTTGTTTTGCCTCCTCTGAGACGTCCAACCAAGACTGGATGTTTAATCATTTCCTCCATATCAGTTTCAATGAACAAACCATCAAGGGTTTTATAACAGACACCAAGAAAGCTCTCACCAGAATGAATGATGTTGGTATAGAATTGCCCAAATATATAGTTGCATATCTGGTCCTCTTCAACTTTCCCCTATCCTCAAGAATCTTAGGCAAAAAATCATGCATGTGGAGAAACCCATATACTTCAAAGTGGTCTTTAATCACTTGCTTCAATATAATAATAAAAATAAAGCTCAATAGAAGGTGTCTAAACCCACCACCAACGCCTCTCTGGTGACAACAAGGGTACAGAAAACAAAAGAAAATTAAAAGGGGATAATTTGATGTAAAGAAGGCTACCAAAACCCCAATGCACCCCATCCAGAATCCTCTTGTTTTCACCTACATTCTCAAAAAGCACCCATTTGGTGGACCAAAAAATAAAATTAATGGAAAAAAAAATAATAAAATACAACAACCAACCATCAACTATCATGATCACCTGACCCTCTGGATTAATGCCAACAGTAATCCCAACCTGTTCCTTCCTCTGGCACTAAAATACATTTCTTCAATGATCTTAAATATTTCTTTTACTTACATATTTCTTTTACATTAAAATTCAAGGGGAACACAAATTATTTAAAATGGGAAAGCTTAAAGCCAATCTAAAAATACATGGAAATGGCCAGGTGAGACTCTAATGGAAAGATTTTGTTATAGAGCTTGAAGGTTGCTCTTTATTCCCAACATTGTTTTCAACCTCATCTGAACCAATCTCCTCTCCAAGAAAGGATGTTTTTTAAACCAAAATATGGATGAATTCTCATTCAAAAACAACAGGAAAACAGTCATGAAAAAACTGTTACACAATAACTGGTTCATTATTGAGAAACCTTGGAGGATAGGCCTAAATAACATGGTCAACCACATCAATCAATCTCCACAAGATCCACAAAATGGGACCCAATTGTTGATGGAAATTCACAAAAGGTACGGCCATGCCTCAATCTTCACCCTCAGACCTATCCTAAAGGATATTTCCCTAGAGAAAATTTGACAAACTTCAAATGCAACACATACGCCAGAAGTAAAACACTTGCTCTCCTTTCTCAGCTGTCTCTACTCCATCAAATAAACTTCCAGAATGGAGCCACCTTGACCTGGTTGGACCTACTACCCCACAGTCAAAAGGTGGCCATTGCTATATGTTAACCCTAGTTGACAATCACTCTGGCTACCTTGCAGATTTTCCCTTATGTTCCAAAGACCAAACTCCCAAGACAATCATCAGCATACTCAAAGTTCAATTCAAAATAATCAAGTACTATCCCTCAGAAATCTACTTGGAAAAAGGCCCAGAATTCACCAACACCACCATCAAGGACTTTTCAAGGTCAAAATGCTTCAAGCTACTCACCTCCAAAACCTTATCATTCTCAACATAACTTCCAAGCAGTGAGAGAGAATCAAAAAATTTTGGAGTCAGCTTGAGCCACCTTCACCTCCTCCCAATTGAAGAAGAACTATTGGAACTTTGTTAAAAGGAGTTTCTGTTTCATGATCAATCAAATACCCAGGAAAGGTAACCACATTTCTCCTTGGGAGATTATGTTTGTTAATAAAATCCCTGCTAATTACTTGAGACTTGTAGGCTCTCCTCAGGCCTATCTGGCAAATCACATCAAAAAAGGATTCAAGTTCCACAAGGAAGGATACAAGGAAATACTAGTTGGGTTCAATCCCAATTTCCACTCTTATCTTTTTCTTAACTCATTAGGCTCTATTCTTGAAAAAAAAAACATTTCACCTTCCTCAAGACTCACACCAATGACTTCCCTCTTCTCAAATGTTCTGGAAAATAAATATTCTCACAAGCTCCTCAAGAATCTAACAAATCTAATTTCTCCTTGGTCGAAAAAAAAATCTTATTCAAGGATCAAGACATCAACTCTCCAGAATCCAACTCTAACCACAACAACTCTGACTCTCTTAACTCAGAATATTCAGGCCCTCTCCAACCTGAAACTCCTTGAGTAATTCTCCAGAGCCAACTTCCTCCAAGACCTACCAATGACCAAAATGTGAGAATCAAAAACACCAACCTTACGGCTTCCACCACTGTTGTGAGCAACCTTCATAAAAGGTTGCATGGAATTTTCCAGAGTTGCCCGAGTGGGAGAAGGCTTTTGAAGAAGAAATAGAATCAATAAAATCACAAGAAGTATGGGAAGAGTATAATGGAACACCCAAAAATATCCTAAACACAACGTGGGTGTTCAAATTGAAAGTAAATTTTCACAGAGAGCCTGTGAAATAAAAGGCAAGGCTCTGTGTTCAAGAGTTTGATCAAGTTCTTGGCATTGACTACAACAAGACCTGGGTGGCCACTTGCAAACTTGGCTTGTTAAGTATTGCTCTTCTGTATGGTCTGAAAGGGAAGATTAACTTCACTCAGTTTGACGTCAAGGAGGCTTTCCTCCATGCCACACTAAATGAAAATTTTATCATCAATACTCCAGAAGGCTTTTAGAAAAAAATCTCCATACCTCAAACTGAGTAAATACCCATATGCTCTCAAAAAATTACACAAAACTGGTATAAAAATCTAACTACTTGGATCAAATCTCAAGGATTCCAAGAATCTAGCAGCAACGCCTGTCTTAATATCAACACCAGCTCAAAGGAAGTCCTCTACTTCCATTTTGAGAATCCAATACATGTTGGGAGGAGAGATAAATTCAAGCCTAAATTCCTAGCTAGATTCAAGAACTCCTCCTGTCACTCCCCAAACACCAGTGTTGGCAAGATGATGGAAATAGAAGACAATTGAATTATATTGAGCCAACCTTACCACATAGATTGTGACTTGGACAAATTGGGCCTCTCAGATTGTAGGGACACCCACTCACCACTCACTCAAAACCTCCACCTTTAACCAGCCACAGATGAATATCATGCGGAATTTGCAGAACTCAAAATCAATTTTTGGTCCATAACTGGACTTTTCAACCATCTCCCGCAATATACCCGCCCCAAAATTGTTTTTATGTTCTCTAGCCTGGCAAGGTTTAACGCCAAGCCTGGTTTGAATCACTGGAGAGAAGCACACAAAGTCTGGAAGTACCTCACAATTACTAAGAACCTCAAACCTGTCCTCAGGTATAATTTGGGGAATGAGATAATCTCTGGCTACAGTGACGCTACCTGGGGAGATGATCCAACCTTCATAAAATCTCAGACCTGTTTCATTGTCTTCCACTATATTCCAATTTTTTGGAACTCTTCAAGACAAAGAAAAGTTACCTACTCTTCAACTGAATCTGAGTTCAATGTTCTCCTCAACTGCTTCCTTGAATTCAAGTGGATTACTCACCTAGTGAGAAAAATTTACCAATCACCCAAGATCAAGCCCATAATCTTTGTAGACAATAAGGGTCTGGAGGATAAGATCCAACGTTTTGAATCCCATTTCAAATCACAAAACATTGAAATCAAGACAAAAGGCTTAAGCAATGACTTCAACAGTTTAGAAATTCAACCTGACTCTCATCACAACAAACTCAATGGATGCCAATTCCTTAACTAAGGCATCTATCATACCTTGAACAACTGCAAGCAAAACTGAGAGGCAAGGCCTAACCAAAAGGCTATGAAACCTGCTGAATTACCAGTTCACTTTGCAGTTGTTATGGGGTCACATACCACCATGTGACACTACCCCCTGGTTTAAGGGCACTTTGTCCAAAAGTGTGCATGGCTGGTGGCACCAACCCACTTTGAAGTTGTGGAGCCATACTCAGACACACTCCTGAATGCCATAAGGAGCCACCAAGACTTGGAAGTCTTGCTGTTTACAGGCAAAAAACCCAACAACTGTCACAGGAGCAAGCCACCTTGAAAAACCTGTCCTGATTGCAAATTGAACAGCAACAGGGCTAGCTGGTTTACTTTAATACCTTGCACAACTTCAAACCAAACTGAGAGGCAAGGCCTAACCAAAGGGCTATGAAAACGGCTGAAAGACCAGTTCAATTTGCAGTTGTTATGGTTTCACATAGCACTATGTGACAACATCATACCACAGCTCTCTTAATCTTATGAAAAATCAGTATTTTCTCACATCAACACCTGAAAAGTCTCCTCTTTCTGCCTTACCATTCAGGAGGGGTGTTGAGATCTATTTCTGCCTCCCTTCCATCTCCAGAGCCCCTAGTGCTCCTGGGTGAGGATACTGTAACATAAGATTCCTTCCCACTCTAGACCAGAAATAATCTTTGGCCACGACTCCAATATCCCTTCCTCCTTGTTTTCTCTTAGATCTCTCTGTATTCTTCCTTCTTCTTCCTTTGTTTCTTTCTGATCCCGAATTCTTTCCTTCTTATTTTTCTGATTTCCTCTACCTACTTATTCCACTATGTCTTTGCTGTCCAAAAAACTATTCCGCCATTCTTTTCAACTTTTTTTCAAACATCATCTCTCAATCTCTGCCCAGTAAGGCAACTTGCAACTCATCCTCTCATCGCCTGGGGACCTGAAAATGTTATCTCAATATCTGCTCCAGAACCTTAAATCTATTTCATACTCTGAGTCCTAAGTCTCCTCACTCTCCTCTATCTAATTTCTCTTGATCCTTCCATCTGCAGTAGCTGTTGGTGCTGTTTCTCTTTCTCCTCCTAACCTCAAATCTCAGTCTGTTGGTTTTAGCTCTCAACCTTAGATCTGACATATTTTCGATTTTCCCCTCTCAAACTGAACTTTGAGCTGGCTGGAGGGAGGAAGCTCAGGTGAAGCAGGTACTAAGATAGGACCAAAAGGCTGAGATGGTTTGACAGATGAGGTATTAGGATCAGAGCGGTCTTGAAACCTTTCCATTAGTGGTTCCTTTTCCACCTCCATGTCTTCTACATCAGAGGAAGGAGGCTTAGGAGATGATTGTAGTTTGAAAGGTTTTTGAAGAATTGAGGATGGCAAGGAAGGAGATTTATGAGTTTTGGATTCCTCATGTTGTTTCCAAGCTGGATAATATTTATAAGCTCCAAAAAGACTGGAGGAGGAGATGGCTGGAGGATACCAAGGTTGAAGAGTACCACAAGAATGTTGTAAATCAAATAAAGCCAAGGATGCCTTGATAGGAGTTGGTGGCTGGTAAGAGGCCACCACATGACAAATAGGGCGGGAAGAATCAAAAGAGATCAGGGCACCATTAGGAAGAAAGGAATTATTCCCCTTCTTTCCCACCAATTTTTACTCTTTATCCTTCTGTAGTTTGAGATATCAACCAGTTCCATGCCGTTCCCTATGAAAGTAGTAGCAGAACAGAGTGGATTTAGGAACAGATTTGGAAGTTTTGGGAGTAGCAAGGTAGGAAATCTTTTTATCCAGATTATTCTCAAAATATTGGAGTAGTTTTGTGATCTTCTCCATATTTGGAGTTCCCCTGTTGGTCTTAGGATTTTTTTTAATGCTGCAATCTGCCTCAATCTTGTCCATGATTTTATTTTATTCTTGGAAAGAAGGAGCATGGACTGGTTGAGTGGTTCTGGGTTTTTCAAAAGTTAAAGCAGTTTGACCTTTCAAAGCACTCCTAAGTAAAAGGAAAACAGAGAGCTTGAATCAGTTATCCTTGGTGGTGATAATTGACCCAGAATCAAACAATTCATCCCTAATTCTCTCCTGCACTCCTGGAAAAAAAGATTGCACAAACTGTGAGAAAGGTTGAGATAGCTGAGAAACCTGAACCTGACTGGTTTTGATAGATTGCAAAAGGAATGAGCAAATAATGATATCGGAGAAACATCAGAGAAGACAAAAGCACCAACGCGGAGGTAAGTTCTGCTGGCGGTAAAGTGGCCAGTGAAGTATGAGCAGAACCAAGCTAACTGAGGGTGACTAGGAGAAAAGAATAGATATGAATAAAGAGACTGTAGTAAAGATGTTTGAGATCAAACAGATTTACAAGGTACTAAAGTTATAACTCCCAACTCTTGAACATCCAGTAACCAATCCGACCTGGTAGGGATTTTGATCTGAAGCAGAGAGATTGCGTTTTGGATAAGCCTTGATGTAGAGTTGAAGACAGTAGGAATACCTACACGCAATCCAGACAAGAGGTGATCAGGTTATTGATGAGTTGAAGGAGTTGAGTGAGTTTGTGTCGCGCCTCATATGTTGTGGTTGGAGTTGAAGTTGAGGAGCGGAGTTTGATAGGAAACGCCGCGGGGATGTGGAAACTACCCAATTGGGTTCGGGGTTCAGATACGGTGTGGAAAAGAAGGGATAAAAGGAAGAGACTTAGTAGGAAGATGAGACAGCATAGGATAGACAAGGAAAACAACAGAGAGAAATCAACACGCCGGCACAACTCTACATCAAGAGAAATTAGGAATTAACAAACTCAGGCAGCCGTTTTACAGAGGCATTGCTTGCAGCTTTAGTTAAGGCGTCTGCAAGAATATCTTGAGAGAGGATCAGCATAATTTTGATGATTCCTTTGTTCAAGTCGTTGTGTAAGCTTTTCAATTTTATGTTGATGTGTTTAGCATGAGATTTTGTACCGAACTTTTTTAATTTGTTGTCTAGGCCTTTATTGTTGATCAGGTGTATAGGAGGATTCAAAGGTTGACGCCATAGTTTGCTTAATAAGTGATGAAGCCACTTTCCTTCAAGATGACTTGTGGAAAGAGAATTACACTCGGCTTTGGTTGAGGAATGAGCAATGCAACGTTGTCTTCGACTAGTCCAGTAGATTGGGCTTCCCTTGAACAAGCATAAGAAACCAGATTGGGAGAGACGAGTGTCTCGGTCATCTCCCCAGGTTGCATTTCTGTAGATCGTGAGATGTTGGGCATTGGACTTGCTTTTGATCACAAGTTTGAAGTCGATTGTGTTTAATAAATAACGCCAAACATGAATGACTTCTTTCCAGTGGGTAATACCGGGTCATTTGGAAAATCTAGCTAAGCTGGACACAGCAAAGCTGATATCCAGCCTGGCAAGATTAGCGATGAAATTGAGATTACCAATGGGGGAGCGATAGTTGACATTGAGTTCTTTGAACTTTCTAATTTCTTCTTCCGACGCTGGCAGGAGATGAAGCCCCGGAGTGGAGGGGTTGCTTAACGGTTTGGCTTTGGTTAATTTGAGTTCTTCAAGGCCTTTTTTAATGTGATTTGGGAGTGATAGACTGATGGAGTTCTTCCCCCGTTCCACTTTCATTCCCAGGAGGGTGTCAACTTTGTGCGCAGATGAGTCTTTGAACTTCTTCAAGAAGACAGCTTTAAAGTGTTCAACGTTGCCAACCACGACTAGGTTTTCCACGTGGAAAAATAAACTGGTGTGAGAGTCGTCATGTAAATACAGACAGGGATCAGAATTGCTTTCTCGAAAGCCTTCACTTTTGATACAGTTGACCAAGGTTTTGTACCAGTTTGAGGGAGCCTGTTTTAGGCCATAGAGGGATTTCTTGAGTTTAAGATGTTTACATGTTCTCTTTGATCCTATGGGAGTTTTGATGTATAAATTTTCATCTAGGGGAGCGTGCAGGAAAGCCCCCTTAACATCAAATTGAAGTATGGGGAGTTCCTTGTTGACTGAGTAGGCCAGAAGAGCTCAAAGAGAGGCAATTTTGCCGGTGGGAGCAAAGGTGTCCAAGTAGTCAATGCCATAACTTTGGTTGAAGCCCTGGACGCAGACTCTGGACTTGAGCGTGACAGCACCAGTGTTAAGGTCTTCTTTGCACTTGAACGTCCAGGTAGTGTCCAGGGGGTTGGTAACTTCTGAGTCCTTGGCGTCTTCCCAGCCTTTGAGGTCTTCAGCGGTATTGAGTTCTTTGTTGATGAAAGGAATACATTCGGGTTGTTCGAGGGCCTCGTGAATGTTTGAGGGGACCTTGTTGGACTTGAAGTAGCCATACCTGACTGGGGGTTTTATTAATCTGCGATCCCTTAGTGTCAGCTCTCTGATACCAGGAACCTTGCAGTCCTTTAGCTACAGAGAGTGATAAAAATGCTGGAATGATAATAATAATTATTATTCCAATAGTAAACACTTAGAAGCTCAAATAAATGATATAATAAGAGCAGTTGCAAGGTTTAATTGGTTTGGTAATAGATTTTGTTGAATATAGTATAAAAGAGGGGCCACAGTATTATATTACTGGGGATCTTTACAGACTAGCAACCTCTCTTCAAGGGGCCTCCTTAGGCAGTTTAAGAACCTTGGAATAAATATGGGTGCCTTAGAAAGGACTTATTCCACTAATGGCCGGGCTTAAAAGCACAAGTGGCCTAGACAGGAAGGAAAACACTCACTCTGAGCACTTGACCACGAAAATCCTGGAATAATTGGAAGGGTTTCAGAGCAGATGGGGTATATTGCTTGACTAAACTTCAATGGTTGATTGGTTAATAAAGGTAAATAATACTACTACGGACTAAGTCATAAATCACTTGCTTATCTTCATATAAGCACTTGATTAATCAATGACACTGTGTCTGATTGATAATAAATAATTCCTGATAACTGATAACTGATTGGAAACAGAAGGGCAAAAAGAGCCTGTTTAAATATTCTTTTTTGGGTGCTTGAGGGCCTCTAGAAGGGGTACTAGCCATGGGCTGAGGCTAGGGGGGCAATCAGGGCAAGATTGGCACGTCCTCAAGGTTCTGTTAGCCTGCTGGCCTTAGATCTGTCAAGGAACAGCTCCTTTTTAGCTGCAGGATCTGTTAATCAATAGATTAGTCATTTTGCTGATCCTGCACTGATCCTCAATTTGTACTGTAAGTACTGGTTCAAAGTGAGCAGACGTGAATGTTTATTGATTTTCCATCCTCTGCTGATCCTGTATGTAATTTTTAATAATTTTTACGACCACTCCTTATGTAGTTTTGTGGTCTTTGAAGGTTCTGATCAACTCATTTTGTGGTAAGTCTGGATCTTTATTTAAGTAATAAAAAATACTAAAAATTGGTTAATAACTAATTTTAATTGATTTTTAAGTTTTTTGATCTATAATCCATGCTTGTGTGGTAGCTTTACATATGTAGTGTAGATCCTACTATATTTTAGCTCCTCTGAGCAGTACCTGGATGTCAAACTGATCACGGCAGGAGGCGCGGGGATTAGTCCATTCAAATGTGCGGGGGGACTGATCCTCTGCTCAGATGCGCGCGGGGGACTGTACCGCTGCGCGCCTGACTAGGTCACGGGATTACCTGCGCGGGAATTCAGTTGCGCGGGAGTCCAGCGCTGTAGGTACGCGGTGCTGCTTGCGGGAGTTGGCATACGCGGGAGTCCAATGCTTTAGGGACGCGGGGCTGCGTGCGGGAGTTTGCGTACGTGGGAGACCAACGCTTTAGGGACGCGGGGCTGCGTGCGGGAGTTTGAGTACGCAGGAGACCAGCGCTGTAGGGACACGGGGCTGCGTGCGGGAATTGTGACAAAACACAATTTCCCATGTAACTCCTAAACTACACACTGGATTTTGACTGAAATTTAGGTGTGAAATCTATACATGACATATCATGTGAAATATTAAAATGGCCCAAAGGTGCCATACTGGTGCCGTGGTCATTTACCATTTTCTATTAAATTAATTAAAAAATATAAGGAGTAAGAATTCAAGGGTGGGGTCAGTGAGTGACCCTACCTTATTTTGGGTGGGGAATCCATTTCTGCAATAATATTTATGGATTTCCTACTCCTTCATTTTTTATTTATTCATTTATCTTTGTTCCTTTTAATTTTGTTAATATTATTATTGTTGTTGCTTTGTCAGGTTGCTCTGTGCTAAGTAGCAGGCTGACATTCCCCAACTCCAACATATAACTATATCTGAAAAAAAATTTTTGGGGCTCAGTGTCTTTTACTGGCTCTGTAGTTTCTCAGGTGTATAGGTCCATCTGGAGTGTTGTTTTCAGGTAGCCATTCATCTTTATCAGCTGATTCTCCTTTGTATCTGACTAAGTAAAGTCTAACATCTTTTCCTTGGATCCTTTCTTTTTTATCTTTAAGGATTTTACTAACTTTTCCTTTGTCCTTCTCAGGCTCATCTAAGACTGGTATTTCAGGTGAAGGGGTCTTTTCACCTTCTCTGGGATGTTAGTGTTTGACAAGGCTAACTGGGAAGACTGGGTGTTTCCTAGAGAGTTCATTACTGAGGATGACTTCTACGGCATTCTTACCATGGAGTTTCTTGATAGTGAAAGGCCCAACAAAGGTTGGTCTGAGTTTTCTGTTTCCAGCCAAGTTATTTAAATTGGCGGTTGAAATTAGAACTTGATCTCATATTCTGAAATCTGGTTCTTTGTGAGTTTTATCCCACCTCTGTTGGTTGTATTCAACAGCATCTTTTACACACTTAGCAGCGTGCTTGTTTGCCATATCTATCATGTTTTTGAAGTCCAGTGATGTTGGATGGATATTAGTCAACTCCTGATTGAGGTTATCTTTGGGCAATTTGGGGATCCATCCTCTTTCCAGTACGTAAGGAGCTTCTTTGGTAGTAGAGTGTTTACTACTGTTATAGGCCATTTCTAGTGCAGGTAAAAGGCTAACCCAGTCATGGCAATATCCGTCTGTATTTTTGTACTCCATCCCAAAGCAACAGAACCTTCTGAGAATATCCTCTAGAGTCTGGATCATTCTTTCAGCTAATCCATCTGTCTGAGGGTGATAAGCTGTAGAAAAGGCTAAGGTAGTTCCTAACATATCATGGAGGTTTCTCCAGAATTCAGACGTGAATTCGGGGTCTCTATCATTGATAATAATCTTAGGAATTCCTACATCAGCAATTAGTCTGTTCCAGAAGAGTAAGGCTACTTCCATAGCTGTGTCTTCCTTATGGTTAGGTAGAAACTTGGCTTTCTTAGAAAATCTGTCTACAATAACCAGGACTGAGTTGTAAGAGCAAGCTCCTCCAGGGGGCAGTCCTGTTACAAAGTCCATGTTGATAACTTCCCATCTTTTCCTGGGCTCAGCTATCCTTTGGAGTAGTCCAAACCTTTTCCCAGTGGTCCTGTTGGACTTCTGACAGATTTCATAGCTTGAAACATACTTGATAGTGGAGTCTCTCCAGTTGATCCACCAGGCAGTCTGCTTTACTTGATCTAGGGTTCTATCAGTAGACAGGTGACCCAAAGAGCAATTATCATGACATTCAGCTAAAACAAGTTTGATATGCTCTGCTTTGGTCAAGACTATAACACTAGAGTGTTTATGCCGGTAATATACTATCCCATCCCACAGTGTGAATCTCTTTTCTTTATAGGACTTCAGCAGGGGTTCAGTTAAACTGTTTATGAGTTCAGATGGAGGTGAAGTACTTTCTATGATGTTAATCAAAGTCTTCATGCCAGAGTTGTATGCTTCTCTGATGGAGCTGAACAGTGATTCATCTAGTTCACATATGTGAATTCCTATGATGGGGGCTTCAAGATTAAACAGGTTAATGTTTAGTATAGGAAATATATCATGATCTTCTGGGTCATGAGCAGGATTGCTAGTATCATTTGGTAGATCATTTCTGCTAAGACTGTCAGCATTCTGATGTTTAACTCCAGCTTGGTGGACTATAGTCATCTGACCTCTGTACTGTTGTATGGCTATCTGCCATCTTAACATATGCCTGCTAGGAGTTTTCATGTTCATGAGAGTTCTAACAGCATTGCAATCAGTGATCACCACGAAATTTGTACCTTCCAAATAATAGTGGAGTTTCCTAATGCCCATAATAGAGCAAGGCATTCCATTTGGCTGGCACCATATCTCTTTTCAGTATCTTTGACTTGTCTAGATATGAAGAGTATAGGTTTCTCTACTGGTTTATCCTCTTCTATTACTTCTTGGTGTAATGCAGCTCCTAATCCTTCCATGCTAGCATCTATTTAGAGTTTGAAAGGTTTAGAATAATCTGGTTGTACCAACACTGGGGCAGTAGTCATAGCTACTTTCAGTTCCTCATAATTCTTCAATCTTTCATGAGTCATTTCAAACAAAGTGTTGTTGTTGCAGATCTCATATAAACACTTGGTGAGGTTAGCAAATTTAGGTATGTACGTCCTGTAATAGCTGCAGAAGCTTATAAAGGATAAGAATTCCGTTTTGTTCTGGGGCATAGGTCTGTTCATTACTGCTGCTATCTTACTTTGGTCAGCAGTTAAAGTTAGTCCAGAAACAATGTGTCCTAGAGCTTTGAGTTCTCCGTATCCAAAGTTGCACTTTTTCATAGATACTTTTAATCCTACTGTGGCCATTTTTTTAAGCACTAGCCTTACTTTATCCATGTGAGTATCCCAATCTTCTGAATAAATGATAACATCATCTATGTATACCATCATCCAACCTTGCCTGATGAACATTCCTAAGACTGTATCCATCATTCTTTGGAAGTGGGAAGGAGCATTTTTAATACCAAAGGGCATTCTGAGATACTCATATATGCCTAAATGACATATAATTCTCATAAATTTCCTACTATCCAGACTGATAGGTATTTGGTGAAAGCCTTTCAACATGTCCATAGTAGTAATGAACTTAGCTTTAGAAAGATTATGTAGAGCGTAGTCAATCCTTGGGATAGGATAATAGTCAGCTTGGGTGTAGTTGTTGAGCATTCTAAAGTCTCCAACCATCCTAGACTTATCATTGTGCCAGGCTATTATCACGGGGGTAGTTACCTCTACTTGCTAATTATGCCCTACTTTCCGTAAGACTTGTAAGTCCACTAGTTCTTGGATGTGGCTTTCTAGAGCAGTCCTAGATTTTGGACTAGAAGGGTAAGCTGGTATCCTGAGGTTAGGAGGGTAAGGAGGCTTAATAGTCAAAGTTAAGACCATATCATGACCTTTAATATTACCAATGGGATGGTCTTTAGTGCAAAAAGCATTCTGGTTCTCAAAGCATGCTTGGAGAATATCTCTTTTCTGATTTTCCCTAAGCTGGGAATTCAAGGCAGCTTGGGAAAAGTATTCCTGGTTAAAAGTCTGTAAGTGTCTCTCATAATTGGAATCAGTAGCTTTAGCATTGACATGGCATATTTGGAACTTCTTGTTCCAATCTCCTCCTATAGTGAAATATCTCCCTTTACTCTGGAAGACATCTATCCCGTACAGGCAAAGAGAATCATTTCCTATAATAAAATAATCATATACTCCATTTTGAAGTACTACAAATTCAATCTTTATCTTGATTGATCCTTTAGAGTGGGGGAGTACAATTTCTGTTGGCCATACTCCAATAGCATTGAGAGGTGAGTTACATCTGCTGAACTTAGCTCGAGGTACAGGTAGTAAGTTTTTCTTCCAGTTGGAATACTGTTTATCTAAGTAGTCAGTTCCAACACAAGAGCAGAAGGCTCCACTGTCTAGAAGTAATTTTATGGGGGAACCTTGTATCAAGCCAGTGGCATAACAAGTTTTACCACCGGTGTAACCTTTTCCAATAGAAGGTTTAAGGGTTAAGGTCTTGGCTTCAGAAAAATGTTGGATTTTCATGTTGGGTGTCCATTTTTGAGGCAAATTGCTATCTTCATTAACAGGGTTAATATCTAGGGAAGATTCTATGTTACCTTCAATGACATTAATGGGATTAGTGATCATTAGGTCACACTCAGAGATGGAACCATCAGTTTCATCTAGTTGGGGGTCAGGATTAGTGTCATCCTCTTCTCCTTCAATAGGATTCATCTTTCTCCTGGGTAAAGGACAGTCAGGTCTTACATGCCCTGTTTGGTTGCAATTCCAACATGTCTTTTCTTTGGTCACCAAAGTATTCTTGGCTTCTGAGTTGATAGGTAGAGGTTCTTTATTCTTATTATTATATTCTTCCTTATTCCTAGTAGTTGGTTCTCTGGGTTTATTAAGCCTTTTTTCTAAGCCATTCATGTCAATAGTTTCTTCTAATACTCCTATGAGAGTGGAAAGGTCAGAGTTCATGGGCATTCTGCATCTTACGCTATGGTTAAGTTGTCCTGGACATAGGTTGAGGAGTTTTTCATTGACTTCTTCTTTATCAGCATTTGGGTAGAAGCAGTCTAGTCTTCTCTTCCGGTCAAGGCACCATTTGTGAGGTTTGTCCTTAGATGGATCAAAAAAAGAAGTTTTGAAAGTCTTCATCATTTTTCTTTTCCAAATTCTGGTACCAAATTGTTCCTTAATCAAGTCTTTCCACGAATTCCATGACAAAGATCCTACCTCTTCCCTCTTATTGATGAACCAGTCAAGGGCTACTCCTTCAAACAGTCTAGGTAGTCTTACTACGGCTATGTTATCAGGAAGTTCATAAGAGGCCAGAGTATAGTCAATAAAATTAATAAAACTGACATGATTGTATTCTCCTTCTCCTGAGAATTTAGGCCACTCAGTGATAGGGGGAAGTAATTTTAATGCTTGTTCTACTTCAGGAGTGGGACTAGGCCTGAAAGATTCATGCCTGGTTGGTCTTAGTCTAGAAGGTAGTTGGGGAGTACTGTAGTACCTGGAAGGTCTGATTTCATCAGAGTCTGCAATGGGTTGAGATAAGTTTATCTTTAGATCTCTGAGATCATTCTTAATCATACCTAATTCCAGGTCAAGTTTGTTACTTAATGAATCAATTTTATTAATAATATGAGTAGGTGAAGTGTGGTCTGTTTTATTAATGACTTCTTTGATTTGTTCAATAGATAGAAGAATTTCTTCTTGGATAGCTGAAGTATTTTTTTCTAGGTAATTCATTAGTTCTCCCTTACTCAAACTAATGCTTTCTCTTATTTGTTTTACCTCTAACTCATTGATTTTGATCAAGTTGGATTGGGATTGCATGACTTTACCAAAATTGGTATTTACTTTATCCAATTGCTCATATACTTTATCAAAACATTTGCCAATGATATCAAAGTTATGAGAAACATTTATGGAAAACAAGTTGAAAGTTTCTATCTCTAATTGTGTTACAATTTCTTCCATTTTCTTGCCAAAGATATTATATTGTCCCATTCTTTGGGACTCTTTAATTTCTGATGGGCTAGAGATCTCTTCTTCCTGTTGTGGTAGTTTCCTCTTAAGGAAACTAATTGGTCCCAAGGATTCCAATTCTGCACGTAACCTTCTACTTCTCTCTTGGGAATCAATTTTTGGAGAGTTATTTGAGTCTTCTTTGCCAAAGATATGGCTTTTCTCATACCCTGCTGGTCTTCCTGGGTCTGAGCCTGTTTGAACAGTTCCCAATGACCCACGTGTTCTTTCACCAATACCTTTATTTTGTCCTCCTTGGAGGAGTCTGGCTGGGGTGGCATAGGTGGAACGGTATCCTCCTGGGATATCACATTTAACAAGGGACGGCTCTCCAACGGTGAGTTGGTCGAGTCGGCGGCCGCGGTTGTTGTCACGGTCGCTCGGATTGGAGCAATCACTGGCTCGATCCGCATTGCGTTCGCGACTGGCATCCTTGCGTGCACGGGTTCCTCTGGGCAAAGATCCATATGACGGGGCGCGTCCACTGGCGCGGGTGTTGCGTCTGTTTTGATGCATGTTAAAGATTATGTAAGTTTTTGTCGAAACTTTGTAAAAAAAATCAAAAAAAATAATTTTGGAGTAGTTTTGGTTTTTTTTTTTTTTTAAAAAAAATATGTCTTACTTATATGAAGGTTTAAAGGTACTAAGTCCTTGTTGGGGTCAGAACCGTCCTTGGAGGGTATTCCAACGGGATCTGAGTGGGTTCCAATCAAATCTTTGGACAAATCTAAGGGTCCACAGTCTGGGACGTCCTCTAAGAGGTCTTGGTCAATAAGATCACCAAAGACAAAGTCCACTAGAAAGGATAAAATAATAAAAAAATATAAGTTATATATTTATTTATTTTATAAGAATTTTTTTATAATTTTCGAGTTTAAAATAATAAAAAGGATATCAAAGCTCACTTTTATAATTTGGATACCGTCTCTTAAAAGCAGAAAGCTTTCTTTGATAGATTTTCCACTCTTTGTGCTGTCTTAACAAGGAGTTAAAATTAATAATTCTTTCTAACTCTTGTTCCTTTTCTTTTAATATTTGTTGTCTATAATAAAGAAGTCTCTCTTGTTTTTGTTCAGGAGTTATAACAACAGGCACAAAGTTATGTAATTTTTCTTCTTTTTTCTGTTTAAGAAGATTCAAATAATAATTGATCAATTCTCCGTTGGTTTTTAAATCCACTGGATAAATCAAAAGATAAAGATAAATAATAAGTATTTCTACTTATATATATAATTTTTTTAAATATAAATAACTGGTCCAGGAGATAATTAATTAAACAATTAATTATTAAGGATATTTCCTGGCCAGAACCCCAGTTGTCAGCTCTCCGATACCAGGAACCTTGCAGTCCTTTAGCTACAGAGAGTGATAAAAATGCTGGAATGATAATAATAATTATTATTCCAATAGTAAACACTTAGAAGCTCAAATAAATGATATAATAAGAGCAGTTGTAAGTTTTAATTGGTTTGGTAATAGATGTTGTTGAATATATTATAAAAGAGGGGCCACAGTATTATATTACTGGGGATATTTACAGACTAGCAACCTCTCTTCAAGGGGCCTCCTTAGGCAGTTTAAGAACCTTGGAATAAATATGGGTGCCTTAGAAGGAACTTATTCCATTAATGGCCGGGCTTAACAGCACAAGTGGCCTAGACAGGAAGGGAAACACTCACTCTGAGCACTTGACCACGAAAATCCTGGAATAATTGGAAGGGTTTCAGGGCAGATGGGGTAGATTGCTTGACCAAACTTCAATGGTTGATTGGTTAATAAAGTTTAATAATACTAATACAGACTAAGTCATAAATCACTTGCTTATCTTCATATAAGCACTTGATTAATCAATGACACCGTGTCTGATTGATAATAAATAATTCCTGATAACTGATAACTGATTGGAAACAGAAGGGCAAAAAGAGCCTGTTTAAATATTCTTTTTTGGGTGCTTGAGGGCCTCTAGAAGGGGTACTAGCCATGGGCTGAGGCTAGGGGGGCAATCAGGGCAAGATTGGCACGTCCTCAAAGTGCTGTTAGCCTGCTGGCCTTAGATCTGTCAAGGAACAGCTCCTTTTTAGCTGCAGGATCTGTTAATCAATAGATTAGTCATTTTGCTGATCCTGCACTGATCCTCAATTTGTACTGTAAGTACTGGTTCAAAGTGAGCAGACGTGGATGTTCATTGATTCTCCATCCTCTGCTGATCCTGTATGTAATTTTTAATAATTTTTACGACCACTCCTTATGTAGTTTCGTGGTCTTTGAAGGTTCTGATCAACTCATTTCGTGGTAAGTCTGGATCTTTATTTAAGTAATAAAAAATACTAAAAATTGGTTAATAACTAATTTTAATTGATTTTTAAGGTTTTTGAACTATAATCCAAGCTTGTGTGGTAGCTTTACATATGTAGTGTAGATCCTACTATATTGTAGCTCCTTTGAGCGGTACCTGGATGTCAAACTGATCAGGGCAGGAGGCGCGGGGATCAGTCCATTCAAATGTGCGGGGGGACTGATCCTCTGCTCAGATGCGCGCGGGGGACTGTACCGCTGCGCGCGTGACTAGGTCATGGGATTACCTGCGCGGGAATTCAGCTGCGCGGGAGTCCAGCGCTGTAGGGACGCGGGGCTGCGTGCGGGAGTTGGCGTACGCGGGAGTCCAACGCTGTAGGGACGCGGGGCCGCGTGCGGGAGTTTGCGTACATGGGAGACCAACGCTGTAGGGACGCGGGGATGCGTGCGGGAGTTTGAGTACGCAGGAGACCAGCGCTGTAGGGACGCGGGGCTGCGTGCGGGAATTGTGACAAAACACAATTTCCCGTGTAACTCCTAAACTACACACAACACCTGGATTTTGACTGAAATTTAGGTGTGAAATCTATACATGACATATCATGTGAAATATCAAAATGGCCCAAAGGTGCCATACTGGTGCCGTGGTCATTTACCATTTTCTATTAAATTAATTAAAAAATATAAGGAGTAAGAATTCAAGGGTGGGGTCAGTGAGTGACCCTACCTTATTTTGGGTGGGGAATCCATTTCTGCAATAATATTTATGCATTTCCTACTCCTTCATTTTTTATTTATTCATTTATCTTTGTTACTTTTAATTTTTTTAATATTATTATTGTTGTTGCTTTGTCAGGTTGCTCTGTGCTAAGTAGCAGGCTGACACTTAGATTAGGTTGCAGTGAGGTTTGAATCGACTGAGAAGTCTCGTCAGAGTCGGAATCTGATCTGGAGGAAGAGATCAACTTGGAGATGGATGGTTTTTGGTCTTCAATATTGGTTAAGTCCTCAGTGGTTGAGGGCCCTTCTATGGGTTCAGCTGTGACAGATTTAACAGGAGTGAGCTCTAAGTCACTGGTTTTTTCGAGAGGAGAGGCCTTTGACTTGAGGAACTCTACATGCTTGGTATCTATAATCTTACCTGACTTGGAGATTAGTTTATAGGATAATAGCCTAGGGTTGTACCCAATTAGGATGCCTTTGGCCCCTTTTTCAGATAGTTTGGAGGGAATTTTAGTGTCGCTGAGAAGGTAGATCACTCTTGATCCGATAGGTTTTAAATAGTCGGATGGAATGTTGGTTTTCTGCAGTAACTTCCAGGGACTTTTTTAACCTTTTTTTTCTGGGATTTGGTTCAACGCAAAGCAACAGCTTTGGATGACAACGTGCCAGTAGTTTTTTGGAATATGAGATTCCCTGAAAGCGGCTCTAAGGGACTCCATGATCGTCCTGTTTGCGCGTTCAGCTTTCCCGTTATGCTGAGGATGGTAGGGTTCACTGACTAAATGGAGGATCAATTTTGATTTGAAATATGCGGATAAGGCGTTGTTAACGAATTGACCGCCTCCATCACTGACAATTTTGATAGGGTAATGGCCTTGCTTTTTGGCTTCATTGTTGATCATGAACATGATAGTGGCCGTGGTTGCGTCTTTTGATGGTAAGGGGAAGCTGAACAAATAGCCGGAGAAGTTGTCGACTACTGTAAGGGAGTATCTCATACCTCCTTTGCTTGTAGGATTCAGGGGCCCCATCAGGTTGAGATGCAGTCTTTCAAAGACTCGTTTGGCGGGGGTCTGTTTGAGGTTGAAAGGAGTTTTCGAAATCTTAGATTTCTTGCAGGCAACACATTCAAAGTTGTCCTTGGCCTCTTGTTCAAGATTATAGCCTAGATGTTTTTTGATTCTGTCCAGACCGGCGTGACCGAGTTTAGTGTGAAGCTCATACAGTTCAGTTTTGTTTAGGTAGCAGCTTTTGTTGCTGAGAGGAGGCATGTTGTTGAACACCAAAAGATTTTTTTGTATAGAACCGTCTAGGATGGTTTTTCCGTTGAATTTGACAGAGAACGTAGGCATAGTCGAGTTGGTATTTACGGAGATAGTACACCCTTTCTTCAGTAGCGCTCCCATGGATATGAGGTTTACCGTAGCCTCAGGAACCCAAGCGGCATCTCTGAGAGAGATGGAGTAGTTTTTGACTGACAGGTTGGCGCTGCCTAATCCCATGATGGTCAAATCACTCCCCTTCTTGCCAGTTTTAATTTTGCCGAGTCCGGATTGGAATTTGAGCTTGCTGAAGAGACTTTTGTCTTTGAACATGTGGATAGAGCAGCCACTATCCAGTATAAAACAATTCTCCTCAGGTTGACGGATGTGGTTGAGAGCGCAGAAGAATGAGAGAAAATGGGCTTGATCATTCTTTTTAGCATTGCGCCTGGCTTTATTTGGCGGGTGTTCTGGTTGGAGATTGGGGAATTCAACCCAACATTAGGACGGAGGATGAGATTGGACCTGAGGATTATGTTTCCCATTTTCACAGCGAGGCGCATTTGGATCTCAATGGTTTTGATGGCAGAGGACGGTGGAGGTTTCCGAGGTCTCTTGATTTTTTGATTGAACTTCATTTCAATGTTGGATCAGATGATTGAGAACTAGAGTGACAGTGAGATCGGCGCCAGAATGCATTATTTGAGAGCAAATAGATTTGAGAGAGTCGTGCAGCTTGAACAAAATTAGGTAACTGAGTATGTGTGAGGGCAAGTCAATGCCGACTTCATTGAGTTTACCTAAATGCTGCTTGACCAACGTTACGAATCCATCAATGTTGTTTTGGTCAAAACCAAGGTACAAAAAGTTGAAGAACATGCGGGCCCTGTTGGCAGCTTGGCTGGAGGCAAAGTGGATTTTTGCAGCCAACCAGATGAGTTTAGAAGAATCTTCATTATTGGAGGTGATGATGTTAGTGTGAGTAGCTGGATCAAGCTTGGACATTAAGTAGCCGGCCATTTTGTCATCTTCTGGAATCTCCTCGTGAGGATTATCTGAGTTAATGGGATGAAGGATACCTCCCATTTTGAACAGCCTTTCCATTTTCTTTTTCCAGACTGAGTAGTTGAGGTTGGTAAGTAGTGGAGTTGATTCCATGAGGGATTTGAGGGCCAGTGCTTTGAAGTTGCTTTCTCCGCCGGGTCCAGGTGTTTCAGAGGGCGGTGCCATGGTGGTTGAGCTTTTTGAGTCCTTTCGGCTTTTAACCGTGAGAAAGGTTGAGATAGCTGAGAAACCTGAACCAGACTGGTTTTGATAGATTGCAAAAGGAATGAGCAAACAATGATATCGGAGAAACATCAGAGAAGACAAAAGCACCAACGCGGAGGTAAGTTCTGCTGGCAGTAAAGTGGCTGGTGAAGTATGAGCAGAACCAAGCTAACTGAGGGTGACTAGGAGAAAAGAATAGATATGAATAAAGAGACTGTAGTAAAGATGTTTGAGATCGAACAGATTTACAAGGTACTAAAGTTATAACTCCCAACTCTTGAACATCCAGTAACCGATCCAACCTGGTAGGGATTTTGATCTGAAGCAGAGAGATTGTGTTTCAGATAAGCCTTGATGTAGAGTTGAAGACAGTAGGAATACCTACAAGCAATCTAGACAAGAGATGATCAGGTTATTGATGAGTCAAAGGAGTTGAGTGAGTTTGTGTCGCGCCTTGTATGTTGTGGTTGGAGTTGAAGTTGAGGAGCGGAGTTTGATAGGAAACGCCGCGAGGATGTGGAAACTACCAAATCGGGTTCGGGGTTCAGATACGGTGTGGAAAAGAAGGGATAACAGGAAGAGACTTAGTAGGAAGATGAGACAGCGTAGGATAGACAAGGAAAACAACAGAGAGAAATCAAAAAACTGCACTCAAATTTTTTCCACCATGTAAATGTGATTTTTCAGGGTAAGATGAGAGTAGATTGGATTGCATGAATTCCTAAAAGACTGATAATCAGAGGCTGAAGAGACACCACAATTTAAATCCACTGGGAGACAAGACCATCCAAGTCCTGAAAATTAAACCAAGCTACATCTATATTTTCCCTGAATGCCTAAATTCCCTCCCCCAGAAGCATCCAGTCATGAGATTCAAATCCATCAAAAAATTCAATCACTTCCATGACTTCATCAGAGGAGATAAAAAATTGTAACTGGTAGGCTATATTGTATTCAATTGCCCTATCCACCTTAGAAGCCATTTTTCAGAGTCAAAGAACCGTTCCACATCTGCCCCATTGAAACCTAAGTTCTTGTTCTGGGTTTTGATCTTGACAATCTTAGGTCAAAAAGAGATTGTGGGATTACCAATAGATGCCATTTCAAATAACAGAATTTCCTCAAAAATCCAAAGAGGGGAATTACAAAGTGGCTCACAAGAGTGGCAAGAGTAGTTTTTAACAACAAAAACAAAAAGAATCTTTCCCAGATGGTGCACAATTGGGAGGAATTAATTCTTAAATAAATTGCCTCCACCGATAAGATCTAAGACCAGAAAAAGAGAAAAGAAAAAAGATTGTATTTCAAAGTTGATTCCAAAAGTGTGGGACTGTAAATCAAAAGGTTGTTGGTTTAATCCCAGCCCTGGGGACAAAATTTAAGACTCCAAACGGTGCTGGCTGCAGGCAATTTTGTGGAGGGGAAAGTTAATTTTTAGGATGTCATCCTGAGTGTTTCAAAAAAATTCAAATGTAACCCTGATCAGCAACCAGAAACTTGTCAATACGGAATAAATGGGAAGGGGAAAAGTTTGATAGTAATTTGTAGCTTTCAAAAAAACTATCTGAGGAAAGATGGTGCAGGAAAATATTTGAACAAAAGAAGTTAAATTTTGTTCAGATTTCAATAGAACAAGGCAGTTGTAAGTAACAAAGCCCACAAGCTAATACCTCTGGTCATCAGCACAAGATTAGGAAGGATCAACTCAATCCCAAACAACCTCCAGGTTTTTGATGAACCTGCCCAACTTTCCCCAATCAAGCGCTTGAAGGTTACCATATGACTGTGGAGGCTGTACAATAATAGGGCAATTTTTCTTGTGAAGCTCTAGAAGCGAAGAAATGAAATGTTTGAAAAAGGATAACTTGATTCTTCTCAAGGGACTCAAGAGTAGCATGGAAAAATTACAATTCAAAGAGATAAGGGAGGTTTTAACACTCCAGTTTTCATCCTTAAAGAAATATCTCAGTCAAAAATGACTGGTACCAGAAGGGCAATCAAAGAATGATCAAGAACAGTATGGTTGGGAAAAAAAGGATCAAGGAGTGGTATAACACACCCAAGAATCCATAGAAATGGGTTAATCTTCAACCAGCAAGGCTATTGGTTGGAAATAAGGAACAAAGGTCCACAGAAGGGGGGATCAGACTTTTAAGTATTGAGGCTCAAGGATCAAGGGGAAATCAAAGATATAACCGGGATCAGGATTATGGATTAATTATGATGGATATAAAATGGATGATAGAGGATGGTTACCTTTAATATATTATGATTGATTCCCTTAGTTGGATAATGATTTATTCCCTTCAATGGATCATGATTGATTTCAGGGGAAAAGGCAGGGAAGAGCCCCTCCTTTTATGGGCAAGAGACCCTCTAGACTATTTAAAATTGGATGACACAGATGACAGCTTAATTTTTATTTTTTTTATTTAAGGAATCAGGGAAGTCCAGTCTTCCCTGAGAATATTTCCACAACTGGGGTGAGAAGATCTCACCCCCATCCATTGCTTGCATCCTTCTGCGGATGATTGCACAAAACAAAAACAAAACAGGTTGTGTCTGGTCAACCTAAAAGCAACAGCGTAAAACCCCAAGCAACAGTGGAAAAACACCTGCAACAGCAGAAAAAAAGCAGAAAACCGCGCATGGGAGCCAAAAAAACCGCGCCGTCAACCAGCAGAGAGGATGATGATGATGAGAGCTGGATGAGCGGGATGACCGCATGCAGAGAACAGGTGATGAGGTTCATAAACAGTGATTAATGCGCAATGACAAGGCATGCTGACAACAAAAAACTGCACAGGATAAGGAGAAAGATGATGCGCAAGGGTGATGATTGATTGGTGGATGGTATGGGAAGATGAGCTCTGATGGGAGAGTTCCCAATCCAAGGAAGAAACAAGATTAGTGGATGGACCAGATGGGGGGGGCTGAGGGAGTGCTCATGGTAATGGGTGATGCAAGTGGTCCAATAGCAATTTGGTTTTGAAAGATCAGACACCCTGTTTTGAGATTCTTGGAGGGGAGTTTGATGACAACCAATGGATGGGAGGTTACGCTTGAAGGGTCAACAACAATTTTTTTGTTTTTTATTTTTTTTTTTATTTATTTTTTTTGAAAAACAGATGAAAGATTATATATGAAAAAAAAGTTTAAAAATTTTCCTTTCCTTTTTGAGGTGTCCCAAATTGGTCACCAAAGTGCAGCCCCTCATCCATACAGCAAGGGTACACGCCCCTGAAACTCAATATATAGGCGCATGTCAAGAAACCTGCATTCAATATGCTGCTAGCTGCGGATTCTTTATTCCTGCATGAAGCTTTCAGGAATGCGCGCGTCAAAATTAACTGCACTAATCTTTACAGCAAGTTACTGCAGGAACAGACTACAAAACACATGCATACATCATGAATATGTAAGAAATCGACCAAAAGATAAAGGGAAGTCTGAAACTTCTGAATATTGAATAAAAAGCATGAAATTCATAGTATAAAGCAAATAAATTGAAGAAAATAATAACAAAGGTTTTCATGTGAATGTGATTGTCAAATTTTTATGAACCACAAAAAACATCAAGCAGTTACTTTTGGAATTATCCAAACCTTGACTGAACCCACTCTGGTAGCCTTGCGCTTCCACCACCACAAGCTTGGAATGTCACTTTGATGTCTCCAAGTTTCCTGTTCTACCTTCTCTCACATCTAGCTTGACTCCATTGAATTTCTGATCTCAACCTCAGCCTGCTCCCACCCTTGCGACCCCATAAACCTCCAACTACTACCACTCTTTGAGCTTCACTAATCCAGTCTTACCTGTTTCTTTACTTTTGTGCCTTCCTGTTATTCTTTTTTCTTTTCTTCTCCACTTTTCAAATTGCCTCCTTTCATGTATTTTTCTTCATCCCTTTTTTTTACTTATCCTATTACTTGTCCTAAACTTTCAAAACCTCCTCATGACCAATCTAAATACCTCTCAAGAACTTGTCTCTGCTTCTTAGCCACTCAAGCATTCATCTAAAGATCCACCCATACCTCAAGCTAGTTCAAGGATCTTCTTATTACCCAGTTTCTTCTCATATTTAGTGAGAAAGATTAAAAAAATAATCAACCCTAAAATCTCTTCTTCAGCCTTTCTTTTCACTTTGCTCCTTGCTGTTATATGCACTAATCCTTAGTTACTCTCAACAGTCAACTTGGCTGCAACCTTCAAGCTATCTAAGGCTTATCTAGTCTCTTAACTTATCCTCTTCTTTCATATCTACTCTCTTGTGAAAAGAATGGTGTGTTTATTCTCAATTTCTATTGTTTCTATCTACCATCTAACACTTGTGCTGTAGCCTGGTTTTAGATTCTTTAATTATTTCAAGAAATCTAGGTTCTCTCCTCATCACAATTAACTGTCAAATCAATACACTCCTCAAAACTTTAACCAGAAGTTAGGCTCAGATGGACTTTATCAGCCAGAAAATCCTCAAGAATTCCTTAGAGGCAATACCTCTACTAACCAAGGACAACTTAACCATCTGGAACACTTGAATGCACTTGCTTTTAAACATAGCTAAGATCAAAGGTCTTATGCTTCTGAAAAAAGAGCTTCCTCCAGAGGAAAACTCAATTCTCACATCAATTATTATTTCAAAGCTGTCTCCTGACGTCCCCTCCAACATTATTAACTCCAAAAATGATGAAAATGCTCAAGCCATCTGGAAGGCTCTTCTCAAGAACTTCATCTTGTCCAAAAACACCAATTGAGCTAGGGTCTACAAGAGCTTCACCTACATTAACTTCTAAATATCCAAAATCCAACTATTCATCACTGATATTAAATCTAGAATAACCTGCCTCCAAGAAATAGGCATCAAACTGCCTACCTATATCCTTGCTTACATGATCCTGGACAAGCTGCCTTCAACGCCGGCCCTGAATATTATCCAACATTCAATTACTCACTTGTCTGTAGAGTTTGAAATAACCCCCTGCAATGCTGTCCTTGATCATCTACGCATCCATCTCAATGAACAGAAAATTTCCTCTCAATCTACCACCAGTAGCTCTTAGCTATCTGTATTCACTGATGCCTTGGGAAAGTGCAAGCCTTGCAAGCACAATATGCTGGCAAATCATCTCAAGAAAAAATTCTGCATTTTATATCCCCACCTCCACTCTTGAACTACAAAACGAACAAGGATGATCCTGTTAGCCTCATGTCTAGTACTTTGGAATCTCAATCCCTCCTATTTGTGATTTACTCTGGATTTTCTCATCACATGGTCTCTGAAAAGAGTTTATTTGAGATATTAGACAAAGAATCATTAGTATTCATCAATAGAAGCTGCGGATCCAGCACTCTCAGGATATTTGGCAAAGGAAGGGTGAAACTGGGAACAGGCTCAGAATCAATTACGCCAGATGAAGTCCTCTATGTTCCACAACTATTGAGAAACCTTCTGTCTCTACATTGTCTCCTGCTGAATGAGCTCCATTTTCCTTTCATTCTCATTGTTTTCTCCTCATGCGTAATTAAACTCCTATTTGCCAAGGATTCTACCACAGCCACATTCCTCATCTCAACCTAGAGCTGTCTATGCCCTGCACCTCTTACCTTTCAACTGCTGAATTTTTACAGAAAGCTCTTGGTCATGTAAGCTACCATAGGATCCAACAAAAACTGAACCTACCTGTAAAAAAGGATCAGGATTGTGAGTCTTGTGCCCTGTAAGAAATCACTTGTTCCTCTTTCAAAGACCAACACACACAAGCATCAAGACCATTTGAGGAACTGCACGCGGACACTGTGGGACCTCTTCCCACCTCCTCCGCTGGCCACAAGTATTTTGTTACAGTTGTTGACTCACACTCACACTAATGTGTGTCCCTTCCCATGAAAAAAAAGGAATAAATTGCTTCTCAGTTCATCAATTGTATTGAATGAGAGGCCAGGAGATTTGGATACTACTCTAGAATCCTGCACTTGGATTGGGGTACCACGTTTTTCAAAAAGACAATAGCCAACTTCTGTTTCTCCAAGCAAATAAATCACACAGTCTCTGAACCTTACACTCCTCAGCAGAACGGGCTGGCTGAGTTCCATAACCAAACTATACTTGAATCCTTGGGACCATCATCCATTACTCAGGCTTCTCTTCTCTCCTTTGGCATGAACTAATTGCGGCTTCTACTCTCACACTGAATCAAATAACCTCTTTCAAGTTCCAAAAATCCCCCTAAAAACTATTCAAGATTGACTCCCTTCCATTATCTTACTTCAAACAAATTGGCAACCAATGGATTTCCTTGGTTCAGCCAAAACCAAATAATTCAAAACTAAAACCACCTTGAATGAATGGGTGTCTAATTGGTTATAACCCCAACCTCTGCTCCTATTTTGTGTTAGCCAATAACAGAAAGATCATCAAAACTAAGAAAATCTCCTTCCTAGAATACTCTTGTACTTTGAATACAGCTGAAAATCAGTTTAATTCCTTTGTACCCCAGACCATTAGGCTATCAGTGCCCCCTCCCCTTCCAATAAAATAGACAATCAGGCTCTCAAAAAGAACTATTACCTCAAAGTAAATCATCTTTCAAACTCCAATTCCAAAAAAAGTGAGCCCCTGAACGCTCCTGAAAATCTTCCCCTTATCACCAGCAGATCTCCTTGAGAAAGGACTCTCAATGTCAAACCTGAAAAGTACTCTTTTCACTCAGAACTCAACTTGGATGCAAAACAGTTCCACCAGGCTAAACTCACTGAACTGGACAGCATAGAAGACCACGACCTCTGGGAAGACTATCATGACACTCCTGAAAGATATCTGCGCACCACCTGGGCAGTTTGTGACAAACCGGCAACCAAATCAACTGCAGAAAAAAATCAAGGCTTGAATTTGCATCCAGGGGTTCCTTCAGACTCCTGGTGTCAACTTTGAAGAAAACTTTGCTCCCGCTGGCAAATTCACCTCCCTACTTGTACTTCTTGTCATTTCACTTGAAAACAAGTTAAAAATCAGGCAATTTGATGTGAAAAGCACCTTCTTATAGGTGCCTCTTCAAGAAGACATCTACATCAAGACTCCTCCTGAATTGCACCGTTCCTCCAGCTTCCTCAAGTTATAAACATTGATATACGGCCTATGTCAAGCTCCCTAGAACTTGCATGAAAATCTTACCAAATGGCTAAAAATCATTGGTTACCACCAGTCTGAATCAGACGCCTGCGTCTTTTGGAAGTCTGAAAAATGCTCCTTTCTCTTCTTTAATGTAAAAAATCTAGTGGTTGCAGGCAAAGTGGACACCTTGCAGCAGAATTTTATATCTCACTTCCCTAATTTTTTGGCCCATTCACCAGACACTCTGCTAGGCATGGACATTTTCACCAATCAGATCTCCTGTAGATTGAATCAGTAGAATTTAACCAAGAAGGGTCTGGAGCTTTTTCAATTGGAAAACTACTTGTCTTTCCTTACCCCCTTGAGCCAAAACGTCCAACTCAACCCTGCCCATGACAACAATGCAGAAGAGTTCTCCAAACTCAACTTCAATTACCAGACCTTCACTGGAAGGTTGAGCTACCTGGCCTGTTGGACCTGTCCAGATATGGCCATGGCGGTGTCAAACATGTCCCAGTTCAATCGTTTGCCTGGAATAAGTGATTGGAAGGAGGTCATCCACTGCTAGAAATACCTCAAGGGAACCTCTCATCTATCTCTCACCCTAGCTCCTAAACTCAACGCACCTGACCAACTTAAATTCTTTACCAATTCCACATGGGGCAGCAAACTACGTGATCAAACCTCTCAGAGTGGATCCCTCTGCTTATCGAAGGGTTTTCTGATTATGTAGAATAGTAAAAAACAAAAAATCATCTCCATGTCCTCCACCAAATCCAAAATGAAATCCTTAACTGATTCTTTACAAGAAAATCAATGGCTAAATCATCTACTCAACAAATTGCGCAACTCAGCTCCCTCTCCTCCTTTCTTTATTTTGGACAGAAAGGGCTAATTTAAAAGGTTAAATGTTTTGGGTCCAATGCCAAGAGCAAACATCTTGATATAAAAAGGAAATTTGCTTTCCAAAATCACAAAGACAAAATCATTTTCTTTGAATTGATCAACTCTTCCTATATGCTATCCAATCCTCTGCCCAGGTCCTGCTGCTATAGATCCTTTTCCAATCTTCTAAATTCCTGCTTGTTAGACCCTTGAACACCATTATTTCTCTTTCATCACCAAATATCTGGGCGTGTTAAAATTATCCCAACCTTGATTGAACACACTCTGGTTGCCTTGCGCTTCCAGCACCACAAGCTTTGCATGTCACTCGGATGTAACCACCTTCCACATTATCCCTTCACTCACATTTAGCTTGACTCCTTTGAAGTTCTGATCTCAACCTCTCACTGCTCTCACTCTTGCAAACCCATAAACCTCCAACTACTCCCACTCTTTGGAACCCATGCAACCTTCACTACTCCAGTCTTACCTGTTTCTTTCCTTCCTTGCCTTGCTGTTATTCTTTTTTATTTTCTTCTCCACTTTTCACATTTCCTCCTTTCTTTTATTTTTCTTTATCCCTTTTTTTTACTTATCCTATCACTTGTCCTAAACTTTTGAACCCTCCTCAAGACCTAGCTCAATACCTCTCAAGGAATTGTCTCTGCTTCTCAGCCACTAAAGCAGTCATCTAACAATCCAAGAGTACCTCAAGCTAGTTTGAGCATCTTCTTCTTACCCAATTTATTCTCATATTTGGTGAGAAAGATTAAAAATATAATCAACCCTACAATCTCTTCTTCAGCCTTTGTGTTCACTTGTGCTCATTGCTGTTTGTTGAGATTCTCAGTTTCAATTCTGTCAGTCACGCAGGGGCTGCTCTCCTGCTTACTTGTCTCCCCAAATTGTCCGGACAGCCAAACCCAATCATTCAAACCATTCTGTCTTGTAGGCACACCTGAGACCCCGGGGGTGGAGAATGAGTTATTGACACAACATCACTCTCCATTGACCGGATCAACAACAATGGGATGATGGGGCCAGCCTCTGGAAAAGGACTTACTTGGACTCTTGAATCTCACCCCCATTCCCTCATCTTTGCTGACTTCAATCTCAGTTCATCATCCTCTTCCCTCTTACTTTTCTATTCCTTCCTCTTGTTACTGATTCCTCCATTCACCTGCCACTCAACCTCAATGCAATGCCGTGAATGCCTGGTGATATTCATACCTACCTGCCTGCTCAACAAATTCTCCTAAGACTCACCTTCTCTGAATATGCAGCCTGCTTAACCCAATCCTGAAACCAAGCTCTCAAATCAAATTATCATCACAAGTATCTCATCTGTCTGGCCATCTGTCTTTTCTCAGCTATGCCATACCTCTTGCGGTCTACCCTTCCTCTCTCAGTTGTGTGATCAATCAGACTTGTGTCTTCTCTTCATGGTTAAAATCCGCAAGACTCTCTGCAAGTTTAATCAACCACCAACTCACAGACTGAGAGAGGAACCTAACCGGGAACATGGACTTCTTTTGACAAACTATGCTCAAGACTGCCCTCCAAACAATTACCCTCCTTGGAGATGACAATTATGGGATCTGGAGAGACAAAATGGACGCCGTTCTTGATGCCAGAGGATGCGCCCATATTATCAACAATGAGACCTCTGTCTTGGACGCCTTGATTAATGACAAATTGAAGCTCCTCCTTATTTGAAAGCTTGATTCCTCCGCCCAAAAGAACATTTTTACAGATGAAAACAGGAACTTGGCTAAACTCCTGTGGAAGGCCATCATTCACAAGTTTTCCTTGTCACAAACTTTGAATTGTGCAAGGGTTTTCAATAATTTTCTCTACCTCTTGTTCAATCCCTATGAAATTCTCAACTTCATCACTCAAGTTAAAGTTAGTCTGAAAAAGATGGCTGAGGTCAAAATCAAACTCCCTGACAACATAGGGGCGTACCTCATCCTCTTCAAATTTCCCGCTTCCATGGACAACTTCAAGAGGAAAATTATGAACTCCAACAAGGAAATCTAAGTCAAATACTCGTTGAACCATCTCACGCAGTTGAACAACAAATCTATAGCTCAATTTTCAATCTCAAATTGAAAATAAAAAGGAGACGTTGCCCTTTTTGGGGGAAGACCTCATCTCATAAACACTCCAACAAGGGGTTGGATCCAAAACAATGCCTAGAAGGATATCATCATCCCGGCCAAGACAAGAACCACTCTGCCAACAACTGCTGGCACCTTCATCCCAATGTAGCTCCTGAATGGTGGAGAGATAATCAGGCTAAATGGAAAGCAAAGAAGGGTGCTCAAAAAGAGAAAGCAGAACCTCACTCTGCCCACTATCTGGATCTCCTCAACCTGTGGGTTGAACACGGAGACACAAACTGGAGATTTCTTCTGGACAGCGGAGCATCTGTGCACATGCTTAATGAAAGCCGTTCCTTCAGCAAGATGGAACCCTACGTTGGCAATCCAATCAAAACAGGCAAGGGAGGAGCCAGCCTGTCCATCAAGGGAAAAGGGACCGCCATACTCCACTGGAGAAACATCATCCTGAAACTCACCAACGTGTTCTATGTCCCAGACGTGAAGGTCAATCTAATCAGCGCTGGGGATTTGAATGGCAAGGGCTGCACAATCAACTCCTGCAACAATTGATTCACTGTCTCTCACGGCAGTAAGTCAGTTCTGAATGGAGAAATCAAGGACAATCTCTACACTCTGCCCACGCCTGGCCATAGCCCTTTGGCATCTCTGAGATCCAATGTCTCTACTCTTTCCACTTTGCTGGAGGACTCTCTGCTCCAGATCCACCAAATATTTGGTCATGATTCTTTGACCAGGCTAGGGCCCCTCATCCAACACATTCAAATCAAAGTAAAACACAAGTTCCAATGCATTGAGTGTGTCAAGAGGAAGATCACAAAGGATTTTTTCAATCACACATCTATGCAATCATCCAAGGTCTTTGATTTAATCCACCTGGATCTCATGGGTCCAATACAACCGTCCTCCAAATCCAGCCACGGCTTCATCCTGTCTCTTGTTGACAACACCAGTGGATATCTGGCTTCTTTTCCAATGAACTCAAAAGACAAGACTGCCAAAATCATCATCAGCCTGCTTGAGAAAGAACACCAACAACACAATGTGTATTGCTCAGAGATCTGCTCTGACAGCGGGAACAAATTTGTCAACTCAAGATTATTGTTGTTCTTTGAATAAAAGCACATTACTCACATCATCTTGGAACCTTACCATCCCAAACACAACTGCCAAGCCAAAAAAGCAAATCACATTATAGCGGAGTCAACAAGGGCCACACTCAAGGATAGTGGCCTTCCTTCCACGGTATGGCATGAAGTTGTCAAGGGCTGCTGAATTATGCTCAAACACATTCCGGCAAAAGGCAAAGACTCAACTCCTTGGACAAAGATACATGGTAGGGTCCTGCCCTATGACTACCTGAAACCAATTGGGAACCCATGCATTTATCTCCTCAACAAGAGGCCAAAAGGGGCAAAATTTGATTTGAAGGGCAAAGAGGGCACTTTAGTAGGCTTCAACCCACTTCTCCTGTCATACTGGATTCTAAAAAAGCATGTTTCTATTGTCTCTTTGAAGCATTTCAAGTTTTTTCACATTTCCAGACCAAATGCACCTGGAACTGGACTAAATATTAATTTTGACCGTTGGCCTAAGGATCCTGATTCATCTCACACTCAGGATCAGGCTCCTGAAGCACCCACTCCTCCTTTAGCACCATGTACAGGATATTGCAATCAGTCCAATGACTTGGCCAGTTCTGCAGATGAAGACAAATCCAAATCCAAATTGGGCAACCAGTCTTCTGACGCATCTGAATTGACAACACCTGCCATTCAGCCAAATCCAAAAACTGTCCAACCCAAACAACAAGCTTTGGCACCTTCAGGACGGACCCTGAGAGACCGCTCTTGCATTGTACCTCCACAAAGGTACGGGTTCTATCATCAGTATGAGCCCAAATCATACAAAGTCGCTAGGAGCTGCAAGGAACATCTTGACTGGACAGAAGCAATGGACAATGAGCTGAGATCAATCAAAGATCTTCTTGTGTGGGAAGAATATGATGGTCCTGAGCCTAAGAATGCGCTCAAGAAAACCTGGATCTACAAGATCAAACAGAACTGTCATGGCGACCCGGTGAATTACAAGGCTCGACTATGTGTACAAGGGTTCAATCAAATTGAGGAAACTGACTACACAGAAACCTTTGCGCCAACAGGTAAACCTTTCTCCTTACGCTTAATGCTACTTTTTGGCCTCAAATCCAAGCAGAAGATTTGGCAATTCAATGTCAAGAGCGCCTTCCTACACTTGCCAATTGATGAGGAGGTCATAATTCACACCCCCAAGGGTTCAAAAAGGAACCCTTGATTCCTCAAGCTCCAAAAGTCTCTCTACGGCCTCAAGCAAGCACTAAAGAATTGGTACAAGACTCTCACAGCTTGGTTCAAGGATGTAGGATTCAGGGAATCATCACTTGATCCGTGCCTCTACCTGTACAATGACGGTAAGTCACGACTCTTCTTTCACCTCAACAATCTGATCTTGGTTGGGGATGTCAATGACTTCAAAAGGAATTTCTTTACTTGTTTTGCTGGGTAAACTGCCAAGGATCCAGACACAATCCTGGACATGAAAATAGAGGTGAAAGAAAAAGAAATTCTTCTCAGCCAGCCAAATCAAACTGCGCATGGACTCAAGGAACTCGCCCTTGAAGACGCAAGGATGAGAAAATCTCCCCTCACGCAAAAACTACAACTCAAACCCGCCACCAATGAGGATTTTGAACAGTTCCATGCTCTGAAAGTCAACTATCAATCAGCCATTGGGCTTCTCAACCAAATTGCCTGCTACTCTTGGCCCAATGTAAGTTTTGCGGTGTCCATCCTATCAAGATTCAATGCCATGCCCAGCCTGCCTTACTGGAACAAGCTAAAGAAGACCTGGAAGTACCTCAAAGGAACTCCGCTTATCAAGCTTTGGTTGAGGGTGGAAAATCCCAACTCTCTGGCTGCTGTATACTCCGACGCATTGTGTGCAGATGATCCAAAAAGCAGAAGATCCCAAACTTGCTACCTCTGCGCCATTTATGGGTGTGTGGTGTCGTGGAACAGCAGTAAACAGAAAAACATTACTTTCAGCACCATGGACACCAAGCTCATTGCTTTTGTTGATGCATTCCATGAGGCCACCTGGATTAGGGCTCTGGTGTGTGAAATATTTTTGTCCAAGCTCTCTGCCATCACCATTCATAAAAACAACTGCGGGTTGACAGACAAACTTGAAAAGTTTGGGTCCAACTCAAAAACATAACTCCTTGACCTGAAAACCAAGGGAATGAGCGAAGAATTGAAGTCGGGGAACATCAGAGTCCAACTCATCAAGTCAGAGGCAATGCTGGCGGTGGCTCTCACCAAAAGCACAAGTCTTACTAGCCTACAGCTCCTCCAGTCTTCTTTTTCCTCCCTTTAGGAATTGTAGTTTGCTTCCTTTTCTTGTTGTTATTTTGTCTGTTTCTTTCCTTCCTCCTTTATTTGTTCTTTTCTTCAGTTCTCCACTTCATGTTTCTTTCCATTGCTCTCTTGCCTTCAGCCGAAGCCTGGGCCCGCTCAGCCTTGGTCTTGATCTCTACAGGCATGGGGCGTCTTGAGATTCTCAGTTTCAATTCTTTCAGTCACTCAGGGACTGCTCTCCTGCTTACTCTTCTCCCCCAATCTTCTGGACAGCCGCACCCAATCATTCAAACCATTCTGTCTTTTACGCACACCTGAGACCCTGGGGGGAGGAGGAGGGAGGATGAGTTCTCAACACAACATCACTCTCCATTGACCAGATCAAAAACAATGGGATGATGGGGCCAGCCTCTGGAGAAGGACTTACTTGGACTCTTGACTCTCTCCCCCATTCCCTCATCCTTGCCAACTTCAATCTCAGTTCATCATCCTCTTCCTTCTTCCTTGTCTATTCCGTCCTCCTCTTACTGATTCCTCCATTCACCTGCCACTCAACCTCAATGCAACGCTGTGAATTCCTGGTGAGATTCATACCTCCCTTCCTGCTCAAAAAATTCTCCTAAGACTCACCTTTTCTGAATATGCAGCCTGCTTAATCCAATCCTGAAACCAACCTCTTGAATCAACTCATTGTCACAAGTATCTCAACTGTCTTTCCATCTGGCTTTTCTTAGCTATGCCGTACCTCTTGCGGTCTACGCTTCCTCTCTCAGTTGTGTGATCAATCAGATTTGTGTCTTCTCTTCACTGTTATAGCACTAATCCTTGATTACTCTCAACAGTCAAATTGGCTGCAACCCTCAATCTATCTAAGGCTTATCAAGTCTATTAACTTCTCCTCTTATTTCTTATCTACTCTCTGGTGAACAGAACGGTGTTTTTATTCTAAATTTCTATTTTTTCTATCTACCATCTAACACTTGTGCTGTAGTCTGGTTTTAGGTTCTTCAATTATTTCAATAAATCTAGGTTCTCTTCTCATCATTTACCCTAAAAATAATCACAAATTATCAAACTTTTCAGTAGGTAGTGTAGAATATACAAATATCCACTTCTGCCCATGTCAATCAACAAAATAAAAAATAAAAAATTAGGAAATATGTCAGAATTGGAAAATAACAAATTGACATTTAAAAAGATTCTGATAATTATTTTACCCACAAATATGAAAAAAAAGGTCCAGCAGATTGACCGCACTAAGAATGCGTGCCAAACTAGCCCTGGCCAGCCTGCTAGCCTTTGCCCACAAGAACAACCCTTGTCATGTGACCTGGGAATATTCCCTTACTCCAAAAATGGATATATACAGCCCTTTTTGGATGATTAAAACAACAGTTATTTTTAATTAATCAATAAAAACCCATTGCCATCCTTGATTGAATTTTTATAAGAGATGCAAAATGATTTATGGCCCTTTTCTGTTAGTATAATGATTAATTCTAACCCCATCATTAATTCCATTGAAGAATATAAGCAATATTCCCAAAAATTGTGCTGAGAACCCGTAAAACCATGAATTTATGCAAGTATCTTGGAGCCTCCACTTAAAGTAGTAATTTATCTCTTACTTGCCTCCAGGCATAAGTTCTATAAGACAGCCAGCCAACCCATCCCCTTGATTAAACCCCTTTTGAGCAATCACTTAGGAACTCATTTTCCAAGGTCTTTACACAATTTTAAAGAGCCCCTTGAAGACAGGTTGTTTCAATAAAGATCCCCTGTTTTATATAAACTGTGGAACCTCTCTAAAAATATATTTAAACAATTTTGACCAAACCAAAATCCAAAATTTTCACATGCTCTTATTATATCAATATTCTTGAGCATTTGACATATTTTCTTGGAATTATTATTGTTTCAACACCAATATCACTTTCTGTAGCTAAATTACTGCAAATTTCCTGGTATCAGTAAGCTGAAAGTCACCTCCACAGGTGGCATTTATTTTGATAAACAAACACATTGCTGATGACTTTGCTTGAAAAACTAATTGAAAATTGATTTTCTTTAGGATATACCTTCAAAAAAGTTCTATCTCTTTCCAATGTTGGATGCCTGAACTTTCTTAGAAGAAAGCAATGTTTGACACAGAAAATCTGATTTCTGGCTTATCTAAGGTTGCTATGAAGTTCAGCCAAATTATTGCTAAGAAATAAATGTTACTAAGTTGCTTGAAGTCCTTAATTTCTTGTTCAGAGGTGGGTTTGAGGTGAAGGGGTTATTCGTGGGCTTTGCATTGAGTAGTTTTATTTCTTCTAATCCCTTTTTGATATTATTTGGGAGTGAGAGTTCTATGAAGTTTCTGCCCTTGTCTACTGTCATCCACAGCAATGTGTCCACCTCAGGGTCCAAAGAGTCTTTGAAACTCTCTAAGAACTTCATCTGGAGGTTATCAGTGTCACTAAAAACTACAAGATCTTCAAAATGAAAGAAGATAGCTGTGAATTTGGCATCATGAAGATAGAGAAAAGGCTTTCTGTCACTATCTTCAAATTTATTCTCTTTGATCCACAAGCTGAGGAGAACCTGCTTGAGGCCATACAATAATTTTTTCAGTTTCAGGTAATTAGAGGTCCTTTTTGAACCCCCAGGATTTTTTAAAAATACATTTTTGACCAAGGATTTGTAAAGAAACACCCCTTTTACACCAAATTGGAAAATTTGGATATTCTGATTGACCAAGTAGCTGAGCCAGGGCCATAGTGAGGAAAGCTATCCTGTTGGAGAAAAGGTGTCAAAATATCCAATACTGTACCTCTGGTTGAAGCCTTGGAAGAAAACCCTGGCTTTCAGAGTGGATTCTCCTGTTTGGAGATCCTGCTCACTTTGAAATTAATAGTTGGTGTTGAGAGGATTAACTACTTCTGACTTATCCATGTCTTCCCAAACACTGATATTTTCAATTGTATTGAGTAATTTTTCAGCTGGTGGGACCCCAATGGGTTGCTTGAGAGCCTTGTAAATTTTTATTTGCAGAAAGTTGGAATAGTAGCCATACCGCTCCAGTTCTTTGAGTTTGGAGCAATCCCTCAGTGTTTGTCTTAATGCATTGAGAACTTCAGTATCTGAAAGATCTGAGTTGGAGGAATTCTGGTCTTCTGAGTCTCTCACAGGCAATTTTTGCTTTTCAACATCTTCAACAGTGGGTTCAATTTTTGGAGATGTTCCTTCAACTTCTTTTGTGGATGAGACCACACATACAGAGAGGTCCTTTTGGAGTTTAGTGGATTTTGTTTTAAGCTTGATTCTTGAGCAATTTCAAATGTTTTGTTTTAATTATTTATCCAATTTTTGAGAGTAAGTTGTAGGAATGGAACCATGGATTAAATCCCATAAAAATACCTTCTTCCCCCTTTTTGTTCAGCTTTCATTTGACCTAGTTGTACTTTAGCAGATATACTACCCCTGACCCACTGGGTTTGAGATAATCAACTGGTGGTTTAGCCTTTCCCAGGGAGTGGATCCACTTTTTTGGAAGTGATTTGATTCAAGGCCAGGCTTTGGATAACTAAATGCCACCAGTTGTTTGGTATTTGGGTTGAACTGAAGAAAAATTGCATTGAATCCATAATGGTGTGCTTGGATCTCTCTGCCTTCCTGTTGTTCTGAGAGTGATAAGGCTCACTAACCAGATGATTTATTGACTTGGATTTGAAGAATCATTTAAGAAATTTTTTTACAAACCCTCCCCCATCATCTGAGAAAACATTTTTTGGATACATTTGTTGTTTCCATGCTTTTTTTAAACCACAAACTTAATGGTTTTTGTGGGAGTTTCCTTCAAAGGGAGCAGAAAAGCAGAAACATATCCAGATTTTTTGTCCACTATGGTCAGAAAGTGCCTCATTCCTCTCTTACGGAAGGATTGAAGGGTCCTGTTAGGTCAAGGTGAAGTTTTTTGAATACTCTTTCAGCAGGAATGTGATTTTTTTTTAATTGAGACTTGTTGATTTTGCTCTTTTTGAAAGCAAGGCATTAAAATGAGTCTCTTTCTTAATTGAAAAACCTAGGTGCTTCTCCATTCTATCTAAGCTTGAATGACATAGTTTAAGATGGAGTCCATGGAAATCATTTTTAGTTAAGAAACAAGAGTAATCTTGATCAGTTGTGGCCACTGGCAAGTTTGGTGAAATGGAATGTCAGCTTTCCACTTAGGCAGAGAAACCTGTCAGAGAAGAAAAATAAATAAAATAACAAAATATCAATATGGCTTAGAAGGAGTAGGAAACTACAAATATTATTACATAAATAGATTCTTCTGCACAAGCCCCCCGCAAATTTCCGCAGAAAAAGCACACAAATTCCTGAACATAAGCGCGCAAATTCCTGCTAAGAAGCGCAAAACCGCGCGCCAAATCCCTCAGAAAACGCGCGCTAATTCCCAAAAATTCCCGTGCGCCTATTCCGGCTCAAAAGCACAAATTCCTGCTCAGAAGCGCGCAAATTCATGCCCAAAAGCCTGTGAATACCAGCACAACCATATGCATACTTCTGCACTTCCCCAATTCTTTCTGGAAGTAGCAGCCTGCATGCACAGCTCAGAGCCTTATTTCTTGCATACAGAAGTCCCGCGCGCATCTATTCCTGCCACCCACGCAGCAGGTACTACCCCGCGCGCATATGATTGGACTGATCCCCGCGTCAGCATCATTCATGACAAATTTGACAGCTGGTACCACTCCCCAAAGCTACACCCAGTAGGGTTTACCTAGCATATTTAATAATGTGACATATGCATTTTAAATGGTCTTAAAACCTTAAAACTTAAATAAAAATATTATATAATTCATTTTAAATTATTTGAAAAAATAAATCAAATATTGAAGTTTACCACAAAACAAACAGATCCCAATCTTTGAAGACCACCAAAACTACAGGAAGTGGCCATAAAATCATTTAAATTACCTATGTGCTCAGCAGATGATGGAAAATTAATAAATATTCACTTCTGCCTACTTCAAACCAATATTAATAGTAAAAATGAAGGATAAGTTCAGAATGATCAGAATTACACCATTAACGGATTAACACATCCTGTGGCCAAAATGGTACAGAAAGACGGAAGATATGAGGAAAGCTTATTGATAGAACCAAGTGGACGGGCTAAGAGTTCCCTTACTGGCTTGCCAGCCTAATCTCATCAGAAGAACCCTCTATGCGTGCCCTGAGAAGCTTTTTATCATCCAAAAAGGTATTTAACAGGACCTCTTTGGATCTATTATTCCCCATCAGTTTACCACGAATTTATTATTAGCAATCAGACGCCATTTTATTGTTAATCAAGTGCTTATGAAGCAATAAGAAAGTGATTTATGAATTATTCTGCAGTATTAGTATTATTTCCCAAAAAAAATCTACCTGATTCATCAAAGTTTAGTCTGGAAATCAACCCCATTTGCCCTGAAACCCTTTACCTGAATCTGTGCAGGCTTTTCAGTGAGTTATTGACTCAGAGTGAGTGTTTAACTTCCCGCCTTGGCCATTTTTCTGTTTTTCCCGGCCATACCAGTGGATAAGTCCTTATGAGGCACCCATTATTCATTCCAAGGTTCTTAAATTTCCTAAGGAGGCCCCTTGAACATAGTTTTTCTGTCTGTAAAGATTCCCAGTAGTATAATACTGTGGCCTCTCTTTTTATAAAAAATTGAAAAAACTTCTAAAAAAACCAATTAAACCTTGCACCAGCTCTTAACAAATTTATAATTTGAGCTCTTCAAGTGTTTATTTTTGGAATATTATTATCCCAGAATTTTTATCACTCTCTGTAGCTAAAGGACTGCAAGGTTTCTAGTATCAGTTAGCTGAAAGATTGAGACAAGTTTTAGCAACAACTTTCCACCCTTTTTGGCAACCCATACAAACCGCAAAAGGCCAAATACAAATTTAATAATCTATCTATGAAATATAATATAAGAGTTTCTTTTTATATCTCCAATTTCAAAACATTTCAGTCTAGCATCCATTGGAGAAAGCAGCCCATTTATTTAACTTTTGGAAATTTTTACGGGCAGGCCTAATCCAAAAGCTTGCAGTTGGGGGACATAAGACAACCTACCTTCAGCAGTTCATTGACAATGTGATTGAGCTTGATTTTTGCTATCATGAAAAGAACTGCAATTGGTGAAACAACCATGGATTATAAACCTTGGCTCCAAAGTCAGGAAACTCTTCAAAGAAAAACTTGCAGAAACCAAAACACTCCAAACCAAATCAGAACCTTGAAATCCAACCCAACTGGAAATCCATTTCCAAATCACCAAAATTCCTGGACAAGTAAACGGGGATGATCTGGAACAAGGAATGGAAAAGGAGGGAAAAGGAGTGCTTATGTATTTATTGTGGAAGAAAACATGATGTCAATAGTTGTGCAACCTGGCTAGTGCGTGAAGCCGCTAAATATTCAAAAAATTAGCTATTATTTTTTCCAATAATTGCAAGGAAAACTACACATTATCAGGATTACAGGAAGTCACTTGGTTCTCCAAGTTCAAGATTTAGCCTCTTCCATTCCAAAAATACTTGTTATCTTTTTTTACTCAATTGCGGTGCTAATCTTCCTTTTATCATTTCATCTTTTGCCACTTCCAAAAACCTTAGGCGTTCCAGGATAGATAATTTTCCCATTTTTTAGTAAGTAGTGCAACTGAAATTTCTCATTGGGTTTCCAAAAAGGCAAAATGGATCTTTGAATTTCCCAATTGCCCAGATTCAAATGGTATTTATTTTTCTTGGATATCTCTGGAATTGTAAGCTTTCTAATATTGCAGAGAAAGCTTCAAAAGTAACAAAAGTAACTTAAAAAATAAGAAGGAGTAAGAATTCCAAAAATATTATTGCAGAAATGGTTCATCCACCCAAAATTAGTTAGGGTCACTCACTGACCCCACCCTTGAAATCTAACTCCTTATATTTGTAATAATTAAATATAGGAAATACCAAAATAACATGGCACCACTATGGGACTTTTTGGCCAATTAAATATTTCACACATGTTTTCACGTATAGGTTTCACACCTAAAATTCAGTCAGAATTGAGGTGTTGTGTATATTTTAGGAGTTACACACAGATATGTGTTCTGTCACAATTCTGGCATGCAGCTGCGGCAACCAATACACCCGCGCGCGGCTGAGCAGCAGCACTGCCACCCAGCCAGCGTACCCTGAAAAGCTGTGTACGCAGCGCCAGGCATCTGACAAGTATGCAGCCGCAGGACCAGGGGCTGACAGAGTGACAGGCCACCTGAGATGTTAGGCTATACTTAGTGAGATACAAAGGAGAATCTACAGACAAAGATGAATAGTTACCAGAGAGCAATATACCTGATGGACCAATAAATCTTAGAAACTGCAGAGTCAGTAAAAGGAACAGAAACACCTATATAATTTTTTCCAACACACTTTGGATTTTTTTTTCAGATATGGCCATATCATGGAGTGGGGGAATGTCAGCTTGCTACTATTTCAGAGAAAGCTGCAAAATTAACAAAAATAACATAAAATTAAAATATTGAATTAAACTTAAGAAGGAGTAGGAAATACCCAAAAAAAATTTCATAAATGTATTCTTCACCCAAAATTAGGTAGGGTCACTCACCGACCCAACCCTCAAAATCCAACTCCTTATATTTTTAGTAATTAAAGATAGGAAATACCAAAATACCACGGCAACACTATGGGACTTTTTGGAAAATTAAATATCTCACACATGTTTTTCACATATAGGTTTCACACCTAAAATACAATCGGAATTGAGGTTTTGTTTATATTTTAGGAGTTACACACAGAAATTTGTTCTGTCACCATTCCCGCATGCAGCCATGGAAACCAATACACCCATGCGCGGCTGAGGAGCAGAACTTCCAACCTGCCAGCGTACCCTGAAAAGCCATGTATGCAGCCCTGAGCATCTGACAAGTACCCAGACGCGGGACTACAGGCTGACAGAGTGACAGGCCGCCTGAGCAGCTCAGGTGTCAGCTTGCTACTATTGCAGAGCAAGCTGAAAAAGTAACAGAAATAATATAAAAATAATATCAATAAAATAAACATAACAATGAGAATGAAAACAATAAATATTATTGCAAAAATGGATTCTCCACCCAAAATTAGGTAGGTTCACTCACTGACACCACTGTTGAAATCCAACTCCTTATATTTTGAAATAATTAAGGAAAAGAAAGACCAAAATACCACAGCACCACTATTAATCTTTTTTGCCAATCAAATATTTCACATGTACTGTCATGTATAGGTTTCACACCTTAAATTCAGTCAGAATTGAGGTTTTGTGTATATTTTAGGAGTTGCAGACAGAAATGTGCTGTAACAATTCCCACATGCAGCCATGGCAGCTAATTCACCCGCGCCCGGCTGTGCTACAGCTCTTTCATTCTGTAAAAGTCGTGTACGCAGCCCCAGGCCTCTGAAAAGTACTCAGCCACAGCACTACGGGTCAACAAAGTGACAGGCAGCCTGAGAAACCTAGGTACCACGCAAACATGCTACAACCTACACAGGAACATTCTACATATTTAATAAATGTTTCCGTGGATAGTAGATAGTCTAAAAATACATAAAATCATATAAAAATACTTAAAAAATCTTTTTACATATTTTTTATTAAATATAATTCAAAGTACCAAAAATGTCAAAATTAACATAATGACTGATTCTAAAAATATATTAAAATAATTTAATATACTATTATGAGAATTTCTAGACCTAAACATTTTTTTGACATACTAAGAAACCTTATGATGGAAAAATATTACATGAATACCCCTGACTAACATTTTTAAGTAATTATTTTAGTAAATCAACTGAATTTCGAAAATAAGGAGTAAAATCAATATAATGACTTTAATCCAAATTTTAACACATAATGAGAACTCACCTGACATCAGAATATCCGTAGGAATGTCTATTGAAATAATTATTCACTTGCTGGGAATATTTACTCAGTATAATTGATTAAATAAAAAATAAAAAGGACAGATTAGTGTTATTCACACGTCCAAACATCAATTATAAAGTAGAATAATTCCCATACCCTTTGGAATTAGATGCTACCCCTGTTAAAGAACCAGGAAAACGTGACAGGCTACCACTGGTTACCCTGCTAGCCTCAGTGTTTGTCCCTTTGAGCCCCTGTACCCCTTAGGAGGACAATATTGGGACTCCAAAAGATATAAATAAAGAGCTCTTCAGAGGATATTGATACCCAGAGACCCAGTTATATTTATACCCACACACCGTTCCAAGTTAATCAAATACTTATAAGAGATAAGTAAGGGATTTATGGCTTTAGTCTGATTAATAATATCCTTCTTCAACCCTCTTTTATCAATTTAAACTGCTGAACAACCTTATAACCCTTGTATACATGTTTAACCCATCAGTGCACATCCCAAACAGATACCCAAAGGATTTAATAATATACCAGTGAGTTTTATTATCCTTTCTCTGGCGTGGCAGCTTGGTTAAAAATACCTGCCACTTCACCGTGTATTTTATACACATATTATCTTTGGAAAAAATATCCTTTAAGCTAAAGGGCCCACAGTAACCAGGTCTACATGTTTTCATACTGAAATCCCTGAAGAGAGGTGTTAAAGATCCGCAGTATAATTGTGGCCCCCATATAAAAATATTTCATAATCAATTTATCTATATTGATTTATGACAATAAACCATAAGCAAACCAATTAACCTAGCAATAAGCTTTATCCAAATAATTTATGGCTTTTTGCTTCATTTATTGAATAATATATTTATTATTTATTCTATAACCTCTGGTAGCTAAAGGATAGCAAGGGTCTTGGCATCCAGGAGGCTGAAAATTGGGGGTTTGGCCAGGAAATATTCCATTTTATTATATCTAATACCTTGTACCAGACATTTCACCTAAAATTAAATCAAAGATAAATTTATCTGAATTTTCAACTGTGATTCATTTTTAAATTCTTTAAAAGTGGATTTAAAAAACAATGCAGAATTAATAATCTATTACTTCAATGTTTTAAAGATAAGAAAAGAAGAATATATTAAAAATTATAAACCTAATTTTTGGGAAGCTTTAACTCAAGATTAGCAACTTAATATCTCTTCTGCATGTAAACACTTAGATAAACTCCTTGAAAAAGAAGATCTTGAGAGGCATATCAACTTCCAGGATCTACTAATAAAAAATAAAGCTTGGAAGAAATACCATATAAATTAATTTTTAAAATATAAATGTAAGCATAAAAATTGTATTACCATATTATTTTTATTAAAATAATATTAATATATTTTATTGACCAATAAAATAACCTTTTACCATCAGTGAACCCTTCTACACCAGAAACCACCACCACTGAAACTGATTTATTGGATCAAGAAGTCCCAGATATCTCTTCACGCCCTGAAAATATTGATTGGAAGGGTGAAGACCTCATTGGGACACACCAAGAACCTCTAGGATTACCTATTAGTAACCCATTTAATCTCAAGAAAGTCCTGGTACCTTTGAATATCAACTTAAGTGAGTTTTAAATAAACTTATTTTTACAGATTTTTTCTGTGGAAAAATACTTATAAACATTTGATTCAATATGAATAGACGTAAAAAAAGAGCCTCAGGGAGAATTTCCTCCTATGGATCTTTGCCAGGAGCCCCTAGTAACCTTGAGAACACCAATAATGACAACCATGAGGGGACTGGAACCCGTGAATTAAATGTTGAAGGACAAGGAACAGTTCCAAGTACTTCTGCCTGTTATAATTATGGCCAGCAATTAGCTTAGGCAAATGAGCAGTAGTTAAAGCAAAAGAAATACTGGACACCTTGTGTCAATAATTGCTTGATGGGCTCTCACAAGGGGAAACATGTTGGATGATATTGTTTATGAATTTGATTGGATGATGAATGGATGATGAAAAATAGCAGGGAGAAGAGCTCCTTGAGTACAAAAGATTGGCCTCTGTGAGCCCATGATCAAACAAGCCAAAAGGCAAATTTTCCGCCCCAAAAGAGTTCTACAGGCTCTACAGGCCTTTTTACTTGGTTTGGGCTACATCAGCCCACATGGCATCAGTTCCTGTACCCTTACAACCAGCCTATTCCGGTTGTTTCTGGTGTTGCCACCTTGATGGGGCTGAACCAGACCCTCTTCTGTTCAATCCCTGGGCTGGTTGTCTGTTACAACAGGTCCTATTGCCTCACACACTGGCTGGTTGCCTCATGCAACCAGCCCCTGGCCATACAAATGGCCAGGTGGGACCCAGGACACACCTGGTTCCAGTCTCAGACTCACATGGGGGGGGTGACCAGCAGACATGCTTTCCCCCCTCTTTCTCTCAGATCCCTGGATGGGGCAGTCAATTCCCCCTACCAGGGGCCCTGGGGGTTGATACCCCCAGGGTGTTGTCAATGGAAGTGGGCTGGGGGGTGTTCAAATTCCCTCAGCCACGTTGCTCCTCCCCCTTGGTAAAGGGGGGGGGGAGAGCGCCCCTGGCCTCTGCGTTGCTTCAATGGTGGAGGGGTGGTCAGGTCTCCCCCACCACTGGTTGCTTTTTCTTTGTTGCAACCAGCCTTGTCATATTCTGGGTAAGGGGGTAATGAAATCCCCCCTGCCCTGACCGACCGCCTTGTTGCGGTCGGTTGCTGGGTGGTTCAACCCAGCCAGCCACCCCCTCCCCCTTGCAATGGCAAGCAAGGGGAGGGGGAGGGACCCGGGGTTGCTTGCCCTTGCTCCAGCAGCAGTGGCTGTTGTTTGCGACCGGCCAGGCCCGCGCGGTGTTGCACCCCGCAGACTCCCTTGGCCGCTGCGACAGAACCGCGCAGGCCTTGGGCCCCACGTGGGCCAAAACAAGGGATACAAGCAGCCCCAAGCGGGCCGCGGCATGGGCAGCAGCCCCAAGCAGGCTGCAAAATGGGCGGCAGCCCCAATTGGCCACCCCAAGCCCAAAACCTGAGACAAAACACTTTGAAAGGCCAGTCCGTCTGGCCAAGTATGTCCAAAATAAACCTTGGGCCAAATTATTCCCATACAAGCCCATCTGGCTCTATTTGCCCATATCCCCCACCAGGCCCTTTGGGGCCTGTGTACCAATGAGCCTGTTTCACACATTTTGAGGCCAGTTTCCCCAAATCAGTGACACCCACACAGGCTCGTATGGTCCGTGTGAAAGTCCAATGAGAGCCGGAGAGGCCCATATGTGCATCACATTTGGATTACACTTATACGTAGCACAAGCGTAAGTGCATACATATTTTAACACTGCCCGCCCCCAACCTAGATCCAGAGAAGGTAGTAGAATTCAGCCCACCTCCATTACAAGAAGATTCCCTGCAGCCACCCAAGCAGAATCTGGCCAAGGAAGCCAGCATCAAAGACTTAGTCAGAGAGCATGTGAAATATTGGGAAGAGTTCAAAGAAGCCCAAGACAAAGAGGACACGGTATCTATGAAAAAGATAATTCCCCAAGCAAAAGCTACCCAGATAGCTCTTCACAAAATGATTCCAAGGAAAGAGGTAGATTCCTACCTAGAAAAGTGGAATCCTTGGGATCAATTGGCCCGACTTAAAGGCAAAGGATAAGGAAAGAAGAGATCTTCTTCCCATCCAAAGCCAAAGGGAAAGAAGTATTGGGATCAGATAATATACTCAGCTCAAAGTGGAAAAAGGTGTACAACAATTAGCCTCTAATTCTGAACCCAGTAACTTGTCTAAACCAACCTCTGATTTAATTAATTGCTTTTATAATGATATGCAACATAATTTCAGATTGTTTGTGGAAATTTGGATAGTTTTTATACCCAGATGTATAAGTTACCCCTCAGTAGTAGGCAAATTGATTAATGACCAAACAAAAACTGTAGGAATGGAAGATATTAAAGAACATAGAGAACAATTATTGGAGACAATTAATCAAGGTAAATTCAGACAGACTCAAACAATTGAGAATATGTTAGCAGGTATCCAAGAAGATTTTATTATGTCTTTTCAACCTTTAAAAGAAGAACTGGTAAATACTACTAACATCTCCATTCTGCCCCTTAGTGAGAAATTAGATCTGCTTAATAATAAAGTGGACCTGCAACTTAATCTGATCAATACTGATCTTAGAGACTTAAAATTCCATCTGACAAACCCCTTGGGGAGTACCACAGAGGAACCAAAACCTCCCAGAAAAAAAACTACACCTTATGCACCACCCTTAATAGGAATGCGTAAGAGTGACACCTTCAAACCTAGTCCTACTCCTGAAATGGAACAAGCCCTCAAAGGTTTACCCCTAATTTCTGATTGGCCTAAGTTCTCTGGTGAAGGAGAATACAATCATATTTGACATCAGATTACCTGTAAAAATGTATATTTAACGATCTTATAACATCTTGGGAATATTTACTCAAGATAATTATTTAAGTAATAGATAATATGAATAAATTAGTGTTATTCACACATCCAAATATCAATCAAAAGGTAGAATAATACCCATACCCTGTGGAATTAGATGCTACCCGTGCTACAGCACCAAAAACAAATGATAGGCTACAACTGGTTACCCTTCTAGCGTTAGCATATGTCCCTCTGAGCCCCTGTATCCCTCAGAAGGCCAGAAATGAGTCTCAAAAAGCTAAGAATATAGAGCTCTTTTGAGGATATTGATACCCAGAGACCCAGTTATATTTACATCCAGACACCGTGCCAAAGTAATCAAATAATTATAAGAGATAAGTAAGTGATTTATGGCTTTATTCTGATTTGAAATATTTGTCCCCAACCATTTTTATAAATTTAAACTTCTGAACAACCTTTTTAACCGCAGTAATAGGTTTCAACCATCCATAAACATCCCAAACAGGTACCCAAAAGATTTAATAATATAAAAGTAATCTTATTATCCTTTTTTTGTCGTGCCAGCTTGGCTACAAGGCCCTGTCACACCACCATATATTTTTTATATATATTATCTTTGGGCAATATCTCCTTTAAGAATACAAATTAAAGGTTCCAAAGTAACCAGGTATATGTGTTTTAAAAGTGAATTCCCTGAAGAGAGGTGGTAGAGATCTGCAATATTATTGCTGCTACTCTATTAATTCATTTGATAATCAATTTATTAATATTGATTTGTAATATTAAACCATAACCAAACCAAACAACCTTGAAATAGCTTTGTCCAAATATTTCACAGATTTTTGCTGCATTTAATTGAATAATATATTTATTATTTATTCTATCACCTCTGGTAGCTAAAGGAAAGCAAGAATCTTGGAATCCAGGAGGCTGAAAATAATGGAAAAAACCATTTTAGGCAATGACTTCCTAGTCCACCAGAATCTGGATGCAAATTGGTAAGAAGGAATAATTTCACTTTGAACCTTGCAACCCAGGACACTAAAATTTCTGTCAAACAGGAACTAAAAAGCCCACCTGACACTGTCATTGAGTTGGGTGACAATTCTCTTCCAGGAGATTTCAAGATCCTGACCTTTAATCCCAAATTCCTGCTTCAGATTTAGGAATTATTGCTTATTTTTCCAACTTACCTCTTCCATTTTTCTTCCAGGCGCTTGCCAGACAATGTATTTTGAGCTCCCTAATTGTCTTGCCTTGTTCAAGTACTTCAAATCTGGTACTCAAAGTTCATGAGATTGATATTTTAGAAATCATTTGAGAGTATTTACCTTTGGTTTGTCATGATTCTGCTGATTTCTTCTCAGCTTTAAAAGCAGATAAACTTCCTCCATCCTGTCCTCATGATCACAGGATCAAACTTACTGGCCCACCTCTTGCACCCAAAGCAGTCTACTCTCTCTCAAATCAAGAATGAAATGAGCTTCAAGAATAGATTGCAGAAAATCTATCAAAAAGAATTCTTTGACCAAGCAATTCAAATAATGGCTTTCCCATCCTATTTTTTCCAAAGAAAGGCAGAAGCCTTTGCCTTTGCATCAACTACAGGAAATTCAATCATGTCACCAAGAAGAATGCCTATCCAGTACTGCCTATGTTGCAACTCCTCAATATCTTCCATGGAGCTGCTTATTTCTCAAATATTTACCTTTGAGGAGCCTATAACCTAATTTTCATTGCCAATGGTGATGGTTACTTTACTGCAATGAGAACATGGTTTGGCATTTATACATATACCTTCATGCCTTTTGGCCTCTGCAATGCTCCTTCCCTTTTCAATATTTTCTCAATGAAATTTTGTCTGAACTTGTAGAGAAATGCCTCATGGTGTATCCTGAAAATATAAATTTCTACTCATAAACTCTTCAGGACCACTTTAAAAATGCGCAAGAGGTGCTGCATTGACTTCAAAAGAATAACCTGTTCCCAAAAGCCTCTAAGTGTAAATTTCACACTCATTATCTTCAGTTTGTAGATGTCATAGTCTTTCAGCAAGGGCTATCAATGAACCCATCCAAAATTCAGCGCATACTGGACTGGCCCGCACCTTCTTCAGTCAAATCCTTTCAAGTTTTGACTGGTTTTAGAAATTTTTACAGGAGTTTTATTGAGCATTATGCCAAGAAAACTATGAATCTTACTAACCTTCTTCTAAAAGACACTCATTTTATTTTTATACAACAAGAGGCTTTGGAGTGCAAATCTGTAAAGAAAGCCTTCACCACTGCTCTGATACTTGCTCATTTCAATGAGCTAGCTTGCACTGTTGTGAAAGGACACGCAAGCAAATATGCAATTGTAGGATTAATCTTGCATTTTTTCTTCCTCTTCCTCTCTTTTTCATCCAAAAGCCTCCAAGTCTTGTAAACTGCTTTCTGTAGATCTCAATTACAAGATTCATGACAAGTAACTTCTTGCAATTGTTTGTTGCTTGAAGAAATGGTGTTCATACCTCTTGATACTTATGCAACAATTTGAGTGCTTAACTGATCACAACTCTCTGAAGTAATTCATTAGCTCAGAATTACTTACACGCAGACAGGCATGTTGGGCCAAATATCTCCCCAAGTTCAACTTTACAATCACATACCTCCCTGGGAAAGAAGCAGTAGTTGCTCATGCTTTATCAAGTTGGGAAAATTTTTACCCAGCTGGGAGAGCACCTTTCCCAATAACAACCCTGAAAAGTTTAGGAAACTCCTCTCCAACCAGTCTTCCCAACTCAGTTCAATCTTCACGCACCTTTGAGGCATGGATTCCAAATTTTGAGAAGATCACCTCAGAGACCCCAAGTGTAACAAAATTTTCAAGAGTGTGAAACTGTGTCAGAGTATTGTCTCTATTGCTGTAACAAGCTGTGACAAATACCTGCAAAATAACACAATAACAAGTGTTCTATGTCAGTTTTATCTTAATTTCAATGCTTATATCAGTACAACTCAACTAATACTATGGTATTAGGAGCAAAATAGCCACACCTTAAACCTTTATAAAAGGCAAGGGGCCTGGCTTTATATAAATAAAGCTCAAAGGAGATTTGCCTACACCTGGAAGCTCACACCCTTTATAGTAGCCAGAGAGGGCTACAACTCCAAAAAGGACCTTGAACTCGAATTTGAAGTTGTCTTATTGATTGTTGGATTGATGCAATATTAAATTAAAAGGCCCCAGTCAATCTTCTTGATTAAGTTTAATGGGCTTGTTAACTATGCAATATCTGGTTCAAAAATACAATGAGGAAAAGGACTTATAGGTGCAAGACCCTCCTCTTTTATATTAACATGAGTCCTCAGGGGACTCAGGGGACCATCAAGGGAGTAGAACACTTTCCTATATTTCGTCTCCAGTGGCTCAGAGCTCCTTGTAATATTCCCCAATGAGTAGCAGGAATTACATACTCATTGGGGGTGATTTTCAATGTAAAGTTTAATCTAATCACCCCAAAAGGTATCATATAGACTGTAGATCATCCCAATAACTTAATTAGCAGCCAAGTGGACGCTCTCAGGGCTTCAGAATAAGTATACATCATCATGTAACTCTAAAAATATCTCTCTTGGCATGTGTTTAAAGATTAAGACCATACTCTTAACCATATTATGGCTTATATTAGTAGGTACATTCTTGGCAGATGATCCCACAGAGTTTATATGCCCCAGTTGAGTTGAATGGCCTTTGTGTGTACGCTTTTCCAGCCTGTATGGGTTCCTGAAAGTTATCCACAGGCTCGAAGGAGAGATAAACAGAACATTAATAATAATTTACCCCTGTATGGGTTATGGTAAATGGAATTTATTAAAGAATATTATTTCCACAGAGGGAAATCTTTATGGAAATTCATTGTGCATCCAAATGGACGCATCCCGGTGATTCCAACTCACATTTAAGTTATAAGATCTTCCATAACTTATAATATAATTTATCAAAGTTTTATGTGATAAAATCTGGGTTAAAAACATATTATAAAATAATATTATAAAATATTTGTAAAAATACAAAATGCTTGATAACATCAGAATAGTGACACAATGAAGGCTTGAACACAAGACCTGGGTTTTCTTTAGGCAGAGCACTGAGTCATTACTTAACCACTGTACTAAGTAGACATATGAGTTGTGCAGACAATTGGACATCTATATATGTCTCATGGCTGACACTCCCCACCTCCAAAAGAAAAATTACTCTATGAGGAATTTTTGGATCTATTGGAAGCTCTATATCTTCTCAAAACAATATCAGCATTTTTAGTGTCCTTGGCTTCTAGCCATAGATCACTATCTGCTAGCTTATGCTTGAACCTCACTAGATATAATCTTACATCTTTCCCGTCTTTTCTAATGACTTTATGTTGCAGTATCTTATGCGGCATATCTTCACTAGCCTGTTCCATTGGTGGTACCACAACCCTAGGAACATTTCTTTGAGGGAAAGACTCTACTGGATCAATAAATTTTTTAACAAGACTAATTGGAAAAGTAGGATGTTTTCTGTCAAATTCTTTGGTTAAAATGACCTCCACTGCATTTTTACCATGAAGTGCCTTTACAACAAATGGACCAACAAAAGCATCTTTTAATTTTCTGTGTCCTGAAATATTATCAAAATTAACAGTAGAAATTAAAACCATGTCCCCTACTTTCAAGTCATGATCTCTATGACTCTTGTCCCACCTACTCTTATTATACTCCACCGCATCACTAACACACTTACTAGCATATGTTTCAGCCTTATTCATCATTTCTCTAAAACAGTCAGCTGAAGGGTGTAACATTATAGTCTTACTTAGTAACATGTCCTTAGGCATGTGAGGTATCCAACCTCTTTCTAATTCAAAAGGGGAAATATTAGTTGTTGAATGCTTGCTTGAATTGTAGGCAAATTCTAAAGCTGGTAAAAGAGATACCCAGTCATGAGTGTATCCATCACTGTCCTTGAATTTAATGCCATAAGCACAATATCCCCTGATCATGTCTTCCAAAGTTTGTGTCATCCTCTCTGCTAGACCCTCAGTCTGGGCATGATAAGCTGTTGAAAAGGATAATTTTGTTCCGACCAAATTAAAAAGACTCTTCCAAAATTCAGATGTGAATTTTGGGTCCCTGTCACTGATAATATTTCTGGGGCACCCCACGTCATTGACAATACTGTTCCAGAATAGCATAGCTATGTCATTGCAGAGCTATCTTTATAACATGGTAAGAATCTAACTCTCTTAGAGAATCTGTCAACCACCACTAGAACACAGTTGAAATTATCTTTACCCCCAGGGGGCAATCCAGACACAAAATCCATGTTAATAGTGTGCCATCTTTCTTTTGGTTCTTCTATAGTTTGTAATAGACCATACATTTTTCCTGTGGACTTATTTGCTTTCTGGAATCTCTCGCAGGACTCACAGTATTAGCTAACACTGTTTCTCCAGTTAGGCCACCATGCTAGAATTTTAACCCTTTCTACAGTTCTATATTTTGAAAGGTTTCCAGAGCAAACATTGTCATGAAATTCACTCAGAATCAATTGTATGTGATCATCTTGTACTAACACTACTGAGCAGCAATGGGCAGACTTGTGATATATCAACCCATCTAAAAGGACAAACCTTCCTTCCAGGTAACCTTTCTTCCAATCTGCATCTAGTCCTTCAACAAGATTTTGTGCACTAGACTTAGATCTTAGTATCTCAAGGAGTAGTGATGAGTTCTTGTTGCTGGCATATGACTCAAGCACTGAGGTCCAGAAGCTTTCAGCCAAACTTGTGACTGAAATACCCATAATTGGTAGTGTGTCCAAGTCATCTTCTGGGTAATAGGCAGGATTATTGATGTCATTGGGTAGAGCCCATCTGGATAACCCGTCTGCATTCTTATGTATTAGCCCCTCTCTATGCACTATTGTCATGCACCCTCTCCATTTCTGAATAGCTATTTGCCATCTTAACATGTGCCTATTAGGTGTTTTTAGGTTCAGAAGTGACTTTAGCGCTGTACAATCAGTAATGACTTCAAACTTACACCCATCCAAATAGTAATACAACTTTTCCAGAGCCCAAACTAGGCACAAACACTCTAGTTGGGAGGCACCATACCTTTTTTCACTATCTTTGAGCTGTCTGGATATAAAACATATGGGTCCTTCAACTGGCTTGTCATTAACAATCTGGACCTGGTGTAATGCTGCCCCTAAACCTTCCATACATGCATCTACATATAACTTAAATGGTTTCTTAGGATCTGGGTGGAAAAGCAAAGGTGCCGAGGTTAGACAACTTTTTAATAACTCATAAGCCTCAACTCTCTCTTTAGTCATTTCAAAAGAAAAATTGGGACTACAGATTTTGTATAGACTGGAAGCTATTATGCCAAAATATTTAATATGTAGCCTGTAGTAACCTGCAAAGCCTAAAAAACTTTGCATCTCCTTAATGCTGTTAGGAGTAGGCTTTAATAAGAATGCTGCTACTCTGGTTTGATCTATTCCCAAGGATAGTCCATTTACAATATGTCCTAGGGCTTTCAATTCATTGAAGCCAAATGAACATTTACTCAATGAAATTTTCATGTTCATCTTAATAACTTTCTTCAAAATAATTGATAGTCTGTACATGTGCTCTTCCCAAGTTGCTGAAAATATAATAATGTCATCTATGTAGATGATCAACCAATTTTGCATCAACTCTTCATGGAACTCAGAATCCATCATTCTCTGGAAATGAGATGGTGCATTCTTGATACCAAATGGCATCCTCAGATATTCAAAAACACCTAAATGACAAACTATTCTTAAAAACTTTCTGCTGTCTATGTCTACAACATTCTGGTGGAATCCTTTCAGCACATCCATACATGTGATATATTTTGCCTGGTGAAGTTTACTTAGGGACTCAACAATCTTGGGCATAGGATACCTATCTGGTGTGGTATAAGAGTTTAGAAATCTAAAGTCAAGAACCATTCTAGATTTCCCATTATGCCAAGCTATTATCACTGGTGTAGTAATGTCAACATCCTCATTAGCTCCTACTTTCCTGATAACTCCCAATTTCAGCAATGTATCTATATGTTCCTTAAGTGCTTCTCTGCTCCTAGGGATGGCTGGAAATGGGTGTTTTCTTAAGGCAGGCGGGTATGGCCTATCAATAGTTAAAGTTATTTTAACATCATGACCTATTATGGATCCAAAGGGTTCATCTGTAGTAGCAAAAGCTCCTCTATGTTCGAACAATACTTGTACCAGATGGATCTTTTGTTAATTACTTAGTGATGAATTGATCTTGGATTCATCACTAACTTCTTTGTGAAAAGCTTCTTCATTAAGATGATCCACTGAGCTAACCTGCTCTTGATCAAAGGGGAACTTAACACTGTCACCAACCGTAAAGTATGAAGCCTCCTTGCTGTGGAACAAATTGAAAGAATACTCCTTCATATAGTCACTTCCTATTATGAAATAATCTATGGAAGTATTATCAATCACCACAAATTTAATAATGAATACATATGAAGCAAAAAACAACCTAACCTTGACTACACCTAATGAAACTAATGACCCTGAGCAGCTATGTAATTTCACCACAGGTGCACTTACCAAAAAATCCTTCCAATTTGTGAAGAAATTTTCCAAGTAGCTTCTTCCCACTATTGACTTACATGCTCCACTGTCCAATAAGACTTTACAAGGCTTGTTACAAAATGTCATTTTGATTTATTCATTAGTTACCTTAATAGAATTTATGCATCCTATGATAGGCTCCTCCTCTTCTCCTAATGAACTGTCTGAGTCTGATCCTTCTACACAATCATTACCCTTATCAGTACTTTCACTCTTGACATTATTAACTTTCCTGGTTTTTTTCGGACATGCCCTAGAGGTATGTCCTGCTTTACCACAAGTATAGCATGATATATCTGTATTGGGGACAGCATTTCTTACAAAAGTCTTGTCCTTTTCTGTCTTGGCTAAATTGTTGTCTCTGTTATGGTATATCTTCTTCCTTCCCAGTGATGTGTCCTCTACTATTTCTTCTAATATGTTGATTAAACTGGAACAATCTCCATCTGCTTTCATACTTGTTTTAACTGCAAAGGAAATTTCCCCATCCATCAGTGAAAGTAGCTTAAAGTTAATACTGCCTTGGTCTAATAGCTGATCAGAAGCTCTAAGTCTTTTCCTTAGCCTGGTCACCCATGTAGCTGGTGGTGTCACACCAGGAAAAAATTTGTCATTGTTGAAGGCAGTCAAGCACTTTCTTTTCCAATTAGATGTGCCAAATTTTGCATTTATTTCTCTTTTCCAAAACTCCCAGTCTTGCACGCCTACAGCACTCCTTCTATCTCTGTACCAGTCTGAGGCTATACCTTTAAACAAAATACTTAATCTACTAGTAATCAATGTGTCAGGGAGCCCAGTATCTTCCTTCAAGGTGTCTACCCATGAAATAAATTCAGTGTGATCATACTCACCCTCCCCAGAGAATTCAGGCCAATCACTTATCTTAGGTAATCCCTGTAATACTTGCTTAAAAACCTCTCCTTTACCAGAATCCAGCTCCAGATCAATGTCTTCTGCAATAGCCTTGCTTTTCCTTCTCATCTCTGGTGCTCTAGATTCTGTAACTGGACTGTGGCTATTTTGGGACAAGGATGAAAATCTGCTAATAAGCTCCTCATCTTTGTGTCCTAGCTGCTCAATCACTTTATCAATTTTGTTACTCAATTTCTCTTGACTTTCTTCTGACATGATTTGACACTTCAATATATCTTCTTTGATAGAAATCAAATTTCTATCAAATTTATCTTCCAAAACTTTCAATGGGTGACCCACTTGTAAAACCATTGAGGTCAGTGAGCTGACATCTCTCTTAATACTGATAGATTCTCTGCATGTTTCTTTTAAATTGTTATCAATGTTTGGCATCTTATTACTCAGATTACTCAAATCTCCTGCTTGTGCTTTCTTCAAGTCCAGTTCTATTGTCTTATTAGTCAAGTCTTCTATTTATTTAACAGAGCTTGCCAAAATTGATTTCAAAGTCAGACTATCTGCAACAATACAGGAGTATTTTTTATCTATAGATGCAAAGCCTTCTATACAATATTTTTTTGTGTGGACTACTTCTTTTTTGATATGAAGTGTCTCATTGAAGACAATATCTCGAAATTTATCTAACAATATTTCTGATTCTAAAGACAGTCTCAGCCCCTCTTGGCTCTTTTGGCTCTCTTTTCTTCTAAGAATTGGAAGCCTCCTTGGAGAGACCTGGCCATGCTCATCATTTCTCCATAGATGGAGTGCCTGTGTTCTCTCCTCTTTCTCATCCTTGCTCCCTGACTCAGGGGAGTGGACGGTGCTCTGTTCCTTAAAGGCTCCTGGGAGCCTGAAGCCACTGGTTGTGGGGCTGCCCTCTCCTGCGGTTTCTTCTTTGGCTTTGGCTTGGGGACCACTGGTTTCTTGATCTGGGTTGGATCCCAACTCTCTGTTTCCTTCATCAATCTGTCCCTTCCCAACAGTTTGATGAGGGCCCTGTACGTTGCCCAGGCCTGGGTCAGAAACTTCACCTGGTTCTCAAAGTTGCTTGCTGCCACTGTCTCTAAGTAATTTATTTTTTTCTGGCTGTGGCAGGTCAAGAGGTTTGCTGTGCCTGGAGGTAGGCCGTCTCCTCCTCTGGCTGAATTCACCTGGGGGCACAAGCTCAGCGCCCTTGCTCCTTGTGTTCATCATTATCATGACGAAGGGTTTTTATTTGTTTTTTTTTTATAAAAAAAAATTAATTCAATAGTTCTGAATCAGTCTGACTGGTCTCTTTGTTTCTGAACGTGTCAATGAATCTAGGTCACTAACTCTGAGTGACTATCTCAGTTGAAGGAGTCCTAGATTTGATGTTTGCTTTGGCGACGCTGGTGTCGATGCTGCTTTCTTCGCTCCTTCGCAAGGAGCTTGGTTCTGACACGAATCTGCATGCCCTGCCTCGATCCGCAGGCAGAAAGGAATCTATTGATAACTGTTTAGACACTGTTTCACGAGGATGTAAGTTCCTCTCTCTATCATTTCTAGCCGTCACTGTCTTGTTACTTACTTTTCAGAAAGCAATTGTCCAAATTATAGAACTATGATTTGTGGTACTTATGCAATCTGCCGTATTGGTTTGATCTCAGTTGCTCGGCTTTTGTTGAAACCCAGCGGTAGAGCCGTCGCTGTTTGTTTGGTCAGGAGCAATCGTGCTTGATACTATCAGGCTCACTCCTGAGACAACAAAAATCTTGGTTGTTTTATCAACCTGCTGAGACAACACTCGTTGTCTGATCAGTAGCTTACTAACAACTTGATGAGGCCGTCGCGGCTACTCAGTCCAATCAACGATTCTGGGTGCTGGCTGTTGGGAATCTCGTTTTGTCTTTGTCTCCTTGTGACTGTAACTCCAATGGTCAGTATCAACAAGGATGCCAAAAAGAGTGTTTTGAAGCCTGGTGATAGATGCCGTCGGCGGTTCTAATCCTTTAGATATCCACCTGCTTGTTTTGATAGAGGAAAGTATTTCCCTACTATATCAATTACCCGCGGTTAAGTTACCAGTGCTATGACGGAGAGCTTTATAGAGCTTTTCAAAAATTCTACAATTTTCTTTTCTGTTATTTTCAGACCAAATTTTAACAATCAGTAATTAATTAAAAATTTTAATATTAATATCTTACTTTTTGGATAAAACAATTCAAAACTTTTGTGCTTAAGGCACTTCAAATCAATATCTATAACAGAATTAACACCAAATTTCGAAAGTTTTGGTTATTTTTTTCAAAATATCTTATATAAGTGATTAATTTAACTTCAAGGGGTTAAAATAATCAACAATAACTCTTACTTTAAATAGACAAATGTCCAAAACTTGGTTCAAAAAGGAGATGAGGCCCCCAATTGTCAGAGTATTGTCTCTATTGCTGTAACAAGCTGTGACAAATACCTGCAAAATAACACAATAACAAGTGTTATATGTCAGTTTTATCTTAAGTTCAATGCTTATATCAGTACAATTCAACTAATACTACGGTATTAGGAGCGAAATAGCCACACCTTAAACCTTTATAAAAGGCAAGGGGCCTGGCTTTATATAAATAAAGCTCAAAGGAGATTTGCCTACACCTGGAAGCTCACACCCTTTATAGCAGCCAGAGAGGGCTACAACTCCAAAAGGGACCTTGAACTCGAATTTGAAGTTGTCTTATTGATTTTTGGATTGATGTGATATTAAATTAAAAGGCCCCAGTCAATCTTCTTGATTAAGTTTAATGGGCTTGTTAACTATGCAATATCTGGTTCAAAAATACAATGAGGAAAAGGACTCATAGGGGCAAGACCCTCCTCTTTTATATTAACATGAGTCCTCAGGGGACTCAGGGGACCATCAGGGGAGTAGACCACTGTCCTAGATTTCTTCTCCAGTGGCTCAGAGCTCCTTGTAATATTCCCCAATGAGTAGCAGGAATTACATACTCATTGGGGGTGATTTTCAATGTAAAGTTTAATCTAATCACCCCAACAGGTATCATATAGACTGTAGATAATCCCAATAACTTAATTAGCAGCCAAGTGGACGCTCTCAGGGCTTCAGAATAAGTATACATCATCATGTAACTCTAAAAATATCTCTCTTGGCATGTGTTTAAAGCTTAAGACCATAATCTTAACCATATTATGGCTTATATTTGTATGTACATTCTTGGCAGATGATCCCACAGAGTTTATATGCCCCAATTGAGTTGAATGGCCTCTGTGTGTACGCTTTTCCAGCCTGTATGGGTTCCTGAAATTTATCCACAGGCTGGAAGGAGAGATAAACAGAACATTAATAATAATTTACCCCTGTATGGGTTATGGTAAATGGAATTTATTAAAGAATATTATTTCCACAGAGGGAAATCTTTATGGAAATTCATTGTGCATCCAAATGGACGCATCCCGGTGATTCCAACTCACATTTAAGTTATAAGATCTTCCATGACTTATAATATAATTTATCAAAGTTTTATGTGATAAAATCTGGGTTAAAAACATATTATAAAATAATATTATAAAATATTTGTAAAAATACAAAATGCTTGATAACATCAGAATAGTGACACAATGGAGGCTTCAACACAAGACCTGGGTGTTCTGTAGGCAGAGCACTGAGTCATTACTTAACCACTGTACTAAGTAGACATATGAGTTGTGCAGACAATTGGACATCTATAACAAACTGTTAGGTAGTGATTACATTATGGATGAAAATGGTTATTTTGCTTGTAAAAATTGTATAGTAGTACCTGATAATCCTTGCGTTAAGTTAGATATCTTCAAGTCTTGGCACAATTCACCACTTGCCGTTCATCATGGGCAGGATAAAAAGTAAAAATTGATTGCACAAGACTTCTATTGGCCTGGTATGACCATGGAATTAAAAGACTATGTTATTGCGTGGTATGACTGCAATTTTAAAAAGCGGTCAAAACACCAGAAGTATGAGCTGCTACAGCCACTTACAATCCCCAATATTCCTTGGAAATTTTTGTTCATGGATTTCATTTTGAATTTACCAATTTCCGATGGTTAGGATGCTATTTTAGTAGTAGTAGATTTCTTCTCAAAGATGGCTTTCGTTCTTTGCAGTAATGCGACTGCCTATTAAGAAGACTTAGCTAATTTATTTGTAGAATAAGTATTTTTGAAACATGGTCTTCCTTATAATCTAGTTATTGATTGTGGATCTTTGTTTTTCTCTAGCTTCTGGACATTGCTATGCCAAAATTTCAAGATCACTTGCAACTTATCAAAGGGTAACACGTGGAAATGGATGGGAAAACCAAGCAAGTCAATCAGATTTTCAAAAATTATCTTTGAATTTATTTTGCCTATCAACAGGAAGACTGGTTTCAATGGCTCCAATTATCCAATTTTTCCTACAGAACCTTCACTCAGTCCTCAACCAAACAGTTGCCCTTCCAGACTCTTTATGGTAGAAACCCAAATTTTGCTTTCATTCAGGTAGAACCTTCTCAACCTTCTATCAATTATCTCAATCACATCCAATCACTTAAATTTCAATTTTGAACCAACCTAAACGCAGCTAACCAATGCTAAAAGGAGCAAGCATACCAACTTTGCACTATGGCACCAACCTTTGCAGTAGAATATCAGGTATATCTTGATGCTTGCAACATTTGCAGTAATTTACCAACCCAAAAAATCTCTGAAATAAAACCTGCACCCTTCAAAGTCAAATCATAAATCTCTCCCAACACCTTCAAAATTAACTTACCTGCAAAATGGAAAGGTATCCACCCGTTCTTTCATGTGTCTCTCCTAGAGCCAGATCAATTCCTATACCCAGGCAAGATTCATACCCCTCCAGAATCAGTCAATTTCCAAGATCATTTAGAGTGGCAAGTAAGCCTTATTATGGATTCCAGGTTACACAAAAGACAACTCCAATACCTTGTTGAATGGACTGGCTTTCAGTTTGACAATGATTGCACCTTGTGGGAACCAGCCCATCACCTTTGAAACTCTGTCAATAGTGTTTGATACTTTCACGCAAACTACCCTTGCCAACACTGCCAATCTTAATTCCATTGCTTCCAATCCCCTTCCACATTTCCATCCTATTCCACCTCATCAATCCCATCACACTTCTCATTTCATCCCATCCTGTCTTATCTCCAGTTTATTAATGTTTTTTCTTTTTTTCATTGAAACATTTGATTTACCATATTTAAAACTTTTATCTCTTAAAATATGTATATAATAAAAATAATCAAAGTACATCAAAAATTTTAGAAATTTTCCTTTATTTCCTGTTCCAACTCTTCCCAATTTTTGGTCAATTTCCCTGCCATTAACATAAACTCATCCAAATCCTCATCATTTATTATTACACTTGACCTTTGTTGCAATACAAGAACTTGTGAAACCAAATGCTTCTCAAAAATCTCCTCACATTTTGCTTTCCAAGCCCATTTTGGCTGGTCATTCCATCCACCTTTCTAAAAGAGTTCTTCATAAGCTCTCTTTCTTTGGCCTTGCAACAAACCCTCTACAACATTTCTATTCAACTGCCTTGCATCAGTATCAATTGGCGGAAAAACTACCACTTTGTTCTCCTTGCCTTGACATTCAGTCCCATTTCCTTCCATTCCAACCCTTTCCTATTTTCCTGTTTAATTTCTTTCCTCTGCTCCATTTCCTTCATTCTCTTATTTTCCATCCTCTGGTCCCATTTCATTTCCTCCTTTTGCTTTCACCTGCTCTTCCATTATCTCCTTGGTTACTGCCGCAACTTGATCCTCATCTTTTACCTTTCTTTGCACCTTGGAATCCATTTGGTTTGTTGAGAACTTGGCCAACGTTCCAAAATACAGTGGTGGTGGTGGTGTATGATTAGTGTATCTAAAAAATCTTGGAAATACTAAAAAGATCAAAGGTTACATTATATTATTTTTAATCCTTCTCATTCAGTCAGTCTCTAACCTTACTCACCCGGATCCTGCAATCCTAAGAATTTGATCTCTGGCACTAGGGGGATATGATAATTCACTTGTGGAGCAGATATTTGACTCCATACTTCACTTATGGGCACCACTGGGGTATTGACCACCAATTTTCTATGTAATGGAAATGAACAAGATACTTTTCAAAGACGGAATTCCTTTCACTTGCCTTGGAGACTCCAAGAGTTACTAGGGATGCATGTTTTTATTTTTTCAAATGTAGCCTTTTCAAAAACAAGATGAGGATGAAAACATAGTTAATTTAAAAATTCATTTAAAATCAATGAATTAAATTATCCATTAAAAGGTATACAGTATATGAAATAAACTTTGGAATCAATGGGAAAATCATCTGAATTCTTGCAGGAGCTCATGGGTTCATACCCGGGAAACTGTAACCCTTCAATTTTAAGGGTAATTGTCTTCCATTCCTTCAACATATCCTTTTCCTCAGTACTCTCTACCTCAGTCCTTAAGTGTGACACAAACAAAGCAAAAAATCCATGGTGCCGTCTGCTTAACACCCTTGGCTCAAGTTACCACCTTCCAATCTTGGAAAGTCAGTATCTACTTGAACATCTTCCAGTTAAATCTAAATACTGGTGAACGTTCATTTGAAACTTTCCCTTCTACCTTGGATATCATCATTCTTTGGACTTCTGTTCTGAGTCACACACCAACACTAGTTTGCACTCATTCCTAAAAAGCCACATCAACTGCATAGTTAGCAAATGGACTAGACCCTTACCAATCATAAACTAAATCTGAATATTTTCATTTTCTTCCCATATCATTCCTTCCTATCTCATCCATTAATTCCCTGTATGCTCAGATTCTATTGTCTTGCACCTATGCTACAACCTTGGAAAAACTTTAATTTTATTTAATTTTCCCATTCCATTCCTGTGATTCATTTCCTCACCGCTCTCTAGCTGTAGTTGGCCATCCATTGGGTTGTATCTTTTCACCTCCATATTACCTTATGAAGGCTGTGTTTCCTGCCTGAAGATTATCTACTCAGTTAATTAATTTCATACTTTCTCACATTTTGCTAAATCCAGTTATCACATTGGGCTTGGCTTTAGTTCTGTAATACTGAATCCTAACTCAGTCTACCTCAGAAAACTCATTGTAACCCTCATCCAAAATCTAATTTCAAAGTAACTTCAACCTCAGGGCTCTGGAGACTTATATCAGTATATCTCCAGTAACTATACACTCAGGATCTTCATGAAATACATATCTACATATAGTCTAACATCATACACTTTGAAGATATACTCCATAGGCTTGCAAATACTTAATCTCCCCGGGTTGCAAATACTCTAACCTGATTAACTCCGTCTTACCCATACTCTGCCATGGTATATCCTTTGGGAATCCTGATGTACACCCTCTTGCAGATTGTATTAAATACTCACTCTAATTAGTACATAAAGTCATGAACTTCATGTAAAATGTAAATCCTTTCAGTTTATGTTCCCAAATTAGACAGCCAGACCTTTAGCCTAGCCCCAAGGTAGTAAGAATCCTATCCCAATGTAGTAGCATACCTGATCAGCCCTCTCTGTTACCTTGTATTATACCTTTTCATCACATATGTAGTCTGAGCCCCAATCACTTGTAACTATGCTGTAGTTACAACATCTTTTATATTTAAACTGACCTCCTCTTCCTCCTTCTTGATTTCTCCCCAAGTAATCAATTTATTACTTCTTACTAGGAACTCCTCCAAGCAACTGTCATAAGAACTTTTCCTGATCAATGTTACTCTTCTCCTGTTAGCCTCCTCCAGTAAGCTTGCCCACAAGCCTACTGTGAGCTAGAGTACCCCTTGTGCCAAGATCTGCTTGGATGTCAGCAGCCCTTGTGACATTAATGTGATTTCTTTCCCCAATAACACCACCTTCACCAACCAACAATCCTTACCTTATTTAACTGCACCAGATTTTGCTATTGAATTGTGGCAAATTTTTGTTTTCTCTTCCTTACTATACCTTCCATATTCTTGACTTGAAGTGTTGATTGAATTATTGGCCATTTAATCCAAATCCTTTTCATTCCAAATCCCTTGATATCCACACATACCCATCCTTTTTACAAAATCCTTCAACGCTTCAGTTTTTTGCTTTGAAGCTTTGAAATCTTTCTCTGATGCTTTGATCCCTTACTTCAAAGCTTGGATGATTTGAAGCATGGAATTAGAGCTTCAAAGGTGGCGTTTCAGCTTCAAAGCATCCAAGCTTTGAAGTATGGCCCCTCAGCCTCTGGAGATGGGTAAAACAGCAGGGCTAGAGATTTCAGAGAACAGAGGACATTGTGGATGCATTGTATTGCTTAAAAAGGAAAGATGATACCCAAAGTTTGTCTTCACCATTCAAATAATTAATCAAGAATCTATTATACCCAAGAATAATTCAAAAAATAGCCCAAGTTAAACTTCCAATTTGACATTGAAGCATGGAAGTAGAGCTTCAAAGGTGGTGTTTCAGCTTCAATGTTAAATTGGATGTCTAAATTGGGCTATTTTTTTAATTGTTCATGGGTATAATAAATTCTTGATTAATCATTTTCATGGTGAGGACAAAATTTGTTTATCATATTTCCTTTTTAAGCAATAAAATGCCTCCACAAAGTGATCTCTTCTCTGAAATCTCTAGCCCTGCTGCTACCCCCATCTCCAGAGGCAGAGCAGCCAATGAACCAGCTGAACCTTCTATTCACAGACCTAGTGGAACTGGAAGAACTTTTTCCAACTCAATAGCACCATTGGCTGCCACCTCTACTCCCATGGATACAGGTTTATTGGGCTCTGTCCCACAAGTTTCCATTTCCCCTATTCTGTCAGCCTCCTGGATGCCAAGACTCTTTCTATCCTTTAGCTACCAGAGGTGATAGAGTAAATAATAAATATATTATTTAATAAATGCAGCAAAAATCTGTAAAATATTTGGATTAAGCTTATTGCAAGGTTAAGTGGTTTGGTTATGGTTTATTGTTTTAAATCAATATGAAAAGATTGATTAAATATTTTCATGGAGGGGCCACAAATATATTGGGGATCTTTAAAACCTCTATTCAGGAATTTCAGTATGAAAACACGTAGTCCTGGTTAATTTGGGCTCTTTAGTTTAAAGGATATTTTACCCAAAGATAATATGTATATAAAATACAGGGTGGAGTGGCAGGGCCTTGTGACAAAGCTGCCACAACATAGAAAGGATAATAAAACTCACTGGTATATTATTAAATCCTTTGAGTATCTGTTTGAGACGTGCACTGATGGGTTAAACCTGTATACTGGTGTTATGAGGTTGTTCAGAAGTTTTAATTGACAAAAAGGAGGTTGAGGACAGATATTATTGATCAGAATTAGCCATAAATCACGTACGTATCTCTTATAAGTACTTGATTACCTTGGAACTGTGTCTGGAAATAAATGTAACTGGGTCTCTGCCCATCAATATTCTCAAAAGAGCTCTTTATTTATAGGTTTTGGAGTCCCAATACTATCCTTCTGAGGGGTACAGGGGCTCAAAGGGACGGACACTAAGGCTAGCAGGGTAACAAGTGCTAGCCTGTCACGCGTTCTTGGTGCTATAGCACGGGTAGCATCTAATTCATCAGGGTGTGGGAATTATTCTACTTTATAATAGATATTAGGACATGTCAATAACAGTAGTCTGTCCTATTTATGTATTATTTAATTAATCATTAATAGTAAATGTTCCCAGTAATTTAATAATTATTTAAATAAACATTTCTACGGACATCCTGATGTCAGGTGAGTTTTCATTATGTATTATATAACTGGAGTAAAAGTCATAATATTGATTTTAATCCTTATTTTCGAGTTCCAGTTGATTTACTAAGATAATTAATTAAAAATATAAGTCATGGGAATTCATGTAATATTTTTACATCATTGATGTTCTTAGTATGTCACGAAGATATTGATGTCTAGAAATTTTAATAAAAGTATAATAAAGTATTTTAATATATTTTTAGGAGTTGTCATTGTCTTATTTTGCACATTCTTGATACTTTGAATTACATTTAATAAAAAATACGTATAAGGGTTATTTAAGTAATTTTATATAATATTATGTACTTTTAGACTATCTAATATCCACGAGAACATTTATTACGTATGTAGAATGTTCCCGTGTGGGTTGTAGCATATTTACGTGGTACCTAAGCCTCTCAGGCTGCCTTTCACTCTGTCACCCCATAGTCCCGCGGCTGCATACTTTTCAGAGGCCTGGGGCTGCGTACACAACCTTGATGGAGTTACAGGGCTGTATTTCAGCCGCGCGCGGGTGCATTGGCTTCCGGGGCTGTGTGGGGGAATTGTGACAAAACACATTTCCGTCCGTAACTCCTAAAATATACACAACAACTCAATTCTGACTGAATTTTTGGTGTGAAACCTATACGTGAAAATACATGTGAAATATTTGATTGACCAAAAGCTCAATAGTGGAGCTGTGGTATTTTGGTCTTTATTTCCTTAATTATTTAAAATATAAGGAGTTGGATTTCAAGGGTGGGGTCAGTGAGTGACCCTACCTAATTTTGGGTGGAAAATACATTTCTGTTATAATATTTATGGTTTTCCTACTACTTCTTAGGTTAACTATATTATTATTATTTTTATGTTATTTTTTTACTTCTTGCAGCTTGCTCTGCAATACTAGCAAGCTGACATATTCCTTCTGACCATACCAGTCTTCATGGAGTTACAGGTCAATTTCCAATACCTGACTACTATGGACTCAACTTTCCTGCCTACAATGCAAGCTTGGTCCCCATTCCAGGAGACAAGTATGAGGATGATGAGTATGAGGAATCACAATTTGATTCCAGAATCCTAAGTGGCTTGAATTCACCTTCCCCAAAGGGTACCCCAAGTACAAAATCTAATTCTACTGCAGTTCCAACAACCTCTCAAGCTTCTGGCAACCCTTCTCCTTCTCAGGGTGCTACTACTGACCCTGCCCTGCTTGCCATTCTTCAGAAAATGACCACTTAAATGACTCACCTTTCCAAACCTTCTGACAATTCACCTTCCTTTAAATTTAAATCTCCTGCCATGAAAACCCCAGAAAGATTTGATTGGATGAAGCCAACCAAGCTCAGACCCTTCCTCCAAGCTTGTGAACTCATCTTTGCAAATGATGAGAGGGTATTTGATAATGACCAGAAAAAGGTTTTCTTCACAGTCTCTTACCTCTCAGGAGATTCTAGTTGATGGATCCAACCTTACCTTGCTCACATTGGTAATCATGAGCCAGATTTCTTACTTAACTCCTGGTACTTATTCACTCAAAAGCTCCAAACTCTTTTTTGGGAATGCCTCAAAATTCAACACGCTGAAAAAGAATTGACCCTTCTTAAGATGAAGGAAGCAGGCTATGTTACTAAATTTATAATAAATTTCAGAACCCTCATGACCAAGGTCTCTAGGTGGGTTGATAAGGCCTTCTTTTTTCATTTTGGACAGGGACTGCCATCCAGGCGCCTGGATCAGTTAGCAGGCTACAAACAACCTCAAGTACGCTTTGTGAGTTAATGCATGTCGTGTTAAAGTATTATACTCATTACCATGAAAGGATGAGGGCAAAATTCTTCAGTTCGCATGAGGCTCCAAAGCCTGGGCCCAGTTCCTTAGCTCTCCCCAAGGATTCACAACCCAGCCATAAAATTAAATTCAAAGGGAACGCTAAGGCTACCTTTGCTGACTCAAATCACCCTCCAAAACCCAATTTAGAGGAGGATGGGAACCTCAAGGCTGAGGAAAATTCTAGAAGGGAATAGGAGAGATTATTTAAATACGGTGGAGGTGCTCAAATGTTTGTCTTCTGCAGAAAACAATCAGATTACAAACCTTTTCAGAAGCCTTCTCCAGCAGTTCCTTAGCAGGGAAAAGACTAGGTGATGAGCAGGTGGTACTCCATGACCATCACTCCTCTAATATCCAGGTACATACTTTGGAGGGGAAAACATCTGAATCACACAAAGACTTACATTTAACTTTTTTTACTTCATGATCAAGCTTATATTGTCAGCTTTCTACTATTACAGGGCAACCTTTCAAAGTAACAAAAATAAAACAAATGAACAAAAAAATGAGAATATTAATCTAATCAAAAGAAGAATTAGGAAATTCATAAATAGATTATGCACCCAAAATTAGGTAGGTTCACTTACTGAACCCACCCTTGAATTATAACTCCTTCATATTTTAAATAAGGGTGATGTTGAATTCACAGCTGAAGTCATGTTGGAGTCGTGTAGGGCCCCTCAACGCATGGGGTCCCATAAACTACTCCATATAATTTATAATTTATTATTTATTATTTATTATTTATTATTTATTATTTATTATTTATTATTTATTATTTATTATTTATTATTTATTATTTATTATTTATTATTTATTATTTATTATTTATTATTTATTATTTATTATTTATTATTTATTATTTATTATTTATTATTTATTATTTATTATTTATTATTTATTATTTATTATTTATTATTTATTATTTATTATTTATTATTTATTATTTATTATTTATTATTTATTATTTATTATTTATTATTTATTATTTATTATTTATTATTTATTATTTATTATTTATTATTTATTATTTATTATTTATTATTTATTATTTATTATTTATTATTTATTATTTATTATTTATTATTTATTATTTATTATTTATTATTTATTATTTATTATTTATTATTTATTATTTATTATTTATTATTTATTATTTATTATTTATTATTTATTATTTATTATTTATTATTTATTATTTATTATTTATTATTTATTATTTATTATTTATTATTTATTATTTATTATTTATTATTTATTATTTATTATTTATTATTTATTATTTATTATTTATTATTTATTATTTATTATTTATTATTTATTATTTATTATTTATTATTTATTATTTATTATTTATTATTTATTATTTATTATTTATTATTTATTATTTATTATTTATTATTTATTATTTATTATTTATTATTTATTATTTATTATTTATTATTTATTATTTATTATTTATTATTTATTATTTATTATTTATTATTTATTATTTATTATTTATTATTTATTATTTATTATTTATTATTTATTATTTATTATTTATTATTTATTATTTATTATTTATTATTTATTATTTATTATTTATTATTTATTATTTATTATTTATTATTTATTATTTATTATTTATTATTTATTATTTATTATTTATTATTTATTATTTATTATTTATTATTTATTATTTATTATTTATTATTTATTATTTATTATTTATTATTTATTATTTATTATTTATTATTTATTATTTATTATTTATTATTTATTATTTATTATTTATTATTTATTATTTATTATTTATTATTTATTATTTATTATTTATTATTTATTATTTATTATTTATTATTTATTATTTATTATTTATTATTTATTATATATAATTTATAATTTATTATTCATTGTTTATTATTGATTATTCATTATTTATGATTTAGTGTAGGCTACACAACTTGATTTTAGTTTTTTAGCGTGCCATCCAACTCAAATGGGATGTGTAGCATGCCACACAGCCCATTTTAGTTGTGTAGCATGCCACACGGTCCATTTGAGCTGTGTAGCCTGCCAAACAGCCCATTTGAGCCCTTTAGCATGCCACACGGCTCATTTGAGTCGTTTAGGGTGCCACACGGCCCGTTGAGCCATGTACACGACTCAAAGAGCTGTGTACAGGGTTGTGTACATGGCTCAATGAGCCATGAATTTTACATTACCCTTTAAATAATTGAATTTAAATTGACCAAAAGTTCATCGCACCACTGTGGCACTTTTTTGTTGCCAATATAATATTCACACACATTGTGATGTAGGGGTTTCACACCTTAAATTCTGTCAAAACTGAGTTGTTGTGTATATTTTAGGAGTTACACACAGAAATGTGTTATGTCACAATTCCCGCGTGCAGTCCCTTGTCCTTAAACATCCCCTGTGTACCTGTAGCATCAGATTCCTGCGTACAGAAGTCCTGCGCGCAGCTAAAGATTGCAACAACCCACAACCATAGCTTCACGCAGGAAGATAATGGCAACAACTGCGGCCAACCCAACCAACTCAATTTTGGACATTCTTCCCTCACCCAGTGTGTCATCCCGGGGGATACTGCTCCTCCCATGCCACCCCAGCTGGGCTCAACCAAAAAGGAGAGAATCAAGGCATTAGTGAAAGAGCACGTGAGTTATTGGGAACAATTCAAACTAAATCCAACCCAAGAGGATCAGAGAGGCATGAGGAAAGCCATTTACCTGGAAAATAGGTACCAGATATCTCTTTAAAATTTGATTCCAACAAAAGAAGTAAAACGTTACATGCAGAGCTGGAATCCTTGGGATCAAATAGCTTCCTTAAAGGGAAAGGAACCCAAAAATAAGATATCCTCATACCATCAGAATTTCAGGAACCCAAAAGATTGGGAAAATATAATATGTTTAGCCCAGAAGTGGAAGAAAGCATACCACAACAAGATGTAGAACCTCTTAACATCTTGTCTGTGAATTTGTCTTTACTATTATTAGCAAAATCTTTGATAAATTATATGGGCAATTAGATAAAATAAATATGAAAATTAACAAAGTAATTCAGTCTCAATCCACCTTAACTAAGATCAATGAGTTGAAATTAAAAAAAATAAGAGACATCATAAGTTTAAGAAAAATAGATCTGACTGAACATATTGACAATACTCAATCCACTCTCCAAGAAGAAATCATTATGTAAATTAATTATATTAAGGAACAAGTTTAGAAAATGAATCACACTCCTTCAACCCATGTAATCAATGAAATTGATTTGTTGAGTAACAAACTTGACTTGGAACTAGGTATGATGAAGAATGATCTCAGAGATATTAAAATCCATTTTACTAACCCTCCAGATATTACCTTGGAAGAAACTAGACCAACTAGATTCACTAGTACTCCTAGTATGCCTCCTAGATCAAGAACAGCTAGAAATGTATCTTTTAGGGCCAGTCCCACACCTAAAGTGGAAAAAGCTTTAAAATTACTTCCTCCCATCATTGAGTGGCCTGAATTCTCTGGAGAAGGGGAATATAAACATGCCAGTTTCATTAAGTTTATTGATTAAAATCTTGCCTCTTATGAACTCCCTGATACCATAGCTGTGGTAAGTCTACGCAGTTTATTCACATGATTGACCATTGATTGGTTCATTAATTAAAGGAATGAAGTAGGATCTTTTCCCTTGAGCTCATGGAAAGATTTAATCAAAGAAAAATTTTTAACCAGGATTTGGAAAAGAAAGATGATGAAAAATTTTGGAATATTCCAAGTTTGATACATCCAAAGACAAACCTCACAAATTTTGTCTTTACCATAAAAAAAGTGGATTGTTTCTACTTCAATTCTGATAAAGAAGAGGTCAATGAGAGAATTCTCAACTTATTTTCAAGAAAACTTAACCAAAGTTTAAGGAACAGGAATCCCATGAAATCTGACCTTTCCAACCTGATAGGAGTGTTAGAAGAAACGATTAATATGAATGGTCTTGATAAGAAAATTTATAAAACTAGGGAACAGAGCCTGAGGAATAAACAGTAGAATACAATCAAACTAAAGATTCTTCTACCCCCTAATCCCACTGGCTTGAAATTCAAGAAGACTTTGTAAAAAAATGTAAAGGTATGCTGGAATTTCAACTGGACAGGAAATATAAGACCTGAATGTCCTAAACTCAGGAGAAGGATTAATCCTGCTCAAGGAGAAGAGTATGATAACAAAACTGATCCACAACTTGATAATTCTTATGGATCACTCTCTGACTGTTATTTAGTCACACTAAAAACAAAAATTCTATTGAAGAAATTATAGAATCTTCCTTTCACACAGTGGTATGTGACACCATATTAAATTCAAATTGAACTGTTATTTCAGCTGGTTTTATAGCCTTTTGGTTAGGCCTTGCCTATCATTTTGGTTTTCAGTTGTGTGAGGTATTACACTTCTCTGAAAATAAACTCTGTCAATGAAGATTCCAAATTACCACAACAGTGGAATCCCAATATAAAGATTCACCCTGTCTCTGAAGCTAAACCTTGACCCTCAAGCCTTCTGCTGGTAAATTTTATACTTCTGGAAAGACTTTCTATGCTACTGGTCTTCTCCAAGGTTCCCCTTTGAATTCACTCTTAAAAAGTGGAGCTTTTTGATCTTCTGTTGGATCTACTTACTTGTAAAAAAAAGAACCAAATTGGAAGTTGAACTTATTACCAGTACCACAGGCTAATTTTGCAGTTTTAACTCTTCCCTCAATGCTATTGGATTATTTTCTTCAGAAATTATACTCCCTAATTCTAAAGGGTCACTCAAACTGAAAATTGAATTTGTAGTACTTCAGAATGAATTATGTGACTACTTCATTTGAGGAAATGATTCTCTTTGTTTGCATTGAATAGATTTATTGCATATTAAGGGCAGATACTTTACTGTAGGAGGAGATTGGAACAAGAATTTCCAAATATGCCACGTCAATTCTCAAACTTCTGATTCCACATATGAGAAAAACTTGGAAAACTTTAACCAAGAATACTTCTCTCAAGCAGATTTGAAATCCCTGCTCAGTGAAGACCAAAAACCGCAGATCCTCAAAGTTTACTTTGAAAAACAGAATGCTTTCTCCACCAAAGACCACCCCATTGGTAATATCAAAGTACATTACATTATTATAAACTTGACCATGAAGCCTCCTTACCCTCCTAACCTTAGGAGACCTGCATACACCTCCAGTACCAAGTCTAGAGCTGCTTTGGAAGCTCAAATCAAAGAATTGATTTACTTACAGGTCTTAAGGAAAGTAGGATAAAATGAACAAGTAGATATTACTACACCAGTGATCATTTCTTGCCATAATGATAATTCTAGAATTGTTGGTGATTTCAGAATGCTTACCAACTAATCCCAAGCTGATTACGACCCTATCCCAAGGATTGACCATGCTTTATTTAACCTCTCCAAGGCTAAGCAAATCACTACTATTTATATGCTGAAAGGTTTTCACAGGATAAATCATCCCTGATAGGTGGAAATTTATGAGAATTATCTGCCTTTTAGCAATCTATGAGTACTGAATGATTGCTATTGTTATCAAGAATGCCCCTTCTCAATTCCAAAGGATGATGGAAACAGTCTTAGGATTATTCATCAGGCAAGGTTAAATGATGTTATACATTGGTGATTTAATCATCTATTCTTATGACTGGGATAATCATATTTATAAAGTAAGGCTAGTACTTAAAACTATCTCTGATGTGGGATTGAAATTTTCAATGAAGAAGTGGAACTTTGGTTATGAAGAAATCAAATCTTTAGGGAAAATTGTCTCTGAAGTGACTCTAACTGCTGATCAAAGCAAGATAGAAGTGATTATGAACAGACTCATGCCCCAGAATAAAACTGAAATACTATTCTTTGTCAGTTTCCGAAGCTACTAAAGGAAGTACATACCTAACTTTGCTCTTCTCACCAAGTGTTTATAAAAAATTTGCAACCACAACAATTTTTTTGAAAGGACTCATGAAAGGCTGAAGAATAATGAGGACTTCAAAATAGCCATTACTAATGCTCCAGTGTTGATTCAACCTGATTACTCTAAAACTTTCAAGATGTATATAGATGCTAGTATGGAACAACTAGGAGCTTCCTTAAAACAATAATTCATAGAGGATGATAAGCCAGTAGAAAAACATATATTCTTCATATCCAGACAAGTTAAGGATACTGAAAAGAGGTATGGTTCAAGCCAAATGGTGTGTCTTGCTCTAGTTTGGGCTCTGGATAAACTCCATTATTAATTAGAAGGTACAAATTTTTGGGAAATTACTTATTTTAATGCTTTCAGGGCTCTCATGAATATGAAGACTCCTAGCAGACACATGTTAAGGTGGCAGATAGCTATGCAACAGTATAGATGCCAGATGACCATAGTTCATCAAGCTGGAGATAAACATCAGAATGCTGATAGCTTAAGCAGAGATGATCTAAACAATGATTCCAGTAATCCTGCTCATGATCCAGAGGACAATGACATATTTCCTATACTGAAAATTAAAATGGTTAACCCTGAATTTTCCATTTTAGGAATCCATATTTGTGACCTGAATGAATCCCTTTTCAACTCAATCAAAGAGGCTTACAGCTCTGACATGAAAACTCTAACTACCATTATGGAAAGCACTTCACCTCCATCTGAAATTATCAACAGTTTACTTGAACCTCTCCTCAAACCCCAGAAATTTGGAATGCTCACAATATTGGATGGGCTCCTATACTACAGACACCAACACTCCAGTGTCATAGTCCTGACCAAGGGAGAAAATATCAAACATGTATTAGCTGAGTGTCATGAAAACTGTTCATCTGTTCATTTAACCACTGAAAGGACCCTTAATAAAGTCATACATACTGCTTTGTGGATTGATTAGATGAATTCTACTAACAAGTATGTTTCTAGCTGTAAAACTTCAGAAATATAATAGGAATACTGCAAAGAGGTTTGGCCGCCTCAAAAGAATTTCTGAGCCCAGGAAAAAATGGGAAGTCATCAACATGGAATTTATAACCGGATTACCCCCTGCGGAGTCTATTCCTATAACTCAGTACTATTCATAAAAGATATGTTTTCCAAGAAGGCAAAGTTTCTACCGAACAACAAGGAGGATACTTCTATGGAAGTAGCATTTTTATTCTGGAATAGACTTTTTTCTGATGTAGTAGTCCCCAAGATCATTATAAGTGATAGAGACCCCTATTTTACCTCCAAGTTCTGGAGAAATCTCCATGATATGTTAGGGAATACCCTAGCTTTCTCTAAAGCTTATCATCCCTGGATGGATGGGTTACCTGAAAGAATGCTTCAGAATTTAGATGATATGCTCAGAAGAGTTTTTTGCTATGGTCTAGAATACAAGAATGCTGATGGTTTTCTGCCACAATTGGGTTGGCCTTTTACCTGCACTAGGGATGGCTTATAAAAGTAGCAAACACCCAACTAATAAGGAAGCACCCTATATACTGGAAAGAGGATGGATTCCTATGTTACCCAATGATAAATTCAGCCAGGATTTAACCAAAATTTATCCAAAATCACTTGATTTCAAGAACATTATAGATGTAGCTAAAAAAATGCAGCTAAGTGTTTTCAAGATGCCCTTGAATAAAACTAAAAAAGATTGGATGAAACTCACAAAGAACCTGATTTCAAAATTGGTGATGAAGTCTTAGTTTCTAACACCAATTTTATCAACCTAGCAGACAAAATTAAACACAGACCTGCTTTTGTTGAACCTTTTACTATCAAAAAGCTGCATGGAAAGAATTCTGTAGAAGTAATCCTTATTGATGAACTGTATAGGAAAAACCAAGTCTTCCCCGTAAGTCTTATAAAAAAATACCATCCTAGAGAAGGAAAAAATATTCTTTCACCAAAAATACCAGTTGCAGATGATCCTGAAAAAGAAAAAGAGAATTTTAGCAAAATCCTTCAAGAAAAAAATGAAATTATAACAGGGAAAGATGTTATACTTTACCTTTTCAGGTACAAAGGAGAATGAGTTGATAAGGATGAATTTTTTCCTGAATATAACATCCAAGATGGACCCATACACCTGATTAATTACAGGACAAATAGAAGACATTAGACCCTAATTTTATTTTTCAGATATAGCCATATCTTGGAGTGGGTGAATTTCAGCTTGCTAATATTACAGAGCAACCTTTAAAAGTAATAAAAATAAAAAAAATGAAAAAAAATGAAAAAAAATAAAAAAAATAAAACAAATGAAAAAAATGAAACAAATGAAAAAATTAAACAAAAAAAAAAACAAATGAAAAAAATATAAAAAAAATGGAAAAAAATAAAAAAAATGAAAAAATAAAACAAATAAAACAAATGAAAAAAATAAAACAAATGAAAAAAATAAAACAAAAGAAAAAAATAAAAAAAAATAAATGAGAATATTACTATAATCAAAAGAATCAGTAGGAAATTTATAAATATTATTAAAGAAATGGATTCCCCACCCGAAATGGGGTAGGTTCACTTGCTGAACCAACCCTTGAATTATAACTTGTTCATATTTTAAATAGTGAAATAAAAATTGACGAAAAGGTAACAGCACCACTATGGCACTTTTTTCCAATTTAATATTCACAAATATTGTCATTTATAGGTTTCAAACCTAAAATTTAGTCAAAACTGAGCTGTTGTGTATATTTTAGGAGTTACACTCAGAAATGTTTTATTTCACAATTCCTGCGGGAAGTCCAGCATCCTTACTTAGGCCCTGTGTAGATGTAGCATCAAATTCCCGCGTACAGAAGTCCCGCGCGCAGCTAAATATTGGAAGGCACGTAGAAGATCCTTCCCTGCGTGAATTTAAATGGACCAATCCCTGCCTCAGAATCCGTTGTGAAAAATCTGAGATTAGGTACTGCTCACAAGAGCTACAACCTAGTGAGACTTACCTGGTATATGTAATGGTATGAAATATGCATGAAAAATGGTCTAAAAACCTTAAAACTTAGATAAAATTATTAAATTAGTAATTTTAAAGTATTTTAAATTAAAAATCAAATATTAAGGATTAACACAACACAGACAGATCCTAATACTTGAAGGCCACAAAACACCACAAGGGGTGGCTGTAAAAATTATTCAAAATTACCTAATTGATTATTAGATAATGGAAAAATAATACGGGTGATGTTAAATTCACGATTCCAGTTGTTTGGGAGTCTTGTAGGGCCCTACATGGCTCAAATGAGCCATGGGGGCCCATAGAAGACTACAAAGGGCCGTTTCAAACACATGCAACCCCTGGGGGGTTGTTTAGGAGCCGTTTACCCCCCACACACAGTGATTTTGAGCGATGTACCCCGTAAATGGCTCAAAACTTCTGTTTTTGGGGGTGCACAACCCCCCAGAAGTCCTCAAGAATTTTAGGCACCCTCTGGACCACACTAGGTTTCTGTCAACCAAAATTTGGGATCAACACATACTTTAAGGGACTTTTTCTACACATCTAGCAATTCCAAAGTGACTTTAAAGTGAAACCAAAGTGACTTTGAAGTGAAACCAAAGTGAAAGTAAAGTGAAAATTTAAATCATTTAAAAATCTGTGAACAATTCTTTCTCAACTCAAATGTAAGCAAACTTTGTTTGTTAAATTTAAAGTTGGATCGAATACTAAAGTATACCATTGCATTTTTTTGCATGGGAACAGTGGCAAGCCCTCCTTCTTCTGACATGGCTGCGTGGAAGGTCTAAATTGACAGTGCCATCAACAAAGCTTTGGAAAAAGAAAAAGAGTATTTGGGTAATGAAACATTGGAAGCCCCAATTGCATCCTCATCAAGGGTTACAATTGAGGAACAAAGTTTTTCACAGTGGGATTTGACCTCTGGTTGTGAGTAACATTTTATGTTACTGAGGCATTTTCTGGATTTAAATTGATTGAAACTAATGGGTGCATGTAACTATGAAACTACAAAAACCACCCATTTAATTGGTGCCAGATCCACTTGACCCACCTCCTCTGAGAGATTTTCCTACTAGGGAAGAGGCACAAAAATATTTTCAAACATGGGCTATGAATCATGGTTACGCTCTGATTGTTTTTACCTTGAAGAAAGATGAATTTGTGGATTTGGCCAGTGATTGCCATGGTTCCTATTCAGGACAACTTCTTACCAAACCGTCTAGACAAACTCACCCAAGGAAGTTTGGGTGAAAGTTTTTAATCCATGCAAGTTGCACAAAGGCAGACCCCTTGTGACAAATCTCTTATAAAGAAGCCCAACATAACCATCAACCATCTGAAAATCCCTCTGTGCATACTCAACTGAGGAGAATCTCTGGGAAGCCTTAGATCTACTTAAGGAAGGCATGAAATATGGGCTCAATATGTTACAACTTACGAAAAAATTGAGCAAGATTGATGGGGGGATTATGTTGATGACCAAAAAATCTATAACACAAAGTGGAAGGTAACACTTGAAGAACTAAATGGGGAAACTGTTATGGAGGTACTCTATGAACAGATCGAAGAAACAAGTTGGATTCACTGGTAAAAGTTCAGGGGAGAGGGTCACTTGGAGGTCTGTACTTAGCACATCCTGAGGCATTAAAGCTTTCAAAACAATTCCATCATATTGCTATGTTGGATTGTGTCACAAGGGCTGCTGACATGCAAGCAGGGCTTGGCACAGAGGGGTCTCTACCCACAGTAGGCTTGGGGGCAAGGTTACTGAAGGAGGCTAACAGGAGCAGAGGAGGATTGGGTTGAATGGTGCTGAATGACACTTGCTGGGAAAGATCTCCTAGTAAGAAGTAGTAAACTGATTTCTTGGGGGAAGCATCAGGAAGAGGAAAGAGTAGGCTTATTAAATAGACAAGAGGTTGGAACTACAACAGAGGTACAAGTGATTGGGGCTCAGACTACACACATGATGTCATGGGAACAGTCTAAGTAACAGAGAGGGCTGATCAGGTATGCTACTACATTAGGTTAGGCTGCTTCTACATTGGGACAAGGTTCCAGGTCTGAGCTGTCTAAGTTGGGAGAGTAAAGTTGAAGGATGTACAGTTTACATGGCAGTCATGACACTATGTACTAAGTATAGAGAGTATGTAATACAATCTTCAAGAGGATGTACATAAAGATTCCCAAAGAATAAACCACACAGAGGAGGTATGGGTTAGACAGAGAGATAACCCAAAGAGGTATGGGTTAGACAGATAGGTAACACAAATAGGTATGGGTTAGACAGAGAGGTACAGTAGAGCCTGGGAGATTGAGTATGTGCAAGCCTATGGAGTCTATCTGTGTATAGTATGAGGTTAGACTATATGTAGATATGTACTGCATGAAGATCCTGAGGTATATAGTTACTGAAGACATATTGATGTAAGTCTCCTGAGCCCTGAGGTTGAAGTTCCTAAGAAAGTAGATGAGGCCTGAGGGTTAGACTGAGGTTAGACTGAGTTTGGTGTCAGTATGACAGTACCCCCTGGTGAAGAAGAGGGCATCTCCTGATGACCATAAAAGGAGAGGTTGAAGAGGTCATCCAGGTTGTCCTTCAGCCATGTCCAACTTGAGTTTCCCTTCCCCTTACCCAAAACCATCACCATCATCCACCCCATTACCACCTTTATCTCCTTAGACCAGATCACCTACACCAACCTATCCAATTGAGAAGACCAACAATTATCATCCAGTCCAGCAATACTACCCAAGTTGTGATAGGTGCGTCAAGCTTGGAATAATCTGCACCACCAGTATCAAGCACAATTCTGCCAAATGTGAAAGTTGTAGGCAGTATGGAAGAATGTGTGATATGGATAAGCAAGGCCGAAAGGCCTTGGGGCCAACCTTATGGGTCCTGGAGAAGAGTCAACCTTTTGAAGTGAAAGAGGCTCCAGATGATGATGCGATGACCCTGGGTTACTCATCCAGACTTGATGAATCTTCAGGTAAGTGCTTCTGGAATTAGTATTGGAGGTGCTGGAGTGCTGATACAAGGTTTGCAATAGTCCGTTTCATGCAGGAGGGATTGAAGAAAACGCAAGAAAAGAGGGAGGTACTGCGTCCAACCAGTAATTTGGCCATAGAGGGTACGTCAAGGCATCCGCAGGAGGAGTGCCGTGAGGCATTTATACGATGGGGAACCCCTCACATAGATTTGGACAAGGAGGTGGTCAAGGTCCCCCCAAAAAGGGTATGAAACAAGGGTATTTTGGAATCCGTCAAACCCGTCGAAGGAAATCGTTGAAGCGTCAAAGGGGTTTGTCGACGGGTCAAAGGGATTTGTTGAAGCGTCGAAGGGGTTTGTCAAACCGTCAAAGCAAGTCAATTAATTGTTGAAAGCCAAAGCGTCGAAGCAAATAGTCAAAGTGTCAAAGTCCACCGTCAAAGCATTGAACGTCGAAGCGTCAAAGCCCACCGTTGAAGCATTGAACGTCCAAGCGTCAAAGCAAATCGTCAAAGCGTCAAAGGCCACTGTCAAAGCATCAAAGCCCACTGTCGAAGCGTCAAACGTTGAAGCTTTGAAGCAACTCATTGAAGCGTCAAAGCCCAGCGTTGAAGCGTTGAAGCAAACCGTTGAAGCGTATTGTTGAAGTGGAGATGATGATGAAGACGCCGAAGGGAGTTTGGAGATGGAATCAATTGATATGGATGAAGATAGAGGAACCACCAAAGAGATAGGTAAAGGAAAAGGAAGAGAGATCATTGTCGAAGAGGGGGTCAGATCAGATGACTCTTTGGAGTTAGAAGATTTGAGGAACAAGATGAAGGATTTGGAGGTGAAGATGAAGGTGGTGGAAGACAGAAGTAATAGAAGGAAAGGAATTGAAAGAAGAGGTGAAACTAAGGTCTGGTTGGGGGAATTGGAAAGTGGGGAAAGGTTATTGGAGATGATGGAAGGAAGAAGATTCAGAGAAGATTTTGTTTTAAATGAAGATCAAGTTAATCATTCTTTGGAGATTTATAGCAGGAATTCTAGGACTTTAAATTCAAATTTTCAGGAAGGTTTAAAGAAGGGTTGGGGTAGTGAGATAAGAAAAGAGAAGTATGGTTTTTAGAAGCTAGAAAGAAAAAGGCTTTAGAGATAAAGAAAAGACTAGCTGATATTTTGGCTTTAGCTGGGCATACTTTTGAAGTAGGGACTACTATAAGGGGGCCAAATTCTTATCAAGTTGCCAAGTTAAAATTAGTAAATACTTTGATGTCTAGAGTAAAAGAGTTGGAAGAATTGATGTGTGAACCTATCTAAAAAGTTGTTTACATTAAATTTTTTTTATTTTATTATTATTTTATTTTTTGTTTTTATTTATATTTTCTTAGAGGGGAGTAATTGATTTTTTTTTTGTTAAGGTTGAAGAAAGGGAAAAAAGGAAAAAGAATCTTTATCTTTTTTATCATGTTATTGATATATATCTATATTTCTTTTTTTTGAAAAGGAGAGTAAGGTTTCTATTGTTTTTATTTTAAGGATGTCTTTGGTTTTGAAGGGTAGAGTGTATGGGAGTCTTGAAGTAAAGTAGGGCAGTTGTGAGATGAAGTCCATAGAGAGTGAAGTCCAGGGAGAATCTGGAATTGGTAAGGGTTGGAGGAGTCCAAACATTTTGTGGTGACTGGCTTTGTTTCTGCTGAAAAGGTAACAAGAAGAAACATAATCTTTGATAAAGGAAGTCATATTTTCCCAATGGAAATATCTTTTGACTAGATCAGCTGTTTTGTCTTGTCCAGGGTGGCCAGAGAGAGGAGAGTCATCTCTTTGTTGAAGTATTTCAAGTTGGAGTTGATCATCCTCCTTGGGGATTGCTATTCTATTTTGGAAAATAAGGAGTCCAGTGTCTGGGTCTATAAGGTAACTCTTTACTTGTTCCTTTTTATGTAGCTTCTGAATAATCTGCTGGGTTGATTTGTTGGAGATCTGGGACTGAATTAAGGTTTCCAATTGTTTTTCAACCTGTTTTGCAAAGATAAAGAAAATTCTAGAAGGTTCAAAGTCAGTCTGTTTCAAGAGTTGTTTGACATTTGCTGGATTCTTTTCTGCATAGGGCATCCCCCCCTTGGGATAAATGTTGTCTTGACGTGACAAGACATCAGGCACTATCGATTGCTTCCCAGGTCTATAGACTATAGTGAAGTCAAATTCAGACAGAAACTCAGCCCAACGGGCTTGGCGACGAGTCAAGACTTTGGAGGTCATGAAATATTTAAGAGATAAGTGATCAGTGAGAACTTCAAAGGGAGAAGAAAGACTGAGGAGGTAAGCTCTCCAGATCTTGATGGCCCATACAATGGCCAGGAGTTCCTTATTGTGGATTTCATAGTTAAGTTCAGCACTACCCAATTTGCTGCTTTCAAAAGCAATTGGGTGTTTGAATCCATCAAGAGAGACTTGGGTGAGGACAGCCCCTAGGGCATAGTCACTGGCATCAGTCTCCAAAAAGGTTTGTAAGGAAAAATCAAAATGTCTGAGAACAGGAGCTTAAGTAAAGGCTACCTTGAGGTCATCAAACTGCTGCAGAGCCCCTGGGGATAAAGGAAAAATTGGGTCTGCTCCAGTTAGAGCAGTGAGGAGGTGAACCTTTCTGGAATAGTTAATGATAAACCTGCGATAAAAATTAGAAAAACCCAAAAACTGTTGCAAGGCCTTTTTGTTTGTTGGTGTTGGCCAGTCCAAGATCTTCTGGACCTTGGAGGTGTCCATTTCAGCTGCAGGGGATCCTGGTTAACAGATTTTATTCATCAATGTTGGAGATGGTATGAATAATATAGAGATTTCTACCAGAACTTTGCTTCCTAGACACATGGTTATTCATTGATATAGTGAAGATAAATCTATTGATAGATTAATCAATAATTTGTCTTCAAACTTGCACCATTTTGACTTTGGAAATGGTTATCTTATGGACTGTGTTATTTAATGTCAAAAAAATACAGAAGTTTAAAACATAAATATCTATGTACTGGATTCTTTTCCTGGAAATGAAGAGAACCAAAATATGAAAACTCATTGCAGCAATGAATCTGTTGAATATGATGATCATAATCCATAAAAACAAGATTTTCTCAACACATTTTTTTTCCAAACTTTCCTCCTCATATTTTGACTCTGAAATTTGGTGCCCCTAAGATTATTTAAAGGATTATTTACTGTAAAATTGGGCTTTGCAATTAAATTCCTTCTCTTTTTCCAGATTTGGAAGCAATTTTATAGGTACCAATATTGCAAATTTTGATTCAACAGGAACAAAGCTTGCCTTTCCCTGCATCCCCTTGTTGACTGAACTTGATGAAAATAGCTTCCCTTTCAGTTTCATTCACCAAATTCTTCCAGTCAATTTGGCTTTCTCATTAAAAACTGACAAATCTAAAGGTGGGAAAATTTAAAATTTTGGTCTTACCATGGTCAGTTTTAGGTAGCATTTTCAAGGAGCAGATCTAGCCACTCAACAAGGGTAAATTTATAAGAGGACTGAAAACCAATTTTTTTTGAAACTGGTAAACTTTTTTAAAATGAGTTTTTAAATCATATGCATCCCTTTAACTTATTCATTTGAAATGTATATTTTTTTTGGGTTACTCCTATATTAGGAAATTTACATTCATTTTTGAGATTATACATGATTTAATTGAAAATTAAAAATTGTTTTTACTTTTCAAATTTTTCCAATGAACACATATTTCATTCACTATGCAAATTATCAAATTTTAATCATTCCCAAGTTACTCATATATTAAAAAATTGAAATGTATTTTTTAGCCCAAAATTAAATTCAAATGCATTTTTTATCCTAACCATGAATTAATTGGAAATCAATTTTATTTTAATTTATATTTTTTTCATTTTTGCAATCAACCCACATTTCATTCCCTATACAAATCATTCAATTCAAATCATTACCCAACTTTGGGGTGATAATCTATATCCTAGATAGTCCACTGAGGAGGCATGAAATTCACACTTAGAAGCTTTTGCATATAAGTTGTTTTTCCAAAGTCTGTTCAAGACTTCACACACATGAGCTGTATGTTCTGTTAAATTTTTGGAAAAAATAAGAATTTCATTGAGGTATACCACCACACAGATGGTCGGAAGGTCTGCAAAAATGTCATTAACAAGACATTGAAAAGAGGCAGGGGCATTGGTGAGTTCAAAAGGCATTACCAAATATTCAAAACTCCCAAACTGAGTTCTGAATGCTGTAAGATGTTCATCCCCTTCCTTAATTCAAAGGAGATTGTAAGCACCCCTGAGGTCAATTTTGGAAAAAATGGTAGAACCAGAAAAGACTGTTAATAAGTGAGTCATGGGAGGAATGGGATGCTGGTTCTTTCAAGTCACAGCGTTGAGTTTGCAATAGTCAACACACAATTGCAAACCACCATCCTTTTTTCTTACAAAGAGGACAGGTGCTCCAGTGCTGGAAGTGCTGGGGTGAATGAAACCTTCTCTATATTTTCCGCTATATAGGCTTGTAGGGCCTCCTTCTCATGGTGACTAAGGGAGTAGATAGGCCCAACTGGAGGCATAGGGCCTTCAAGTTTGATATGATGGTCATAAGCGCGATGAGGAGGGAGTTTATCAGCTTTGAACTTGGAAAAAACATCTAAAAAGGCATGATAAGCATCAGGAACTCTCCCCATCACAGTTTCAATTTCATCAGTTTCCTCATCTTCATCCAAACCTTCTGCAGCAGCCTGCTTTGGGTCAGAGTCAGAAGTGGAAATAATCATATGCAAAACTTGAATGGATAGATCATTCTCCATATCCTCCAAGAATTTCAGAGAATGTCCAAAGAATATCCTGTTCACAGAAGTAGTTGTTGAACTCAAAGGGAAGTGTTGTGAGTGCATAGATTCTGAAAAGGGGACAGGAGCAGTGAACTGCAGTTTCACTGGCAGAAAGGAAGTAGTGGCCAAGGAGAGTTCAACGGAATAGGAATGATCCAAAGTTGGTTGGTGTCTTGGGGTGTTCAATCCCAGTTTCCAATTTACCTCTGGGTTCCAGAAATGGAGGAAGTCAATACCTAGAATAATGTCTTCTTTTGGGGGGAGTATCAACAACCAAGAAATCCCATTCTGAGTTGGGAAAAGAGGGCAAAGAGAAATTGAAGGAAACCTTATGGGTGATTTCCTGGGAAGGTGAGTCAGAAGGACTGAAGGTAAATAAGAAGATAGGAGTGGTCAGGGGCTTGAGTGATAGAGAACAATTTAAAACCATAGATTTTGAAATAACAGATTGAGTTGCTCCAGAGTCAACAAGTACACTGTAAGCCTGGTTATTGGAAAAGCAAAAAAAACGTAAGTCTTTGGAAGGAGGGTTAGCATCTTTTCTTTCCAAAGTTTGTACTCGAATATTGGGAGTGTGATGGTCAAGGAGTATCACATTACTATCACCGAGTCTTTTCCCTGTTTTGGCTTCATAGGATTGAGCTTCTGGCCAGGCTTAAAATCTGGAAGTTACCTGCAGAGGCTAGTTTTGTGAGTCTCTCCACAGTAGTTACACACACCCTCTCTTTCTCGCCTAGCTTTTTCTTCAGCCTTGAGGTGTCCATCCACTCCTACATTGGGATTGGGGACATAGGTTGGAGTAGAATTAGTAGGGGTTGGCTTGGTCTTCCCCTTAAACCTACCTGTTTGGCTGGTCTGTTTAGATTTCTGAGGATTTGGAAGACTGGTTCCAGGTCTTGAGGTCTGAGGGAGAGTGAAGGATTTCTCCCGGATCCTTTCATGGTAACGAGTGTCATACTTAAGAACAATATCCATTAGGTCTTGCAAGGTTTCTTGAGGTCCATCATAACCAGCTAGTTGGTCCAGTAATCTGGCTGGGAGACCCTGTCTAAAATGGAAGAAAAAGGCTTTATCACCCCACCCAGAGACCTTGGTCATAAGTGTCCTGAATTCAGTGATATAGTTAATAGAATAACCACTTTCTTTCATCTTAAGGAGGGTTAACTCCTTCTCAGCACGCTGGATTTCTAGACAATCCCCAAAAAGGGTATGAAGCTGTTGAGTGAATAGAAGCCAGGAGTTAAGTATGAAGTCTGGCTCATGATTACCAATGTGAGCAAGATAGGGTTGGATCCATCAACTGGCATTTCCTGAAAGGTAAGAGACTGTAAAAAATACTTTCTTTCTGTCATTAGCAAAAACTCTCTCATCATTTGCAAAAATGAGTTCACAAGCTTGAAGGAAAGGTCTAAGCTTGGTTGGGTTAGTTCCATCAAATTTATCTGGGGCATTGATAGATGGAGATTTAAAGTTAGCAGAGGGTCCATGGTCAGCAGGTTTAGAAAGATTAGTCATTGCAGTGGTCATTTGCTGAAGAATGGCCAGCAGGGAAGGGTCAGTTGAAGGAGCCTGAGTGGTGGAAGGAAGGTTGGTGTGTGGGGAAGGTGAAGGGACTGCTGTTGCATTAGAAGTTTGGCTAGGATTACCCTCTGGGGATGGTGAACCCAGGCCACTCAAGATTCTGGAATTAAATCCTGAGTCTTCATCCTCTTCATCTTCCTCACCTTCTCCTGGGATTGGGACAATGCTTGCATCATAGGCAGGAGAGTCCAAACCATGGTAACCTGGGCTTGGAAACTGACCTGTGATCCTGTGGAGGCTAGCATTGTCAGAAGAAGGAATAGTAGAAAGGGATACTTGGGGAATACGTTCCAATAAACCTGTATCCATAGGAGTGGGAGTGGTAGCCACTGGTGCAACCAGGTTAGAAAAGGTCCTACCTGTTCCACAAGATCTAGGGGTAGAATGGTCAGTAGGTTCAGTGGTATCTCTCCCCCTAGAGCTGCGGGTGACTGCTGGGCTAGAAATGTGAGAAAAAAGAGAACGTCGTGGGGGCATTCTTACTTCTAAGAATAATTAGTTACCCAAGAGTTGTTCTTCACCTTGGAGCAAGAATAAAATGATTAAAAAAGGAATTTTTTCTTCCTCTGATTACCTTTATGGGACAGTCAAGTACTGGTTACTATACCTTGTCTAAGTTCTGAAGTGTCAAAGCGTCAAAGCGTTGAAGTGTTGAAGCGTCAAAGCGTCGAAGCGTCGAAGCGTCAAAGTATTAAAGCGTTGAAGTATTGAAGTGTTGAAGCGTCAAAGCGTCAAAGCATCAAAGCTTCAAAGTGTTGAAGCGTCGAAGCGTCAAAGTGATACTTAGAGGACGGAGAGCTGGGTCTTTTGAGTAGGTTTGACAGTAAGGTAAGGGAAGCAATGAAAATGGCCACAAATCAAATATCCAATTTCAAGGTTGGGACAGAAATAAAGAAAAAAAAATTGCCACAACTCAATAGCGAAATTTGATGCTGTCTAAAAGGATAGGGAGTGTGGTTGGTGAAGAAGGGGTTATTGGGGAAGAAATCAGTTTAATGTCACAAGGGCTGCTGACATGCAAGCAGGGCTTGGCACAGAGGGGTCTCTACCCACAGTAGGCTTGGGGGCAAGTTTACTGAAGGAGGCTAACAGGGGCAGAGGAGGATTGGGTTGAATGGTGCTGAATGACACTTTCTGGGAAAGATCTCCTAGTAAGAAGTAGTAAACTGATTTCTTGGGGGAAGCATCAGGAAGAGGAAAGAGGAGGCTTATTAAATAGACAAGAGGTTGGAACTACAACAGAGGTACAAGTTATTGGGGCTCAGACTACGCACATGATGTCATGGGAACAGTCTAAGTAACAGAGAGGGCTGATCAGGTATGCTACTACATTAGGTTAGGCTGCTTCTACATTGGGACAAGGTTCCAGGTCTGAGCTGTCTAAGTTGGGAGAGTAAATTTGAAGGATGTACAGTTTACATGGCAGTCATGACACTATGTACTAAGTAGAGAGAGTATGTAATACAATGTGCAAGAGGATGTACATAAAGATTCCAAAAGGATAAACCAAACAGAGGAGGTATGGGTTAGACAGAGAGATAAACCAAAGAGGTATGGGTTAGACAGAGAGGTAACCCAACGAGGTATGGGTTAGAAAGAGAGGTAGAGTAGAGCCTGGGAGATACAGTATGTTATAGCCTATGGAGTCTATCTGTGTATAGTATGAGGTTAGACTATATGTAGATATGTACTGCATGAAGATCCTGAGGTACATAGTTAATGGAGACATATTGATGTAAGTCTCCTGAGCCCTGAGGTTGAAGTTCCTAAGAAAGTAGATGAGGCCTGAGGGTTAGACTGAGGTTAGACTGAGTTTGGTGTTGGTATGACAGATTTTACTTATAAGAAAAATAAGTACAAAACCCTGCTATTTCATGTTGTAGGAATGAAAGACAATTGGAAAACTTTCACAAAAGCTCTTGTTTTTATAACAAAAAAAAAATTTGGGTTCTATAGTTGGTCTGTAAATTCATTAAAGGAGTTGCCTTGTGATCCTGAGAGACTTAAAAAAGTCTTTGTGAAGGACTGCAAAAAAGCTTTGATTTTTGCTATTGAATCTAGCTTCCCTGAGTCATCAAGACAATGTTGCACTTGGCACTTGTCTAAAAACATACAAGCAAACTGTAAAGCATGCTTTGTTAATGATGTTGAATGATGGAAAAGCTTTATGACTCTGTTGGAAAAGTATGGGGCTTCAAAGACCAAGGAGGAGGCCAAGTTCAATGATGCGGAACTCAGAGTAGTTCAAAATCACTGTTTCTTATTCTTCCTAGTTTTGGGTTCTGACCTTTTGGCTTGTATAGTGTTTCTTGAAAGACTATGAGGATGTACTTGAGTATATGGAAAATAAAATTTTCCTTATCAAAGAGATTTTGTAACAGCACGGACTTGTATAAGCCCAGATTTTGGAAACAAAACAACATCTGGGGTTGAAGGGGCCAAGGCGACTCTCAGAAAATTTCTTGCAAAATCTCTGGGAAACCTGTTGGATGTTTTAAAAGCCTTGACGGAATAGTTTCAAATCAAATCAAGTTGTTTCATGTGTCACTTTATAACTCTTGAATTAATTTAGGGAAATTTCTTCCACCTGAACTGTTACCATTGCTTTAAAAATTTTCTTTAGAGGAAATTCAGCTTATTAGGGAAAAATTTGAGAAATTCAAACGAGATCATGATGGAACAGTGTGCACCAAGTCATATTCCAAGACTATGGGTTTGCCCTGTTCCAACCAAATAGGTGACCCTCTAGAATTCAGAGGATCCATGTTACCCAAAGGTTTTCATCCTCAGTGGAGGTTGGACTATGACCCTTGCAATTCTAGTTCTGTAAGTTGGCTTTAGTTGGATTGTTCAAGTTGCATTGTTCAAATCACTATGTGATTAATACTTTTGGATTAATGATTGCTAATTCCCCAATGGTTGATCCTTTTGGATTTTTCAAGTGAAATTTCAATGAAATACTAAGCATTCCTCATTGATGTTAAAAGGTGAATGCAATGATCTTGGAATCTCCAGATCATGAGCAAAGCGGCCTATTGAAGTATATAATTCAGAAGATTACAAAATATTGATTGAAGCCAAGACTTGAACCTAAATTCTTACAATCAATTAGGGGAAGGCCAAAATTGAAAGATACGCGGCAAGAATCATCTTGTTTTGAGCATTTTGAAAAACAAATCAAGGGGGAGAAAAGGACTAGAAGAGCTCCAAAAAAGAAAATGCAAAAGATTGTAACTCTTTTCTTTTGGGATATGTTCATTTTTTTGGTTTAATGAACTTATTTACTAACTAATGATGAATTTTTAGTCAAAGTTGGCAGAATCTGAATCCGAATTTCATAGTTCAGAGGAAGAGACTGAAAGTGAATTGGGATCACTTCATTTGGAATCAGAATCCTCTTCAGAGGAACAGAACGTGCAGCAAAGCTCAATCAGAATCTCTTCTTTGGTGAGTATTCATTTAATTTATCTGATTAAAGAAATGAATACTAAGTTATTTTTCATGATAGGAACCAAGTGTGAAATACCTCAATACAATACCCAAGAAATTCCATAAGTTCTTGGGTGAGGTTTGGGATCTGATTGGAGATGGCAATTGTGTATTTAGAGTCATTGCTGAATCTCTTGTTTATGAAGAATATGGTTGTTTTAAAGTTAGGAAGGAAATGATTGAAACATTAGAGAAACATAAAGCATGCTACATTAAGATGCTTGGTGGTGCAAAGGAGGTTGAAAAGATTAAAAAAAGACTTGATGTTGAAGACATCAATTAAAATATTCCCTCCTCAAAATGGCTGGCTCAACTAGATATGGTTCAAATCATAGCAGAAACATATTCCAGACCTATATGTTTTATTTCATTGGAGTCATGTGATACTTATGCTCCAATTTGAAATGGTGTTACTGATCAATCAGATCCAATTTTAATTTCCTTTGTAAACAATAACCACTGGTTTCTATTAGTACTTGAGGGATAAATGATTCCAATCCCACCCATTGTAGCAAAACCAACATCTTTTCTTTCTAAAAAAAGTCTCTGGTTGGGTTGATCATCTCAAATATCAACTGCAAATGTATTATATATTATAGAGTTTATATACTTTGACTTTATTTCATCATTGGGTTTCATATAAATTGTAATTCTAATGCAGCTAATGAGTTCTATTAATATAAAGGGTTATCACATTTTGAACATCATTATGTTGAGTGTTTTGAGTTAACATCATTATATTGAGTGTTTTGAATGAGAGTTTAATGGTAAGTCAGTTCAAATTGTGTTGGGCTTATTCCATCACAAGCTTAACTTATGTTAAGCTTGGAATGAGATCAGCTTAACACATGTTTAACTTGTTTTTTTTGGTGTTTTTACTTTAGGGCTGGTCAAAAGACTTGTATTTTTTTGGAATTTTTACTTTAGGGATGGTCAAATGACTTCTTTTATTTTTTTTCCTGGTCAAAAGACTGGTATTTTTTTGGAACTCTTACTTTAGGGCTGGTCAAAAGACCTCTTTAACTTTTGGGCACTTTTACTTTAGGGCTTGTCAAGTTGAACTTACTTTAGGGCTTGTCAAGTTACTTGTATTTTTTTTGGTGTTTTTACTTTAGGGCTTATCATGTTACTTGTCTTTTTTTTGTGTTTTTAATTTAGGGCTTGTCAAGTTACTTGTCTTTTTCTTGGTGTTTCTAGTTTAGGGCTAGTCCATTTACTTGTGTTTTTTTGTGTCTTTTTACTTTAGGGCTAGTCCATTGGATAGTCCCAGTTTTTTTTGTTATTTATTTATTTATTTATTTTTGTTTTTTTTTAACCAAAAAATCAACATTTTTTGATTTCTTTGATTTTTTGGTTGATTCCTGTTTTTTGGAAGGTTTATTTGATTCATGATTTCTTTTATTGCCCTTTCATTCCACTTTGTTTTTTTATTTTTTATTTTATTTTTTTTTTTTGGCTCACCATGGTCCGGTGGCATGTGGGATGCCACACAACAACATTTGAGCCATGTACAACTCTACACAGCTTGAATGTAGTCGTGTGGAATTCAACCCACTGGCGGACCAGGCCAGGTTGGCCGTGCAACTCTGTGAGCCATGAGGGGTTTTACAAGGCTCAGATTGGACTGTGTGGCGTGCCTCACGGCCCCTTTTGAACCGTGTGAACGGCTCAATTACCCAGATTTAAACATTTCCCAATCAATAAATATCCACATCTAACCACTTTAATTGAATATTAATAGTAAAAATCAAGGATAAGTGAAGAATTATCAAAATGACATGATTTCCAGATTAACAGATCCTGTAGCTAAAATAGCACAGAAATCCAGCTGATCTGAGGTCTGCTGATTGGTAGAACCAAGTGGACATGCAAAAGGTGATCTGGATAGTCTGCTAGCCTCAGCCCATGAGCAGAATCCTCTCTATGTGCCCTGAGAAGCTCTTTATCACCCCAAAAGGTTATTTATACATACCTCTTTGGACTCATTTTTCTCCATCAGTTTACAGGAATTTATTATTATCAATCAGAAACTGTGTCACTGTTGATCAAGTGCTTTTAAATAGATAAGCAAGTTATTTAAGACTTAGTCTGGAGCATTATTATTATTTCCCAAAAAACCAATCAAACTGATTCATTAAATTATAGCCAAGCAATCAACCCCAACTTCTCTGAAACCCTTTACCTGACTCTTTGCAGTCTTTCTGGGGAATTATTGCTCAGAGTGAGGTTTTTCCTTCCTGCCTTGGTCTGTGTGCTTTTTTGCCCTGCCATATCAGTGGATAAGTCCTTAGAAGGCACCCATCATCATTCCAATGAAATTAACCCTTTTAAGGAGGCCCCTTGAAGAGTGGTTGTTTGTCTGTAAAGATCCGCAGTATTATAATACTGTGGCCCCTCTTTTAATGACAGATTGAACAACTTTTTGACAAAAAAATTAAAACTTGCCCCATCTCTTAATATATTTATTATTTGAGCTCTTCAATTGTTTATCTTTGGAATATTATTATTGCGGTATTTTAATCACTCTCTGTAGCTAAAGGACTGAAATGTTACTGGTATCAGAGAGCTGAAATATAGTGTACTCATCAATTCAGGAGCCTCAAAATGTTTAATTTCCCAATCTATTGTTTCTATGTTTTCTCTGTCTCCTACACCTCTAACCACTCCTATTTTTATTTTTCCTTTTAGCCCTTCCAATTCCCCTTCCCAGGAAATAACTCATAAGGTTTCCTTCAATATTTCTTTACCTTCTTTTCCAAAATTAGAATGGAATTTCTTGGTTGACAATACTCCCCCAAAAGAAGATGTAATTCTGGTTATTGAATTCGTTCATTTCTGCAACCCTTTGGAAAATTGGAAATCGGTATTGGTCACCCCAAGAGCCCAACCAGCTTTAGAACATTGGCCTTCTAATGAACTCTCCTTGGCCACTACTCACCTTCTGCAAGTGAACATTCAGATCACTGCTCCTTCCCCCACTTCAGAATCTATGCAACTACAACACTTTTCAATTTCAAAAACCACTTCTGTGAATTGCATATTCTTTTTGGAAATTTTCTGAGATTCTTGGAGGATATGGAGGATGATCTATCCATTCAAATTTTGCGTATGATTATTTACACTTCTGACTCTGGTCCAAAGCAGGCTACTGCTGAGGGTCTGGAAGAAGATGAGGAAGCTCAAGAAGTTTAAACTGTGATGAAGAGAGTTCCAAAAGCTTACCATGCCTTTTTAGATGTTTTTACCAAGGTTAAAGCTGATAGGCTCCCTCCTCACTGTGCTTACAATCACCATATCAAATTGGAAGGCCCTTTGCCTCCAGTTGGTCCTATTTACTCCCTGAGTCACCAAGAGAAGGAGGCCCTACAAGCCTATATAGCAGAAAATATAGAGAAAGGTTTCATTCTCCCCAGAACTTCCAGCACTGGTGCACCTGTTCTCTTTTTGAAAAATAAGCATGGTGGTTTTCAATAGTGTGTTGACTATTGCAAACTTAATGCTGTGGCTCCAAAGAATTGGTATCCTATTCCTCCCATGACTCACTTATTAACAGTCTTCTCCAGTTCTACTATTTTTTCTAAGATTGAACTCAGGGGTGCTTACAATCTCCTTTGTATCAAAGGAGATGATGAACATCTTAAAGCACTCAGGACTCAGTTTTTAAGTTTTTAATATCTGCTTATGCCCTTTGGACTGACTAATGCCCCTGCTTCTTTTAAATTTCTTTTTAACAACATTTTCACCAACATCCCAACATTTTTTCACGTGGTTTACCTCAATAATACCCTTTTTTTCCAAAAAATTAGATGAAAACACAGTTCATGTGTGTGAGGTCTTGAACAACTTTGGAAAAACAAATTATATGCAAAAGCTTCTAAATGTGAATTCCATTCCACCTCAGTGGAATAACTAGGCTACGCAATATTCAGGAATGATATTTAAATGGACAAATACAAGGTCCAAAAGATCTTCAAATGGCACACACTAATGAAGAGAAAGGTTTTGCAACATTTTTTAGGTTTTTCTAATTTTTATTTCAGGTTCATCATTAATTAATCTAGGAAGGTCCACCTCCTCACTGCTCTTGCTGGTTCCAACCTAATTTTTCCTTTATTGCCAGGGGCTTTGCAGCAGTATGAGGACCTCAAACAGGCCTTTACCAAGGCACCCATTCTTAAAAATTCCAATCTTTCTTTGAAAAATTTTCTTGAGACTAATGCAAGTCACTATGACCTGGGAGCTGTGCTCACCCAAGTCTCCCTGGAAGGATCCAAACACCCAATTGGTTTTGATAGCCAAAAATTGGGAAGTAATCAGCTTAATTACTGAATCCACAATAAGAAACTTCTGGCCATGGTATGGGCTATCAAGATCTTGTTACGACTCTCCTCTCCCTTTGAGGCTCTCACTGATCATTTGTCCTGAAAATACTTTATGACCTCTAAATTTCTGACTTGCTTCCAAGCCGATGGGACTGAGTTCTTTTTTGAATTTGAGTTTACCATAGTCCACACCTGGAAAGAATTCAATATTGCCTCATATCTTTTAAATTCAAGACAATGCTTACCCCAAGGGGGGGATACCCTACGCAAAAAGAAATCCAGAAAAGCTTAAAAAACTCCTGAAACAGACTGAATTTAAACTTCTAGAATTTTATTAATTTCCACTAAACAGGTTGATGGACACTTTGAAAACTTAATTCAATCACAAATTTACAAAAAATCAACCCAACAGATCATACAGAAGCTTCATAAAAAGGAAAAAGTAAAGATTTATTTAATAGATCCAGACACTAGTTTTCTTATGTTTAAGAATAGAATAGCAATCCACAAGGAAGACAAAAAGCTCCAACTTAAGATTTGAAAACAAAAACATGATTCCCCACTTTCTTTTCATCCTGGAAAAGACAAGACAACAGATCTAGTCAAAAGAGATTTTAATTGGTGCAATATGACTCTCTTTAACAAATATCATGTTTCTTCTTGTTTCCTCTGCAGCAGAAACAAGCACAGTCACCACAAGAAGTTTGGACTCCTTCAAAATTTACCAATTTGAGATAATCCCTGGACTTCACTCTCTATGGATATTTTTCCTCAGCTGCCACTGTCTAATTGATTTGACTCAATCCTTGTGGTAGTTGATTGTTTTTCAAAAATTTCCACCTCTATTAAAACCAGAACCAATATATCCTCTGTGGAGTTAGCTAAACTACTAATATCCAATGTATTCTCCAGAAATGGACTCCCCGCTGACATTGTCAGTGACAGAGGATCTTTATTTTTTTTCTTCTTTCTGTAAAAATTTGTGTAAAATTCAAGATAAAAATCAATCTCTCCACAGCCCATGACCCTGAAACAGATTGTCATATGGAACGGGAAAATCAGATAACCAAACTATTTCTTAGGATGTATTTCAGTTATTACCAAGACTACTAGGATACCTGGTTTCCCCTTGCTGAATTTGCCCACAATTCCACCCACACTTCCACTGAGCAATCTCCCTTCTTCACCATCTATGGTCAACACCCCAACTTTTACAACGTAAATGTCATGGAGGACTTACCTGCCGCTGACTATATAACTCAGACTCACCAGAATCAGAAAAAACTAGGAGTTGAATTGGAAAAGTCAATTAAATCCTATAAGAGATATGCAGACCTCAAAAGAAGTGATTTTCATGATTCAATTTCTGTTTTACAGATTTTATGGCTCTCTTATAGAAATATCAAAATTAATTTTCCAACTCATAAGCTCTCAGAGCAATGTTTATGATCCTCTTTGATAACAGAATAGATTGGAAAATATTCCTTTAAGCTTCAAATCCCTCAACAATGGTCCACTATTCACCCAATGATCCACTCCTACCTACTCAAGCCATATCAGGAAAACTCACTTTCCTGCAGGAACCAACCACCAACCAGAAAAGTCCAAATTGATGGGGAAGAATAATAGAAAGTGTCTCAGATACTTGACTATAAGCTTAAGAGGGGCAAGTTATTTTACTTAGTTGAATGGAAATGCTTTCAAAAAAATTAGGAATGCACCACTTGAAAACCTCACTACTACATTGCCAACTGCCCTACTTTAATTCAAGATTTCCATGCACTCTATCCTTTGAAACTAAAAGCATTCTTCAAATCTATAAACCAAACCCTATCTTCAAAATATTATGAAAATAAAACTCATTTCTTCTTGTTTTCTCTGACTAAAAAAAACCACCTTCTTCTCTCTTCAACATATATATATATATATATATATATATATATTAAATTCCCTCTAAGTCTCTCAATCCGCCCTTCATAGTTAAGAATAAAAATAATAATAAAATAAAAAATATATATATATATATAATAATCATAACGATCATAAAAAATATACAAAATATATAGTAAAATAATCAAAAAAAACTATACCAACAGTTTCAAATAGCTTCACACATTAATTACTCCAGTTCTTTTTTCTTAGCCATCCATGAATCAACTAATTTCAACTTTTTATTTTGATAAGAATTGGGTCCCCTTACAGTAGTACCTAATTCAAAAGTATGACCAGCTAAAGCTAAAATATCAGATAAACTTTTATTTACCTCTAACATCTTTTTATTTCTAGCCTCTAAAAATCCATACTTTTCTTTTGTTATTTCACTTCCCCATCTTTTCTAAAAACCCTCCCGCAAGCTAGAATTTAAAGACCTAGAATTTCTACTATAAGCTTCAAAATATTGTTTTACTTGCTCTTCATTCAAAACTGAATCCTCCCTAAGTCTATGTTCCATCATAGTGTCCTCCATGATCTCCAACAAGCTCTCTCCATTTTATATTTCCTCCAACCATGCTTCTGAAGCATCCCTCCTTCCAAATCCATTCTTCTTATTTCTTCTATCCTCTAAAAGTTTCATTTTTGCCTCTGAATCCTTCATTCTACTTCTTCAATCTTCTAACTCTAAGGAATCATCTGACCTTCCACCTTCTTTGACAATGACTCCCCTTTGCCCTACCTCCTTCCCTTTTTCTGTTTCTTTTTTTACTTTTCTACCTTCTTCTAAATCACTCAAATCTATCTCTAGACTACCCTTTGCATCTTCATCCTCTTTGAAAAAAAAACTTTGATTCTTAGACAGACCTCTTTGATTGTTTGACAACAAGTTTCAATGGTTTAACTTTGAGACTTGAAAGTTTTACCCTGAACGCTTTTATGGAATTCTTTAACAGTTTGAGGACAAGTTTTGATGGATTTGGCTTTGAGGCTTTGACAAAACTTGATTTAAACTTGTCCACCTATGGATTCAATTGGAAACTTTAAAAACGCTCTTTAATTGTTTTAAAATCCCCTTTGACTCTTTGAAAGGTTGAACTTCAACCACTTGTCTCAACAACGCTAACATTTTTATCAGGATTTCAAGGATTCTATTTGAAGGGATCAACAGATTCCAATATGAATCTATTTTTGATCCTTTTTGACAGCGCTTTGACCACCTTTTCATCTGAGTCTACATGAGGGGTCCCCCACCTTATAAATTCCTCTCCTTGCTCCTTTTTGCGCAACCTTGATGCACCATCCAGTTCTAAGCGCCTAGTTTGATGCAAGTTTGACTGCTTTGCCTGTGTCTCCTGCAGCCTCTCCTGCGTCAATCAAACTGCCAGGCATAGTTTATTACCTCAAAATCCTCAACAAAACTTAGCTTCACTTACCTGAAGACTCATCCAACCTTGATCAATAACCCAAGGTCATAGCATTGTTTTCTGGAGCTTCCTTCACCTCAAAAGGTTGAATTTTCTCCTGGTGGCCCTAAGGCCTTCCTAGTTTACTTGTCCATCTCACAAGCTCTTCCATATTGGCAAAAACGTTCAAATTTTTCGGCATTGTGCTTGATACTTGTGGTACAGATCCTTGCATCTATCACAGATAGGAAATTATTGTTGGACTGGGAAGTAGTATTGGTTTTCTCCATGGTTTAGGTTGGTGTGGATGATCTTTGGAAGGAAGATAAGGATTGTGATGATGGTGATGATGGTGATGGTTGGGGGTAGGGGCAAGGAAATCTCAAGTCAGAAATGACTGAAGGAACAAGACTAGATGGCCTCTTCAATCTCTCCTTTTATGGTCATCAGGAGATTCCCTCCTCTTCACCAGGGGGTACTATCATACTGACACCTAACTCATTCTAGCCTCAGAAAACTCAGTGTAACCCTCAGGCCAAACTACTTTCCAAGGAATCTTCACCTCAGGGTTCTGGAGACTTACATCAGTATATCTCCAGTAGCTATGCACCTCAGGATCTTCATGCAGTTCATATCTACTTTAAGTCTAACCTCATACACTATGCAGATAGACTCCATAGGCTTTCAAATACTAAATCCCAAGGTTTGCACATACTCAAAGCTGATTAACTCTGTCTAACCAATACTCAGTTATGGTTTTTACTTTGAGAATCCTTATGTACATCCTCTTCCATATTGTATTAAATACTCTTTCTACTTAGTACATAGTGTCATGAACTTCATGTACACTGTACATCCTCTCAATTTAAATTATCAAATTAGACAGCCAGACCTTGATCCTATCCCCAATGTAGTAAGCAGCCTATTGAAATGTAGTAAGCAGCCTATCCCAATGTAGTAAGCAGCCTATCCCAATTTAGCAAGCAGCCTATCCCAATGTAGTAGCATGCCTTATCAGACCTCTCTGTTACCTTGTCTTCTCCCTTGTCATTGCATATGTAGTCTGAGACCCAATCACTTTTACCTTTGCTGCAGTTCCAACCTCTTTTGTATTTAAACTTGCCTCCTCTTCCTCCTTACTGATTTCTCCCCAAGAAATCTGTTTACTAATTCTCACTAGAAACTCATCCAAGCAAGTGTCATAAGCACTTTTCCCAATCAATGTTACTCTTCTCCTGTTATCCTCCTACAGTAACCTTTCCCCCAAGCCTACTGTGAGTTGGAGCAACACTTGTGCCAAGACCTGCCTGCATTTCAGCACCTCTTGTGAAAATTTACTTTCCATTGGAGCACTTCCTTCCTCTTGCTTTTTGTTGAGCCATCAAATCATAAGTTTGCACTTTGCAGTTAGCATTGCTACCTTTCATTGCCCCTTCCACTCAGCCTCTCCCTTTGCGCTCACATTCATCTAATATTTTCCTATAATACGTTTAAAGGTTTTGTGAAAGATTTCTGGACAATAATTCATATATTTCTAGGTAAATGGGGAAAAATAACCCAAATAAGGTCTGTATAAATACCTTTTTTGGTGGAAAAAAACCTCCTCAGGGAACTTAGAGAGGGTAAGGATCAAGGGTGGAGGCTAGTAAACCATCAAGGGAAATATTTTTAGGTCCTCAATGCTCTTCCAACCAGCTGATTGAAGATATTCTGGATTTCTGAATTTTAGCTTCAGGATCTATTAATGTTTTAATTTTTAATTTTGATCATTCTGCACTTATATTTAATTCATACTAATAATATTGTACAAAAGCAATTAGAAGTGGATGTTTATCAATTTTCAATAATCTTCTGAACAGGTTAAAAATTTGTAATAATTTTTATGACCAATTCTTGATATGTTTTGTGATCTTTAGAGATCTGGATCATTCTTTGTCATGATGGTCCTCAATATTTGTTTCTTACTTAAGAATACTTGAAAATTAATTATATAATAATCTTATTTTGTATTTTAAATTTTTTAGACTATCTGCAATGCATTTGTCACTATATTAAACATTCCTTGTGGATCCTTCAATTTTGGAGCTTTTAGTGGCGGTACAACTTATAATTTTGGTTTTGACAGACCTTGATGCGTGGATCAGTCAATTCAACTGCCCGTGGAAAAATATCTGTGACATGCAGTAATTCTTCATTTTTGATCCTTCTTGTTCAATGCATACAGGAATAAGTAGATGGGCAGGGGCTGCGCGCGGGAATTTTGAAAAAAAATGTTTCTGGGTGTAACTCCTAAAATATACACAAAACCTAAGTTTTGAATCAATTTTAGTTATGAAAGCCATGTGTGAAAAAACATGTGAAACATTAAATTTGCCAAAAAGTGCCATAGTGGTTCCATGGCTTTTTTGTCAATTTTTATTAAATTATTTAAAATATGAAGGAGTACGAATGAAACGGTGTGGTTAAAAATTTGGGAAACCTCATAAGAAAAGTGAAAAAAAAATTTTCTATATAATCTTTCATCTGCCTATGAAAAAAAAGAACAAAAAAAAAGAACAAAAAAATTGTTTTTGACCGTTCAAGCTTTCCCTCCCATCTGTCAATTGGCATCAAACTCCACTCCAAGCATCTCTGATTGGCATTTCCAATCTTTCAAAAAAAGCATTTCTGTTGGACTTCTTGTGTCACCCATTGTCATGAGCAATCCCTCCACTCTGCCATCCGGTCCGTATGCTCATTGCATGTCTGCCGCAGATCTTGAAATCTCTAATAAGAGCTCATCTTCCCATACCATCCACCAACAATTCATCATCCTCTGCATGTTCATCCAACTCATCAGGTTTTCATCCTGATCATTTTCTCCTGCTGGTAGACCATGTGGTTTGTTTTGCTCTTGCACGTGTTTGTCCACTTTTTTGCACGGTTGTCCACTGTTTTACACTGTTTTCCACTGTTTGAAAGCAATAACTTATTTTTTCATTGTTGGGCGCAAGTGTCCACAGATGGATGTAAGCAAAGGATGGGGGTGAGATATTCTCACCCCAGTTGCTGTAAGACTTTCAGGGAGGGCCAGACTTCCCTGATCCCTTCATTAAAAAATATATATATTCCAACTGTTGTCTGTGCCATCCAATTGTAAATAGTCTACAGGTTCTCTTTCCCATAAAAGGAGGGGCTCTCCCCTGCCTTTTCCCCATCATCTATCATCATCCATGAGATTCATCCAGTGAATGCATCATCATCCATCCATCATCCTTATCCTGGGTATATCTTTCATTTCCCCTTGATCCTTGAGCCTCCATACTCAAAACTCTGATCCACCCTTCTGTGGCCCTGTTCCTTATCTGCAACAACTAGCCTTTGTGGTTGAAGAAGAAACCATTTTTTTGGATTCTTGAGTTTGTTATACCACTCTTTGATCCCTATTCTGACCATACTGGTCATGATCATTCTTTGATTGCCCTTCTGGAACCAGTTACCTTTGACTGAGAGGTTTCTTTCATTGTAAAACCAGGAGTGTTAAACATCCCTTATTTCTTTAAGGTTAAATTTAACCACGCTAATCTTGAGTTCCTTGAGAAGTGTTGGGTTCTTCTTGTTCAAATCTGTCATTTCTTTGCTTCTAGAGCTTCACAGGACAAGTTTCCTTGCTTTGTAAAGCCACTCACAGTTATATGGTACCCTTCAAGCGCTTGATTGCAGAGAGTTGGGAAGGTTCATTGAGAAACTAGAGGTTTTTTGGTAATGAGTTGATCTTTCCTAATCTTCTACTGATGACCAGAGTTATTAGCTTGTGGTTTTTGTTACTTACAACTGCCTTGTTTTATTTAACTATGAACAAACTTTAACTTCTTTTGTTCAAGTCTTTGACTGAACCATTGTGCCTCAGATACTGTTGTTCAAAGCTACCAATTACTATCAAACTCATCCCCATCACATAAATTCCTTATTCACAAGGTTCTGCAACTCAATCTTGGTTAAATTTAAATATTTTTGTAAAATTATGGAGGGAAGCCTCATAAGCACCTTTGTTCTCCTCAGAACTTCCTGTGACAAGCACCTTTTGGAGTCCTACAACTGTGTCGTCAGTAAGTGACCCTATCTAATTTTGAGCAGGGAATCCATTTTCAAAATAGTTATTCTGGAGTTCCCATTCCTTTTGGCTTTATTAATTATTTTTTTATTTCTATTTAGTTTTCTTTACTTTGATGGGTTGCTTTTTGTTCAAGTAGCAAGCTGACAAAGTCTGAGGTCTATCCCAAGGGATGGGTTGAGGAAGCCTTTGGGAAGCAGCTTGACAGAGAGTAGCCTTGCTTGGGCTGAGATATCTATCAGGTCTACCAATTAGAAAGCTTTTCATTCTTCACAAGTGCCTTGAGCTGAATTGGTAACTGTTAGTGGATTTTGAGTCATGTCAGTTGGCTCAACCACCCAACCTTTTACAGCAGCACTCTTTTTTTTCTTTTAAGTGCTGTTGATTTCACATGTTGCACTATGAACTAAATTTTGATAAGCATATGTATTCTAGATACAGAAATAGCTGATATTGAATATTTAATATATTTCAAAGGAAAACCAGATTATAGAGTAATGTTAGATAAAAAGTAGAGTAGAGATATTTCTTGTCAGCCTCCTGGATGCCAAGACCCTTGCTATCCTTTAGCTACCAGAGGTGATATTGTAAATAATAAATATATTATTTAATAATTGCAGCGAAAATCCATAGAATACTTGGATTAAGCGTATTGCGAGGTTAAATGGTTTGGTTATTGTTTATTGTTTAGAATCAAAATTGATTATTAAATATTTATAGAGGGGCCACAATTATATTGGGGATCTTTAACACCTATCTTCAGGGATTTCAGTATGAAAACATGTAGTCCTGGTTACTTTGGGTTCTTTAGTTTAAAGATTATTATACCCAAAGATAATATGTATATAAAATACACAATGGAGTGGTAGGGCCTTGTAGCCAAGCTACCACGACAGAGAAAGGATAATAAGACTCACTGGTATATTATTAAATCCTTTGGGTATCTGTTTGGGACATGTAATGATAGTTTAAACCTGTATACTGGGGTTATAAGGTTGTTCAGCAGTCTTAATTGATAAAAAGAGGTTTTGAAGATGGATATTACTGATCAGAAATTGCCATAAATCACTTACTTATCTCTTATAAGTATTTGATTACCTTGGCACGGCTTCTGGATATGAATATTACTGGGTCTCTGCCCAACAACATCCTCAAAAGAGCTCTGTATTTATAATATTTGGGGTCCCAATATGGTCCTTCTGAGGGTTGTAGGTGCTCAAAGGGACGGACACTAAGGGTAGCAGGGTAACCAGGGGTAGCCGGTCATGTGCCCTTGGTGCTATAGCCCGGGTAGCATTTAATTCCTTAGGGTATGGGAATTATTCTACTTTATAATGGACATTAGGACGTGTGAATAACACTAATCTGTCCTATTTATGTATTATTTAATTATTTATCCTTAGTATATGTTCCCTGTAATACAATAATTATGTTATTAGATATCTCTACGGACATTTTGATGTCAGGTAAGTTCTCATTATGTATCATATAAATGGAGTAAAAGGTCATAATATTGTTTTTACTCTTTATCTACGAGTACCAGTTAATTTTTTGAGATAATTAATTAAAAATATAACTCATGAGAATTCATGTAATATTATTACATCATTATTTTCCTTAGTATGTCACGAAGATGTTGATGTATTGTAATTCTCATAAAAGTATATTAAAGTATTTTAATATGTTTTTTGAAGCTGTCATTGTCTTATTTTCGACATTCTTGATTCTTTGCATTATATTAAATAAAGAATACGTGTAAAGATTATTTAGGTATTTTTATATAATATTATGTATATTTAGACAGTCTAATATCCACAGGAACCTTTATTACATATGTAACAAGTTCCCGTGTATGTTGTAGCCTGTTTATGCGGTACCCGGGCCGCCTGTCACTATGTCAGCCCGTAGTCCCGCAGCTGCGTACTTGTCAGAGGCCCGGGTCTGCGTACAAGACCTTGACGGATTGACACGGCTCTATCCCAGCTGCGCGCGGGTGCTGTGGCTGCCGCGGCTGCGTGCGGGAATTGTGAAAAAACACATTTCCGCCCGTAACTCCTAAAATATACACAACACCTCAATTCTGACTGAATTTTAGGTGTGAAACCTATACGTGACAATGTGTGTGAAATATTTAATTGTTCAAAAAGCTCAATACTGGAGCCGTAGTATTTTGGTTCTTTTTTCCTTAATTATTTAAAAATATAAGGAGTTGGATGTCAAGGGTGGGGTCAGTGAGTGACCCTACCTATTTTGGATGGAGAATCCATTTCTGTAATAATATTTATGGTTTTCCTACTACTTCTTAGGTTAGTTGTATTATTATTATTTTTATGTTATTTTAGTTACTTTTGCAGCTTGCTCTGCAATAGTAGCAAGCTGACATTCCCCCACTCCAAGATATGGTCATATCTGAGAAAAATCTGGAGAAAGTTGGGAGAAAAAAATTAACTGCATAGGTGCTTCAGTGCCTTTTACTGGCTCTGTAATTTCTGAGATTTATTGGTCCGTCAGGTATATTATTTTCTGGTAACCATTCATCTTTGTCTGCATATTCCCCTTTGTATCTTACTAAGTATAGTCTGATGTCTTTTCCTTTTACCCCCTTTTTCTGATCTGTCAATATCCTTCTGACTTTCCCTTTTTCTTTTACAGGGTCATGTTCTATTGGGACTATTGCTGGAGGGAGGTTGCTGCCTTCTCTTGGTGTAAAGTGTTTGACTAGGCTAACAGGAAATACCGGATGTTTTCTTGATAATTCTTCACTCAAGATTACTTCCACAGCATTTCTTCCATGCATCTTCTTGATAACAAATGGTCCAACAAAGGCTGGTTTCAGTTTCCTGTTTCCTGCCAGGTTGTTGAAGTTAGTTGTAGATATCAAGATCTGGTCTCCTATCTTAAAGTCAGGTTCTTTATGGGATTTGTCCCATCTTTTTTTGTTGTATTCAACAGCTTCTTCCACACATTTCTGAGCATGGTTATTTGCTGCATCTATCATCTTTTTAAATTCAAGAGATTTTGGATGAATAGTGGCTAAGTTATAGTTCACGTTATTCCTAGGGAGTTTTGGAATCCATCCTCTTTCTAGTATGTAAGGGGCTTCCTTGGTGGTAGAATGTTTACTGCTGTTATAAGCCATTTTTAGGGCTGGGAGTAGGCTGACCCAATCATGGCAATAACGATCAGAGTTTCTGTATTCTAGACCAAAGCTAAAGAACCTTCTTAGCATATCTTCTAGGGTCTGTATCATCCTTTCAGCTAATCCGTCAGTTTGGGGATGGTATGCTGTAGAAAATGCTAGGGTAGTACCCAGTATATCATGTAGATTCCTCCAAAATTCAGAGGTGAATTTGGGGTCTCTGTCACTGATTATAATCTTGGGTATAACCACATCAGCTATTATCCTATTCCAGAATAGTAAGGCTACATCCATAGCAATATCCTCCTTGTGGTTAGGTAAGAATTTTGCCTTTTTGGAATATATGTCAACTATAACTAGGACAGAGTTATAAGAATGAGTACCTCCAGGGGGGAGGCCAGTGACAAAATCCATGTTGATAATTTCCCACCTGGTGGTAGTTTCAGATATCTTCTGTAAGAGTCCAAAGCTTTTTCCCGTAGTTTTATTAGATTTCTGGCAGGTTTCACAGCTGGTAACATATTCTGTAGTGACTTCTTTCCAGTCTATCCACCAGGCAGTTTGTTTCACTTTTTCTAAGGTTCTTGCTGTGGATAAATGTCCTGATGAACAGTTTTCATGGCATTCCTGGAGTATATTTTGTATATTCTATTTGTTGCTCAGTAATAATACGCTGGAATGTTGGTGTCTATAGTAAAGGAGACTATCCCAAAAGGTAAACCTTCCTGCTTTATAAGTTTTAAGTAGTGAGCGGGTAGGATATTTATCAAAGCTGCTTCTGAGGATTCACATTCCATAATGGTGATCAGCAGCTTGATCTCAGGAGAGTAGCTATGCCTTATTAAGTTGAAGAAAGCAGTATCTAATTCACATAAGTGGATTCCCATTATTGGAGCACTTAATGCAAAAAGATTGATATTCAAGATAGGAAAGATATCTTGATCTTCAGGGTCATATGCTGGATTGTTTGATTCATTAGGCAACGCATTCCTACTCAGACTATCCGCATTCTGATGTTTAGCTCCAGCTTTATGTACTATAGTCATCTGCCCTCTATATTGTTGTATAGAAATTTGCCGCCCGAGCATATGTCTGCTGGGGGTTTTCATGTTCATAAGAGTTCTTACAGCATTGCAGTCCGTGATTACTTGAAAAGTGGTGCCTTCTAAGTCATATTGAAGCTTCTCTAAAGCCCATACTAGTTCCAAACATTCCAATTGACTGGCCCCATATCTCTTCTCAGTATCTTTGATCTGTCTAGATATGAAGAGTACGGGTTTTTCTACTGGTTTGTCTTCTTCTATCCTTTCTTGATGTAAAGCAGCTCCTAGCCCTTCCATGCAAGCGTCAATATATAGTTTGAAGGGTTTAGATTAATCTGGTGGGATAAGTAGAGGAGTAGAGGTCATAGCTATTTTTTAATTCCTCATAGTTCTTTAGTCTCTCATGAGTGATTTCAAATAGTGTATTGTTTTTGCATACCTCATACAGACTTTTAGTTAGCATAGCAAACTTTGGTATATATTGTCTGTAATAACTGCAGAAACTGATGAAGGACAGTAATTCTGTCTTGTTTTGAGGCATAGGTCTATTCATAACAGCAGCTATCTTATTCTTATCAGCAGCTAGAGTTAGACCAGAGACTATATGTCCTAAGGCTTTCAATTCTCCGTAGCCAAAATTGCATTTCTTCATGGAAACCTTTAGTCCTGCTTTGGAGATAGTCTGGAGTACTAATCTTACTTGGTTCATATGAGTATCCAAGTCATAAGAGTATATGATAACGTCATCTATGTATACCATCATCCATCCTTGTCTTATGTAAGTACCTAGAACTGTATCCATTGTTCTCTGGAAGTGTGATGGAGGATTCTTTATGCCAAAAGGCATCCTGAGATATTCATATATTCCCAAATTACAGATTATTCTCATAAACTTCCGGCTTTCAGGACTTATTGGTATCTGGTGAAAACCTTTAGGCATATCCATAGTAGTGATGTACTTAGCCTTGGAAAAATTATGCAAAGCATGATCAATCTGGGGTATAGGATAATAATCTGCTTGAGTGTAATTGTTGAGCATTCTGAAGTCTCCTACCATTCTTGAATTGTCATTATGCCAAGCTATGATTACAGGTGTGGTGACATCTACCTGTTCATTATGTCCTACTTTCCTTAATACTTGTAAGTCTATTAGTTCTTGGATATGTTCCTCAAGAGCTTTTCTAGTCTTAGGACTAGACGGATAGGCTGGCCTTCTTAAGTCAGGAGGATAAGGAGGCTTAATGGTCAATGTTAATACCATATCTTGTCCTTTAATATCACCAATAGGATGGTCTTTAGTACAGAAAGCATTCTGGTTCTCAAAGCAGATTTTTAATATATCTTTCTTCTGTTCCTCAGAAAGTTTTGTATTCAGAGCTGCTTGAGAGAAATATTCTTGGTCAAAGTCTTGTAAATGCTTCTGGTAAATAGAGGAGGGGAAGTTAGACTGAATAGTGCATATCTTAAACTTCTTATCCCAATTACCTCCTACTGTGAAGTATCTTCATCTGCTCTGGAACACGTCTATACCATATAGACATAAGGCATCATTACCCAGTATCAGGTAGTCACACAGACCACTGAGTAATACTACAAACTCCACTTGTATTCTCAATGATCCTTTAGTGTGAGGTAATATTATAGGAGCATTTTATACTCAAATAGCATTCATAGTAGAGTTGCAAGAACTGAATTTGGCTTTTGGGACAGGTAAAAGGTGTTCCCTCCAATTAGGGTCCCATTTTTTTAAGAATTCCACACAGAAACATGAACAAAAGGCTCCACTGTCCAGCAATAACCTTATGGGTCTGTTTTTATACAACCCAGTTGCATAGCACGTTTGACCAGTGGTATAACTTTTTCCACTCATAGGTTTGACTGTGAATGGTTTGAGATCCATAATGTGTCTAGGAATCATAGTAGGATCCCATTGTTGGGGTAGGCTAGAATCCCCATGAATATTATTGATCTCTGCAGAAGTACCTATATCCCCTTCTATAACATTAACAGGGTTGATCAAGATCAATTCACATTCAGAAAGAGATCCTTCAGTATCAGCTATATCTTCATCCTTCTGATTCTCTTCAAACTCCTGTTCTCCTTCCAAGACTGCTATCTTCCTTCTTGGTAATAGACAGTCTTGTCTCATATTCCCAGTTTTGTTAAAATTCCAACAAGTTTCAGGCGTCCTCTCTTTATCCCTATTCTCATTAGGTTTCTTGTTGTCAGAGGCATTTATCAGAGGAGGTTGCTCTCTGGTTTTGTTAACAGTATAATTCTCTTTGGGTCTAGAAGGGGCTTTCTTGTCCAACCCATTCATGTCTATTACTTCTTCTAACACATTGATTAGAGTAGGCAAGTCTGCATCCATGCTAATCCTACATCTTAGGCTATGGTTAAGATTTCCAGGACACAGGTTGAGGAATCTTTCATTTACTTCCTCTTTATCAGCATCTGGATAGAAGCAATCCAATCTTTTCTTCTGTTCCAAGCACCATTTTTGAGGTTTGTCCTTGGAGGGGTCAAATGAGGAATTTTCGAAATTTTTCATCATTTTCCTTTTCCACATTCTAGAACCAAATTGTTCTTTGATCAGAAGTTTCCAAGAATTCCATGGTAAGGATTCTACTTCTTCTCTCTTACTGATAAACCAGTCCAATGCTACTCCTTCAAATATTCTGGGTAACTGGACTACAGCTATAGCTTCTGGTAAGTCATAAGAGTTAATGGTGTAATCAATAAATTTAATAAAATTTATATGATTGTATTCTCCTTCTCCTGAGAAATTGGGCCATTCAGAGATAGGTGGTAACAGTTTGAGGGCTTTCTCCATCTCAGGAGTAGGACTAGGCCTAAAGGTGTCACTCCTATGTATTCCTAATAAGGGTGGTGCATAAGGAGTAGTAGTTTGTCCGGGAGGCTTTGGTTCATCTGTAGTACTCCCAAAGGGGTTGGTCAGATGGACTTCTAAGTCTCTAAGATCATTTTTGATCAGATTAAGTTGCAGGTCCACTTTGTTATTGAGCACATCCAATTTTTCACTAAGGTATAGAATGGAACTGTTAGTGGTGGTTGCCAATTCTTCTTTTAAGGGGTGGAAAGACATGATAAAATCTTCTTGTATTCCGGATAACATATTCTCAATTGTTTGAGTTTGTTTGATCCTACCTTGATTAATTGTCTCCAATAATTGCTCTGTGTGTTCTCCAATCTCTTCCATTCCTACCGTCTTTGTTTGGTTATTAATTAATTTGGCTACTACTGAGGTTAATTTATCCATTTGGGTGTAAACCCCGTCCAAATTTTCACAAACAATTTTAAAATTATGAAGCATATCATTAGAAAAGGAAGTAATTACATCAGATGTCTGTTTGGGATCAGAGTTAGAGGCTAATTGTTGTAAAACTTTTTCCACTTTTGAGCTAGTGATATTATCTGGTCCCAGTCTTTCTTTACCTTTGGCTTGGGATGGGAAGTGGATCTGCCTTTCAGTTGGGCTAATTGATCTCATGGATTCCACTTTTCTACGTAGGATTCTACCTCTTTCCTTGGAATCAGTTTCTGAAAAGCTATCTGGGTGGCTTTTGCCTGGGAGATTATCTTTTTCATGGATACCATGTCCTCCTTGGCTTGGGCTTCTTTTAATTCTTCCCAATATTTCTGTCACGCTTTGCACTTAAGGATTATTGTCTTCACCACTTTGACATGTCCTCTCCTCAGTACCATCTACCTCAGTCTAAAAGCGTGACACAAATAAAAGGACAACATCAATGGTGCGATCTGCTATTTCCTCTGGCTTGCGCTGACCTTCCAATCTCGGCGACCAACTCAGTATATACTTGCAAACTTTGCAGTTAACTCCATAACGGTCAACCATCCATTATGAGATCCAATCTCCTTCCCTGGCCAATCAATAGCCTCAGACTTCCATCTTTGGTCATGCATTGTTTGTTAGTTTTCATCTACGTCTAACCAAGCCATCACTACTTTATAGTTTGCAATTGGACTAGTCCCTACCCTGCATACACTATTACCTCTCATTTGCATTACCTTCAACGTCACTCGCTCTTATCCCAATTTGTCATGCAATTGTACGCTCAGATTCTATTGTCTCGCACTTAGGCTAAGACCTCGGATCTATACCACTGCTTCATTTCCTATTCCGTTCCTGTCATTCATTGCCTCACGGCTTCACCTGTAGTTAGCTCATCACCAGGTTGTATCTAGTCACTTTGGATTACCTTACAAGGGCTATCCCCTTGCCTGATGATTGTCTCCTCAGTTAGTTAATTTCATACATTCTTGCATTTTGCTGCAACCTAGTTATCACATTGGACTCAGGTTGAGTTTACTTCTTTGGAACACCTTCCATTCATCTCGCCGTTTGTTGAGTGGCATAACCAATTTTGCACTTTGCAACTGGGTCTTGCTATTTGCACTTGCCCTCGCACTTGGTATTCCTTTGCGCTCAGGATCATATAAGAATTGCCCTATAGTACATGGGGTGGTTGTGTGACAGTAAATTAACTAACTCAACTCATCTATTGTAGCCTGCCAACCTATAGTAGACTCCTTCTTTCTCGATGTCACATACTTGCTCAACCAGGAATGCTTCCCTCGCCCCATACAATGATGAGATCCATTGGGTAGGGAGAACCAGTGCTCCTCGGGCCCAAAAACCCTTAGATCCAATTCCTCCTTCCAAATTGCCATCTCTGGAACCTCTCAATGATCCTTGGGCTCCTCCACGGGATGCTCCGACGGACCCTCTTGCGGAATTTGCAGACTCCGACCATTTTCTCGATGAAACCTTGACTTGTGGTAGACCAGGGGTTTGCACTACTGCTCTCGAGCCCAATGCTCCAACCCTGCTTTCAACATTGATCCCGGCCCTCACTCATGGTGCCCAGCTATCTAGTCCAAGCACTCCTAGTTTTCGCACTCCTGGCATGAAACAACCTGATCACTTTACAGGAGAAAACCCTCATAGGCTTAGATCCTACCTACAGTCTTTTAAAATCATCTTTTCAAACGACTCCAACAATTTCCCTTCCAATAGCCATAAAGTTATGTATGCTTTGTCCTTATTAGGAGGTAGAGCCTCGCAGTGGTTCAAACCGTACCTTGAACTTTTGTCCAACGACAGCCCCACTTGTATTCTCAACAACTGGGACAAGTTTGAGAAACAATTTTTCACCCTGTTTGGCAATCCCAATGAAGTTCAAAACGCCAAATACAAACTTAATAGTTTAGTTATGAAGGAGAATAGTAGAGCTTCCGTTTATATTTCTCATTTTCAAACCTTGCAGTCTCACTTCCAGTGGAACAAGGCCGCTCTACTTTTCCATTTCCAAAAGGGTTTACCGGCACGCTTAATCGAACAGCTTGCAGTTGGGGGTCATAAGACAACCTTGCTTCAGCAGCTAATTGATTGAGTGATTGAGCTTGATAATGGCTATCATGACAAGAATTGCTCTTGGCAAAACAACCATGGACCATCCACTTGGCTCCAAGGTTGGACGACTCCTCAAAGCAAAACACAAGGAACCCAAAACCATCCAAACCAACCCCGACTTTGAACTCCAACTCAAAAGGGAAAGCCGTTGCCAAAACTCCGAAGTTCATGGACAAGGAAACCGGGATGCTTTGAAGTGAGGAACGGCTGCAAAGGGAAAAGAACGGGCTGTGTATGTATTGTGGAGGTAAACATGATGTCAACAGCTGTGCAAAGCGGTTAGCGTGTGAAGCGGCTTAGCAGTCAAAAAATTAGCTTTTAGTTTTTCTGATACTCGCAAGGAAAACTACACATTATCTAAATCACCGCGAGTAAATCTTCGCACTTGCAAGTCACTAGGTGCTCCAAGTTTGAGATTTATCCTATTCCATTCCGACAACACTCCTTATCAAGTATTACTTGATTCCGGCGCTAATGTTTCCTTCATCAGTGAATCTTTCGCCACTTCAAAAAATATTACGCGTTCCAAGCTAGATAAATTCCCCATCTATCTAGTAAGTAGTGCGACTGAACCGTCTTATTTGGTTTCCCAAAAGGCAAAATTGACCTTTGCATTTTCAAATTTCCCCAGCTTTGAATGGGATTTATTTGTCTTGGCTATACCCGGAATGGGTGATACCATTCTAGGCCATGATTTCCTATTTTACTGGAATCCGGATGTGAATTGGCAAGAAGGAGTAATTAAACTTTGAACCTTGCACCCCCAGAACGCTAACCTTTCCGTCAATCAGGAATTAAACAGCCTACCTGACACTGTCATTGAGTTGGATGACAATTTTCCGCCAGGAGATTTGCAATATCCTGACCTTCATTCTCAAATTCCCTCTTCAGATTTAGGAGTTATTTCTTACCTATCCAGCTTACCTCTTTCCTGTTCCTTCAAAGAGAAACAGACACCAACCAAAAGGTGTATTTTGAGCTCCCTAATCTTCTTGCACCATGCAAGCACCTCAAACCCGGTGCTCAAAGATGATAAGATTGAAGATTTAGAAATCATTAGAGAGTCTTTACCTTTGGTTTATCATGACTTTGCTGATGTCTTTTCAGCGGCAAAAGAAGATAAACTGCCTCCATCCTGTCCTTATGATCACAAGATTGAACTTACTGGCCCACCTCCGGCACCAGGACCAGTCTACTCTCTCTCGAGGCAAGAATCAATTGCGCTTCAAGAATACATTGCGGAAAATGTAGCAAAAGGATTTCTTCAACCAAGCAATTCAAACACCGGTTCCCCTGTCCTATTTGTACCAAAAAAGGACGGCAGACTTTGCCTTTGTGTTGACTACAGGAAACTGAACCAGGTTACCCGGAAGAATGCCTATCCAGTACCGCCTATGTCACATCTTCTTACCCTCTTCCATGGAGCTACTTATTTCTCAAAGTTAGACCTTCAAGGTGCCTATAACCTAATTTGCATTAAGGAAGGTCATGAGTATTTAACTGCGATGAGAACCCGGTTTGGCAGCTATGAGTATACCCTCATGCCTTTTGGCCTCTGCAATGCTCCTTCCACTTTTAAACATTTTGTCAACGACATTTTCTCCGATCTCGTAGGTAAATACCTTGTGGTATATCTCAATGATATACTAGTCTACTTGAGAAACCTTGAAGATCACATTGCACATGTGCAAGAGATGCTACAGCAACTTTGAAAGAATGACCTGTTTGCAAAAGCCTCTAAGTGCAAGTTCCATTCCTCTTCTCTTCATTTTCTAGGTGTCTTAGTCTCGCAGAAAGGACTATTGATGGACCCAGCCAAAAGCAAACGCATATTGAACTGGCCCCCACCTTCTTTGGTTAAATCTATTCAAGTTTTCCTTGGTTTCAGTAATTTCTATAGAAGGTTTATTGCGCGTTACGCCAAAAAAACTGTGGATCTTACTAACCTTCTTCAAAAAGACACTCCTTTTATTTTTACCAAACAAGCTGCTTTGGAGTTCAAAGCTCTGAAGATAGCGTTCACTACTGCTCCAATACTTGCTCACTTCAACAAGCTAGCTCGCACTATTGTCAAAACAGACGCAAGCGACTATGCGATCGCAGGAGTCATCTTGCAGTTTTCTCCTTCCACTCCTCTCTTTCACCCTGTAGCTTTTGAGTCTTGCAAGTTGCTCGCTGCAGAGCTTAACTATGAGATTCATGACAAGGAACTTCTTGCAATTGTTTATTGCTTGAAGAAATGGCGTTCATACCTTTTGAATCTTAGGGAATCCTTTGAGGTTTTAACTGATCATAATTCTTTGAAGTATTTCATGAGTTCAAAAGTCCTCACACGTAGAAAGGCACGTTGGGCCAAATACCTCTCCAAGTTCCACTTTACAATCACGTACCGTCCTGGGAAACAAGCGGTAGTTCCTGATGCGTTATCACGTTGGGACAACGTTTACCCAGGGGGGGGGAGCACCTTTGCCAAAAACAACCCTGAAAACGTTAGGACACTCTTCTCAACCCAATCTGCCCAACTCAGTTCAATCATCGCTTGCTTAAAAGATTTGGCTTCCAAACTCCGACAAGCTCAACGCGACGACCCCAAGTGCATCGAACTTTGCAAAAGTGCAAACTTATTAGATAGAAGTTACATTATAGATGATAATGACTTTTTAGTTTATGATAATCGTATAGTAGTACCAGATAATTCTTGCATTAAGTTAGATATCTTTGAGTCACGGCATGATTCTCCGCTTGCTGGTCATTATGGGCAGGATAAAACCTACCAATTGATTGCACGAGAATTCTACTGGCCTGGTATGACCAAAGAAGTAAAAGACTATGTTAGCGCGTGCTATGATTGCAATTGCAAAAAGTCCTCAAAACACCGGAAGTATGGGCTGCTCCAGCCACTTCCAATTCCGCCTTGTCCTTGGCACTTGCTGTCTATGGATTTCATCTCTCAATTACCTCCTTCTAGTGGATATGATTCTTTTCTAGTAATAGTAGATTGCTTCTCAAAGATGGCTTTATTTTTACGCAGTAATGTAACGGCCTCTTCAGAAGACTTGGCTAACTTGTTCATAGAATATGTATTTTTGAAACATGGTCTCCCTGATAATTTAGTTATTGATTGTGGATCTCTGTTTGTCTCAAGCTTCTTGACCTTGCTATGCCAACATTTGAAGATCACTTGCAATTTATCCACGGCTTACCACCCGGAAACGGATGGGCAAACCAAGCAAGTTAATCAGATCCTCAAACAATATCTTTGAATGTATGTTGCCTATCAACAAGACAAATGGTTGCAATGGCTCCCACTAGCCAAATTTGCCTACAACAACTCCACTCATTCCTCCACCAGAAAGTTTCCCTTCCAAACTCTTTATGGTAGAAACCCAACTTTCTCTTCCCTTCACGTAGCACCTTCTCAACCTGCTACCGATTACCTTGAAAAAATTCAATCCCTTCAATCGCAACTTTGAACCAACCTTGAAGAAGAAAACCAACGCTATAAGGAGCAAGCAGACCAATCTTGCACTTTGGCTCCAACCTTTGCAGTTGGAGCTCAAGTATGGCTTGATGCTTGCAACATTTGCAGTACTTGCCCAACTCTCAAACTCTCCAAAAGAAATGTTGTTCTCTTTAAAGTAGAATCAGTCATCTCCCCTAACGCCTTTAAACTTCCTTTACCTGCAAAATGGCAAGGTATCCACCTGGTCTTTCATGTGTCTCTCCTAGAGCCAGCTCAAGTCCTGTACCCGGGCAAGACTCATCCCCCTCCTGAACCGGTCACTGTCCTCGATCATCAAGAATGGTAAGTAAGCTGTATTCTGGATTCCAGGTTACGCAAAGGAAAACTTCAATACCTCGTCGAATGGTCTGGCTTCCAGTCCAAAGAAGATTGCACCTCGTGGGAACCAGCCCATCACCTTTGCAATTCACCCAATCTGATTTGAGAATTCCATGCGAGCTACCCTTGCAAACCTCGGCAATCATGATTCTTTCCCATCCAATTCCATCCAATTCCATTCCATTCCACTCCATATTCCATCCCATCCAATTCCATTCCATTCCACTCCACATTCCATCCCATCCAATCCCATTCCATTCCACTCCACATTTCATCCCATCCAATTCCATTTCATTCCATTTTACATTTATCTTACTTAATCCCATTCCATCCCATATTCCATCCCATTAAAACTTATCTTATTTCACCATCATTTCATCATTTAATTCATCCATCTTATTGTGTTATTCTTTTCTCATTTTCCTTTAATTTCCACTTATTATTAAAAATAATAATAATAATAATAATGATATTTCTATTTTTAATAATAAATAAATATATAAAAAAAAAATATCAAACTAAAAAGTTTCTTTTATTTCTTTTTCCGCATCCTCCCAATTTTCCGTCAATTCCGCAACCATGGACCAAAAGGTATCAAGGTCTTCATCATTGATCAATGCGGACATGTTTTGAAGTACCAGCACTTCCGTTACAATGTGCCTCTCAAAAATCTCCTCGCATCTTGCAATCCAAGTTCGCTTTGGCCAAGCATTCCATCCACCTTCCTCCAAGAGCTCTTCATACCTTCTCTTCCTTTGGACACCCAACGTGCCTTCTCCAATATCGTCTGTCAGGCCCCTTGCATCCGTTTTGACCGGAAATGCGATTTGCACCGGATCTGCTTTGCCTTGGCCCTCCATCCCTTCCGTCCCATTCAATTCCTCCCTTGCATCTCCTTCATTTCCTTCTTCTAATTCACCCTCTTCCTCTTTGTTCTCTCCACTTCCGTTTCCTCCATTTTCCTCTTCTCTTTCCGCTGTGTTTTCTTCTTCCTCCCTTGCTTCCTCGGTGATAACTCCTACCGGTTCTGCATTGGATACCTCGCCTTGCACCTCAACATTCATCTGGGTCCCCGGGTTTTCAGTCGGCGGTCCCCAGTAAGGTGGTCGTGGTGGTGGTGTGTTGGTAGTATATCTTTGAAAACAAGGCAACACTAGCAAACAAGCAAAAAATTAGTTATTATTTCAAGTTCATTAGTTATTCCTGATTAGTACTCACCAGGAACTCGCGTCCCCAAGTGTTCAATCTCAGGAAATAGTGGTATCTTGTAATTAACCCTTGGCGCGGACCTACAACTTTGCATCTCCCTTGATGATTCCAAAGGACCCTTGACAGTCGACTCAACATTTATAGGGAAGTTGCACGCCACCTTGCAAAGGCAACATTGCTCGCATTTGCCTCAAAGACCTTGGACTGCAGTACTGGGAATACATCGCTTGTTGCGGCGAATACAGTTTTCGCAACGGCAGGACAACGATGACAACATTTTTACAAAAATTATAAAAATCTATTGGGTAATGAATTAAGTAATGTATAAGGGTATACAGTGATAATTAAACGACTTGAGATTGATGGGAAAATTTACCTGAACCCTTGCAGGAGCTCGCGTCTTTATACCCGGGAAACTGTCACGCTTTGCACTTAAGGATTATTGTCTTCACCACTTTGACATGTCCTCTCCTCAGTACCATCTACCTCAGTCTAAAAGCGTGACACAAATAAAAGCACAACATCAATGGTGCTATCCGCTATTTCCTCTGGCTCGCGCTGACCTTCCAATCTTGGCGACCAACTCAGTATATACTTGCGAACTTTGCAGTTAACTCCATACCAGTCAACCATCCATTATGAGATCCAATCTCCTTCCCTGGCCAATCAACATCCTCGGACTTCCATCTTTGGTCATGCATTGTTTGTTAGTTTGCATCTACATCTAACCAAGCCATCACTACTGTATAATTTGCAATTGGACTAGTCCCTAACCTGCATACACTATTACCTCTAATTTGCATTACCTTCAACGTCACTTGCTCTTATCCCAATTCGTCATGCAATTGTACGCTCAGATTCTATTTTCTCGCACTTATGCTAAGACCTTGGATCTATACCACTGCTTCATTTCCTATTCCATTCCTGTCATTCATTGCCTCATGGCTTCACCTGTAGTTAGCTCATCACCAGGTTGTATCTAGTCACTTTGGATTACCTTATAAGGGCTATCCCCTTGCCTGATGATTGTCTCCTCAGTTAGTTAATTTCATATGTTCTCAAATTTTGCTGCAACCTAGTTATCACATTGGACTTAGGTTGAGTTTCCTTCTTTGGAACACCTTCCATTCATCTCGCCATTTGTTGAGTGGCATAACCAAGTTTGCACTTCGCAACTGGGTCTTGCTATTTGCACTTGCCCTTGCACTTGGTATTCCTTTGCGCTCACAATCATCTAAGAATTGACCTATAGTACTTGGGGTGGTTGTGTGACAATTTCACGTGTTCTTTGACTAGGTCTTTGATCCTAGACTCCTTGGCCAGATTCTGCTGGGGTGGCTGCAGGGAATTTTCTTGTAAAGGAGGGTTGCTTGATTCTGCTACTTTCTCTGGCTCTAGGTTGGGAGAGGGCAGAAGTGGTTGGTGCTGCTCCTTGCTCATCAACATTTGGTTCGCGGGTTCTAATCCCTTCATTGTTGTCCTTACTGGTGATCTCACGGTTACTGAGAGCTGTTGGCAAAGATCCATAGGAGGGAATTCTTCCTGAGGCTCTCGTGTTACTTCTGATCATTTTCAGAATAATATGTTTATAAGTTTTTTTACAGAAAAAATCTGTAAAAATAAGTTTTGTTTCAAAACTCACTTAAATTTATATTCAAAGGTACTAAGACCTTATTGGGGTTGAATTGATAATCCTACGGGGTCTTGGTGGGTTCCAATGAGGTCTTCACTTGTCCAATCAATATTTTCAGGGCGTCCGGAGAGGTCTTGGACTTCCTGATCTAATAGAGCCACTTCAGTGGCGGTGGTTTCTGGTACAGGAGGGTTCACTGGTAAAAAAGGTGTATTTTATTGGTTTAAAAAAATATATTAATAATATTTTGTTTAAAAATAAATGGTGATGCAAGTTGTGTACTTACTTTTATATTTCAAAAAGAAATTTATGCGGTATTTTTTCCAAGCTTTATGTTTTCTTAATAGAGCCTGAAAATTGATACTCCTTTCAAGATCTTCTTGTTCAAGGTGTTTATCTAGGTGTTTGCGTGCAGAAGAAATATTAAGTTGCTCAGCTTGAGTTAAAGCTTTCCAACTGGTAGGTTTATAATTTTTAATGTATTCTTCTTTTCTTATCTGTAAAAGATTTAGATAATAGATTATTAATTCTGCATTGGTTTTTAAATCCACTGCCAAAGAATTCAATAATAAATCATGGTTATAAAGTCAGATAAATTTATCTTTGATTTTATTTTTTTGTGAAAATGTCTGGTCCAAGGTATTAAATATAATAAAATGGCATATTTCCCGGCCAGACCCCAATTGTCAGCCTCCTGGATTCCAAGACCCCTGCTATCCTTTAGCTACCAGAGGTGATATTGTAAATAATAAATATATTATTTAATAATTGCAGCAAAAATCCATAGAATACTTGGATTAAGCTTATTGCAAGGTTAAATGGTTTGGTTATTGTTTATTGTTTTGAATCAAAATTGATTATTAAATATTTATAGAGGGGCCACAATTATATTGGGGATCTTTAACACCTATCTTCAGGGATTTCAGTATGAAAACACGTAGTCCTGGTTACTTTGGGTTCTTTAGTTTAAAGATTATTATACCCAAAGATAATATGTATATAAAATACACAATGGAGTGGTAGGGCCTTGTAGCCAAGCTACCATGACAGAGAAGGGATAATAAGACTCACTGGTATATTATTAAATCCTTTGGGTATCTTTTTGGGACATGTACTGATGAGTTAAACCTGTATACTGGGGTTATAAGGTTGTTCAGCAGTCTTAATTGATAAAAAGAGGTTTTGAAGACGGATATTACTGATCAGAAATTGCCATAAATCACTTACTTATCTCTTATAAGTATTTGATTCCCTTGGCACGGCTTCTGGATATGAATATTACTGGGTCTCTGCCAAACAACATCCTCAAAAGAGCTCTGTATTTATAGTATTTGGGGTCCCAATATGGTCCTTCTGAGGGTTGTAGGTGCTCAAAGGGACGGACACTAAGGCTAGCAGGGTAACAAGGGGTATCCTGTCATGTGCCCTTGGTGCTATAGCCCGGGTAGCATCTAATTCCTTAGGGTATGGGAATTATTCTACCTTATAATGGACATTAGGACGTGTGAATAACACTAATCTGTCCTATTTATGTATTATTTAATTATTTATCCTTAGTATATGTTCCCTGTAATATAATAATTATATTATTAGACATCTCTAAGAACATTTTCATGTCAGGTAAGTTCTCATTATGTATCATATAACTGGAGTAAAAGGTCATAATATTGTTTTTACTCTTTATCTACGAGTACCAGTTAATTTGTTAAGATAATTAATTAAAAGTATAAGTCATGAGAATTCATGTAATATTATTACATCATTATCTTCCTTAGTATGTCACGAAGATGTTGATGTATTGTAATTCTCATAAAAGTATATTAAAGTATTTTCATATGTTTTTTGAAGCTGTCATTGTCTTATTTTCGACATTCTTGATTCTTTGCATTATATTAAATAAAGAATACGTGTAAAGATTATTTAGGTATTTTTATATAATATTATGTATAATTAGTCAGTCTACTATCCACAGGAACCTTTATTACATATGTAACAAGTTCCCGTGTATGTTGTAGCCTGTTTATGCGGTACCCGGGCTGCCTGTCACTATGTCAGCCCGTAGTCCCGCAGCTGCGTACTTGTCAGAGGCCCGGGTCTGCGTACAAGACCTTGACGGATTGACACGGCTGTATCCCAGCTGCGCGCGGGTGCTGTGGCTGCTGCGGCTGCGTGCGGGAATTGTGAAAAAACAAATTTCCGCCCGTAACTCCTAAAATATACACAACACCTCAATTCTGACTGAATTTTAGGTGTGAAACCTATACGTGACAATGTGTGTGAAATATTTAATTGTTCAAAAAGCTAAATACTGGAGCCGTAGTATTTTGGTTATTTTTTCCTTAATTATTTAAAAAAATAAGGAGTTGGATTTCAAGGGTGGGGTCAGTGAGTGACCCTACCTAATTTTGGATGGATAATCCATTTCTGTAATAATTTTTATGGTTTTCCTACTACTTCTTAGGTTAGTTGTATTATTATTATTTTTATGTTATTTTAGTTACTTTTTCAACTTGCTCTGCAATAGTAGCAAGCTGAAAATTCTGAATTAAAAATGGTTTCAGAGAGACAGAAAGAAAAAAATAAACAGAAGCAGTAGTAAGAAAAGGAAAAGGAATTTGGAGTTGAACTATGATACTAAATATTTGTAAGTAATCTTGTGCTTAAGTAGATAAAAAATGATGCAATGATGGGTAGAATTATCTGATTTTATAATTTCAAGATTAATCAGTTTGATTAATTAGAAGACCCCCCCCCAGTTCTAATAATCAAAAAACAAGATTTTATGGGGAAAGTTCAGTTCATTGAAGGAGGTGAGCTTTTCAGAGAGGAGCCTCACCAAAATGGCCTTCTGATGACTAACAACATGATGAAATAATATTCTCCACTTTCCAAGAGACAGTATATTTCAAAGCCAGAAAACTGAAAACATAGGAGTCATGAATAATAGGCGCAACATTTTGAGGTAACCATTGAGAAGTAACAAGAGACAGAAGCCTACCCAAGCTTATGGAAAATGAAATGAGATCAGAAACAACACAGAAGAGATTTTCAATTGACACTATGAAGATGGCCACCACCAAACTCCAAGGCTGAGAAGGACTCAACAAAGGAAAGACTACAAAATAGAAGTAAGAGTCTGTTTCAGTCATGATGAAGGTATGAATAGTTGCACTTAATTATCTTGAGTCCTCTACAATGTCCAGCACTTTCTGATTGCTCAATCTGTTGGATCTTTTGATGTTTTAGATTCCAAGACCAAATTTGATAGTTGAAAGAAGAGAAAGCCCAGCAAGAGAGGAACCATTGGGATAAATGAAACTGGGGAGTAATAAAAGGTAGAGAGCCAGTACTTGTGATGCATATGCAATAAATGGACTACCCTTGTGAGAGAGGTTGTGCCTAGAGTTTTACTAGTGGCTTCTGTACGTGAAAGCTTTGAGACTTCTTGAGTTAAAATTAGGGAATAATTCAAACAAGAGATAAAACAAATAATAAGAAGGAAGGATGAGAGGATATGTACAAAGATAGGGTCAACAGATCTCGAATACAATGATGTTTCAACACCCCCCCATAATTCCCCTGTGACCCAGACTTAAGACACCTTGATGTAAGTTGCTCTAGCACTTTTTTTTTGGTGGCCTTGGTGAGTGCATCAGCAACCATGCAGTCCGTTGTAATGAGGTCAACGTGAATTTTTTTGGAAGAGGAATTACTGCGCAACCACTTTATCTTCATTTCAAAATATTTTGTTTTCAAGTTTTAGCCAAAGTGATGAATCTTCTCTACAAGTCCTTTGTTGTCTACCAGGAATTTGGAGGGTTGTACTGGAGGCCTTTTCCACAGGTCAAAAATGATTGAGTGTATCCAGAGCAATTCCTGTGCTCCATCTGTTAGAGCATTCAGTTCTGCCTCTGTGGATAAGAGGGTTATGTTCCCCTGTTTTCTGATCTTCCAGGAGATTGGAGCAGACTTCCAAAACAAAATGTAGCCTGTATGAGACCTATGGGTGTGAGGATCATCTTCCCAAGTTGAGTCTGTGTATACTGTCAGTGAATCTGATCCATTTCCTGGATGAAGAAAGATATCAAGAGATAAAGTCCTGGCCAGGTATTTCTGGATGTGCCGCATTTCTTTCCTGTGACATATTCCCAGATTTTGGTTGAATTGAGTGAGAATGGAGGCTGCTGCTGAGATTTTGGGTCAAGTTCTACAAGATAGGTATTTCAGAATCCCATCATACTTCCTGAAGTTTACTCCAAGGCTGGAAAACTCTGCCTGCTCATTCAGAGACTCTGGAACCAGCTGAAGGCCAGGAGTTAGAGGAGTTAGGACCGGCCTGCAGTCTGAGATATCTAGCTCCTTCAATGTATAATCAATGAGCTTTTTCTGACTAAGCATGATTGTGTCATTGAACTTGCTAAAATCAATTCCAACAATTCTTTTTGGTTTGTGCGCTGATGACCGTGGAAATTTACGTAAGAAATCTTCTTCAAACCAATCTACCTCTATGCACACGACAAGATTGTCTATGTGGAAGAACACAGAAGAGAATTTTTTTCTTGAGTGTAGAGACACAGGTCCGCATTGGATTGGTTAAAGCCAATTTCTCCCAACCATTCAGTGAGTGTTCTGTACCAATTGGCCAGAGCCTGACGCAGACCATAGAGGGATTTTTTAACCTAACAAACCTTGAAAATTTCTTGCTTTCTTTGGGCTTAAGTATATAGATTTCTTCTTCAAGAGGGGCAAACAATATGCTGCCTTAACATCAAATTGTGAAATTTTTAGATTCAGGTCCAAACCACTTGGCAGTAGGAGTAGGAGTGTTGTGAAATTTCCAGTTGGTATATAGGTGTCACAAAAATCCACTCCAGCCGCCTGTAGATTACCCATGATCCATAGTTGAGACTTTTTCTTTTCTGGGGAAAGAATTGTGGCCAGTTTTACCATGTCCACCCACATAGTTCTGAGATACTGATTGGGTTCAAAATTCACATCTTCCTATACGCCTTTTGATTTGATCTGATTCAGTTTGATCTCTCTTCCCCTGGAGTAGTCAAGAGGGGTATTTTTAACAACAGAACCGTATGAGTACTTTTGAGTTTTAATAGATGGAACCCGCTCATGCAGGTTATATCTTGGATCTTATTCTTCCTGATTTTCTCCCACATGATTGAGAGGTCCAACGGGTGCAATAATTTCAGTGGGGATGACTGGATTGGCTGTTCCACTGTTGGAGGCCTGGAAAGAGGAGCAGTAGATTTGACAGCGTTAACTTTGCTTGATCCTTCAGAGCTGGCGGAGAGGGAGTCATTGTACCAATCTCCTATCACCACATCATTTTCTAAACTTTTGATATTAGCATCAAAATCCAGGACCTTTATGTGTTAAGTGTTGACCACTTCATTTTCCAACTTCAGAATCCTGTAGGAGAGTAGGTCTTCATTGTAGCAAATTAGACAACCAAAGATCCCTTGTGGTTCAAGTTTGGAGAAGGACAGCCTGTCTTTGACAATGTAGCTGACCTGGTTACCAAGAGGATGAAAGTAGTGGATATCTGATGCCTTTTCTTTAAAGAGTTTGTATGGATATTTCTTTGACTTGTGAGATGGGAATTGATTGAGTGCCAAGGCAAATGACCAGATAATAAAGTTTCACAGAAGCTTGTTAAGCTGAGAGTTGAACAGAACCATTCTTAGTGATTCCAGTATGAGTTAATTGAAATTTTCTACTAATACGTTCTATTGTGGAGAATACGCATCAGATAATCTCTGCCTGATGTTATTATCCCTACAGTAGTCAGCAAGGTTGTGGTTCCAGAACTCGGTTCCACAATCCAAGTGAAGAATCATAGGACTATAGTTGAATCTCTTGGACTCAACATTGATGAAAAACTGTAAAGTACTTGCCACATAACCCTTGTTTTTTATGGGAATGACCATGAAGTATCTTCTGCAGCTGTCCACTACGTTTAAGAAATACCAATCCCCGTTGATACTCAAAGGATAAATGAGTGCCACCAAGTCGCAGTGGAGTTCTTGAAATGGTCTTTTGGCACATGGATGCTTGTTCTTGAATGGTGGTTGAATTATCTTGCTGATGGCACAGGATTCACAAATTTTTGATTTTTTTACTTGTAGCCCCAGTTTTTGTCAAATTCTCCCATAGCTAGCGTGTCCAAGTGCTTTATGGATTAGTTCATCACAACTCAGAAGTGAAACTTTCCCAGAACTTGGTTTGGAAAATTGAAGTATGGGTATATTGCAATCATAACAGCCTACTTTCCTCCAGTTATCCTTCTGAATTACAAAATCATTTCTTCTGAAGTCAACATTGAAACCATCAAGAAAAAGACTTCTCAAGGATAGCAGGTTAGCTGTAAAATTGGGAGAAAACAGTGGGTCTGAGAGAACAATTTTCCTATTCTGATCATCCAACAAATTAATTTATCCAACTCCGTCATATTGCAATGAGTTCCTTACCAATGTTTTTGAGATGAATCCCTTCAGTGATTGGTCTAAATGCAAGAAAAGTTTGAGATCAGATAAAAAGTGTCTTGATGATCCAGAATCCACTACAAGACAGTCAGAAGGGAAAAGAAAGCTTGTGTGAAAGGAGCTAACTGATTTTCCATCCGTGACAGATTCCACCCCTGCTTTCTTCTTTTTTGGAAAGGAGGGTCTGAGTTGCAGGTACAACTTCCAGCATCTGCCCCCACGATGAGCAACTCTTGGATTGTGCCACTTTTTGTCACAAGGTTTGATGCTAGTGGTGAGAAAGGAAACTGAGTTGGTGCTTTCCTCTTGTCTGTCTTATGAAGCTTATTTGCTCAAAAACCTGTTATTATTGAACATTCAAAGGTGGTCTAGAACCTGCTCTGGCATGATCTCTTTATCTGAATGAGTGATTTGCTTAACAACCATGTCCATGCTAGGGGGTAGCTTCTCTAAAATTAGGTAGGCAATGATATATTTTTTCAGATCAATTTCAACTTTGTGTAGCCTGTACATGGCTGTTTTGCTGTCTGTGATGAAGCCGGGAATGTTTGAAACAGAGAAAGGAGTTTTTAAAAATTCCTTGAAAATCCTGGCCCAGTTAGAGGCATGTTTGGATGAAAAGTACTTGTTTATTTATTTCCAAATCTGATGTGCATCCTTCTCATTGTCAGGTGTAATGATATTTTCTTGGACTTTTACATCCAGTTTGGAAGTTAGAATGGTCTGAATTTGTAAATTTTCAACATGGGTGAGTCCTATTGGATTTCCATTGGCATCCACTCTTTTTGTTGTGGGTTTGGCGTAGAGATCCTCCTGTAGGTTCATCATCTTGACAACTTTGTTCCAGAATATTGAGAAGTTGTCCTGTGTGATTAAGGGACTGGCCTCTAAAGCCATCTAAAGAATTTTGGCGTTAAGAGAGTCTGTCATTTTTTTATTTTCTGGTTTATCAAGACTGACAGTTGCTTAGATTATAGCGGTTTCAACTGTTAATCATGATGAAAAAATATTCTCCACTTTTCAAGAGACAATATATTTCAAAACCAGAAAACTGAAAACATAGGATTCAGGACAAATAGGCACAAAAGCTTGATTTAACTGTTGAGAAGTAACAAGAGAAAGAAGCCATACCCAAGCTGATTGAAAATGACATGAGATCAGACACAAAACAGAAGAGATTTTCAATTGACTCTATGAAGATGGCCACCACCACACGCCAAGGTGAGAAGGACTTGACAAGGGAAAGAATACAAAATAGAAGTAAGAGTCTGTTTCAGTCATGATGAAGGTATGAATAATTGCACTGGATTATCTTGAGTCCTCTACAACGTCCAGAACTTTCTGATTTCTCAATCTTTTAGATCTGTTAATTTTTTAGATTGCAAGACCAAATTCACAAGTTGAAAGCAGAGAAAGCCTGGAAAGAGAGGAACCCATGGGATCAATGAGACTGTGTATTCTAAATAGGTAGAGAGCCGGTATTTTTGCTGCATATGCAATAAATGGACTACATTTGTGAGATTGTTTGCACCCCACGTTTGAGTAGTTGCTTGTGTATGTGAGAGCTTTGATAATTCTTGAGTGAAAACCAGTAAATAAGTAAAATTGAGTGAAAACCAGGAAACAAGTAAAACAAGAGATAAAAAAAGATAAAACAAGATAAAACAAATAATGAGAAGGAAGGAGGAGAGGATATGGACAAATATAGGGTGAAAATATCTGGAATACAGTGATGTTTCAAAACAAAATATTTATCTCATAATTCAACAAAGAAAAGTCAATGGAGCTTTCTTTCTAAAGGAAAGAAAAAGATAAGAAAAGGGATTATTTAAGGTGGATGTTAAGAGAGATCAGAGTTAAATGTAAGAAGAAAAAGGATGGAGAAATAGAATAAAGAATATAAATTTAACTGTCATACTTAGGCCTAACTCATTACAACCTCAGCATCTAACCTCAGAAAACCCAATCTAACCCTCAGGCTGTATCTACTTTCCAAGGAACTTCAACCTCCAGGCTCAGGAGACTTATATCAATATGTATCCAGTAACTATATACCACTGGATCTTCATACAGTACATAACTACATATATTCTAATCTCATAAATTTTGCAGATAGAATCCATTGCTTGCACATACTTAATCTACCAGCTCTCCACATAATCTAACCTTATTAACTCTGTCTAACCCATACTCTTTCATGGTTAATCCTTTTGGGAATCCATATGTACATCCTCTTGCATATTGTATTACATACTCTCTCCACTTATTAAATATTTTCATGACCTTGATGTACTTGGTACATCCTTCAACTTTACTCTCCCCACTTAGACAGATCAGAACTGTAACCTTTCCCAATTTAGAAGCAGCCTGACTCAATGTTGTAGCAAACCTGATCAGCCCTCTCTGTTACCTAGACTATTCCCATGACATAAAATATGTAGTCTGATACCCAATCACTTTTACCTCTGTTGTAGTTCTAACATCTTATCTATTTTGACTGGCCTCCTCTTCTTTCTTCCTGATTGTTCCCCAAAAAATCAGTTTACTACTTCTTACTAGGAATCCATCCCAGCAAGTGTCAAAAGCACCCTATCTTAAATTCAGTCCTACTCTGCTCCTTGTAGCACTTTCCAGTATCCTTTCCCCAAGCCTACTGAGAGTAGATTCCCATTTTTTCCAAGCCCTACTTGCATGTCAGCCGCCCTTGTGAAATTAAAATGATTTCTTCACCAATAATCCCTTCTTCACCTCCAAAAATTCTTACCCCATTTAAAAATCATCAAATCTTTCTATTGAGTTGTGGCAATTTGTGTTTGCTTTATTAACTTCCCCAACCTTTGATTGGATATTGATTTGTGGCCATTTTAATTTTAACCCTTATCTTGCTTTAAATCCTCCATAAAACCCTCAAATTTCCATTGTCTAAGCCCCTCTTTGACGCTTTGACTTTATGCTTTGATGCTTTGAAGTTTTTGCTTTGAAATCTTCAATTTTTTCTTCGTCCCTTTGACCCTTGAAGCTTTGAAACTTTGAATCCTTTCTTTGACGCTTCAACAAGCTTCCTTGACATCTAATTTGACCAATAATCAAGGTAATTTGGGTTATTTTTTTCAATCATTTTTCTTCTTGTTCTAGGTGAAGGACTACCCCTGGGTAACTAATTTTTTCTTAGCAATAAGAATGCCTCCATTAAATTGTCTCTTTTCTCGCATCTATAGCCCAGCTGTCACCTGTAGCTACAGAGGGAGAGTTATCACTGAACCTACTGACCCGTTTACTCCCAGAGCTTTTGGAACAGGCAGAACCTTTTTTAGCCAGCTAGAACCAGTGGCTACCACTTCCACTCTTAGGGATACTGGCCTTATTGGAGCCTATTCACCAAGTATCTCTTTCTAACATTCCTTCTTCTGATAATGCTAGCCTCCATAGAGTTACATGACAGTTCCCAATCCCAGGCTACCATGTTTTGGACTCTCTTTCTTATGATTCCAGCATGGTTCCAATTCAAGGAGAAGATGAAGAAGATGATGAGTATGAGGACTCAAGATTGGATTCCAGTACCTTGGGTGGTTTGGATTCACCCTCCCCAGAGGGCAATCCTAGCCCAACTTCCAATGCAAAAACAATCTTTTCACCTTCCCCAGCTACTAACCTTCCTTCCAGTTCTCAGGGTCCTTCAACTGACCCTGCTCTGCTGGTCATTCTTAAGCAAATGACCACTGAAATGAACCATCCCTCTAAACCTGCTGACCATGGACCATCTTCTAACTTGAAATCTCCATCTATCAATTCCCCAGACAAGTTTTATGGGACAAAACCAACCAAGATTAGACCTTTCCTCAAAGATTTTGGGCTCATCTTTGCTAATGATGAGAGGTGTTTTGCTAATGAAAGAAAGAAATAATTTTTTACAGTCTCTTACCTTACAGGAAATGCCAGTCTGTGGATCCAGACTTATCTTTCTCACATTGGTAACCATGAGCCAGATTTTCTATTTAACTCATGGTTTTTGTTCACCCGGCAGCTCCATACCCTTTTGGGGGATTTTCTGGAAATCCAAAGTGCTGAAAAGGAGTTAACCCTTTTTAAAATGAAAGATTCTGGCTATGAAACTTACTGTATCACTGAGTTCAGGAAAATTATAACTAAGGTCTTTGGATGGGTTGATAAAGCCTTCTTCTTTCATTTTAGACAGGGACTTCTTGTCTGACTGTTGGACCAACTAGCCAGTAATGATTGACCTCAAGAAAAATTTCAGGACCTATTAGACATTGTCCTTAGGTATGATACTGGCTACCATGAAAGTGTCAGCTTCCTGATTCCAGGAACTTTGCCGTCCTTTAGCTACAGCAAGTGATATGGGTGTTGGAGTAATAATTCCAAGAAGATTAGGGTAAAATTCTTAAATAATTGATTTAAAAGCAAGTGCAAAGTTTAGTTGGTTTGGTTGGATTAAATTTGTTTAAATATGTTTTTTTTACAAGGGGCCACAGTTTGCTGGGGATCTTTATTGAATAAAAACCTCTCTTCAAGGGTTTCTTTTGAAACGTGTAAAGACCTTGGTATAATGAGGTCTTAAATGATTTCTCACAAAGACTAACTCAAGGGGATGGGTGGACTGGCTGTCTTACAGCACTTATTCCTGGGTTTCAAGGAGGAGACAACTTACTAGTTTAAGTACTTACTCCAGGAGGCTTGCAGAGATTCACGGTATGAAAGGGTCTCAGGACAATTATTGGGTTATTTGCTTGATATTCTTCACGGAATCAATGTTGGGTCAGATTTATTAATAATACTATCAGACTATAGCCATATATCACTTGTTTATATTGAATAAAAACTTTATCACGGATGGCAAGGGGTCTTTATTGATACTTCAGAATTACTGTGTATTAAATCATTTAAACAAAGGGTTGTTTATATACCTTTTTGGGTAATAAGACCTTCTCAGGGCACGTAGAGAGGGTTGTGCTTAGATGCTGAGGCTAGCAGGCTTTTCAGGGCTAGTTTGGCACATATTTTTGGTGCTGTAAATCTTCTAGCCTTGTCTACGTCATATTCCTTTGTGTAATAATTGTCAGAAGGTTTTTAAGTGTTAATTTTTTATTTTTATGATTCAGACATATTTCCTCATTTTGTATTAACTTCTTTTGAGTGAAATGAGTGGAAGTGGGTATTAGTAGATTCTACGTCATCTTCTTCACACGTTGGGAATGTTGAATAATTTTTAGGTTAACTCCTTGTTGTGTTTCGTGGTTCATAAAGATTTGGAAATCTCATTTACGTGACAACCATCATTATTTTTTCCCACAATTTATTTGCTTTATATTTTGATTTTCATATTTTTTACTCAATATTCTTAGGTTTCAGAAATCCCTCTGTCCGGAGGTTAAGTTGTTACATATACATGATGTGTGCATGCAGGTTGTAGCCTGTTCCTGCGGTACCTGGCTGTCAGGATTATTGCAATTTCTGTTGACGCGCGCAGGCTTGACAAATGCGTGCGGGAATCTGTTGCCTGCGGCTAGTCAGTCATTTTGCATGCGGGCCTTTTGAAATGCGCCTACATATTGAGTGTCAGGCGTCTGTACCCTTACTATATGAATGAGGGGCTGCGCGCGGGAATTGTGACACAACACAAATCCGCCTGTGACTCCTAAAATATACATAACACCTGAATTCTGACTGAGTTTTAGGTGTGAAAACTATACATGGCATAATGTGTGAAATGTTAAAATGGCCAAAGGGTGCCATGGTGGTGTCGTGGTCTACTTTGTTTAATGATTATTTAAAAATGTAAGGAGTTAGAATTCAAGGGTGGGGTCAGTGAGTGACCCTACTTAATTTTGGGTGAGGAATTGATTTCTGTAATAATATTCTTGGATTTATCACTCCTTCTAATTTTCTTATTTTTATTTCTGTTTTAAATCTGCTTTGACAGGTTGCTCTGTCCAAGTAGCAAGCTGACATTCCCCCACTCCAAGATATTTCTATATATTCAAAATTTTGGGGCTCAATGTCTTTTATTGGCTCTGTTATTTCTTAAGTGGATAGGTCCATCTGGCATGTTGTTTTCAGGTAACCATTCATCTTTGTCAGCAGACTCTCCTTTGTATCTGACTAGATAGAGTCTGAAATCTTTCCCATTTATCCTCTCTTTCTGGTCTTTAAGGATTTTGCTTATTTGTTGTTTGTCTTTCTCAGTTTCATCTGCAATAGGAATTGATAGTGAAAGAGTGTGTTCTCCTTCTCAAGGATGGTAGTGTTTGACAAGGCTTACTTGGAAGACTGGGTGCTTTCTGGAAAGTTCATTACTGAGAATTACTTCCACAGCATTCTTTCCATGGAGTTTCTTAATGGTGAAATTTCCAAAAAATGCAGGTCTGAATTTCTTGTTTCCAGCTAAGTTAGTGAAATTGGTGGTAGAAACTAAGTCTTGGTCACCAATCTTGAAGTCAGGTTATTAATTGGTTTTGTACCATCTCTGTTGGTTGTACTCAGCAGCTACTTGAACGCATTTTTCAGCGTGTTTGTTGGCTGTATCTGATAATTTTAGAATTGGATTTCTTGGGACTAAAAACCAGCAGGCTGAAGACATAAATTTGAGGATTAGACTAACTGGTTCACATGCGGAAAGAAATAGCCAGGAAGATGAGAAAAATACAAACAGCTAGGACTATGATCAGGAACAGGAAAGCGAGAGCGGCAGAGGAGAATATGAGACTAGAGGAGATAAGTAGACAGCTGAAACGGGCAGAGGTCAGAGTTGAGGGTTGTTGGGCGGATAAGTCATACGGATAGATCTCTTACCAGACAAGAGAAAATGGACCATAATTGAGCAGCAGAGATGATAGATTGAGGACTGAGGCAAGTGAGGCAAGATTTGGTTTGTATAGAAGAGAGGAAACAAAGATTAAAAAGAAAGAGATGATAAAGAAAGAGAAGATAAAGAAATAAAAGAAAGAAGGAGGTTGATTCGAGTAGATGTCATTGGAGGTAATTTGGAGAAGAGTTGATTGAGAAGAGACCAAAGATTCAGAAGAGAAGAGAACGGACTGAAGAAAAAGAAAGGAAAAGGGAAGATCTGGAACTAAGTCTCAAGGTCCTCAGAATAGAGTGTTCACACTCATCTTCAGGTCGCGTGGCATTTCTAGGGTACGCAGTATTCAGTAGGAGGAGGCTGTTCAAGGCAATTCTCAACAGTATCTATGATAATCTTTAATTCAAGTGACATGGGGTGGATATTGGTTAGCTGCTGATTCAAGTTATCCTTTGGTAATTTAGGAATCCATCCTCTTTCCAGTGTGTAGGGTGCTTCTTTAGTGGTAGAATGTTTGCTTCTGTTGTAGGCCATCTCTATTGCAGGTAAAAGGCTAACCCAATTGTGGCAATAACCATCAGAATTCTTGTATTCTAGACCAAAGCCACAAAATCTCCTGAGAATTTCTTCCAGGGTCTGTATCATCCTTTCAGCTAATCTATCTGTCTGAGGGAGATAAGCTGTAGAGAAAGCTAAGGTGGTTCCCAGCATGTCATGAAGATTTCTCCAGGACTCAGAGGTGAATTTAGGATCTCTGTCACTGATAATGATCTTGGGAACTCCAACATCAGCAATGAGTCTGTTCCAAAATAATAGGGCAACTTCCATAGCAGTGTCTTCCTTGTGATTAGGTAGAAACTTTTCTTTCTTGGAGTACCTATCTGAAGAGTTGAAGAATGACTATATTGCCATGAGGGATGAAAAGGTAATGGTAGGCTATGGAGGAGCCTGATTAGGAGGAATAATAAGGCTACAAAGAGCCAATATAGAGGGGATAATTCTTGTATAGTCATGAGGAACTGATCTGATGAGGAGGAAGGGGCACTCCGGTCTTGTTGACTGGTAATCAGATGGTATTTCATTCATGGTCCAAGGGAAGGACCAGTATTTATGGAAAACCAGAGAACCCCCAAAAGGGGCCTAAGACAGCAGGTTAGTGAAAACTAGAGAGCCCCAGAGGGGGCCTGAGACATGGGTAGTTATTTAATGGAAAAAGTAAGTTGGAGATAAAGGTAACTAAATTTGTTGGTTACAGAATATGAACAGAAAAAGACAACACACCACCTTAACTGACAAATTTAGGAACCAATTTAAGACCAGCAAACATTCCAGAGATTCATGAGAAATGAGAGGAGAATATGAGAATGATAGAGATATGAGAGTTGAGTAATAAATGAAAAGACACCACCTTGTCAGGATATGAGATGGTGGAATGATAGCCTATTTTGAGAGGAGAAACAAGGACCTCAGGCATAGTTTCCTAGCATGATATGGGGAATGATAGCCTATTTTAAGAGGAGCAACAAGGACCTCAGGCATAGTTGCCTAGCTTGATGGGGAAGAATGGTATGATGATGATGATGATGGTGATGAGGGTAATGGAATAGCTTAATGGGTGAGAATGATATGATGATGATAGTGATGGTGATGGTGATGGTTTTAGAGATGAAGTTGGAATGGAGTGGTGACAGTTATTTTATGATGGTGGGTGATGACAGTATTGAATGGTAATGAATGTGGTGATGGTAATGAGAGATGGTGGATGATAGGGAGATATGAAGATAGCATTGAACAAAAAAAGGGAAGGATTTCAACACACAAGCCTGTTCAATACTAGATGAAAAGGAATATAGATATGTTGTTGAGGTTGAATTGAATGTTTTTTATGGTGGTTAGAGTTGTATTTTGTTGATATGATTGATGGATGGAATGATTATTGAATTTTATTGATGATGGGTGTATTGATGTTGGAGATGGAGCGAGTAAAGAAGTAGCGGGCGGAGAAATGGGAGAATGGTTTGGTGATGTAACAGGTGGAGTGGAGGAGATGGATGGGAGCAAGAGAGCGGTTGAGATGGAGCAATGGAGCGATTTGGGGATGAGAAGCGACGAGCAAGATTCAAAGGTGGAAGGGCAAGGTTGCAAGGGAGGAAGCGAGCAATGGAGCGATTTGGTGAGAGGATGAGATTGTGGAGATGCCGACAAGATTCCTGTCCAATGAGGGTGTAAGCTTTGGCAGCCAACCTGAAAAATTGAGATCTGGTCGTTGTCAAGGATGAGTTGACGGGGAAGTGATGGGGATGGTGATTGATTCATTGGACAGTTTACAAGGATTATGTTGACAGGCTTGATTAAATGATTGAGAGACAGGCAGAGGGGAGGAGGAGAGGTCTTGACTGGAGACAATGTTGTGGTGATTGATTGAAACTTTGTAGGGCACGATGATGGTGGGATAGACTACATCTGATGGCTTTCGGAACAATATCTTGCAAAGAATCCCGTGGGAGCAGAGTTGGCGAGTAGATTGGTATCATCATGGTTTCCGGTCAATGCTCTTGAGCGGCTCGGATGATCATGCTTGGGACCAGATGAGAGCCTCCTGAGTAGGAGGTAGTGAATGCCAAGATTGGAGGTAGGGATGGTTGATGATAGATGGCTTGGATGGCGGAGGAATAGGAGATTGTGCCAATCAAGTTGAAGAGTAGGATGGGTGATAGAAGGATGAGTTTGGATGAGTTAGGATGGATCAAGTTGAGATTGGGATGATGGTTGGCAGTGTAGAGTTTGATCAAACAATGATGCTGATGGGCGGTGGTGGTTGAGAGTAGGACCAAATCACCACTCTGAACTCCGATCTTGTAGGACGGGTTTGGTGAGTAAGATGTCAAAGGGATGATGAGGGGATTGATGAAACCTATCGGCTCATTGGATGATTTGAGATTGAGTGAGGGTTTGAATGATTTGGTCTTGATGATGATTTGGTTGATGAATGGATCTGATGATGATGGATGATAGGATGATAGGATGATGGATTGAGGATGGATTAAGGATCAGATAGAGTTGGTTGGGATGGGATGGAAGATGGTCTAGATCAAGTTTGGAGCAAATGAGTTGAAAGTACAAAACCAAACTCGACACCGGTTTGAATGAGTTTAGTGACTTTGGGATTGATGATTCCACCCAACAATCCATCCTTAATCAGTTTGTTGACTCGTTGGAGATGAGGGATCGGGATCTCATCAAGGGCTTGGTCTGTGGTAGAGCAGAGTTTGAAGTCGGATACTTTGAAGTGAATGATTGTGGTCGGATTGGAGGTGATGGTAGATGGTAAGACGTGCTCTGGATCTAGTTAATCCGACAAGGGATTGGATACATCGGTGAACCAAGTAACAATCTGATTGATTGGAATGGGGATCAGATTGTGGGGGAGAAGTGGACAAGGATGGGATTTGAAGAATTGCCTGAGGGCTTGTAGAGATTGAGGTTGGTATGACTTGATGAGAGCTTGAGGGGAGGCCAATCAAGCTAGGGTGAGGGATCTGATGGTGGGTAAGATCTGACTGAGCCTTAGTTTGGGGTTGAGAATGGTGGGGGAGATGGAGATTGGAAGAGGAGCAGGATGAGGATGAGGATGAGGATGAGGAGGATAGACTTGGTTGAGTTGTTGATCTTCTCTCAAGGTTGATTTGGGAGATGACACGATTGAAGACTTTGATAGGATCCAAGTCAATGAGAAGTGCTCTTAATTTGGGAGGTAGACCGGCGCGGAGGTCAAGGGTGAGTTCAGAGTGAGCTCTTAAACAACGGCCGATATGGATGTTGATGTGGATGCGGATGGGTTAAGTTGAGGATGATGGGCAGATGGATGAGTTGGGTTGGAGGATGGAGGTGTAAAGCAGGTATGAAGATGGAATGGATGATGTATGATCCAATGAGAGATCTAGTAATAGGAGTTGCAAGGCTGAGCAGCAAATTGGCAAAGGGGCAAGATGGGTTGAGAAGATAATGATAAGTAAACCAGTTGGAAAAATGAAGTTAAAAGGATAGCTTAGCGGGATGAGACTTTGGCTTTTAACCGTGAAGAGTTGAAGAATGACTATATTGCCATGAGGGATGAAAAGGTAATGGTAGGCTATGGAGGAGCCTGATGAGAAGGAATAATAAGGCTACAAAGAGCCAATAGAGAGGGGATAATTCTTGTATAGTCAAGAGGAACTGATCTGATGAGGAGGAAGGGGCACTCCGGTCTTGTTGACTGGTAATCAGATGGTTTTTCATTCATGGTCCAAGGGAAGGACCAGTATTTATGGACAACCAGAGAACCCCCAAAAGGGCCTAAGACAGCAGGTTAGTGACAACTAGAGAGCCCCAGAGGGGGCCTAAGACATGAGTAGTTATTTAATGGAAAAAGTAAGTTGGAGATAAAGTTAACTAAATTTGTTAGTTACAGAATATGAACAGAAAAAGACAACACTATCCACAATGACTAGGACTGAGTTGTAGGAATAGGCTCCTCCTGGTGGTAGTTCAGTTACAAAGTCCATGTTGATGATCTCCCATCTTTTCTTGGGTTCAGCAATCTTTTGTAGTAGACCAAACCTTTTCCCAGTGGTCCTGTTGGACTTTTGACAAGTTTTACAACTAGTAACATACTGGATGGTGGATTCTCTCCAATTGATCCACCAAGCAGTTTTCTTAACCTTATCTAAGGTTCTATCAGCAGATAAATGACCAGATGAGCAGTAATCATGGAATTCAGCTAGGATGTGTTTGATCTGGTCATCCTTGGTTAGACTATGACACTTGAATGTTGATGCCTGTAGTATACTAGACCATCCCATATGGTGAACATTCCAGCTTTTTATGGTTTCAAGAGGGGTTCAGGTAGGCTATGGATCAATTCAGATGGTGGAGAAGTACTTTACATAATGGTGATCAGGGTTTTCATGCCAGAATTGTAAGATTCTTTGATTGAGTTGAACAAGGATTCATCCAATTCACAAACATGTATTCCCGTTATAGGAGCTTTAATGTTCAATATGTTAATTTTAAGGATGGGGAAGATATCATTATCCTCTGGGTCATAAGCAGGGTTACTTGGGTCATTTTGTAGAGCATTCCTACTCAGACTGTCAGCATTCTGGTGTTTGCTCCCAGATTGATGTACTATTGTCATTTGTCCTCTGTACTGTTGGATAGCTATTTGCCATCTTAACATGTGCCTGCTGGGAGTCTTCATGTTCATCAGGGTTCTACCCGCATTGCAACCAGTAATAACCATGAATTTAGTACCTTCTAGATAGTAATGGAGCTTTTCTAAGGCCCATACTATAGCTAGGCCTTCAATTTGACTGGCACCATATCTTTTCTCTGTGTCCTTCACTTGCCTGGAGATAAAGAGTATTGGTTTTTCTACTGGTCTATCATTTTCTATGACTTCTTGATGTTGTGCAGCGCCTAGTCCTTCCATGCTGGTATCAATATATAGTATAAAGGGTTTACTTTAATCAGGTTTTATTATTACGGGGGCAGTAGTCATAGCCACCTTGAGTTCCTCATAGTTCTTAACCCTTTCATGAGTCATTTCAAACGGGTTATTGTTGTTACAAATCTCATAAAAACACTTATCACTTATTCAGTAATGCAAACTTGGGTAGGTACTTCCTATAGTAGCTGCAGAAACTGACAAAGGATAGGAGTTCAGTTTTTTTCTGAGGCATTGGCCTGTTCACAACGGCTGCTATTTTGCTTTGGTCAGCTGTAAGAGTTATACCAGATACTATGTGACCTAGTCCTTTGAGTTCACCATATCCAAAGTTGCACTTTTTCATGGATACTTTTAATCCTGCAGCAGAGATGGTTTTTAGGACAAGTCTTACTTTATACATATGGAAGGTCCAGTCATCAGTGTAGATGATAACATCATCAATGTACACCATCATTCATCCTTTCCTTATGGACTTCCCTAGTACAGTGTCCATCATCCTCTGAAAGTGGGAAGGAGCATTCTTGATTCCAAAGGGCATCCCCAAGTACTCATAAATACCTAGGTGACATATGATCCTCATGAACTTCCTACTGTCTGGGCTGATGGGAATCTTGTGGAATCCCTTTGGCATTTCCATGGTAGTAACAAACTTAGCTTGTGAGAGATTATGAAGGGCATGGTCAATCCTAGGAATGGAGTAATAGTCTGCTTGAGTGTAATTGTTCAACATCCTAAAATCTCCTACCATTCTTGACTTATCATTTTGCCAAGCTATGATCACAGGAGTAGTGATATCTACCTGCTCATTGTGTCCTACTTTCCTCAGGACTTGTAAGTCAATTAGCTCCCGGATGTGAATTTCTAAGGCTGTTGTTGATTTTGGACTGGAAGTATAAGCAGGTCTTCTCAGGTTAGGAGGGTAAGGGGGTTTGATAGTTAAGGTAAGGATCATATCATGTCCTTTGATGTTACCAATAGGGTGGTCCTTAGTGCAGAAAGCATTCTGATTCTCAAAGCAGACCTGAAGGATATCACATTTTTGATCTTCAATGAGTTGGTCATTTAGGGCAGCTTGGGAGAAGTATTCCTGGTTAAACGTTTCCAGGTGTTTCTGATAAGTGGAGTCAGTGGTTTGAGCATTAACATAGCATATTTGAAACTTCTTGTTCCAATTCCCTCCTATAGTAAAGTATCTTCCTTTACTTTTGAATACATCTATACCATACAGGCAAAGAGAATCATTTCCTAAAATGAAGTAATCACACATTCTATTCTGGAGTACTAAAAACTCAACCTTGAGTCTCAGGGAACCTTTGGGATGGGGCAAAATGAGATCTGCAGACCATACTCCAATGGAATTAAGGGAGGAGTTGCAACTGCTGAACTTAGCTTGTGGAACTGGTAGCAAGCATTATTTCCAGTTGGGGACTTGGTTCTCTAAGTAAATTGACCCCAAACAGGAGCAGAAGGCTCCACTATCTAGGAGTAACTTCATGAGAGAACCTTGGATTAGTCCAGTAGCACAACAAGTTTTGCCAGTGGTGCAGCTTTTTCCAATAGAGGGTTTCAGAGTCAAAGTCTTGGCTTCAGAAACATGTTGGATTTTGATGTTGGGAGTCCATTGTTGTGGTAAATTGGGATCCTTGTTGACTGAATTCATTTCCAGGGAGGATCCTATGTCTCCTTCAATGACATTGATGGGGTTAGTAATCATTAATTCATACTCAGATAATGATCCATCAGTGTCATCCAGTTGAGGGTTGAGTTCATTATCCTCATTTCCTCATTCAATGAGATTGATCTTTCTTCTGGGCTGGGGACAGTCAGGTCTTAAATTTCCAGTTTGGTTACAGTTCCAGCATACCTTTTCTTTGTTCTCAGAAGTCTTCTTGATTTCTAATTGGGGATTGGTGGAGTCCTTAGTTTTTGGATTATAATCTTCTCTAACCTTGGGGGCAAGTTCCCTGGGTCTATTGATCCTTTTGTCAAGACCTTTCATTTCAATAGTTTCCTGCAAGATACCAATAAGGGTGGAGAGATCAGCATCCATAGACATTCTACACCTTACCCTGTGATTAAGGTGTCCGGGACATAGGCTGAGGAGTCTTTCATTGACTTCCTCTTTATCAGCTTCAGGGTAGAAGCAATCTAACCTCTTCTTTTGTTCCAAACACCACTTATGAGGTTTGTCCTTAGTAGGGTCAAAAAGTGAGGTCTCAAAGGTTTTCATCATTTTTCTTTTCCATATCCTGGTACCAAATTGTTCTTTGATAAGGACTTTCCAACAATCCCAAGCCTGAGGTCCTACTTCTCCTCTTTTGTTGATGAACCAATCCAAGGCTACTGCTTCAAAAAGCCTGGTCAGTCTTACAACTGCTATAGTGTCCGGTAAATCATAGGAGGCAAGGGTTTTATCAATGAATTTAATGAACTGATATGGTTATATTCTCCTTCACCTGAGAATTTGGGCCATTCAGCTACAGGAGGTAAGATTTTCAGAGCTTGTTCCACTTCAGGAGTTGGACTGGGTCGGTAAGATTCATTCCTTATTGTTCCAGCATTAAGAGGAATGTTAGGAGTGTTACTTATCTTAGTAGGCTTTAACTATTCCAAATGGATCCTAGGAGGAGCAGTTTAATTGACTTTGAGGTCTCTTAAGTCATTCTTGATCATACCTAATTCCAGATCCAACTTGTTACTCAATAGGTCAATTTTATCAACTGGGTGAGCAGAAGGGGTATCAGTTTTGTTTTTCACTTCTACTTTGAGCTGCTCAATGGAAAGGAGGATCTCTTCTTTTCCAGAGGAGTAAGTGGTATTGATATGCTTGATGAAGGATATTTTGTCAGCACTGATAGTATCCTTTAACTTATTATTTTCTAACTCATTGATGTGCAATTTTTCAAGTATACTGACTTTGTTTGACTCAATGTTGTCTTTTAATACCTTGGTTTCAGACTCAGTAGTTTTCATATGGTCAGCTTGAGCTTGGATCATTATGTTAGTATTCAGGAGGAATTTGTAAAGTTGTTTATGAATGTTATCCAAGTTGCTGCTCAAGATTTTAAAGTTGTAAAAGACATCATCAAAAAATTTGTTAAACAACAGTGTAATATTATCAGATCCTAGTTGTGATAGAATTTCTTCCATTTCTGGGCTAGAGATATGATATTTTCCCAATCTTTTGGGTTTATCATTCTTTGATGATGTGAAGACCTCAACTTTTTGGGGCCTTTTCCCTTTAATTTGGCTAATTGGTCCCAGGGGTTCCATTTATCCACATATTTCTCCACTTCTTCCCTGGGGATTCATTTCTGCAGGGCTATTTGAAAGGACTTGGCCCGTGATATGGCCTTTCTCATAGCGTCTGAGTCCTCCTGTTTGTGGGCTAGCTTGTAAGCCTCCCAATGACTCATGTGATCCTTTACCAACTCTTTGATTTTGGACTCTTTGACTAGGTCCTGAGGGGGAGGCGTAGGAGGAGGGGTGACTGCGTGGGACAACTTTAGGGGAGAGGGACTCATCTCCAACAATTTGTTGGTTGCGTTGGAGGGAGCGGGTGCTGGAGGTTCTTGCAACACTCGTTGTGGTGCTCTTTTATGGACGCAAGTCGGGAAAGGGCTGCGGGCGGCGCTCTCAGCAATGGGCAGGGCCTTGCCGCAGCTAGTCGCTCTACGGGCTCAGCAGCAGTCAGCTAGACCCAGCAGCGGTCGGGTAGGGCTCAGCACCTGGAGACGGGATTGGAAGGCTTGGGCGGACCGGAAAGCTTGCGCGGATTGGAAGGCTTGCGCAGATTGGAAAGCTTGCGCGGATTGGAAAGCTTGCGTGGATTGGAAGGCTTGCGCGGATTGGAAAGCTTGCACGGATCGGATGGCTTGCCTGGACCAGGCGGACCGTGCAGTGCAAGGCGCGTGGATTGGGTCACGCGGGTACGCCCTGGATACCTGGAACGGGTTGTTGGGCGGACGCGCGCGGGCGGGCAAGCGGGGCATACATTGATATTGAGGGGCATGGGTTATGGGGCAAGGGATGTAGGGGTAGGATTGGGCTAGGGTTCTGTGCTTGGGGGTTTTATTTCATCATTCTTGCTTACTTGTGGTTGTACTTAGGTTAGGGTTGAGAGGGAGGACTTAAATACTTTGCTCTCAACTCCGGGTTGAGAGGGAGATGGAGGGAAGGACGGGGAAAAACACTTCACTTCACTTCACTTCACTTCACGGACTGGACTGCACTCTAGGATATCACTTCTTACGGCATTGGATTGGATTGGGTTGGAAAGGAAGGAACTCATCTTATTATTGGTCTCTCTCTCTCTCTCTCCCTCTCTCTTGAACGGCTGCATCCAATCTCCTTACAGACGCTTTGATCAATAAATTCCGGAACTCAAGGACAACTTCTGGGGTGTTTCCCCCCTCAACTTTTCACATCTGGGGGTCTGGCCGGGAACAATCTTTCGTCAAATTCTCTCAAAGGTATTCACGGATGCTACCAACAGCCGCTTCTCTTCCTTCCTCCTCTGACAGCTTCCGCGCTACCCCATGGATTTACCTGCATATTTGACTCAAAATTGCGGAAGTGGAGCGATTCATCTCATGGTATGGAAAAATTTCGGACTCTGAAGGCGTTTTTGATTTTGTGAAGGCGCACCATGTTGTCCTGTTCATTGGGGACGCGGAAGCGCGTCGGGAAGTGGAGGAGATGGGAGGCTACCTGAACCTGGATTGGCCGGAACTGAAGGAGGAAATGCTGGCAAGATGGGGGAGGCACGGTTCTCGCTTTCGGAAGGACGGTCTCAAGCCATCCGCGGAATTGGGTTACAAGGCAGGCGCGCGCGACGGGACCCGGTTGCAATCAGAAGTGGACTACGCGGAACTGGAGTACTACAGGGCAGAGTATGTTCCGGCCCCACCAACGGAAACCATCTCTTGGGCTAGCGAACTTGCGGAGGTGGCAAGGGGCCTCAAGGCCTATCTGGAGATTATTCAGTCTCCCAGCGCTTCTGCGCCCCGCGTGTGCGCAAATGGGGAGGACAACAACCGTTGGCGGACGGGACAAAGGGACCGGACAGCGGATTCAAACGCGGAATTGGTTTCCCCAGTGGGGGCTAAGAACGTGTTGGGGAAGCAGGACTCAATGGAACCGGTGGGGCCTACTCACAGGAAGGGGGCAAGGACAACGGAACGTGAAATGGATGCTCCGTGCGGACTGGGAATTTGAAAGCGGCAGACAGATCTTGCAAAGAAGGTACACGCAGCAGCGGAAGAGACGGACCATGCGTTGGAGAATCACAACCCGAGCTGGACCTCTTTGACGGCCGGGAGCGCGCATTTGGAAAGGGTAGTGGCAGCAACGGAAAGGACGGGTGCGGAATGGACAGATGGTGGGGCGGAGCCAAAGGATCAATTGGTCACGCGCGGTCTGGTGGGCAGGGAGCGGTCAGAAATCTCCGGAGGGGAGAACAAGGCCGCGAGAACGGCAAAGGGCGAGGAATGTTGTGTGGACGGGGTGGGGGAGGAGAGAGCTGGGATTGAAAGGGTTTCAAAGCCTCTTTCCTCCTCCACGGCGGGTTGTTGTAAGGACGTCTGGGGGTGTTCTCTTTTGTTTGGGTTTTGCGCGCGGATGGGCTCAAATTTCAAAGGATGCAGGAGGGTCTTGGCGGCGGGAGGTGCGCCTAGGCGGTCTGGGACAACAATTTGCAAACAAGGTCCCTGCACGATTTGTTGAGGCAACGCGCCGCGGATCTGGAAATGGGTGGGGCGCGGTCGGCTGAGGACAGCGGCAAAGTTGGGGGGGGAGCTAGCGCAGATGTGGAAGTTCAGAGTTGGGAAGCAGGACACGGGCTCAAAAAAAAAAAAACAAAATCTCTTGTTCCTTCTTATCTATTCATTCTTCCTTTTCTGTATCCCCATGTACTCTTGCCGATACTCTCACTGGCGCGGATTTTTAACATTCAGACTCTCACTGGCACGGATTTCTCACCTTCAGACTCTCACTGGCGCGGATTTCTCACCTTCCGACTCTCACTGGCGCGGATTTCTCACCTTTTCCGATTTCTCACTGGCACTGATCTTCTCTCTCCAAGGCGCGGATGTTGCGCGCGGTTCTTATTCTTGCTCAGGGACTCACAAGACCAAAGGCTACTCAATCTCGCACAACCTATGTCTTTTTGTGTATAGGCGCTAAATACAAAGGAGAAAGGATAACTACGGAAGTTGAGATGGTTGGAGATCTCTGGGGACAGAACTCAAGTTGGGGGGGGATGTGGTGCTCTTTTATGGACGCGAGTCGGGAAAGGGCTGCGGGCGGCGCTCTCAGCAATGGGCAGGGCCTTGCCGCAGCTAGCCGCTCTGCGGGCTCAGCAGCAGTCATCTAGACCCAGCAGCGGTCGGGTCGGGCTCAGCACCTGGAGATGGGATTGGAAGGCTTTGGCGGACCGGAAAGCTTGCGCGGATTGGAAGGCTTGCGCAGATTGGAAAGCTTGTGCGGATTGGAAAGCTTGCGCAGATTGGAAGGCTCGCGCGGATTGGAAAGCTTGCACGGATCAAACGGTTTGCCCGGACCAGGCGGACTGCGCATTGCAAGACGCGCGGATTGGGTCACGCAGGTACGCCCCAGATACCTGGAACGGGTTGTTGGGCGGACGCGCGCGGGCGGGCGAGCGGGGCATACATTGATATTGAGGGCCATGGGTTATGGGGCAAGGGATGTAGGGGTAGGATTGGGCTAGGGTTCTGTGCTTGGGGGTTTTATTTCATCATTCTTGCTTACTTGTGGTTGTACTTAGGTTAGGGTTGAGAGGGAGGACTTAAATACTTTGCTCTCAACTCCGGGTTGAGAGGGAGAGGGAGGGAAGGACGGGGAAAAACACTTAACTTCACTTCACTTCAGGGACTGGACTGCACTCTAGGATATCACTTCTTATGGCATCGGATTGGATTGGATTGGAAAGGAAGGAACTCATCTTATTATTGCTCTCTCTCTCTCTCTCTCTCTCTCTTGAACGGCTGCATCCAATCTCCTTACAGACACTTTGATCAATAAATTCAGGAACTCAAGGACAACTTCTGGGGTGTTGCCCCCCTCAAGTTTCCACATCGTGTTGCAGGTTTGAGTCCCCTCATTGGGCTTGCTATGGGCACTCGTACGGGCGCGCTGTAAGACTCCAAACGGTGCTAGGCCGTGGCAGTTCTGCGGAGGGGAAAGGTGCTGTTTAGGCTGCCCTCCTGAGTGTTACAAAAATATTTAAATGTAACCAAGATCAAGGTCCAGAACCTGGTAAATGAGGAATCAAGGAGTATAGGATAAAGATGATAATAGTTTGGTAGCGTTGGAACAGCACTATCTGAGACAAGATTATGCAGGGAAAACTTGAACAAAAGAAGTTAAAGTCTTTCTAGAGTTCAAAGAACAAAAGCTGTTGTGTGTAAACAACGCCCACAAGCTAATAAATCTGGTTGTCAGCAAAAGATTGGGGATGATCAACTAAAACCCAAGCAACCTCCAGGTTCTCAATGAACCTGCCCAACTCTCCACAATCAAGCGCTTGAAGGGTACCAGATAACTGAGGGTTGCTGTACAAGACAAAGCACAATGTTTAACAAGTTCTAAAAAAACAGTAACTGATTTGAAGCAAGGATAACCTCAACACTTCTCAAGGGACTCAAGAGTAGGCTGGCAGAATGCAACTCCAAAGAAGCTAAGGGGAGGTATAACACTCCAGGTCTTAAGCTTAATAAGACCTCTTCAATCAATCATGATTGGCTCCAGAAAGGTGATCAGGGATCAGGACCAGTATGGTCAGAGAAAGGGATCAAGGAGTGGTATGACACACTCAAAAATTCCAACAGACAGAATTTCCTTCAACCAGCAAGGCTATTGGTTGGTGATAAGGATCAGGGATCAAAGGGTTGAGTATGGAGGCTCAAGGATAAAAGGTGTGCTGATTTCATTCTGGATCATTCCATGTTCTGATGATTTCCGATGATGATCAAAAAGGCAGGGGAGAGCCCCTCCTTATATGGGCAGGAGGCCCTGTTAGACTATATACAACGGATTCTACAAATAGAGCAGAAAAAGGGAAGGCAACCATGTGGTCACTTGCATCCGTCTGTGGATGGGCGCGCGTAACAATACCAGAGTCACCCACCCCTCGTTCAAAGGCGGAAGTGGGTGGGAGAGAGAAATGAACCAAACCGCTGCAGATGTCCGCGGGCGGTTGTTGGCACTCTTCCAAAGGCGGAAGCGGGTGGGAGAGTCCCAGGAAAGGTGACGGATGAAGTCCATGAGAGCGCGGAGGGGCGGATAGGAGATTGGTTTGGGAAAGTTGAGTAAATGCTGATGGCCTTGAGATCCACAACTGATAGATCAAGTGCGATGGGAGGTTTGACCAATCCAAGAATTTGCCAAATGCTTGGGGGTGCGGTCGGGATGGATTCAGTAAATCATGGATGAGCGCCGCGCGACAGTAGCAATGAGGAGATTGGGACGCGCGACAACAAAGATGAAGACACGCAACAACAAAGATGAGGACGTGCTATGACAACGGCGGAGATGACAAGCAACACGGATAAAGGACGCGCAACGCGCGCGGATGAAAGGAGCGCGGCGCGGCGCGGGACGCGGATTAATGGAAGCGCAGCGCGCGCGGCGCGGCGCGCGCGCGCGGGGGTAAAGGACGGTTCGGATGAGCCTGAGGATAAGTTGTTCAGCCGGACGGTACGTTTGCGCAACAGTTTATGGATTGAGGTCTTAAAGCGGCCAGGGTGTCCAGGATGGGGCACCACAGTGCGTTCCTCCGGGCAGAGGTCCATAGGACGGGGCTTGTCCTATCACGCGGGTGTGGGGTCTGTTTTGCAACATAATGCAAAAAAGATGTAAGTTTTTGTTGAAAAGACTTTGAAAAAGGTAAAAAAAATAAAAATTAAAAAGTTTTATTTATTTATTTTTAAATTAATTTAGGCCTACTTAAGCTTAAATTCAAAGGTACTAAAGCTTGGCTGGGGTTAAAAGAGTCCTTGGGGGGTAATCCAGGGGGATCTTTGTGGGTACCAATCTAGTCTTGGCTTAAATCCAAAGAACTGTGGTGGGAACTGTTTTCCAACAGGTCCTGCTAAATGAATTCTGCTAGGGAAAAGGTTCTTTCCACTAGTTTTAAGATTAAAATTAAAATAAATGAGTTTTTGGTTTTATTATAATTTTTATTAATTTTTTTCAAACTTTGATTTTTTTTGAATTTTTTATATATATTTTTTTTAAAAAAAATAAAAAAAATATTTTAAGCTCACTTTCTTTATTCTTATTAAAGAAAAAAAGTTGCCTTTGATATTTCTTGAAGGCTGTGTGTTTCCTGAGTAAAGAATTAAAATTAACAAGTCTTTCAAGCTCCAATTCTTTTTCCTTAATAGCTTGTTGCTTATAATGAAGTGATCTGGCTTGTTGTTGCTCAGGAGTTATGATAACAGGCACAAAATTATGGAGTCTTTCTTCTTTTTGTTGTTTAAGAAGGTTCAAATAATAATTGATTAATTCTCCGTTGGTTTTAAGGTCCACTGGAGAAACAATAATCAAAAGTAAGGATAATAAGTATTTTTACTTATTTTTACATAGAAAATCTGGTCCAAAGAAATAAATTAATTCAAAATTAATTTTTCAGGGATATTTCCTGGCCAGACCCCCAGTAGTCAGATTTTTGATGCCAGGAACGTTGCCATCCTTTAGCTACAGCAAGTGATTTTGGTGTTGGAGTAATAATTCCAAGTATATTAGTGTAAAATGCTTAAATAATTGATTTAAAAGCAAGTGCAAAGTTTGGTTGGAGTGGTTGTGTTAAATTTGTTTAAATATATTTTTTTAAGAGGGGCCACAGTTTGTGCAAACTGGGGATCTTAATTGAATAACAACCTCTCTTCAAGGGGTTCTTTTGAACCATGTAAAGACCTTGGTATAATGAGGTCTTAAATGATTTCTCACAAAGACTAACTCAAAGGGATGGGTGGACTGGCTGTCTTACAGCCCTTATGCCTGGGTTGAAAGGAGAAGACAAATTACTAGTTTAAGTACTTACTCCAGGAGGCTTGCAGAGATTCACGGTATGAAACAGTCTCAGGACAATTATTGGGTTATTTGCTTGATATTCTTCACGGAATCAATGTTGGGTCAGAATTATCAATGATAATATCAGACTATAGCCATATATAACTTGTTTATCTTGAATAAACACTTGATCACGGATGGCAAGGGGTCTGGATGGATACTTAAGAATTACTGTGTATTAAATCATTTAAACAAAGGGTTGTTTATATACCTTTTTGGATAATAAGACCTTCTCAGGGCACGTAGAGGGGTTTGTGCTTGGATGCTGAGGCTAGCAGGCTTTTCAGGGCTAGTTTGACACGTACCTCCGGTGCTGTCAATCTGCTAGCCTTTTCTATGTCATATTTATTTGTGAAATAATTGTCAGAAGGTGTTCAAGTGTCAATTTGTTATTTTTATGATTCAGACATTTTTCCTTATTTTTTATGAATTTCTTTTGAGTGACATGGATGGAAGTGGGTATTAGTAGATTCTACGGCATCATTTGCACAAATTGGAAATTTTTGATAATTTTTAGGTTAACTACTTGTTGTGTTTCTTGGTTCATAAAGATTTGGCAATCTCATTTACGTGACAACCTTCATTATTGTTTCCAACAATTTATTTGCTTTATATTTTGATTTTCATATTTTTTATTCAATATTCTAAGGTTTCAGACATTCCTCTGTCTGGCAGTTAAGTTGTTACATATACATGATGTGTGCATGCAGTTTGTAGCCTGTTCCTGCGGTACCTGGCTGTCAGGCTTAGTGCAATTTCTGTTGACGCGCGCAGGCTTGACAGCTGCGTGCAGGAATCTGTTGCCTGCGGCCAGTCAGTCATTTTGCATGCGGGCCTTTTGACATGCGCCTACATATTGACTGTCAGGCGTGTGTACCCTTACTATATGAATGGGGGGCTGCGCGCGGTGTAAGACTCCAAACGGTGCTAAGCCGTGGCAGTTCTGTGGAGGGGAAAGGTGCTGTTTAGGCTGCCCTCCTAGGAGTTACAATAATATTTAAATGTAACCGCACCAAGGTCCAGAACCTTATGGATGAGAAATCAAAGTAAGGGAAGAGGATAAGAGTTGTCGGTAGCAATGGAAACAACACTATCTGAGGCAAGATGGTGCAGGTAAAGACTTGAACAAATAAGTCAAGGTTTGTTCAGAGTTCAATAGAACAAGGCAGTTGTAAGTAACAACGCCCACAAGCTAATAACTCTGGTCGTCAGCAGCTGATTAGGAAAGATCAACTCAATCCCAACCAACCTCCAGGTTCTCAATGAACCTGCCCAACTCTCCGCAATCAAGCGCTTGAAGGGTACCAGATAACTGTGGGAGGCTGAACAAAACAAAAGCAATTTGTTTTATGAAGCTCTACAAGCAAATCAATAACAAATTCGAGCAAGAATATCCCAACACTTCTCAAGGGGCTCAAGAATAGCGTGGCAAAATTCAACCTTAAAGAAGAAGGGAGGTATAACACTCCAGGTTTTAAGCTTAATAAAACCTCTTCAATCAAACGTGATTGGCTCCAGAAAGATGATCAAGGAGAGATCAAGACCAGTATGGTCTGAAAAAGGGATCAGAGTGGTATAACACACCCAAGAATTCAGACAGGAATTCTTCTTCAACCAGCAAGGCTATTGGTTGGTGATAAGGATCAAGGTCACAAGGGACAGAGTTTGAGTACGGAGGCTCAAAGGATCAAGGGGAAATCATGGATATACCCGGATAAGTTGCTCATATAAGTGGGGAAGGATGCCCATGGATAAGTTGATTATGATGATGGGGGAAACAGATGAGATGAGATGATGATGGTCTGATGCGATCCTGGGCCAAAAGGCAGGGGAGAGCCCCTCCTTTTATAGACATGAGGCCCTGTATACTATGTACAAGAGATACTACAAATAGGTGCGGGAAAATGAAAACATAAAAAAAAATGACATGAGGGGAAAAAAAAGAAATGTCGCCCGCGGGCAACCAGATGGACACCCGCGACAGCGGTCGCGGGTGTCGACAACGGCTGTCGTCGCCCGATCGGCGGCGACAGCGGGGTGAAGGTTCCGACGGCCGCGAGCGGTCGCTCGCGGTTGTCGGTCGGATTAGATGATGGGCAAGGAGGGCGTGAGTGATGATGAGCGAGTGACTCGGGCCCCGTCGACATTCGAGGATGATGATGATGATGGTGATGGGCTCAAAGATGATAGACCAAAGGATTGGAGGGTAGATACTGTCCGGATAGATCGAGTGGAGAGGGACGTCGATGACTGTCAAGAGGGATTGATGAGGGAGGTGATTGTTGTTGGCGAACGGGTTTGGAATGATGGAGTCGATGATCTCCTCCTTGGTCAATATCAAAGGTGGAGCTCAATGGTGATCTGACTGAGAGCCGTGGATGGGGGCGCGACGGGATGGATGGGCCGATGATCAATGACGACTGGTGGGAGTGGGGAGATTGAATCAATGGTTGACGACCGTCGCGACAAGCAACGGCGTTGGTTGGATGAGAGGATCGGGAAAGATCAAAGGGATTGTCAATGGTGGTTTGAGGATTGCTCGCGTCGCCAAAAGTCAGGGTTGCGAGCACGACAAGTAGGAGTTGAACATAGGAGGGGGGATCGAAGCAAAGAGACAGGCAAGAGGCCTGTCCTAGACGGCTAGGACAGGGTGAAGTTGAGAGATGCGGGGAAATGAAGGTACCCATAGGGGTACAACCAAAATTTTTTTTTTTTTTTTTTTTTTTATGGCCGTGGTGTCCTGGATTGGTCACCACATTTTTTTTTTTGCCGTGGTGTCCCGGATTGGTCACCACAGCGGGAATTGTGACAAAACACAAATCCGCCTGTAACTCCTAAAATATACACAACACCTGAATTCTGACTGAGTTTCAGGTGTGAAAACTATACATGGCATAATGTGTGAAATGTTAAAATGGCCAAAAGGTGCCATGTTGGTGTTGTGGTCAAATAGTATTTTTTTAATAATTATTTAAAAATGTAAGGAGTTAGAATCCAAGGGTGGGGTCAGTGAGTTACCCTACTTAATTTTGGGTGGGAAATCCATTTCTTTAATAATATCTATCCATTTCTAACTCCTTCTAATTTTATTATTTTTATTTCTGTTTTAAATCTGATTTGACAGGTTGCTCTTTCCAAGTAGCAAGCTGACAGAAAGGATCCAGGAAAATTCTTTCAACTCCCACCAATCCTCAAGCCCTGAAACCAGTTTTCCAACTCCTCCAAAACCTCAACAGCTCAGTCAACAAGGTAGGTTCAAGGAGAAAGCAAAGACTCCCCCTACTAATACTTCTCCAAATTAATGTCCTGATGAACAATTTTCTTTCTTTCTCTGGGAATCAGGCAAAGATATCACAACCACAAACTATAACACCATGTCAGAGAAGAAAAGTCAAATGAATGAAATCAGAAAGTTAAGAATAGGTCATACCCAAGCAGTATAAATGACTAAGATTGAAAACTTCAACAGTGTAGCTACCAAGGCTTTAGCACGCAGTTTGGGAAATTATACTTGAGATTTGTGAAGATTAGATTAGAGAGAGATGAGAAGGAAAATGAAAAGAGAAAAGTTGATCGCACCAAATTAGTTGAAGGTCTCTTTGATGTCCTGACTTTTTCACTTGCTTCTAGACCTTGATTGATGAGTTTGCGAATTGGAATAGAAGAAATTTAAAAGTGAAAGTTGGGTGAGGGAAGAGAGCAGAGGAAACCCAGAGATCTTTTTCTCTTTATCTGACATCAGGGGAGCTAGAGCTATCCAGATGAATATGCAAAGTCATTCAAAGGCCACGCATGTAGTGAATGAGGTGAAACCGCGCACATAGAACAAAGCAGTGGTAAACGAGAAAATAAAAGAAAAGATAAGATGAAATGAAATAAATAAAGGAAATAAATAAAGGAAATAAATAAAGGAAATAAATAAAGGAAATAAATAAAGGAAATAAATAAAGGAAATAAATAAAGGAAATAAATAAAGGAAATAAATAAAGTTGGATAAGCCAACAGAGAAAACTCCAACACCCCCCCATAATTCAGTGCAATCCTGTATCAAAACATTTAGACTTCAAAAGTCCCAAGCTGTGCCTAGTACAGGCTCTCTTCAGAGATTCTGTGACCATCGTGTTGGTGGTGATGAGTTCAACGCGAATTTTGCCAGAGGATAAATGGTTGCCGAGCCACTTAAGCTTCATGTCAATGTATTTTGTTTTTGAGTTGGAACCAAAGTGTCTTAATTTGTTGACCAGGCCTTTGTTGTCCACCAGAAAGTGAGATGGACGTTTAACCAAGTCCTGCCTGTTAAAATACGTACGCACTTACGCGGGTGCTACGTATAAGTTTAATCCAAATGGGATGCAAAAATGGGCCTCTGAGGCCCATTGGACACACACACGGACCATACGGGCCCATGTGGATGTTACAGAGTTGGGGAAACTGGCCTCAAAACGCGTGAAACATACCCATTGGTACACGGGCCCTAACGGGCCCGATGGGGTATATGGGCAAATACGGCCAGATGGGCTTGTATGGGCATAATTGGGCCCAAGGTTTATTTTGGACATACTTGGCCAGACGGGCTGGCCCGCAAAAGTAGTCTTTTCTCACAATTCGGGCTTGGGGCGGCCCATTAGGGTTGCCGCCCGTGTCGCGGCCCGCTCGGGGCCGCTGCTCGCGTCGCGGCCCGTTCGGGGCCGCCTGTGTTCCTCGGCACGGCCCACGCGGGGCCCGATGGCCTGCGCGGGGCTGTTGCGCGGCCGAGGGATCCCGCGCGGGCCCGGCTGGTCGCAACCGGCGACCAGCGCCGCGGAGCCGGGGCTCGCGGCCCCGGCTCGCTCCCCCTCCCCTCGCTCGCCGTTGCGAGGGGGAGGGGGCAGGCTGGCTGGGTTGAACTAGCCAGCGACCGACCGCGACAGCGCGGTCGGCCAGGGCAGGGGGGACCTGACCACCCCCTTGCCCAAGGAGGTGGCGGCGCCGGCCGCAAGGGTAGCGACCGGCAGGTGGGGGGGAATTCATCACCCTCCCACCATTGATTGTTCGAGGCGACCGAGCAGGGCAGGGACGCTCTCCCCCCCCCCTTTACCGAGGGGGAGGAGCGATGGGCCTGGGGGGACCTGATCACCTCCCAGGCCAACGTACTTGACGACGCCCTGGAGGTATCAACCCCCAGGGCCCCTGGTGAGGGGATTTGACCGCCCCCACCAGGGATTTGAGAGAAAAAGGGGGGGGGACAACATGTCCGCTGGTCACCCCCCCCCCATGTGAGTCTGAGACCGGACCCAGGTGTGCCCTGGGTCCCACCTGGCCCATTTGAGGGGCCAGGGGCTGGCTGCATGAGGCAACCAGCCCGTAAACAAGGCAATAAAGGTCATCATGGCTGGTTGTAAAGGACAACCAGCCAAGGGGATTGAACAGTTAAGGGGCTGTTTCAGCCCCATTGAGGTGGAAACACCAGAAATAACCAGAATAGGCTGGTTGTAAGGGTACAGGGACTGATGCCATGTGGGCTGATTTAGTCCAAACCAAGTAACAAGGCCAGTAAAGCCTGTAGAGCCCTTTTGGGGCGGAAAATTTGCCTTTTGGCTTGTTGTATCATGGGCTCACAAGATGCCAATCTTTTGTACTTAAGGAGCCCTTCTCCCTGCTGTTTTCCATCATTCATTCATCATCCAATTGAATTCATCCAACATGTTGCCCCAGTGTGAGAGCCCCATTAGCCATTATTGACACACAGTGTCCAGCATTTCTTTTGCTTTAAATACTGCTCATTTGCCTAAGCTAATTGCTGGCCATAATTATAACACATTATCAGTACCAACATCATCATTACTTCCAAGCCATCTAGACCTTTGTACCTTACTTTGGAGAACCTCAAAGACCTCAAGTTTTCCAAGAAGATGTCCTATATCCCTGATGTTAGCTCTACCAAAATAGTTCTGAATAGTCAGAACTATAATGCTTGGGCTGTCCTTATGGATAGTGAGCTGGATAACATCTGCTGTGGGGAAATTATGGATGCAGATGACACTCTGATCAGTTCAGAGGTGGAGAAGAAGTCTTACCATCTGATCCTTAGGCATCTTGATGAGAATCATGTGACATGGGTTGCTGATACTCTTAGGGAAGATGAGAGGAGGAGGGGCAGCATCCTTTGGAAGCTGCTTAAGTCCAAGTATGCTGGTGATTCTGTTCACCAGAAGGGTATAGCCTTTAATAAACTGTTCAAGTTACAATATTCGAATTGTAAACAGTTTGTGGCAGAGGCTAGGTCTAGTATAGCCAAGTTCAAGTCATCTGGACTTAACATGGATCCAGAGTGTTTGTCACTCTTAATCCTTCAAAAGCTGCCAAAAGAGTTTGATTCCTTAGTCAGAATCATTTCTCAATTGGATCCTCTTCCTGGGGAGGAGGATGTGCTTAAAAGGATTGAAAAGGATGACCTTCAATTCAAGATGAAGGGGGGTTCTGGAACAGCCCTAGTTGGAAAGACTGGAAAATCTTGCAAGAAGGCGAAAAAGGATTTGTCCAAGGTCTTATGTTACAATTGTCAGAATGAGGGTCACTATTCTAAGGACTGCAAGGAGGCCAAGAAAAAGAAGAAGTCCGAAGGGAATGACAAGGAGGTCAATCTCACAACTGAAAACGTTGCAATGGTGGCGTTGGATGCTCCAATTGAAGAGGCTGTTGTGGAAGAAGGTCCCAACAAGAAGGCCAAAATCAATGAGGATCAAGAAATGGACTTGATTGATTATGAAGAGGATTGAAGGAGGATGTTCTTGTTTTGATCAATTCTGGTTGTACAGATCACATGTTTTTTGAACCAAATTTATTTTCAAATCTTAGTGATTATGATGGGGTTGTAAATATTGGTCAGAAAGGCAGAACAATTCAGATTAAAGGAATTGGAAAAGTTATTCTTGCAAATCAACTGGGTTTCCAAATTACTTTTGATAAAGTGTTCTATGTACCAGAGTTGCCTTACAACCTTGTGTCTCTTGGGGTGTTATGGAAAAAAGGTTTCCAAATTTGTTATCTTAAAGGAGATAAGTTTGTTATTGATATGAATGGGAGAACTGTTCTTAGTGGACAAGTTCGGAATAAGCTTCTGTGTGCAAGCTTGTTCAAATTCTCAGCTCTGAGCACTTTTTCTCACAATAAGTGGCCATAAGGTAAAGGACAGCAACTGTGAGAGTTGTACCTTGGGGGCTAAGACTAGAAATGTGTTCTCTAAGAGTAGAGATCACACAGATGTTCCTAGAGAGTAATTTTCCATTGATTTGGCAGGGCCATTCACTCCAGAGTCCCTTGGTGGGGCAAGATACTTCATCAATTTAGTTGATACTGCAACTAATTATGTTTGGGTTAAACCAATTCGATCTAAGGATCAGACCACAGAGGAGGTTTCTGTAATCTTCAAAGTCTGGAAACAGAATGGTCTGATGAAGGAGATCAAGAGGGTTATTACCGATGGAGGGGGTGAATTTGTGAGTAAAGATTTTGGGAGGCTGTTGAAAGATTATGGTATCATTCATATAGTCACTACTGCAAGTACTCCACAAAATAATGGAATAGTTGAGAGAATGAATAGGACTTTACTGGACAAAGTCAGAACTATTATGTCTCAATCTGGTCTGCCAAAGTTCTTATGGGCTGAGTTGATGTGCACGGTGTGTCTGTTGCACAACATTGTAAGTGTTAATGGGAAGTGCCCCCATTATCAGTTTTGGAAGTTGTACCCCAAAACATCACACCTAAGAACAATTGGTTGCTTGGTGTATTATAGTGTCCACCATAATGAAATGGTCGGAAAATTAGACCCTAGAGCCAGAACAGGGGAACTTGTAGGCTATGATTTAATAATTAAATCTTATAGGATCTATTGTCCAGGGACAAGAAAGGTTATCCGTAGCAGGGATGTAAAATTTGACGAAAGTACCTTTCCACTCAAAAGGAGTGAAGATGTCGTTGTGATTAAGCCACAACAAGAAATAGAATTAGCACCTATTTCACCAGCAAAAGCTGTGGAACATGTGGTTCCAGAAGATGAAGAGGTGGCAGACGTGCCACAAGAGGGTTCAGTACCCGCTCCAGGTGATTCTGTGGAATCAGAACCTGATGAGCCTCCACCTCCGGTTAGAAGGAGTGGTAGGGTTAGAGTACCGGTTGACAGGTACGGGGAGTGGAGATCCCATTATGCTGCCGCAGGATATGAGGAAGATAAATTTCAGGAACAATGTATGCTCAATGAAGTCCTGGAGTTGAGTTCAGAAATGGGTAACAGGGCTAACCCAAATAGCTTTGGCCAAGCTATGAATTCTGATGAGAGAGCCAACTGGAAGAGTGCTATTTTTGAGGAATTTGATTCTCTAGAGAATAATAGTGTCTTTGAAGTGGTTAAGCGGGATTCTGTTCCAAAAGGAAAGACCATTGTGGGGTCTCGATTGGTGTTAAACAAGAAGTTTGACACAAATGGAGTTTTGAAAAGGTTCAAGGCTAGATGTGTTGCACAGGGCTTCAAGCAGAGAGAGGGTATTGATTACCAAGAAACTTTCTCACCAACTAGAAGGCTGTCCACCTTCAGGTACATCATTGCTCTGGCAGTGGAGTTGGGTGAAGAAATCAGACAAGCTGATTTTGTAACAGCATACTTGAATGCAAAACTTGGAGAGGAGGAGACTGTTTATATGTCGATTCCTGTTGGTTTTTGTGAATGGTTAGTAGAGACTAAACCAGAAACCATGAAGAAAATCTGTGTTAGAACTTTTCTTTTGGCAGATAAAGGGGAATATGTCCTCAAGCTGTGTAGATCCCTGTATGGATTGAAGCAAGCAGCTAGGTCATGGTATAACACCATGAGTGAGAAACTTCAATGAGATTGTGTTGAGGTACATGCCCACTGGAGCAATGATTGCAGATATCTTGACTAAGGCATTAGACAGAAACAAGCATCAAGGCTTTGTGACTAATATGTGGATGTCACCCCTTTTGGATTAAGGGGGTGTGTTAAAATACGTACGCACTTACGCGGGTGCTACGTATAAGTGTAATCCAAGTGGGATGCAAAAATGGGCCTCTGAGGCCCATTGGACACACACACGGACCATACGGGCCCATGTGGATGTTACAGAGTTGGGGAAACTGGCCTCAAAACGCGTGAAACATACCCATTGGTACACGGGCCCTAACGGGCCCGATGGGGTATATGGGCAAATACGGCCAGATGGGCTTGTATGGGCATAATTGGGCCCAAGGTTTATTTTGGACATACTTGGCCAGACGGGCTGGTCCGCAAAAGTAGTCTTTTCTCACAATTCGGGCTTGGGGCGGCCCATTAGGGTTGCCGCCCGTGTCGCGGCCCGCTCGGGGCCGCTGCTCGCGTCGCGGCCCGTTCGGGGCCGCCTGTGTTCCTCGGCACGGCCCACGCGGGGCCCAACGGCCCGCGCGGGGCTGTTGCGTGGCCGAGGGATCCCGCGCGGTGCGATGCCGCGCGGGCCCGGCTGGTCGCAACCGGCGACCAGCGCCGGGGAGCCGGGGCTCGCAGCCCCGGCTCGCTCCCCCTCCCCTCGCTCGCCGTTGCAAGGGGGAGGGGGCAGGCTGGCTGGGTTGAACTAGCCAGCGACCGACCGCGACAGCGCTGTCGGCCAGGGCAGGGGGGACCTGACCACCCCCTTGCCCAAGGAGGTGGCGGCGCCGGCCGCAAGGGTAGCGACCGGCAGGTGGGGGGGAATTCATCACCCTCCCACCATCGATTGTTTGAGGCGACCAAGCAGGGCAGGGACGCTCTCCCCCCCCCCTTTACTGAGCGGGAGGAGTGATGGGCCTGGGGGGACCTGATCACCTCCCAGGCCAACGTACTTGACGACGCCCTGGAGGTATCAACCCCCAGGGCCCCTGGTGAGGGGATTTGACCGCCCCCACCAGGGATTTGAGAGAAAAAGGGGGGGGGACAACATGTCCGCTGGTCACCCCCCCCCCCCCATGTGAGTCTGAGACCGGACCCAGGTGTGCCCTGGGTCCCACCTGGCCCATTTGAGGGGCCAGGGGCTGGCTGCATGAGGCAACCAGCCCGTAAACAAGGCAATAAAGGTCATCATGGCTGGTTGTAAAGGACAACCAGCCAAGGGGATTGAACAGTTAAGGGGCTGGTTCAGCCCCATTGAGGTGGAAACACCAGAAATAACCAGAATAGGCTGGTTGTAAGGGTACAGGGACTGATGCCATGTGGGCTGATTTAGTCCAAACCAAGTAACAAGGCCAGTAAAGCCTGTAGAGCCCTTTTGGGGCGGAAAATTTGCCTTTTGGCTTGTTGTATCATGGGCTCACAAGAGGCCAATCTTTTGTACTTAAGGAGCCCTTCTCCCTGCTGTTTTCCATCATTCATTCATCATCCAATCAAATTCATCCAACATGTTGCCCCAGTGTGAGAGCCCCATTAGCCATTATTGACACACAGTGTCCAGCATTTCTTTTGCTTTAAATACTGCTCATTTGCCTAAGCTAATTGCTGGCCATAATTATAACACTGCCATAGGTTGTTGACCACCAATTCAATCCATAGCAATTCCTGCGCACCGTTGCTCATTGCATTCAGCTCAGCCTCTGTGGATGAGAGAGCAATATTTCTTTGCTTCCTGCTCTTCCAGGCAATAGGCGTGGATCTCCAGAATACAATGTATCCAGTTTGAGACTTCCAAGTATGTGGATTGTTGGCCCAGGAGGAATCGCTGTAAATGCTGAGGGGTTTGTCCCCTCTAGGACGCAGTGTCAGGCAAGATTTTATGGTACCCGCCAGATATTTCCAGATGTGCATTACCTCTCTCCAGTGCAAAATTCCTAGATTTTGATTAAATTTGGATAGGATCAAGGCTGCAGCCAAGATGTCTGGTCGAGTCCGGCAGGCTTGATAATTAAGGAGACCAGTATATTTTCTGAAGTTTACTCCTAGCTTGTTAAATTCAACTTGCTCATTTTCCAACGCCGGAACCAACTGAACCCCTGGCGTCAAGGGGGTAAGAACCGGCTTAACATTGGATAGTTGTAATTCCTCAAGCGTTTCTTGAATAAGTTTAGACTGATTCAGAGAGATGGAGTTCCCTTGGCGCGCGTATTCCATTCCTAGAATGGTATCAGGATGGTGAGCTGACGATTGAGGAAATCTGAGCAGGAATTCACTTTAAAACCAGTCCACCTCCCAAGCGACAATTAAATTGTCCACATGTAAGAAGACAAAGAGAAGTCAAGCTGCATGAATTTATAGACAAGGATCAGCCTTGGAATGAGCCATTCTAATCCCTTCCAGCCAAGTAGTCAGATTTTTTTACCAGTTTGAAGGAGCCTGACGCAGACCGTACAGGGATTTCTTTAGCTTGAGGAATTTCAAGGAGCAGAAACTTTCTTTTGGGTTGAGAATGTAGAGGTTTTCTTCTAGAGGATCAAAGAGAAAGGCTGCCTTGACGTCAAATTGAAGTAAGGGAAGGTCTTGATCCAACCCACACAGTAGGAGAAGAAGAAGCGTTGTGAACTTCCCTGTTGGCGCGTAAGTCTCTCCAAAGTCTACTCCTGGGGTTTGCAGGTGTCTATTCCTGGGTTTTGCAGGTTGCCCATGATGCAAAGTCAAGATTTCCGTTTTTCAGGAGAGAGACTTGTGGCTGGCTTGATTTTGTCCACCCACATGGTCCTAAGATAATGAGCAGGTTCAGCCTCAAAGTCCTCCCACACTTATTGCGACTTGATTTTGGCCAATTCAGCTTTCCTTTCAGGCCCCCATTCCTCACCCTTGTTTTTGAAGGACCTGTACAAATATTTTTGAGGCTTGACGGAGGCCTTTTGTGTTTGCAGATTGTAAGTGACAGGAGTTGCTGTGTGTGTTGCGTCAAACTCCATAGATCCTTCTGAGAGAGCTGGGGTTGACTTAGTACAGTTGGTAGTACACTTGCCATGCACATGAGAGACCTGGGTTGGGACAGGAATGTGGCCAGCAGAAGAGGTGTCTTTCTCATTTGATGATTGAGAGACGCTTGAGTTGAGATTGGTAGCTCAATTAGATGATACTATGTTTGACATGACTTAATGCACGCACCAATCTCCAACTTTTATGCCATTATCATCGGATGAAGCCTTGATGTTGGAATGAAAGTCAAGAAAGGTAACATGTTTAGTATCAATTATCTTGTGGTCGGTAGTTAGGAATTTATATGACAGTAAGTCATAGTCATAACCGATCAGCCTTCCGCAGAGACCTCGAGGTTCCAATTTGGATTAAGCTGCTCTGTCCTTGTAGATGTAAGTCACCGGATTGCCTATGGGGTGAAGAAAATTGATGTTCAGTGTCCTGCCCTTTGAAGAGCTTGTATGGGGATTTTCTTGATTTATGCAACCGTATTTGGTTCAGCGCCAAAGCGCAAGATTTGATGATGACATGCCAGAGATTCTTATTCAGGTGAGAGTTGTAGAGAACAATATGGAGGGATTCAAGGATGATTCAATTAAAGCGTTCAGCTAATCAATTTTGTTGCAGCAAATGTCCATTGGAGAAGGTCTGTCTAATGTTGTTCTTGAAGCAGTACTTAGAGATAGTTGAGTTCCAGAATTCAGTGCCTTGATTGGAGTGCAAGATCATAGGAGTGTAGTCAAACCTCTTTGACTCGACATTGATGAGAAACGGAAGAACACTCGCCACATCACTTTTGCTCTTGATCAGAATCACTGTGAAAAACCTGGTACAATTGTTGACTACGGTGAGGAAGTAACCATCTCCATTTGTACTCAGAGGATGAATAGGCCCAACAAGGTTGCAATGCAATTCTTTAAAAATTCTTTTGGCTCAACCGTGCTTTTTGTTGAAGGGGGTCTCCAATATTTTGCTGATTGCACAAGCCTCACACGTCAACACTTTCTTTTGTAACTCGCATGACAGAGGGCCTTGTGAATCAATTCATCAAGGGTGAGGTAGCAAACTTCATTTATTTCAGCATCATTGAAATGAAGAAATGGAATGTTACAGTTTTAATTGCCATATTTCTTCCAGTTCCTCTTCTGAATTGAGAAATCATTTGCTCCAAACTTGACAAAAATAACGTCTACTACAATAGAGCACATTGACAGGAGATTTGCAGTTGATTGCAGTGAGTATAAAGCATCAGAGAGAAGAATTTCTTATCCTTTAGCATCCACCAGTTTCACTGTTCTGACACTGTCATACTTAAGAGAATCCTTTCGGCAGCTCGTGGAGATGTAGCCGGTCATTGATTGGTCTAAGTGAGAGAAGTGCTTGGAGTCAGAAATAATGTGTCTTGAGAACCTGAATTGACTACAAATGCATTCAGAAGAAACAGAGAGCTCGTATGAAATGAGCTAACTGAGGTAGTTTCATTATTTGACTTGGAAGTTGCAGCTTTCTTTTTCCTTGGAAAGGATGGTCTGAGATGTGGATACAATTTCCAGCATCTGCCCTCTGGATGACCAGCTTTTGGATTATGCCACTTATCATCACACACGCTGACACTGGAGTTCAGAAAGGAAACTGAGGTCATGTTCTCCTTGATCTTTCTTGTAACCGGATCTCTATTGAGGAATCTATTGTTGTGAAACATTCGGAGGTGGTCAAGAACTTGTTCTGGGATAGTTTTCTTGTCTGAGTGCGTGATTTGTTGGACTATGGTGTCCATGCTTGAGGGAAGTTTTTCAAGGATGAGATAGGCTATAATGTTGGATGGCAGGTCAATCCCTACATTGTGCAGTCGCAATATGGAGGTTTTGGTGTCGGTGATGAAACAGGGAATGTCTTATTGGGTGAAAGGAGCTTGCAGAAATTCATTGAATACTCTAGCGCGATTCGAGGCGTGATTAGAGGCGAAATATTTGTTGATGTCTGCCCATATTTGATGCGCATCCTTCTCATTTGCGGCGGTGATGATGTTGGCCTGTATAGTGGTGACTAGCTTGGATGTTAGAATTGTTCTGATCCTTACGTTCTCCATGTGATTGAGTCCAATTGGATTACCGGGCAAATCGTTCCTTTTCTTGGTGAGTTTTTCAAACAGATCCTCTTGCAGGTCCATCATATTTACAACACAATTATGCCATACCAAAAAGTTTTTAGAGGTGAGTAGAGGAATTGCCTTGATGGCCATCTTGAGTATGGTCGCTGTTAAGGAATTGGTCATGTTGGTTTCTGGTGATTGATTCCAAGAGATTGAGGCATTCCAGCATTTTTACTGTTAATCGTGATGAACTATTTTCTTTCTTTCTCTGGGAATCAGGCAAAGATATCACAACCAGAAACTATAACACCATGTCAGAGAAGAAAAGTCAAATGAATGAAATCAGACAGTTAAGAATAGGTCATACCCAAGCAGTATAAATGACTAAGATTGAAAACTTCAACAGTGTAGCTACCAAGGCTTTAGCACGCAGTTTGGGAAATTTTACTTGAGATTCATCAAGATTAGAGTAGAGAGAGATGAGAAGGAAAATGAAAAGAGAAAAGGTGATTGCACCAAATGAGTTGAAGGTCTCTTTCATGTCCTGACTTATTCACTTGCTTCTAGACCTTGATTGATGAGTTTGCAAATCGGAATAGAAGAAATTGAAAAGTGAAAGTCAGGTGAGGGAAGAGAGCAGAGGAAACCCGGAGATCTTTGTCTCTTTATCTGACATCAGGGGAGCTAGAGCTATCCAGATGAATATTCCAAGTCATTTGAAGGCTGCGCTTGTAGTGAATGAGGTGAAACCGCGTGCATAAAACAAAGCAGTGGTAAATGAGAAAATAAAAGAAAAGATAAGATAAAATGAAATATATAAAGGAAATAAATAAAGGAAATAAATAAAGGAAATAAATAAAGGAAATAAATAAAGGAAATAAATAAAGGAAATAAATAAAGGAAATAAATAAAGGAAATAAATAAAGGAAATAAATAAAGGAAATAAATAAAGGAAATAAATAAAGTTGGGTAAGCCAACAGAGACAACTCCAACATGTCCTAATCCCAATGTAGGTGAAGATGGACACCTCAAGGCTGATGAAAAGGCAAGGAGAGAAAGAGAGGGTTTGTGTAACTACTGTGGAGGTTCTCACAAATTTATCCTCTGCAGAAAATTCCCAGATTTTAAAGCTGGCCAGAAGCCCATTCCTGCTAAATCCAAACAAGGAAAAAACTAGGTGATGGAAATTTGGTACTCCATGACCATCACCCGTCCAATATTTGAGTACATACTTTGCAAGGGAAAGCATCCACTTTTCTTACTAAATACTTATGTTTTATTGGTTTACTCAATAATCCCGCCTATAGTGTACTTTTTGACTCTGGAGAAACTCAATCTGTTATTTCCAAATCTATGGTTTTGAAATTCTCCGTTTCTCCTAAACCTCTGACCACTCCTATTTTCTTATTTGTCTTCAGTAAATCTAACTCAAATTCCAAGGAAATCACTCACAAGGTTTTGTTCAAATTTTCCTTACCTTCCTTTCCCAACTTAGAATTGGATTTCTTGGTCATTGATATTCCCCAAAAAGAAGATATCATTCTAGGTATTTACTTCCACCATTTCTGGAACCCAGAGGTTAATTGGCAATTGGGATTTATCAAACCAAGGAACCAACCCACTTTGGATGATTCCCCTTCTTTTGAACTATTTTTGCCCACTAATCACCTTCCACCAGTTTACCTGCAGGTCACTGCCCCTGCTACCTTTTAAGAATCTATGCACTCACAACACTTTCTTTTGAGTTCAACAACCACTTCTGTCAAAATGATACTCTTTTGAAATTCTCTGAAATTCTTGGAGGATATAGAGGATGATCTATCCATTCAAATACTGCATATTATTTTTTCCACTTCTGAATCTGACCCAAAGCAGAATGCTGCAGAAGGCCTATATGAAGATGAGGAAACTGATTAAATTGAAACTATGATGGAGAGAGTCCCAGGAGCTTACCATACCTTTTTAGATGTTTTTTCCAAGTTTAAAGCTGATAAACTCCCTCATCACCATGCCTAAAATCATCATATTGAACTGGAAGGCCATTTCCCTCCATGTGGGACTGTCTACCCCCTCAGTCACCATGATAAGAAGGCCCTACAAGCCTATATAGTGGAAAAGAAAGAGAAATTTTTCATTCTCCCCAGCACTTCAAGCACTGGTGAACCTGTCCTCTTAATGAAAGAAGGATGGTGCTTTGCAATTGTGTGTTTACTATTACAAGCTTAATTCTGTGACTAAAAAGAATTGTTATCCTATTCCTCCCATTACTCACTTGTTAACAGTCTTCTCCATTTCTACCATTTTTTCCAAAATTGACCTCAGGGGTGCTTATAATCTTTTTGAAATCAAAGAAGGGGATGAACATCTTCCCACATTCAGAGATCAGTCTAGAAGCTTTGAATACTTGATCATGCCTGTTGGACTGACCAATGTCCCTGCATCTTTCCAATGTCTTGTTAATTAAACTTTTTCAGACCTCCTAACCATCTGTGTGGTAGTATAACTTGATTCAATTCTTATTTTTTTGAAAAACTTAAAAGAACATACAGCTCATGTGTAAGAAGTCTTAGCAAGACTTTGGAAGAAAAACCTATATGCAAAAGCTTCTATGTGTGAATTTCATGCCTCCTCAGTGGACTACTTAGGCTAAGTCATCTCCTGGGATAGTTTTTAAATGAAAAACTCCAAGGTCAAAAAGATCTTGTACTGGCCAGCACCAACAAACAAAAAGGGCTTGAAACAATTTTTTGGGCTTTTCCAATTTTTATTCCAGTTTTATCATTAACTACTCCAGGAAGGTCTACCTACTCACTGCTCTCACTGGTTCAGACCCCATCTTTCCTTTGTCCCCAGGGGCCCTGAAGCAGTTTGAGGAACTCAAACTGGCCCTTACCAAGGCCCCTTTTCTCAGACATTTTGATTTTTCTTTAAAAACCTTTTTGGAGACTGATGCTAGTGACTATGCCCTAGGGGCTGTCCTCACCCAAGCCTCTCCTGATGGATCCTAGCACCAAATTTATTTTTACAGCAGGAGATTGGTTAGTGTTGAACTGAATTATGAAATCCATGATCAGGAACTCTTGGCCATTGTATGGGCCATCAACATTTGGAGAGCTTACTTCCTCAGCCTTTGATCTCCTTTTGAAGTTCTCACTAATCATTTTTCTTTGAAATATTTTATGAACTCCAAATTCTTGACTTGTTGCCAAGCCCATTGGGCTGAGTTTCTGTCTGAATTTGACTACACAATAGTCTACAGACCTGGAAATCTCTCCATAGTGACTGATGTATTTTCACTTTCAGACAAAATTTATCCCAGGGGGGGATTCCCTATGCAGAAAGAAATCCAGCAAATGTCAAAAAACTCATGAAACAGACTGACTTTGAAACTTCTATAGTTTTGTTTATTGCCACAAAAACATTTTATGGAAATGTTAAAAACTTAATTCAATCCTAGATCTCCAACAAATAAACCCAACAGATTATTCAGAAATTACATAAAAAGGAAAAAGTAAAGAGTGACCTTACAGATCCAGAAACTTGACTCCTTATTTTCCAAAATATAATAGCAATCCCCAAAGGATGAAAAACTCCAGCTTGAGATACTCCAACAATGACATGATTCTCCTCTCTCTGGTCATCCTGGACAATATAAAACAATTGATCTAGTCAAAAAAGACTTCCATTATGAAAATAAGACTTCCTTTTTCAAATATTATTTTTCTTCTCATTACCTTTGCAGCAGAATCAAACCCAGTTTCCACAAGAATTTTGGACTCCTTGAACCCTTACCGATTGCAGACTCTCCTTGGACTCTCCTTTCTATGTACTTTATATCAAAACTTCCACTATCCAATGGATTTGACTGAATCCTTGTGATAGTTGATTGTTTTTCAAAAATGTCTCTCTTTATTAAAATCAGAAATGATATCTCCTCTTTATAGTTGGCTAACCTTCTAATTTCTCATGCCTTCAATAAACATGGACTCCCAACTGAAATTGCCAGTGACAGAGGATCTTTATTTGTCTCTTCCTTTTGGAAAAATGTATGTGAAAAATTACAGATTAAAAAAAATCTTGCCACAGCTTACCACCTTGAGACAGATGGCCAAATGGAATGGGTAAATAAGATCCCAAAAAAATTTCTTAGGATGTATTTCAGTTATCACCAAGACAACTGGTATAACTGGATTCCTCTTGCTGAATTTGCCTACAACAACTCCACCCATACTTCTACTAAGCAATCTCTTTTTTTCACCATTGACAGACAACACCCCAAATTTGAAAGCCTCCACATGGTAGACAACCAACCTGCAAGCCACAAAATAACTCTGTCAGCTTGCTAATATTTGCAGTGGGTGGACAGAAATAATCGGACTGACTGAGCTAAAACAGTATATTTATTTTCAGACCTGTGTTCCAAGCTAAATCTATTGTTCAAAAAAAGACATTTACTTACATTTATTCATGGTATTATTTATTTCAAAATCTGCAATTTAATTGTACCAAAATTAAAATTTGAAAAGTATCAAATTCTAATTTTAAAAAAAATAATCAAAAAAAGCACAAAACCTTCAAAAAACATGCCAGAGTGAAAAAAATGAAAAATTCTGTACCATCAAATTTTTTTCTTCTTTATAGGGGTGTTAGAGAGGATCAAAAGGAATGATTTGAATGAAAGAAATTTTTCTATTGAAATTTTCTAAAAATATTTAAAACCAGTTTTGATTGATGTTGATTTGTGATGGCCTTAGTGAGATGGTCATGATAGTGTTGAGATAGTTAGGTTGGAAGTCATGGGAACTGCTAAAAACCATTTATAAAAGCTCTCTATGTATCTGATTTTCATATTGTTTTATTTCTCTGCACTTTTACCACTTTGAGGTGCCTTGAGAGGCTTGAGGTTGTATTGGTTATTTAAAATATTCAATTGATCCAAAAAACAAAGACAGTAAGTAATCTTTTTGAAATCTTATCCATCATGTTTGATTCTGATTCATGTTATTGTTTCTTGATATTTAGTCTTCTTCAGGAAATTGGTTGTTTCAGAAGATCAAGACAGTCCAACCAAAATCAAAAAACTGAGTTGGTGGCAATGTGGCAATGGGTTGGATGGAGTGGGAGCCTGAAGATGGGATGGTCAACAGCAACATTGTAACACCTGGGGCTTCATCTATATCATTTGAAGTAGCCGGGTGTGGTTGCTTTGACAAGCAGTCCCATAGTTTTAGTCCACCCACTGTACAGAGCAACCTGTCAAATTAAAAAAAAGAAAAAAAAAACCAGAAACTAAAAATAAAATAAAAATTGAATTTAATAAAAATGGAAATGAAATGCAAATAAAATAAAAATAGAAATAAAAATAAAAATAAAATAAAATTGGAATAAAATGAGATGAAAAAAAAATAAAAATAAAAATAAAAATAAAAATAAAAATAAAAATAACAATAAAAATAAAAATA